>CM040436.1:42242142-42842142 GCA_022702705.1 Papilionanthe hookeriana x Papilionanthe teres | reverse complement strand
GGGAATATGGAAAGGGCCTCCTCCTCTTGCCATCTTGGGTATGGTGAGGTGGAAAGTAGATTCCATGGCTCTCATGGCTCCCATGTGGCTCATGCATGGCTTCATGACTCCATTTGGCTTGGGAAAAGTCAAGTCAACTTTCATGGAGAAGGATTTTATGAATTTTGGCATTTAGGGGTGATTTGGCATGAGGCTTGATTTGGAATCATTTGATGATGGGATTGGAACTTAGGGAATGTCTTTGATTAAATGGGTGGCAAATGAAAATGTCATATGGGCTTTAGGGTAGATTTTGGGCTCTTTGAAATTGTTTTAGATGGGCTTTTAAAGTGATTTAGGGAAGTGGGTTTTTTGATTTTAGGATGGGCATTTGGGTGAAAATTTTGTGAAGGACCATGTCAAATAAATGTTGCAATTGGTTTAGGGATTTTTCATGAATGGTTTGGAGTCAATTTGGTGTGATTTGGAATTGAATTGGTTTGAATTTGGGTTCATTTGGTAAGTGGGCCAATGTAGGTCAAATTGGGCTAACTTGGGCCAATGTTGGGCTAGGGTTAAAATTGATGTAAAATTAATGTTGGGAAATATTTATGGGAGTGTTTCAAAGAGGTTTTGACTTTGGTTGGGTTTTGATTTTGGGGTTTGAGCTTATTTGGGTTAGGTTTGGGTTTAGGTCAAAATTGGGTCTTTTAGCTTTGGGTTGAATTTGAGTGGGGTTTGGGTTCAAACTTTGGGAAAATCATGTTAGTGTTTTGTTTGTAGGGATGTTAGGGAAGGTTTAGAAAAGATTTGGGGTTAATTGGAGTTGAATTGGGTGAGTTTGAGCTAAGTTTGGGTCATGGGTCCAAATTGAGCTTTAAGGTCAAAAGTGAAATTGGATTCATATGCCAATCAAATTGGGCTTGGATTTGGTCTAGATTGGTGTTGGGGATGTTGAATTGAAGTTTAGAATTGAATTGGACCAGAATTTGGGTCAATTGGGTAGGTTTGGTTTGACATTGGGTTCACTTTGAGTTAAAATAGGTCAAATTGGGGATTTTGACAAACGTGGGGTAAATTGACAAAATTGGCCTATGGTGTAGTTGGACAAAATGCAATTGGGAATATTTGGGATTTTTTGGAATTTTCTGGGAATTTTCTGAATTTTTGGATTTTTTGGCTAAGGGGGGCATTTTGGGTATTTGGAGGGTATTGGGAGGTATTTTTGGAATTTTTGGTATTTTTGGCTATGAATGATCAATTTGAGTGATGTGGGAATGTTTGGGATTGGTTTTGAGGATTTTGGGTGATTTTGGAGAATTTTGAAAAATTTGGGTAATTTCAAGGGTTTTGGGTAGGCTAGGCGGGTGTAGGGTCCCCGTGGTCAAAAATTAAAAATTTGGAAAATTGAAGATTGGGTAAATGTAAGTGGAATGAAATCATTTTGGTTGAGCCATAAAGCCATGTTAAGCCTATATGAGCCATGAGAGGACTCATTTGAGGCATTCACTATGTTGTTCCTAACCCTCTTAGCCAAGGGCTTAGGGTTAAGGACCATCCATGTGAATCACCTTCACGAGTCGGGAGGTCGAGTTAGGTATGGGTGTGGTTTTAGGAGGTGTGTGAAATTGTAGTGTATAAGAATAGTGTGTGTGTAGGTCAGCCCCTTCACTGCGACCAGGGCCACCTGTAGGCGGTCCTAAGGCCAAAGAGTCCCATAGGATCACATCCTTTAAACTTCCACATTCGATTTCAACCCTCTAGGTGATTAGGGGTCTACAATCGAGTTTGTGGAGTTTGCGGGGAGTTAAGAAGTGGTTTGAATTTCTAAGTGGTGGGTCCCAATTCTAATCCTCTAGGATAGTCAAAGGAAAAGCTTAAGGCTAGATCCTAGGTACTAAAAGGAAGAAGAGAAGAAGACCTCATCAAAAATGAGGTCAACAGAGTTATGGAAATCAAGTTAATCCAAATTGGAACAATCAAGGAAATTCAAACTATAGACCAACTTATCCTCCTAGTTATAACAATCAACAGAAAAAGTTGTCTGTAGAACAATTAATCTTTCAACTAAGCAATCAACTATAAAGTCAAAACACTGCTATTCATAATATTGAGAATCAGATGGGTCAAATCGCTAATTTCATTAATTACAGACCTCAAGAAACATTGCCTAGCAATGTCGAAGTTAATCCTATAGAATCTGGAAAAGAACATGAACAAGCAAAAGCTGTACAACTTAGAAGTGGAAAGGAATTAACAGAGAAAACACGAAATGAGATTGAAAAAGAGAAAGAAGTTGAAGAGATTGAAAAACCTAAAGATACCCTTTCTCCAAGTAAAGATCAGATTGTTGTACCTATTGAAGTGGAAGTTGAAAGACCACCACCACCTTTTCCTCAAAGACTTAAACAACAGAAGCTTGACCACCAATTTTCTAAGTTCCTTGAAATTTTTAAAAAACTTACCATCAACATTCCTTTTGCTGAAGCTTTGGAGCAAATGCCAAGCTATGCAAAATTTATGAAGGATATTTTAAGTAAGAAGAGAAAATTTGAAGCTTATGAAACTGTTGCATTAAGTGAAGAATGTAGTGCAATAATTCAAAAGAAATTACCTCAGAAACTTAAAGATCCTGGAAGTTTCACTATACCATGTGCTATTAGAGAAAAATTTTGGGAAAAGCTTTATGTGATTTAGGAGCTAGTATTAATCTCATGCCATTTTCAATCTTTCGAATGTTAGATTTAGGAGAGATTTCTCCTATCACTGTAACTCTATAGTTAGCTGATCGATCGATCACTTATTCTAAAGGAGTTATAAAGGATGTTCTTGTTAAGGTAGATAAATTTATCTTCCCTGTGAATTTCATTGTGCTAGATATGGAAGAAGATAAAAAAATACCTATCATTTTAGGGAGATCTTTTCTAGCTACCGGTCGAGCTATGATTGATGTGCAAAAAGGAGAATTAACGATAAGAGTTAATGATCAAGAGATAACATTTAATGTTCTGAAATAAATGAGGTATCCTGATAAAGAAAAATGCTATTGGATGGATATTTTTATTATATAATTGAAAAGCATTATCAAGAAAAATGTAAGGTCATTTTTTATGATAAAGATAAAGAATCTATGTTAAATAATGAGTCATTAAATGAAGAAAATATATCTGAAGAAACTCATTATATTCATGAAATGTGGGAAATTTTAGACACAACTAAAAATGATATACTTTTACCCTCAATTGAAAAAGCCCCTGAACTGGAATTAAAAATGTTATCTGCACATTTAAAGTATGCATTGCTTGGAAATTCATTAACTTTACCTGTAATTATATCTTCAGAATTAAGCAAAAATCAAGAAGAGAAACTAATAGGAGTTCTGAAGAATTATAAGAAAGCTATTGGTTGGACTATTGCAGATATAAAAGGAATGAGCCCTTCAATCTGTATGCATAGGATTTTAATGGAAGAAAATTGTAAACCCAATATTGAACCTCAAAGAAGATTAAACCCAATTATGAAAGAGGTTGTTAAGAAAGAGATTTTGAAATGGTTAGATGCTGGAATTATTATCCTATTTCGGATAGCCAATAGGCGAGTCCTATTCATTGTGTTCTGAAGAAAGGAGAAGTAACTGTCATTGTTAATAAAAAAATGAATTAATCCCAACAAGACAAGTTACTGGATGGCGTATTTGCATTGACTATCGAAATTAAACAACACCATTAGAAAGGATGATTTTTCTTTACCTTTCTTGGATCAAATGCTGGATAAACTAGCTGGACACTCATATTTCTGTTTTCTGGATAGATATTCTGGTTATCATCAATTACCCATTGCTCCCGAGGATCAAGAAAAGACAACATTTAGAAGTCCTAATGGAATATTTGCCTTTAGAAGATTGTCTTTCGGTTTATGCAATGCACCTGTAACTTTTCAAAGATGTATGATGTCAATATTATGTGATTTGATTGATAAAGGAATTAAAGTATTTATGGACGATTTTTCAGTTTTTGGAACTTCTTTTGAATCTTGCTTGGAAAATATAACGAAAGTTTTAAAGAGATGCGAAGAAACAAATTTAGTTCTAAACTGGAAAAAATGTCAATTTATGGTCACAGAAGGAATTGTACTTGGAGATAAAGTTTCACAAATAGGGATGAACTGCAACCACCTATTACCGTTACTGATGTGAGAAGTTTTCTGGGTCACGCTAGATTTTATAGGAGATATATAAAGAATTTTTCTAAAATTGCCAAACCTCTTTGCCATTTATTGGAAAAAGAAGCTAAATTTGAATTTAATGAAGATTGTCTGAATGCGTTCAATATTCTGAAAGAAAAAATAATCACTGCACCGATTATTGTTGCACCTGATTAGAATAAACCTTTTGAATTAATGTGTGATGCAAGTGATTATGCAATCAGAGCTGTATTAGGACAAAAATATGAGAAAATTTTCAAAGTTATATACTATGCTTAGCAAAACTCTTAATGAAACTCAAATAAATTACACTACTTCACGAAAAAGAGCTTTTAGCAATAGTATATGCCTTTAATAAATTTAGACCATATCTTCTTGGAACAAAATGTATCGTACATACTGATCATTCTGCTATTAAGTATTTAATATATAAAAAGGATGGTAAACCTAGATTGATCAGATGGGTTTTACTTTTGCAAGAATTTGATTTTGAAATTGTGAACAGAAAAGGAACTGACAACCAAATTGCTGATCATTTATCAAGAACCAAAAATAATAATGAGAAGATTTATGAAAAAAAGATAAATGAGAAATTCCCGGATAAATAATTATATGTCATTCAAGGATTACAAATGCCTTGATATGCAGGTATAGTTAACTACTTGGTTAGTAATATTTTACCTTATGGGATGAATAGTAAATACATTAAGAAATTCAAGAATGATTGTAAATCATATATTTGGGAAGAACCTCATTTATTTAAACTAGGAAGAGATTCTGTGATTCGAAGATGTGTATCTTATGAAGAAACATTTGCAATTATTCAAAAATGTCACAAATCTGAATATGGAGGACACTTTGGAGTTGATAAAACTACATTTAAAATTTTAAATTCTAGATTTTATTGGCCTACTTTATTTAAAGATGTTGTACATTATGTGAAAACTTGTGATCGATGTCAAAGAATGGGAAATATATCTAGAAAAGATGAAATGCCTCTAAACTTTATATTAGAAATCAAAATTTTCGATGTATGGGGTTTAGACTTTATAAGACCTTTCGTACCATCATCTTGAAAATTTATATTTTATTAGCGGTTGATTATGTTTCAAAATGGATCGAAGCTGTAGTTTTACCTAACTGTGACTCCAAAAGTGTTTCAAAATTTTTAAAGAAGATGATTTTTACAAGATTTGGAATGCCTAGGATAATTATCACAGATGGGGGAAGTCATTTCTGAAATATAAGAATTCAAACATTGCTAGAAAATTTGGAATTAAATATAGAATTGCAACTGCTTATCATCCTCAAACAAGTGGAATGGCTGAAGTGTCAAACAGAGAAATTAAAAGAATATTAGAAAAGATCGTTAATCCTAAAAGAACCGATCGGGTGATAGACTTGATTCTGCATTATGGGCTTATAGAACAGCTTATAAGACACCTATCGGAATATCACCTTATCGGTTAATTTATGGTAAACATTGTCACTTACATGTTGAACTTGAACATAAAGTTTATTGGGCGATAAAGGAGTTTAATTATAATTTGAATACTGTAGGAGAAAAATGATTATTACAACTGAATGAAATGGAAGAGATAAGAAATGAGTCTTATAAAAATGCAAGAATTTCTAAGGAAAGAATGAAGAAATTGCATGACAAAATGATTTCAAGGAAAATATTCGAGCTCCTGGACAAGAAGTATTATTATTTAATGCTCGTTTAAAACGTTTTCCTGGAAAATTAAAATCTAAATGGATGGGACCATTTATAATTAAGAAAGTACCCTTATGGAGCTGTGGATATCAAATATCCCAAAACTGGAAAAGTATTTAAAGTTAACGGATTAAGACTGAAGCCTTATATAGGAAAAATGAAATTAAATTACAAAGAGGCTTATGATCTGAGTCTACCCGATTAATTCAATTAAATAGGTCGGGCTGATGACGTTAAACGAAGCGCTTTGTGAGAGACAACCCATATTTATTAGTGTGAGTTAAATTATTATTGTAAGGTTATGCCTTGGTCTTGATTAAATTTGTATATGAATTCTAGAAATAGAAGGCTGACAAGTCTGTATTGTCTTAAGCTAAACATTTTCTTGAAGTATATAGAATTTGGACTTGAATCACGCCATGACAAATGTGAGTAAAAAGGAGATCAAGTTAACCTTCGTTTGTGATTGTTTATAATTTGAATTTTTTGTAATTATGTTTTTGTTGATCATACCCGTTTATTAGACCTATTTTTATGACCGAAACTTATAAAATTTGATGATAGGCGAATCGGAGTCGATCGAGGTTCCGGCACCTAAGCACCAAAATTTGGCGCCTAAGCGCCAGAATGGCCTGCGTATCGAAGATTCGGCGCCTAGGCGCCAGATTCCGGCGCCTAAGCGCCACGGTTACAGATCGTGGAAAAACTGAAATTCTTCAATTTTTCACACGAAATCTCTTTATTTATAGCCTATTCTTCGTCCTCAATCCCATAGAAACATTAATTTCGACCAGAGCAATCCATTTTGGAAGAGTTAAGAAGGATTTGGAGGCAATGGATAGAGGAAATCATGGAAATGAGGTAAGAGACAAATCTCCTAAAGATCCTCAGCCTAATTTTAATGGTTTTATTGCTGTTAGTTTGGAGAAAGTGTTTAGTCGATTCGATAAGATTGAAGCGGAACTTCAAAGTATTGGTAATCGTCTCCATGAGATGTACCACCAATACGAACACTTGGAATAACAAACCAAACTTCAATCTGATCATATGACAGCCTATCATGATGCTCAAGTAGAAATGTACGTGAAGAACACGTGGATTGATGACAAGACGGCTTTGAAATTTCCAAGGGCGTTGGTGTTCTATCCCTTCGGTCCTAGCAAACTTCATTGCGAAAGAGATGATAATTGAAGATCGGTTTTAAATAGATCCTATATGTGTTTTAGGTGTGATCGAGTCTTGTGTTAGTGTGTTGAATATCGAATTTGTGCATTTGCTTAATTGTTCAATGTGTGTTCTTGGATTTGAATGTTTGCTTTGAATAAGTTGTTGTTTGTGTTATTTATAAAACTATGAACCTTGATACTGTCTTTTGCTGAAATTTGTTGAATTTGGAATGGAAATTAGGGATTGGAATTGAAGAATTTGGATACATGTTTGTGGATCTATACTATCATTTTAAATTGATTGTGGAAATATTTTGAGGATATAAATTGGATTAATACTCTCATAAGAGTAATTAGGAGTTAAATTTGATAAGATTTGGTGGAAAATATTTAATTTAAATTGAATTTTTGGAAAGACGAGTGTGGCGCCTAGGCGCTTGTTCGGCATGAACCCGAAAACTCATCTTCTTAACCCCCCCCCCCCACCATGCCATTTTTTACGCCTAAGCTTCCTTCTCCACAGTTTTTCTTGAAAATACTACCTAGAGATCCCATTTAAAGCCGGATTTTCAAGTTTTTGAGCTTGAAATCACCCGATTTCTTCATCTCGATGTCAGATCTACGTTGTAAACTCATTATTTTTTATTTTCACCATGGATTTTGGTCTCATTGAGAAAAACCGAAAATTTGAGAAAAAATTTGATTTTTAAGGTTAAATCCATGAATTTTTTAGCTCTTTTAAGTTTGAAAAGCTTAAATTAATTTATTTTCCTAGATCCACTGAATTTATTTCACGTTTTTCTTTCACGTTTAGATGGCACCAAAATCTAAGCGAGGAAAGGAAAGAGAAAAATTTGATCGTAGCAAGTTCGTCACTGCTGCTGCACACTTCCGATACAATGATTTTGCTATGACTTGGAAATTTATCTCGGAGCGAAGTTTTTATAATCCTGAAGGAAGAATTGAGGAGACTATCGTTGCGTTCAACTGGCAACAATTCTATTATTTCACTGTTGTTGTCGTTATCCCGGTTGTTAGAGAGTTTTATGCTAATTTCGTGGATGCTGAAGAATACGAGATTTTTGTTCGAGGAGTTGGAATAGGATTCACTCCTGAACGCATCAATATTTTCTATGGTCTGCCGCCAAACATAGAGTGTTATTACTCTGGATTATCTCTATCTGAAGGAGATTTGGATATGATCATTGCCTACCTGACTGATAGTATTGGAGCCTGGAAGATTCGGAATGGAAAAAGGGTAAATTTTTCATCTTCTAAGCTTAATGGTGTTTCAAAGGCATGGCAGTACTTTATTTGTACACGTTTCCTTCCATCCAATCATCTGAATGAGGTTACCAAAGATAGAGCTATTCTCAACTACTGCATTGAAGAGAGGAAGCCTATTGATGTAGGGAGCATTATTTATGATTCTTTAGAGGCTACTTCTCATTCTAGCACTTCTATTGGACTTAGTTTTCCATCTCTGATCTATTCTCTATGTAAAAGTGCTGGAGTAGTTGCTAAGCTTTCTGAGGAAAAGCCCAAGTCGACAAAGCCTATAGGAAGATAAAGCGTCAGTATCTATGATCGACTTCGAGGTAAGAGTTCTACTGCATCTTCTGGTTCATTACCTACTTGAGGTAGAGCTTCTAATTCTAGACCATCTACTTCTGCCGAGCCACCATCTACTTTTTGGGAAACCATGCATGATCAGTTTAAAGAGCAGCAGAATTAGTTATTCTTAACTCATTGTAGAGTAGATACCATAGATAAGAAGATCGATCATCTTTCTGAGTATACACAAAGAAAGAATGATTACGATGCTGAGTATTCTGAGTCTTTAGTCAGATTTCTGAAGGGTGAGCACCATGTTCAGTTCCCTATTTGTCCCAGATTTTCACCATATGTTGATCTAAAGGATATGGAGTTTTCTTTTGGTGATGACGATGAAGCTACAAACAGTGATTAGTAGCTTGACTTACCTCTGGAGATTGTTCATTCTGTTTTTAGTATGTTTCTTGTTTTGTGTGCTGTTTAGTGTGATGTTAGTCGTTAGTGTTTATGTGAACTTTTAATGTTAAAACTGTTTTTAGATTATCTGATGTGTGTTTAATACTGAAATGTGAATGAATTTTATAAAAGTTTATTTCTGTTTCAGCCTACTATTTAGTGTTCATGAATAGTTAGTATGTTTGCATGTTTAAAAATAAATAAATAAAAAAAAGAAAAGAAGAGATTTTTTTTAGAAACAAAATCCTGCTTAGCAAAACTTTTCTATATATGCATAATCATTTCTGTTATATTCATATTTAAGCATGTGTAGAAGTAGAAGTTAGTTTTTCCTTACTACATCATTATTGTACTTAGCTTAATTCCTGATTATTTCTTTCTCTCATGCTTTAGAAAATTTCATGATTCATATTTATACTAAAGCTGAAGTTTGGAGAAGGGAAAACATTTATCAAATTTAAATATTATTTGTCCTTAAAGAACTAATATTTTCTTTAAAAATATATTAACGTAAGGAATGAAGAATCTGTTTAAGATTACCTAAAATTTTAGAATTTATAAATAATTTAGTAAACTTAACTAAAATTTCAAAAATTTTGATTGATTTTAAGAATAGAATTATTTAGCTTAAAGAATAATAAGATCAAAATTTTCTATTTATAGTAAAGAGAATTGTATTTTTGAAATACTAAGGAATCAAGATTATTGCTTAAAAAAGAAAAGATTAAAATAAGTTTTGAATAAATTACTAAAAAAATGTCATATTTATTAAGTAAGAACGTATAAGTTTTTGAAAAATAAGTTAAGGATAGTGAAATTCAAAATCATTAATAGGCTATCCAAAAATAGTAATCCACACTTAAAAAAAAGGATTGAAAAAAAATCCAGAAAAAAAAGAGAAAAAGAAAGAAAAGAAAGTGAGGAGAAGCTTGAGGAAATGCCTAATCAAAAATTGGCTTCACATGAATTATCTTATAGTAAAAAAACTGATTACATTTTTAACTTAATTTCTATGTACAAATATTTTTACTAGAAAAATATTTCATGAAAATCTTTTTCTTGTAAATATTCTTGTGACCTTAATATGATGAACTACATTTATTCTTGAAACAAATGAAAAAATTGTAGTCATATGATTTGGTAGTTAAATGTTCTTTAATTTTTAAAATTAAACTTAATTAGTGAAATTTGGTTAATGATTTGCTAAAGCATTTATAAAACCAAAAATTATAAGGAATCTTAAATATTTTAACTTCATTCCGAACCTTATCTATTTTATGTAATTAAAAGGGTTACTTGAGGACAAGTAATGTTTAAGTTTGGGGGAATTTGATATACCAAAAAATACCCATTTTATGCCTTATTTATGATTTAATTCTTAACGATATTATGCTTTAATGAAAGGTATTTTCATGTTTTTGGATGTAGATGACTAAAAAGAGTACAAGAAATAAAAAGAAGGAAAATTGAGCAAAATGGAGTAAAAATGAAGCTTGTGGAGCATAATATTGGAACTATTCGCCTGGCGCCTAGGCGACAGAATCCAGCGCCTAAGCGCCAGTTTGATACAGATGATGTCAAGATTTTTGGATGACTTTAGGCAGTTATTTTGACGGTGTTAAGCCGTTATTGAAGCTTCTAGAAGACTGGAAGTTACTCCTAATATATAAGACATGTGATACAATGTATCTGGACACAAGGAAACGGTCTGGATCGCGAAGAGGTGCGATCTAAAGTAAAGAGGTGCGAAAGACCTGGTCACGGAGTCCGGCGCCTGATCCCGGCGTCTAAGCACGACAGTTACCTTCTAGAAGTTACATTGAATTTGGACGAATTTTGAAGAGGTGCCTTAAGCAACCCCTGGTCAAATTCAGAGCTCTATAAATAGGAGCCCATTCTACAAAAAAATGACACCAACCCCCGCCCCCCTCTTAGTACACATACCCATTTTAACATCTTCTCTCCCATCTTTAGTTTTACTTAGTCTCTTCCATAGATAGGGTGCAACTTTACTTTGTATCTAGTGAGTTTATTTTGAGTATTTATTGTGTGTTGTTGTTGTTGGAGTCTTTCATCATTGCTTTGGAGTCAGTACAAGTCAGCGGATTACTTGAAGAAACACTTCAGATAAGTATTTGTACTTTGGTTCAAAGTTTTATAAATGTGTTTTGTTGTGTTATTTCAATGTATTATAAGTAGTTAGTTATCTTTCTCCTTTCATCTAAAAAAAGATTATAAATTAATTAAATTTTATAGGAGAATTAAATTTAAAATATTTTAAAACATTGTGATGATATAAATACCTGATCTTAGTTTACTTTTAAATTGACCATTTAAATTGTTAAAACCTGTTGAAGAATTTTGAGACATATCCGGAGATAAATTCTTAACTAGTAGATATTACATGAATCTTTAGGTAATCGCAAGCTATACGTGGATTATTTAAGGTGTAGTACAAATAAATAGGAAGATATTATTTATCGGGCGTAAAATTAATTAGTTTTTGAGTGACGTGACTAAATTCTAATAATTTGGTTTATAGAAAGGTAACGGGTCACTAAGTAGGCCGACTATAACCACCCTCGGACATCTAGTAATGTGAGCCTAGATTAACCCATTTTACTAATAAAACATCCCGAGCCGATCTATGGATTAGTCAATGTTCTTCGCACTGGACTAAAGGATAAAGAATAGGAATGCTTCTATTTGGCACAATACCATAATCTAAATTTCATACAAAAGATAATTATTCTATAAATCTTGGATTAGTTGGAAAGGAGAAAGTCGTTTTTTATACTTACATTAAATTTTAATTATTGCTTACTTTACTTTATTACTGCTTACTACTTACTTGCTTTTAGTAAAAATTGTTAGTAAATTAAATTTAAATATATATATATATATATAAAAAGTATATATAAATTGCATTTAATTTGAAAATTCTAAAATATTTCTTATATTTCTTACTTTTTATAAATTCACTATCCCTATGGGATCGATAACCAGGACTCCACTAAAGCCCTGTATTAATTGAACGATACGTATACTTGCATTTAAAATTGGGACTTTTACAATAATTATTATAAAATTTAAATATAAGTTAATAAAATTAAACCTCGCACATCAAGTTTTTGAAGCCATTTGCCAGGAATTAAATATTCTAAAAAGTGGTATCAAATTCTTTTATTTTAAAGCATAAATAAAATTGCATCGCATCAGGGCACTTTCTAAGAAGAACTTTAAATCTCTCCCAAGCTTTATATATTGATTCTCCTTCAAACTGACCAAAAGATGTAATATCATTTCTTAGCTTAACTGTTTTTTATGGAGGGAAATATTTTGATAGAAACTTTTGAGACAATTCTCCCCAAGTTCTAATAGATCTAGGTGTTGAGGAATTTAACCACGCCTTAACTTTATCCCTTAATGAAAAAGGAAAAAGTCTAAGTCTGACAGCTAGGGGTGTAAACGAACGTAACACGAACGAACAGAACTAATGTTCGTGTTCGAAACGTTCAAACACATCATTGTTTGTGTTTGGTTCGTTTAACAAATCGAACGAAATTTTTTTTTTGTGTTTGTCTCGTTTCCTTATCGAATGAATCGAACACAAACTTCTAGGCGAACCGAACACGAACTGTTCGCTAACATTGAGCTTTTTTGAAAGCCCTAGCTTTGATAGCATACTTCCTCAAAATGAAGCAAATTGATCAGGTATTCCATACACATCAGACAATCCATGCTTCCTCATAATGAAGCAAACTGAATAAAACGTTTAGGATTTTGTTTAGGGTTTTATTTTAATATATAGTATAGTATGTTAATTATAATATTATAATATTTATATTAATATAATTAATACTATAATATTATTATTGTTATTAATAATTTATCATATATTATAATTTATACAAGTTTAATTATTTAAAATATAATAAATTTTTATAATATATAATTATTTTTAAAATATGATAAATTTTTTATATATAATTATTTTAAATTATTTTATATTTCGAACAATAACGAACCGAACACGAACGAACACATCATTATTTGTGTTTGGTTCACTTAACAAACTGAACAAAAAAAGTTGTTCATGTTCGTCTCATTTGTTTATCGAATGAATCGAATACAAACTTCTTGATGAACCGAACACGAACTGTTCGCGAACAACGAGCTTTTTTGATAGCCCTACTGACAGCATCACTCGACACTACGTCATATTTAAAAGTAGCATAAAGTTCTAAAAAAATAGTGAGATGTAAATTTAGATCCTCACTAGGTGTTCCTCCAAATTGATTATTTTGTACTATTTGGATAATAGCAGGTTTAAGTTCAAATGAATTAACAGCAACATCAGGATTTTGAATAGTTATATGAATATCATCTCATTGTTGGGTTAGCATAATCTCTTAAAAGTCTTGGCAAATTTCCAATATCATTTCTCTGATTATCTTGATTATTCACCATTTCACAAGGATTTTCAGTTTGTTTTTGTTGTTTTCTAATTTTTCTAATAGTATGCTCTAACTCCAAATCGTAAGGTACTAATACTATAGATCCACTACGACGCATATAAAATCACACAAATACTTTAAAAAGTAAACAAACACACACAATTACACACTACAAAGTAAAGGTTTTCAGTTACTATATTATCAATAAATACCGTTTATACTTCCTTCCCCGGCAACGGCGCCGAAAACTTGATGCGACGGACTTTAATATTACAAGAACTTAATAACTCAAATTTATATACATTTATAATGATTTTGTAAAGTCCAAATATTCAACGCAAGTATACGTATCATATCAAGTAATACAGAGCTCTAATGGAGTCCTAGTTATCGATCTCATAGAGAAGGCACGAGTCTTACAGTAGATAATGTAATACTGAACACCAATACTCAAATTGCAATTAAATTTTAATGTTTACTTCTACTACAAAGATGCAGAAAACAGTAACAATTAAGCAAACTACAATTACTTCTAATATCTTTAAATCAGAATTAACTAACAGACACACACTAAACTATATATTTGAAAGGTTTTGATATATAAGAAAAGTATATTTCCTCTTGCAAAGAGAATATGATATGTGGATGATATGGAATGATTATATATAGTATTGTACCAAATAGGAGCATAAATGTTTCTTTACCCTCAAAAGAGTACCACCTCTTCCAAGCATGAAAAGAACATTGACATATTCTAAGTTTAGTCACTAAATCTAAGGCTACGCTGGGAGGATACTGGCTGTCACTACGGAGCTCCCACTCACCCTTCACCTGAAGGCTAACATTCGAGTTTAGTTACTAATCTTAGGACCAAATTGAGAATCTCAGCATATCACCCTAAACCTCCAATTTGAATTTCATCAAAAAATATTTCTCTATTTATTTGCAATCAATTCCCATGAACTACACAATTCATCCATGGAAATTGAATGAATTCTTCATTATTGTTGTAGGACACTAAATCCTTTCAGAGTTAATGTTCAACAACAGTTTTTAACAATTCAATTGGCCAGATCAAAAAGTAAATTAAGTTCAAAATGAAAAACCATCACAATTTCTTCAATCTGTTATAAACACTTCACATCCACATCAACACATCATCACATCTCTATGCAAGAAGAAAGACAAAGTAGACTATTCAAAATTCATAGAGAAAACACAATAAAACATGGATTTTATATATAAAAGAAAAGTCATACAAACCACAAAAAAAATACAACTTATCTCTTTCTTTTCCCCAATGCATTTCCCTTGAAGTTCATTTGAATTTTTTTCTTTCTTCTTTGCAACACTCAATTCTCTCTTTAGAATGGAAAGAAAGAAGCAATCTCTCACTTTACTTCTTCTCTTTCACTCCTTAGAGAATAATTCCTCTCAAATTCTCACTTCTACACTATTCTCTTTTAAGTCCTAACACTCAACACACACTCTCACTCACTAAAAAAACACTAGAAACATAGTAGACCCCCTTTATTTTTGTCCAAAAACAGTTACTTATAAGTTAGAAATAAAATCCCAAGAGTTTCCATAGGCATCCCTTCAAAAAGTCGCCAAAACTCATCAAATTTGAAATCCACTGACATTGGACAACAGTGGCGCCCGATAGGGCACCGGCGGCGCTCTATCGTCCGAATATTTGCTGAGTACTCGTGAAAATGGCGCTGGCAGCGCCCATTCTGGCGCCGGCAGCGCCATAAGCTGTTTTCCTCCATTTTGCTCCTTTTTTTCTTTTTTGCTCCGAATTCATTTTTTTCGCAATTTTTCGCTCCAATCACCTAAAATCATCATACCTGCAATAAATCATGAAAAATACATTTCTTTAAAGTGCAATATCACCAAAAATAGGTAAAATTATATATCAAAAACAATATATATTTTTTGTGCATCAAAATCCCCCAAACATAACTATTACTTATCCTCAAGTAATCTTTTTACTACATAAAAATATAACTCTAGGCAATGCACTGTTCACCAGTAAGACACTAAAAATTTTCATTGAAAAGAATATATTGATAAGATTTTTTAGAAATAAATTTAGCAACTCAGGTCAACACTACAGGTATAAGAATATTCAGCAATAACGTCTAAGGGTTTTAGTCTTCTATTTATTCCAAGATAAAACATAATTTGTCACATTAAGATGCCTTGAAAGATTATGTGAAAAAGGAGTTCATGCAAACTTTATCAGAATGTAGGTCAATTCTTTAAATATAAATTTAGAAATGAAATCAAGTTTTGCCTTTATGGTGACTTAAGTAAAGCCATTTTTTTATTAGGCATCTCCTCAAGCTTCTCCTCATAATTATTTTTCTTTCTTTTTCTTTTTCTTTTCTTTTCGAGATTGTTTTTCAATCCTTCTTTTCTTTTCTCTCCCTTTTTTTTAATGAGGGTTACTATATCTGGATAGCCTTTAATGATTTTGAACTTCACTTTCCTATTTCTAAAGTTCAAACTTGAGATACCTCCTTACTTTATAATTAGGTATGAGATTTATTATTCATCATAAAGTCACAATTTCTTCTTAACACACAATAAGTCAAGTCTCTTAACATTTTAAAAATACAGTTTTTTTTTTACTTTAAATAGTTAACTATAATAAAATACATTCATACCAAATATCTTACCTCTATAAAATTAACCTTTATTACTAAAAACTTTCATCCAATCCTTCCATAATATTCAACCGAAATAAAAAGTTTTAGTTACCTACAGTAAGGTTCAACTGCCAGAAGTTATGTTAATAATTTTTGAAAATATAATAATTAAGAACAAATAAGAGTTAATATTTTTTTATCCTCCCCCAAACTTAAATTTTTTTTCATAAATTTGAAACAGTAGAGAGTAAAAGAAACTAACTTTTTTGTGCTAGGATCTTCAAATCTTCAACAGTTATCTGATATTAGTCAAAATTTACAACTAGCAGGCATGAAACAGTTAGTAACAGTGATATATAAAAAGTTTTAAACATTTGCAAGGTGAAGAGAAATTAACTTTAAACATCTAAACATCAACAAAACATCATACTAAACAAACTATCACATCACTACACAGTTCATTTAACAATTTCATTTTTTTTACAACATAACATTACACCAACAGGGTTACATATCACATGAAAGGCAAATAACTACTACATCACAACAATACAATACAACACACAAAAAAAAATAGAAACAGAAACAAACAATCTACTAATCTTCATCACCAGGTTCATCAACAGGGTCAGCATGATCAGGTCTATACGGTGTATAGTTGGGGCAGATAGGAAATATCACATCAGTCTCCCCCTCATGAATCTAACCTGAGCATCATGATAGGCAATATCGAACTCAACTCTTCTTCTCATATAATCTTCATTCACATCACTTCTGGCCTCAAACACATCCATCCTACCATGGAGTCTATCCACACCAGCACTTTGTAATCTCAGCAGTTCCATAACATCAGATAATGTAGGGGGCTCAGATATAGATGGAATGTCATAACTCGTAGTAGGAATATCAGTACTACTCTCATCTTGGGCTCCCACATGAGACTCATAAGTACGGATAGTAGTCTTTCTAATCAGTCTCAACAGTATAGCTATCTCTTCAGACCGCTGAACTCTACTCCAGACTGAACACACAGAGCATGAACTTGGGCAGGATGTCCTAATCCACCAGTGGTCTCGCCTCTAGCAATAGTCTGAATGTTCTTGAAGACAATATCTCCAATATCAATCTTTTTCATCTTCTGAATACAATAGTTCAGAATTGTTTTATCCCTTGTAACTTCACTGTGGTGATAAGAAGGTAACAGTCTTGCAGAGATGAAATAGTACCAAACTTTTGATGCAACATTTAACATGTAAGCAGGGAAGTTAATCATCTGTTTTTGACTTACTTTCCATTCCCCTCTTCTATCCGTCAGAAAAGCAATCACTTTCTTCATATTTGCCTCTCGAGTATCAATGTTTTCATATTCACAAACAAATGGTTCTCGAGTCTGATAGAATGCATTAATACGCTGACGAGTAAATTCAACCATTTTTCCTCTAACTAACACGTACTCAGTCTCAGTCCAAGGCACATTTGAATATAACACTCTAACAACACCCATAACAGCATTTGCAGTAAAATAACAAAATCTCTCCCAGTTCCGCTCTGCAATTTACAGTTCTACAGATCCACCAGGATTATCAAAAGCTCAATCCTGAATACACTTCTTATTGTAAAGGTAAGAGTTAAAGCGATATTGCGCTTCAACATTAACAAAATTTTCTTCATCAAAATTCAATTTTCTCTTTCCTATACTCATCCTTGGAGCCATGTGAATTTCTAAAAATTTGCAAGAAAATTCCAATAAATATTAAATCCATAATGTAACAAACTCCAAATACTATTTTAAACATGTAAGAACAAATTCATCATAGGAAATCTCAAAATTTCTTCAAAAATCCAAAAATTCCAACCTTAGCAATGTGAGAAATTCTCATGGTGAAAATAAAAAAAATTTAACTTACAGTGAAGCTCTTACCAAGAGAAGTGTAAATCTAGTCTCGAAAAGCTTTGAAATCACTTCAAATCTGAGATCTAGCAAGCCCTAGGTCTTCAAAATTGCGAAAATGGAGTAAGACGAAAGCAATGGAAAAAGCCGCGGGTCCCAGGATCAAAATCGTGAAATAAAGAGTTTTTGGCCTTTTTTTGCACTTGGGCGCAGGCGGCGTTCGATAGGGTGTCGGCGGTGCTCGATAGGGCGTTGGCAGCGCTTTATTTATTAAAAATGCCAAAACTCTCTGGAGTTAGACGCCGGTGTTGCCCATTCTAGCGTCGGCGGAGCTAGTCCAAAAATTTTTCTGGGTCGAAATCTTTTTTTGTAATTTCGATCGTTTCGACCTCCACAATGACATTTAACACTTCATTACGCGTCTACTTAATCACACAAGCAATAACTAAGACAATTCTTACACAAACAATACAAAACATACTTTTATATATAAAATCCACGTTACATCATAAACACTAAACATGTTCATCAAATTAAACCAATCAACTCTTTAGATTTTTAGTGTTTGTAAGTATGCTACGATAAGCAAACACTAAAATCTAAGCACACACAATGAAATTAAGCATAACAAATCTAAATTCAAATTACAAAGCAAAGCAAAGTAAATACTAAACACACAAAACAAAATTAAGCAAGTAAACTAAACACACATCAAACATAAGTAAAATCCAGTAATCACTCCATATCGGTTTTAGAACTATTTTCCTCTCTAATATCTCCAATAGATTGCTGATGCACAAACAAACTGTAGAATGGATGAAATGAAAATTCATCATATGAATCCTTAGCAATCACAGTGTTCTTCTTTATCAGATTAATCGGGCACATCTCAATCTAACCAGTGAGATCAAACCAATCTATATGATCAAATAAATCAGAAATATTATTGATTGCATTCATAATATTTTGTACCTCTTTTTTCCAACCGTTTGATTCTCTTCAGTAGCATTCTAGAACTTTCAGGAAAATATGGCTGAATCGGTTGTGAAGTTTGAGTTAGTTGATCAGCCAGCAGATTCATATCATCTTCATCTCCTACTGTTTGGTAGACATAAAGATTAGTTCGATCAATAGGCCTCAATGGAAGAAGAACTTTTTCCCAACTCTCGTATGGAACTTGTGATTGACTACACAACAGAAATATGGTGGACGGGTGTCCAAGCTCATATTTAGATCCATGAACAATTAATCCCAAAACTGATTTTCCAATTATATTACCAATATCAATTGCCCTCCCAATTTGAATACAGAAATTCAAAATGGCACTTTTTTCGGTTACCTTGCTAATCTTCAAAGTTGGAAATAACTTTACCGAAATAAAATAATATCACTTTTTTGACACCGGATTTAAAGATGCAGAAGGGAAATTAATATATCCATTTTCTCTAACTTCCCAATCTTCATTCTCATCAGTCAAATAACGATACACATCATTCATATTATCACTTATGGCATTGAAATTGAAATAAAGACAAATAGGTACATTCTCAATCATAAAGAGATCATTAATTCTCGCAGGAGTGAATTGCACAAACCTACCTCGCACAAAGACGAATCCTTGGTTGATCCCGTGAAGATTTGCATAGAATTCCTTCACAACCGGAACGACTACGGCAGCGGTAGTGTAACAAAGCACTTCCCAATGTCTTTCCTTAATTATCTCTTTAATTCTTGTAGTAGGATTATCCATACCTCGATGTATAAAACCTCTTTCCTTGATAATCCTCCTCTTCATCATCACTATGTTGAACAATCGCTGCGCCAAGAAATTTATAAACTTCTTTCGGTTAAAAATGCGAGATCGAGGGGTTTCTATAAAGTAGGAATCCATGGGATGCGAATTGGGAATGGTAGTTTTCGTTCTTCTGGAGTTTGGACGTCTAAAATAGATTTTAGGAAGTTATAAGGACGAAGATCCCGCTCAAAACCGCCAAAACTCGCATTTTGAATCTCCAAAAACCGTTAACAGGTTTTGGGCGTCGGTAGCGCTCGATAGGGCACCGGCGGTGCTTAAACCCAAAATTCAGTAATACTCTCTATAATTGAGCGCCGACGGCGCCAGTGGTCAAAAATCTCATCGAACTTCGTTTAGCCAAAAATACTCTAATATCTCAATTCGATCCAATATTTATCAATTTTAAAAGTATTTAAGAGCAATTAGGATTCAAAAATAACTATCTAAAAAGCACAACTACAACAAACAAGCAAACACACCACAAAGATACATATGGGTTGCCTCCCATAAAGCGCTTCGTTTAACGTCGTCAGCCCGACAAAGCATTCAGTTAATCGAGATGACTCAACATTAAAACCTCCTTGAAGTCAGGTTGAAATCCGTCAAAGTAAGGCTTTAATCGATGCCCATTAACTTTGAAAATCATCCAGTATCAGGATCCTTAATATCAACAGCTCCAAAAGAATGAACTTTTACAACTGTAAAAGGTCCTAACCATCTAGACTTGAGCTTTCCAGGAAATAACTTTAATCTTGTGTTGTATAACAAATTTTTTTATCCATATTCCAATTTCTTTTTTCAATATTTTCCGATAATGCCACAATTTCATTCTCTTTATATATCCTGCCATTGTGATAAGATGCATTTCTAATTTCTTACAATTCATTCAATTGCATAAATCTCTTCTCTCCATCATTTTTCAAATTAAATTTCAACTCTTTTATCGCACAATATGCTTTATGCTCCAATTCAACCAGTAAATGACAAGTCTTACCAAACACTAGTTTATAATGAGACATTCCAATAGGGGTCTTAAAAGCAGTCATACAAGCCCATAAAACAGTATCTAATCGAGCAGACCAATCTAATTTATGATTATCCACAGTTTTCTCAATTATTCTTTTAATTTCACGATTAGACACTTCTGCTAAACCACTAGTCTGGGGATGATAAACAGTAGAGATTCTATGAATAATATTATATTTCTCAATCAATCTCTTAATTTTATTATTCCTGAAATGGGTTCCACCATCAGTTTAATTACTCTCAGCATTCCATATCTTGTAAATATATTTTTCTTTAAAAATTTTGAAACACTTCGAGCATCACATCTAGGTAAAGATATCTACAATCTATTTTGAGACATAATCAATTACAACCAATATATATAAATTCCCAATGAATGAGTAAATGGTCCCATAAAATCTAATCTCCATACATCAAAAATTTCAACTTCCAAATTATAATTTAGAGGCATTTCATTTTTTCTAGAGATATTACCTACTCTCTGACATCGATCACATGATTAATTATATTTATATACATCCTTAAAAAGAGTAGGCCAATAAAATCCAGATTATAAAATCTTAAAAGCAATTTGATCAACACCAAAATGACCTCCAAATTCAGAATCATGACATCGTTGAGTAATCAAATTTGTTTCTTATTATGGCACACATCTCCTAATAATCAGATCCTTACACTGTTTATATAGATAGGACTCATCCCAAAAACAAAATCTTGCATCATATTTAAACTTCTTTTGTTGTTGTCTTGTTAAATTAGGTGGTACAATATCACTCATAATATAATTTATAATATCAGCATACCAAGGCAAATTTCTTCCCATAATAGTATAATGTTGTTCATCAGGGAAAGTTTCTGTAACTTCCTTCTCAAATTCAGATAATATATCATATTCTAATCTTGACAAATGATCTGCTATTTGGTTATCAGTTCTCTTCTTATCATCTATCATAAAATCAAATTCTTGCAGAAGAAGCATCCATCTAATCAGTCTAGGTTTTGCATCCTTCTTTTGAATTAAATATTTGATAGCCGAATGGTTTGTATGCACAATACTTTTAGCTCCAATTAAATAAGATCTAAACTTTTCAAAAGCAAATACTATAGCTAATAACTCTCTTTCAGTAGTGGTATAGTTAATTTGAGCTTCATTAAGAGTTTTACTAGCATAGTAAATGACTTTGAAAACTTTATCATGTCTTTGCCCAAATGCTACTCCGATCGCATAATCACTAGCATCACATATGAGTTCAAATGGTTTCTCCAAATCTAGTGAAACAATTATAGGTGCAGTGATTAATTTCTCTTTCAATAATTCGAAAGCACTCAAACATTCATCATTAAAATTAAACTTTCTATCATTTTCTAGAAGTTGGCAAAAAGGTTTAGTAATTTTAGAAAAATCTTTAATATATCGCCTGTAAAATCCAGCGTGTCCTAAGAAACTCCTCACCTCTCTCACGGTAGTGGGTGGTAGCAATCTCTCAATCACTCTAATTTTAGCAGGGTCGACCTTCATACCATATTAAAAAATTTTATGCCCAAGCACAATTCCTCCTGCAACCATAAATTAACATTTCTCCCAATTCAGAACTAAATTTGTTTTCTCGCAAAACTCCAAAACTTTTGCTAAGTTTTCCAGCCAAATTTCAAATGAAGTCCCGAATACACAGAAATCATCCATGAAAACTTCTATTTCATTATCTATCATACTTCTATTCCATTTCTAGCCATTGAAAATTATTAGTAGTCATTTCTTCAACTAATGTGTATGCTTCATCAAAAGGTTTTGACATTAACGATCCACCAGCAACAACATCTATAATTGATCTCAATGATCCTGCTAATCCATTATAAAATGATTGAATTATTAACCAATCTGGTAAAGCATGATGTGGGCACTTCCTAAGAAGAACTTTAAATCTCTCTCAAGCTTCATATATTGATTCTCCATCAAACTGACCAAAAGATATAAAATCATTTCTTAGCTTAGCAGTCTTTGATGGAGGGAAATATTTTGATAGAAACTTTTGAGACAATTCTCTTCAAGTTCTAATAGATCCAGGTGCTAACGAATTTAACCACGCCTTAGCTTTATCCCTTTATGAAAAAGGAAAAAAATCTAAGTCTGACAACATCACTCGACACTCTGTCATATTTAAAAGTAGCACACAGTTCTAGAAAACTAGCGAGATGTAAATTTGGATCCCCATTATGTGTTCATCCAAAATTATTATTTTATATCATTTGGATAATAACAAGTTTAAGTTCAAATGAATTAGCAGCAACATCAGGATTTTGAATAGTTATATGAATTTCATCTACATTGTCGGTTAGCATAATCTCTTAAAGGTCTTGGCAAATTTCTAATATCATTTCTCTAATTATCTTGATTATTCGCCATTTCACAAGGATTTTCAGTTTATTTTTGTTGTTTTTTAATTTTTCTAACAATACGCTCTAACTCCGAATCGTAAGGTACTAAACCTATAGATCCACTACGACGCATATAAAATGACACAAATACTTTAAAAAGCAAACAAACACACACAATTACACACTACAATGTAAAAGTTTTAAGTTACTATATTATCAAAAAATACCGTTTATACTTCTTTCCTTTCCCAAAGAACGACGCAAAAAACTTGATGCAGCAGAATTTAATATTGCAAGAATTTATGAACTCAAATTTATATATATTTATAATGATTTTGTAAAGTCCAAATATTCAACGCACGTATACGTATCGTATCAAGTAATACAGGGCTCTAATAGAGTCCTGGTTATCGATCCCACAGGAAAGGTACGAGTCTTACAGTAGATAATGTAATACTGGATTCCAATACTGAAATTGCAATTAAAGTTTAATGTTTACTTCTACAACCAAGGTGCAGAAAACAATAACAATTAAACAAACTACAATTACTTCGAATATCTTTAAATCCGAATTAACTAACAGACACATACTAAGCTATATATTTTAATAGTTTTGATATATAAGAAAAGAATATTTCACCTTGCAACGAGAATATGATGTTTGGATGATAAGGAATAATTATTTATGGTATTGTGTCAAATAGGAGCATAAATGTTTCTTTACCCTCAAAAGAGTACCCCTCTTCCAAGCATGAAAAAAACATTGATATATCCTAAGTTTAGTCACTAAATCTAAGGCTAGGCTGGAAGGGTACCGGCTGTCACTACGGAGCTCCCACTCACCCTTCACCTGAAGGCTAACATTTAAGTTTAGTAACTAATCTTAGGACCAAATTAGGGATCTCAGCCTGTCACCCTGAAACCTCCAATTTGAAGTCCATCAAAACACATTTCTCTATTTATTTATACTTAATTCTCATGAACTACGTAATTCATCCATAGAAATCATATAGATTCTTCATTATTGTTGTAGGACACGAAATCCTTTCAGTGTTAATGTTCAACAACAGATTTAACAATTCAAATGACCATATCGAAAAGTAAATTAAGTACGAAATGAAAAACCATCACAATTTCTTCAATGCGTTAAAAACACTTCACATCCACATCAACACATCATCACATCTCCATGCAAGAAGAAAGACAAAGGAGATTACTCAAAATCATAGAGAAGACACAATAAAACATGAATTTTATATATAAAAGAAAAGACATACAAACCACAAAAGAAAATACATCTTATCTCTATCTCTTCCCCAATGAAATTCCCTTGAAGTTCCTTTGAATCTTTTTCTCTCTTCTTTGCAACACTCGATTCCCTCTTTAGAATGGAAAGGAAGAAGCAATCTCTCACTTTACTCCTTCTCTTCACTCCTGTAGAAGAATTTCTCTCAAATTCTCACTTCTACACTCTTCTCTTCTAAGCCCTAACACTCAACACACACTCTCCCTCACTAAAACTACACTAGAAACACAGTAGAACCCCCTTATTTTCATCCACAAACAGTTACTTATAAGTTAGAAACGAAATCCTAAGAGTTTCCATAGGCATCC
Source organism: Papilionanthe hookeriana x Papilionanthe teres (assembly GCA_022702705.1). Classification (NCBI taxonomy): domain Eukaryota; kingdom Viridiplantae; phylum Streptophyta; class Magnoliopsida; order Asparagales; family Orchidaceae; genus Papilionanthe; species Papilionanthe hookeriana x Papilionanthe teres. The sequence continues at coordinate 42,817,254 of CM040436.1, read as the reverse complement.
CTTTAAAAAGTCGCCAAAACTCTTCAAATTTGAAATCCACCAATATTGGGCGTCGGTGGTGCTCTATCGTCTGAATATTTGCAGAGCTCTCAGAAAAATGGAGCCGGCGGTGCCATAAGCTGTTTTCCTCCTTTTTGCTCATTTTTGCTCTGAATTCGTTCATTTTCGCTTCTTTTCGCTCAAATCACCTTCGGAAGTTCTACCATTTTTGCTCATTTTTGCTCATTTCTGTGCTTACAAATCAACACTACAAATCGTTGCAAAGTCAATTACCCATCAAAATCAACTTCTTGAGGTTGAGGATTTTTTACATCCGATACCTGATCGTTTTAGGATTCTTTCCCTATCGCACCGAAATACATCAAAATCAAATTTCGAAGCTTCGAGGATTTTACATCCGAGACCTAATCGCTTAGGATTCTTTCCCTATTGCACTGAAATACATCAAAATCAACTTTTTGAAGTTGAGGATTTTACATCCGATACCGCACTCGCTTAGGATTCTTTCCCTATCAGACCGAAATACATCAAAATCAACTTTTCGAGGCCGAGGATTTTACATCCGATGTCGACCGCTAGGATTCTTCCCTATTGCACTGAAATACATCAAAATCAAATTTCGAAGCCGAGGATTTTACATCCGAGACTGGATCGCTTTTTAGGATTCTTTTCCTATTGCACCGAACACATCAAAATCACCTTTTTTGAAGTTGAGGATTTTACATCCGATACCGCACCGCTTAGGATTCTTTCCCCTACCGCACCGAAATACATCAAAATCAACTTTTTCGAGGTCGAGGATTTTACATCCGATACCGCATCGCTTTAGGATTCTTTTCCCTATCAGACCGAAATACATCAAAATCAAATTTCGGTTTCGAGGATTCTACATCCGAGACCGCACCGCTAGATTCTTTCCCTACTGCACCGAAATACATCAAAATCAAATTTCGAAGTTGAGGATTTTACATCCGAGACTCGCACCGCTTTAGGATTCTTTTCCTATTGCACCGAAATACATCAAAATCAACTTTTTGAAGTTGAGGATTTTACATCCGATACCGCACCGTTTAGGATCTCTTTCCTACCGCACCGAAATACATCAAAATCAACTTTTTGAAGTTGAGGATTTTACACCGCACCGCTTTAGGATTCTTTCCCTATTGCATCGAAATACATCAAAATCAACTTTTTCGAGGTTGAGGATTTTATATCCGATACCGCACGTTTTAGGATTCTTTCCCTATTGCACCGAAATACATCAAAATCAAATTTCGAAGCCGAGGATTCTACATCCGAGACCGCACCGTTTTAGGATTCTTTCCCTATTGCACCGAAATACATCAAAATCAAATTTTGGAAGTTGAGGATTCTACATCCGAGATCGACCGCTTAGGATTCTTTCCCTATTGCACCGAAATACATCAAAATCAACTTTTTCGATATTGAGGATTTTACATCCGATACCGCACGTTGTGATTCTTCCTATCAGACCGAAATACATCAAAATCAACTTCGAGGTTGAGGATTTTACATCCGATACCGCACTCGCTTTAGGATTCTTCCCTATCAGACCGAAATACATCAAAATCACCCCGAAGCCGAGGATTCTACATCCGAGACCGCACTCGCTTTGTGATTCTTTCCCTATTGCATCGAAATACATCAAAATCAAATTTCGTCGAGGATTTTACATCCGAGACCGCACCTTTAGGATTCTTTCCTATTGCACCGAAATACATCAAAATCAACTTCGAGGCCGAGATTTTACATCCGATACCGCATCGCTTTAGATTCTCTTCCTATTGCACGGAAGCACACCAAATCGAGCTCTTCGAGGTTAAGGATTTTACATCCAATACCACATTGCTCGAGATCTCTCCTCATTGTAATGATTCAATCCAATCAATTCAATTTTTCTTTGAGGTCGAGGATGTTACATCTAAAAACCGCAAAATTTCAATTTTCATTTCAAATCAAATCCCTTCAAAATTAATCTTAACAAAACTTCAATCTAAATCAAACTCGAGTTGAAATCAATTCACACATCAAAACTTAAACTGAAACAAAATTTAAATTGAAATTTCCCCGATCTTGTGATTTGGAATTCACCTCCTTTTCCTTTCCCAAGCCGAGAGTTCGGTGGACCCCGCCCAGATATACTCGACACTCCCCACGTAAACTCTTCTACTTCGTCCCAAGCTCTTGTCACTCGGGACATCCGTGATCGGTTTTGTTGATCTTTTCGGGTCAACGCCACGCGCGGTGTGCTCCGTCGCCCTCACCACACCTATCGGGGTCCATTTGTCGACCTCATTTTTGATGAGGTCTTCTTCTTTCTCTGAAGATTTCTTAGGATCTAGCCTTAGGCTTTTCCTTTGACTATCTTAGAGGACTAGAATTGGGATCCACCATCTAGAATTTCAAACCACTTCTTAACTCCCCGCAAACTCCACAAACTTGACCGTAGACCCCTAATCAAATTTTGTAGAGGGTTGAAATCAAGTGTGGAAGTTTAAAGGATGAGTCTCTGATAGACTCGGGCCTTGCACGCCCCGCGGCCCGGTCTAGTGAAGGGGCCGACTTACACACACACTACACTCATACACTACACTTCCATACACCTCCCAAAACCACACCTATACCTAATCTGACTCCCTCCCCGATCACAAGTGATTCACATGCACGGGCCCTTAACCCCTAAGCCCGGCTAAGAGACAGAACAACATACCGAATGCCTCAAATGAGTCCCTTCATGGCTCATATGGGTTTGATGTGGCTTCATGGCTCAACCAAAATGATTTTATTCCACTTATATTCACCCAATCTTCAATTTTCCAAATTTTCAATTTCGACCCCCGGACCCTACACCCGCCTAACCTACCAAATTTCGAAACTACCCAAAATTTCCAAAATCACCTAAATTACCCAAAATTCCTCAAGACCAATCCTAAACATTTCCTCCCACTCAAATTGATCATCCATAACCAAAAATACCAAAAATTCCAAAAAAACCTCCCAATACCCTCCAAATACCCAAAATACCCCTTCACTCAAAAAATCCAAAATTCAGAAAATTCCCAGAAATTCCAGAAAATCCCAAATATTCCCAATTTCATTTTGTTCAACTACACCATGGGCCAATTTTGCCAATTTACCCACTTTTATCAAAAACCCCCAATTTGACCCATTTTAACCCAAAGTGAACCCAATGTCAAACCTAACCTACCCAATTGACCCAAATTCTGGTCCAATTCAATTCTAAACTTCAATTTAACATCCCCAACACCAATCTAGACCCAATCCAAGCCCAATTTGATTGGCATTGGGATCCAATTTCACTTTGGCCTTAAAGCCCAATTTGAACCCATGACCCAAACTTAGCCCAAACTCACCCAATTCAACTCCAATTAACCCCAAATCTTTTTCTAAACCTTCCTTAACATCCCCATAAACAAAACACTAACATGATTTGCCCAAAATTTAGACCCAAACCCCACTCAAATTCAACCCAAAATCAAAAAGCCCAATTTGACCTAAACCCCTAAACCTAGCCCAAATAAACCCAAACCTCAAAATCAAAACCTAACCTAAGCCAAAACCTCTTTGAAACACTCCCATAAACATTTCCCAACATTAATTTTACATCAATTTCAACTCTAGCCCAACTTTGGCCCATGGTAGCCCATTTTGCCCACCTTAGCCTCTTTACCAAAAGGCCCATATCCAACCCAATTCAAACCCAAATCACCTCAAATTTGTTTCAAACCACTCATGACACATCCCTAAACCAAACTCAACAATTATTTGGCCCAAGACTTTACCAAAATTTCATCCCAAAATCCATTTTAAAATTCAAAAGCCCACTTTCCTAAACCATTTTAAAAGCCCATCTAAAACCATTTCAATGAGCCCAAAATCTACCCTAAAGCCCACATGACATTTCCATTTGCCATCCACTTAATCAAAGCCATTCCCTAAGTTCTAATCACATCATCAAATAATTCCCAAAATTAAGCCTTATGCCAAATCACCCCTAAAACACCAAAATTTCTCTTAAATCCATTTCCATGAAATTGACTCAACTTTCCCAAGCCAAAGACAAGCCATGCAAGCCATAGACAAGCCACATGAAGCTACAGGGTTTGACTTGTCACCAAGCCATTAATGGCAAGTGGAGGGAGTCCTTTCCTAAGCCTTCCTTAAGCCATTTTAACCTCTTTAATGCAACACTATAACCCAAAATTAACTTAAACTATTTGGATACAGACCACACCATCCTCTCGTCGACCCCAATCGATCCTCTCGCCCAAAATCGTGCCATGGGAGGTGCACCCAACCCAAACCAATGGGTTGACCAAATTGAAGCCAAAATGGCCTCTTCCCCATTCTATTCCAAGCCACCCCCTTTACACATGGCAAGGCCCACCGATCGCACAAGCCTCCACCCCGACCCACCGAGCTTCGAGGGTGACTCGACCCCGGCCGGCCACCACCACGCGCCCGCCGAAACCACCAGGCCGAGAGCTCACATGTGAGCCCAAACTTGGAATTCTCACCCGCCGAGCCGCTCACTCCAAATGGCCACCATGGTCGTTCTTCACATGCCAAGAGTACCGATCCCGCCCCCTCAACTCCCCCCCGGAGAGCCTGCCCATGCCTATTTAAACTCCTCACCCTCTCGGCCAAAGGAGGTGCCTAACCTAACCTTAAGGAAATCCTCGCTAAAATCACCTGCATCACTCTCCACACATAGAGCACTTGATCCCCATTGAATTTTGCACTTCAATTCCTCCAACAGCTCAATTTCGAGCTCAAACTTTAGCCCAAAAACCAGACTTCTTCACAGCGCCGAGTCATCCCCAAATCACTGTCCCACACCTTCACCGGACCAAGAGGAGAAGTTTCCCACCGAAAGCCCCATCTCCAAAGCCACCCAGCTTGCCCAAACAGCCCAAGCTTTGTGATCGGCCGTGGTCACTTTCATAGCTAGACAATTCACCAAGCCAAGGGACTTATCCGGGAGCTTACTCGGGACCTAATCGAAGGTGACACAACTCTCGCATCGAAGCTCACTTCTTCCGAGCAAAGGTATGAACTCATTCTTCTTCCCGAGCTTACAGAGATTTCCATTTAATTTGAATCAATTTCAATGCATGTTTACCGTATGATGTGTTCGTTTCTTCAAGACGAATCCATAGAAAGTATAAGAACACGAAAATCCGTCGAGAATCGAGCGAGAAATTAAAGAAGGTCGACGGTCACGGTGCACACCCGCCGTAGACGATGACCAGAGTCGTTGGATCGCGCGTGTATCGAGCGGACGGCTCGATTGCGCCGACTCGTGAATGATACGTGAACCGCGGGTCCCGGACGGCCGACTCGGGATGGCGGCCCGCACCGCGCCGCGACACGTACCCCTTCGCAGCCGCCGAGGCCGGGACATGGCACCGCGTGGATAAGTAGGAAATTAGGATTTTTCGATTTATTTAAATACCGAATTTTAAAAATCCATATCTTCGTGTAGAAAATCACAAAATAAAATAAAAATACCCTCTCGTCAAAGGGGAATGAGGAGAATAATGTGGAAAAGAAATTTATTAATTTGTCCGCATTTTATTTTTAATTAATTATTTACTCCCCGCATTGTTTTAATTTCCATGCATTCATACAATTCACCATGGCATGAGACCATGTAGCCAAGCTCTCTGTAAACTAAACATTCTCCCCGAATTTTTCAAGGTCGAGGCCACCTCCGTGAAAAGTTATTGATTTTTCAAATGTGCATGTTAAGCCGTTTTGAGTATTTTAATTCCAAAAATTAGCATGTTGTGAAATAAATTCTAGGAAAATTTGGTGATGTTCCTGGCGACCAGAGAACCCTAGGAAAAATAGACTCGAGTTAATTCACTTAAGCTAACCCTAATCAAGCGAACATCCAAAATATCCCTAATTAATTAGAGCTAACCATACATCAAATTGACTAAAATCAATTCTCCACTAACCTTTAGGATCGCAGGAACCCACTCATAAAAATTTCAAGTCAATGGACTTGGGTTAGCCCTACTAAAATGGGTCGATTAAGTCATTTAGTCATTTTAAACTTTAAAAATTCATAACTTTCAAAATACCTTTCAAAAATTCACCAAATCGGCTGAGCCCCTCTCGATATCAGATGAATTTAAGAAAAATTAAAATTTCAATTTTCTAAAAAAGTTTCGATTTTTCATCATTATTTTAATATTTTAATAATTAAAATAATAAAAATCACAAAAATAATAAAATTCACCAAAATGTCATATTTTGAAATATAATCAATTTCAGAACAAACCCCATATTTTTCTTAGGTCTATTTAATGAGATATTAAATTTTAAAGCCCTTGTGGTAATTTTAAAATTAAAAAAAATGTATTTTCTAGCATTTTCACTAAAATAATTATAATAAATCAAAGATAAATCGAAAAATTGTAAAATTTGGTTCTCTCGGAATCCTTCGATATCGACAATTTGAAAAATTATAAAATCTTATTTTCTTAACTTATATTCTATTTTTAAATTAATTAATACTCCGTAATTTAAATAATTCTAATAAATAAAATATAATTCAAAAAATCACAAAAATTAGTCCAAGTGGTCCTCTGGTCATTAGGAATGTCCCATAATTTTCTTAAGGACTTAAACTTTCTCTCGGTCATATTATTAAATTTTCCTTGGAAGTCCTTATTTTCCACCAAAAATAATTACATAAATAAATTAAATATATAAAAATCACATTTTCTCCTCTAATGTCTTTATCGACATACGAGCGAAGGCCACATAAAAAAATTTCAAATTCATTCGAGCTCAATTTAGTGAGTTACGAAATTATTAAAAATAAGCGCAAAACTATAATTAAAATCTTAACCCTTTAATTAAGACTTTAGGCTTAATGAAATTAATAAAATATTTGATTTTAACTTGATTCTGATGATTGAAATTTAGATAATTAGCAGTGTAAACCTACTAAACAATTTAAAATAATCAAAATAAACCTTAATTAAATAATTAAGCAATTTAATAATAAAATCTAATTATTAAAATAAGTGATATTATTAGAGGAGATTTGTTCTTTAATTTAAAAATCCCTAAATTAATCATCCCAATAATATTTAATTCCTAATTAAAATGATAATCCAAGTTTAAGATTTAAAATGCTAAAAGGCTTAATCATTAAATTAAATTAAAGTTAAATTATTTAAAACAAATCCCTTTAAAATTAAAAATTAAATTAAAAATTAAAAATTAAATTAAACTAAATTAAATTAAATTAAATTAAATTAAATTAAATTAAATTAAATTATATTATATTATATTATATTAAATTAAATTAAATTATATTATATTAAATTAAATTAAATTAAATTAAATTAAATTAAATTAAATTAAATTATATTATATTATATTATATTAAGTTAAATTAAATTAAATTAAATTAAATTAAATTAAATTAAATTAAAATCCAAATTAAATTAAATTAAATTAAATTAAATTAAATTAAGCTAAGTCATATTACATTAAATTAACTTAAGTTAAATTAAATTAAATTAAACCACATTAAATTAAATTAAATTAAATTAAATTAAATTAAATTAAATATAAAGACATGAAGAATTCAAAAATAAATCTAAAATAATCAACACTATTCCAAACTTAAATCATTAATTTAACCAAATTTGAATCACAAATCAATAAATATCATTTTGCCCTTAGGAGCTTTTACTATTATAACTCCTAAAACTGAAAGTATCAAGTGAAATGACACTTCACTCATGATATTCAAACATCCTAATTCACCGAAAGAAGAATAAAACTTAACTCAAACACCCCGGATGATTAATTCACTTGAACAATGTGAATTCATTTTGGACTTAGGACAATTCCCGAAATATTGAAAAGATGTTTAAGATCTGCCTTAAACACTTCCTCAATACGCATGGAAATGTCCTTAAGAACAAATGAAATTTCAATGTTTCAGAAATAAAATCATCCTTAAAACCAAAATTGAAGACCTAGACGTCATAGGAATGACTAGCTATAGGATTAGGATTTTGGTAGAAAACCATAACCCTTCCCGTAGTTTTACCTAGAAATTACTTTAAATGCTTAAATATTCTAACCGTGCTTTTTTAAACAAGTAAAATGGGATTTAGGAAGACCCTCCGTGTACGCTTTTATTTTATTGCAATTTACTTTACCGCAATTTATTTAATCGCATCGCACTTACCTTTCTTGCATGATAAACAACATTGCATGAAAACTCACACCTTTAGGACAAACCTAAAACCAAAACCGAAACCCATAACTAAATTAAAAGACACTACAAGATAAAATTCATCGCCACAACATTCAAAATATAAAATAACTCAAAATTTAATCACAAACAAAACAACAAAACTACAACTACAACTAAATTAAAACGTCTCTATCGAATGAGCGGGAAATTTTGGATGATGTAACCCACGTGTTGCTAACGGGATTTCCCAATGCGTCTAAATGAAAGTGCGGAACTCATTTAGTTGAGTTTAGCAAGTTCATCTCGACTAAGTGAATTCGATGAAAATAATCATGGTTTGGACGACGAACCGTGGGATCTTAATCGGTTCCGTTTTTAATCAACTTTAAGATCTGTTTTAATTAAAATATTAAAGACACACGAAATTAAGATTTTCTCTAAAAACCAAACACTTCCCTCATCTCTTGATTTTTCACCTTCTACAACTAAACTCGCAACAACAAGGAGCTCGTGAGCATTATGGGTACGTACTACGCCATCGTCAACAAGAAAACCTGCGTCGACATCAACAAAACTATTCTTTAGTTTAAACAACAAGCCATAAAGGATTCGAGGTAGTCCGCTTATGCGACATAAATCCTCACCCGTTCTTTTAGGCTCAGGATGCCCTCGTCGTGCAATATAAGCCCTAACTCGCTTTAGGATTCCGAGGTTTGCCGTCCGATACGATGTAAATCCTCCTACCTTTCGGTGTTATTCGTATAATCGTGTGATTATGTAAATGTAATTCCCATAATTAATTGGCAGATTGAAACTTAAATAAATTCACTTCCGAAATTCAAAGCCTAACATTAGGATAAGCCTGGGAAGCCACCGAAGTTCACTTCGTCCGTGACATCCCCTACTTCTCTTCCTTCGACTCCTAAAATAAAATGTTCCAAATTTGATCCATTCCCTATTGAAATTCCAAAATTCAATCCTCGAAAACTTAAACTTTGAAATTCCCGAGATGTTTAACTACCGATTATTATCGAGAGTTTTCTTAGGTGATTTCCGTCACTTAAGATGTAATTAACTATGTGGGCTTCGCCTTTATAGGGAACTTTAAGAACCTGAATATAAACCCCCGCTTAATTCATTTATATTAAGCAACGGGGAACTTGTCGGCTTATAAAATTGGTTCGTACCAAACGGATGTCACAAACCTTCGGTTTATTTAATCGAGCCCCATCATCAAGCAAGTGTGTCTATTCTTCAGGATAACATACACGGCTCGTGGTGCGGCGCTCGTTTATATAAACTATTCGGGATGTGAGATCGCTTGATTTCATATCTTAAAATTTTCAAATTTAAAATTATTTTCAAAATCAAATACTACTTTTCAAATTATTTATTTAAATTAATTAAAAATTCGCCGACAATTTCCGTAGGCGACCTCTTTTTCAAAAATACAACACCACAACCTAAAAATATGCCGACAACTGCGTTATTGCGGGTCGGGTCAAGTTTTTGCGCCGTTGCCGGGGAAGCTTCGGTAAGAACTTTAGGAGAAATTTAGTTGAATAATTAGGTTTAGACTTGAAAATCGTAGTGTCGTAAAAACTATTTTTGTGTGAAAAGTGTTTTGTTATATGAAAAAGTGTTGTAAAAAAAGAAAAAATTGTTTGTGTGAAAAATAAGGTATTCGTGAAAATGTTTTGTTGTATCAATATATTTCATATATTATTTGTTTAATTGTTAATGTATTTGCTTGTTGTGCTATGTATGTGTAACAAAGGATTCGCAACACTTATGCCTTATGATCCCGAGCTCAAAAAATAAAAAAGTAAAATACAAAAAGAACTCGTAAAACTAGAAATGGAAATGGAAAACTTTCAAGATAATAACTCGGAAAATCATCATACTATCGAGGGATTACGTAAATCCTACGACGATGAAATTCACTCAAGTATACAAAACCTCGTTATGTAAGCCGACTCGTTCGAAATAAATCCCGAGATTATCCAACCGGTGCGTATCAATCATTGGGGGGAACTCCTTCGAGGATCCCTATTACACTTATCTAGTTTTTCTAGAGCTTTGTGCTACATTTCATTATAACAAGATGTCGACGATGTCGTTGTGACTAAGGCTTTTTCCTTTCTCACTACATGATAAGGCTAAAATATGGTTATACTCATTAGCACATGGCTCTATTAAAAATCGAGGAGTTAACTCCTGTAAATTCCTACTAAGTATTTTCCACCTTCAAGGACTACTAAACTTAGAAACAATATTATCTCATTTTGTCAATATGAAGGAGAATCATTATACGAAGCCCCTGGAAAGATTTAAAGAACTCCTAAGAAAGTGTCCACATCATGCTCGCCCGATTCATTAATCATTCAAACTTTTTTATAATGGGTTAAATAGGATCCCTTAGGTCTATAATTGATGCTATCGCCGGTGGTTCATTAATGTCAAAATCAATTAATGAAGCGTACATTAATTGAAAAATGGTTACAAATGAATTTCAATGGCCCGCAAGGTAAATCATAAAAATGTAGCTAGTGTTCATGATGGCGTATGTGATTACAATTCTTTGCATCTCGTGTTGCCGCAATATCATGTGTTGGACCAATTTGGAATGAATCACCAATTTACTTCTTAAGCGAGAAATTTCATTAAGGCATATAATAGATTCTAACTTATCATATGACGCTTAAATACCATAAACAACCCATATTCTAACTTTTACAAACTCCGTGTCAGGAGAATCATCCTAAATTTAACCGGAATCATACTACCGATGGTGGAAACCAAATGGGAAAATAATCATGCGAATCCTAATGGAAGGAATAATCAGCATCACAAACTATATACCCTTCATATCCACCGGACTCTAAACAATGATCAAATAATTCTGAGGATGAGAAGATGTCTATGGAAGAAGTGGTATTGAAAATGGGAAAACCAATTGCAAAGTCAAAATGCTGCGATTAAAAATATGTAGAATCAATCGGGACAAATGGCTAATTCACTTAGCAATAGACCCCAAGGAACACTTCCTAGCAAATATCGAGATCAACCCTAAAGAGAACAACAATGAACAAGTAGAAGCCGTTCAATTAAAAAGTGGAAGAGAGATAGAGGATGTGGTTAGAAAAGAGAAAATATAGCGAGAGAAACAAAGAAAATGAAAAGACTCCGAAAAACATGTTTCTAAGGATCTCGGAAAATTAATTTCTTCAACTAAAATCATTGGAAGATCACCAATTCTCCATTTTTCTCAAAGACTTAGATAGCACGAGTTAGATAAAAAAATTTCAAAGTTCAAGGAAAGTACTTAAGAAGTTAACGATAAATATTCCTTTCAATGAAGCTGAAACGTATGCCAAGTTATGCAAAGTTTATGAAGGAGATATTAAACAAGAAAAGGAAATTTGGGACACAAAGTGACACAGACCAAGTGAGTATACTGGCCATACTTCAAAAAAAATTTTCCTCGAAAACTTAAAGATCCTCGTAGCTTTACAATTCCTTGTGCAATTGGAAAAAAGATTATGTGGAAAAGCTTTATGTGATTTAGGAATGAGCATTAATGTGATGCCTCTATCTATATTTAGAAGGTTAGGTTCGCCGATATTTCTCCCACTATCGTAACCCTTATGTTAGCTCGATTGATTTATCATTTATCCAAAAGGAGTTATAGAAGACATGCTTGTTAAAGTGGATAAATTTATCTTTCCTTTCGACTTTATTGCATTAGATATGGAGGAAGATAAAGAAATTTCAATTATTTTAGGGAGACCTTTCCTTGTTACCGGACAAGCTATGATAAACATGTGCAAAAAGGAGAGTCGATTATGAATATTAATGACAAAAAAGTCACTTTTGATACAAAGACTATGAAATATCCACCAGAGAAAAGATAATTGTTTTTGGATCGATGAAATTGATTATCTAACTAATGACCATTTCCAAGAAAGTTTTGAGAGTAAGTTAACATATGAGATCAAAATGGATTTTCATGATGATTCAAAAATGTTATTTAAAGAAGACCGTATTGATGGGAAACTATAGGTGTGAAATGATGGACGCCGCTAAAAATAGTAAACTTTAATTCCATTTCGTTGAAAAATCTCATGAACATAAGATGAATGTACCATACAATTTTAAAGCCTACCCATTTAGGGAATTCATCTACACCACCAGTCTTTATATCTTCAGATATGACTCAATCACAAGGAAAACCTCGAATCAATGATGAACATGATAAAGTATTTAACCAGACTGGAAGAGAATTTCGAGGATATATTTTAAAAGAACTTTCGAGTTGAGAAAAGAGGATAAGGATATTGGAAGACCATTGAAAGAAATTCAAGGAATTAGAAAAACTTATTTCCTCAACTAAGATAGATCCTCCATCATTTAATAATTATAAAGGGAAAGAATCGGAAGATAATTTGAAACGAAGAGTAACATACAAGATACTAATCCCGAATCGAATTATCTAAAGAGAATCCAATCCAAAATTTGGGAGATATTGAAGTATCTTTATAAAGATCCATTTATTATAAATTTCAAAGGATGATATTAATATGCAAATTCAGAAAATCAATAGAAGAATATCGGATCTAGAAAGAAATATGAGGAATAATGATATAAATCAAACCGAAAATGAAGAGCCGAGTGAAAAATTAAAATTTGAGGATTTTATAGGAATCCCTGGATTTGGAAATGATTGGGTGATTGATCGAGGATTACTTAATTGGAATTTTGATCCAGGAGGAATCATATGTCGAGCCTGCGACGTTAAAACCAAGCGTTTTATGGGAGGCAACCCATAGTTATCAGTGTGCTTCGATTTAGTGTGCTTGCGAGTCATGATTGTTTATGTGTTGTTTTGTGTTTTCTTTAGTGCGTAATAGATTAATGTTGTGAGGTTATGCCTTGGTCTTGACTAAATTTGTATGACTTCGGTGTTAGCTAGGCCGACGAGTCCGTTATAACTCGCTTATCAATCGAAGCCGAGCATTTACCAAGCATGTAGAGTTTAGACTTGACCACTCCATGTCAACTCTATTACTTCCTTTATCTGACTTTGTTTTCACTAAGTGAGGTCATGAAATTTCTTAATGAACAACATATGAATGAACTACACTATTTTTATTTATCAAATTATCATTATTAAGTAGTTTATTTCCGTTAGAAATTGAAAGTAAGAAGGGAAAATGTGAGTAGAAAGGAGATCAAATTAACCTCAATTGATATTTCTTTATGAATCTGCAAGTCTAGGTATTTTAGTTTGTGTGTTTGTGTTTGTGTTCATGTTACAATAATTAAGAGATTTGAATAACACTTAAATATATATTCCTATGCCGATACATGTCCTCGCTTATTCGACATTTCTTTAGCTTAATTTTATTCTAGCATATTTAGTTTAGATTTACTTCTATTGCAAATTGTTATGTCTTGATGAATATTTGTAGATGTTTTTGAAAAATATTTGTGGTAGATAGAATTTCTCAACTATTTTTCTTCCCCGCTTTATATTTTCGTGTTGAAAGCTATACATGTTCAAATTCAAGTTTGGGGGTAGGGTTGAAAAAATATATTTTAAAGTTAATATACTTTCTTTTAAGTTTAATATTATAACAAGCATGTTTTAGGCTAGATTTACTTTCTTCGTGCGCCTATTCTATCCCGATTATGCATGTATATAAATTTGATAGATGTTGTGGTAGTTAGTGCATTTATCTTTTATTTTTCTTCCTCCTACCATTTTATGAAATTAATTGAAAAATATTTTAAAATTCAAGTTTGGGGGGAATGAAAAACAATTTTCAAAACTTAAATTTTATTTGTCCTCAAAAATGCTATAAATAAATTTGATTTTTACCGAAAAATAATTATGTATATGAAGTTCTATTAAAGGAAATAAAAATTTAATATAGAAATGAGTAAGAAAATTTAGTTCAAATTTATAGTAGTGATGAAAATTTTAAAGTTAAATTTTTCTTAGTGAAGAAATGAAAAGTATTGTGTAACCATCTTTAGTAAGAAAAGTTATATTTTTAGAAAAATAGAAGGATTAGACTTTTGTTTTCAATATCTAAATTTCTTTTATTGAAAAATAATTTTAAACTCGTTATTATATTTCTAAGTAAAAGATATATATCTACCTTATGCTTTAGGAAAGGAAGGGTGGAATTCAAAATTATTAAAGGCCTATCCAAATATAGTAATCCTTGCCTAAAAAAAATAAAAAATAAAAAAGAAAAAAAAAGAAGAAGAAGAAGAAAGAAAAGAAAAGAAAAGAAAAGTATACGTATGTGAAAAAGGAAGGAGAAGCTTGAGGATTAAAGGGTCTAATCAAAAATTGTCTCCACACCAGCTTTTTAAAGTATAAGATTTGAGAAAATCTTAAGCTTAAAAATATAATATAGTTAGTATAATTATTTTTAATAAAGGTTTTTAAGTAAAGAAAATAAAATTCATAACCCCTATATTTTCAAAATTTTACAAGTATTTTTGAATTAGATAGCAACACATATTTTCATACTCTTTCATCTAAGAGATTTCTAAACTTCAAATCGTCTCATTTACTAAAATTTTTTCTAAGTCAGACTACTACATTTCTAGAACAAAATTTTAGAAACTCCTAAATAAACTCATACACATGATTTCATGGCGTGGTTTTACATGATTATGTTGTTACTTCGAGGACAAGTGACGTTTAAGTTCGTGTGTGAATTCCGATCCACTTTAAAAAGCACTCATTTTTAGTGTGCATTTCATGCCTACTTTATGCAAATTTTTAAAGATATTACACTATAAAGGAAGGAATTTTTTCATATTTTTGTCTTCAAGTATAAAAATATGATTTTAGAGAAAATGAAGCAAAAACTATGCAATTTTGAGCCAAAAATGAGCAAAAAGAAAATTCTCGACGTGGCACATATTGATATGTCTTTCTATGCTTAATATCTTTTATATTTCTCTCATATTTTTAGATGAAATTATACTTTTCGAGAAATTTTCGTTATTATGTCTATCTTTGGTAGTGAAGATGTTGGGAACGCAACGCAACCGAAATGGGGCTAAATGGAGTTGAAACGGAGCCAAACGGAGCAAAACAAGGGGAGCTACGCACCTAGTTGCGCCTTAGCGTCAAACCTCGGCGCCTGTGCGCCAAAGGACGAAGAGAACAGCGCCTTCAGCGCCATAATCAAGGCCTGTGCGCCAATCATCCTAAAACTGCTATTGGACGGATTTTCGATGACTTTGGGAGTTATTTCGACTATGTTAAGTAGTTTCTAGACCTTCTAGAAGACTCGGAAGTTATTCCTAATATATAGGACATGTGATACAATGAATCTGCATTACACATTCGAGCGCTTAAATCATGAAGAGCAAGGTGAACCAAAGTGAAGGGTGCGACCGTTTTCGGGTACGGAGTCCGGCGCCTAGGTGCCGAATTGTTTCTAGAAGATTCAATGTATCTATACCGGACTATGTTAAAGCTTGAGCTCAAATTTGATTAATTAAGTTCATGCATGAACTAAGCTCAAGTCGACTTATTTATGCCGTTATTTATCCTTTTAATAGCCACTAATTTAATTTCACATTAAGAATCATCATGTTTACTTTTTTGAAAAGCGGAATGTGTTGTATTGAAGGAAAATTTTTTTGTCTGGACACTGGACGTAGTTCTACGTGCGGACTCCAATAATATGCCGCCACGTATGCTGCATCGCGGAAGTTATTTCGGGGAGTGGAACCGCGGAAGTTATTTCAGGGTTCTTGAAGAAAACCCCATATATTCCACTTCTATAACCCTGAAATAATCTCTGTGATTCCACTTCAATAACCCTGAAATAATACCGTGGATGCTATTTCGGGGTTATTTATGGGTTATTTCGGGGTTATTGAAGAGAAACTCATATATTACACTTTAATAACAAAAAAATAACCTATGTGGTGTTATTGAAGAAAAACCCATATATTTCACCCCAAAAACCACGAGATAACACCGCGGAGGCTATTGCGTAGTCCTCAATTTCACTTTAATAGTTTTTAGGTGGGCTTGATATAACACACATGTTAGTTTATTACTGAGAGTCTGCACTTAGAGCTTGGTCTGAAGTCTGGACAAAAAACTTTTCCTTTATCTATGAAGCCCAAATCAAAGCCGCCAATCATGGGCTTAACAAAATTCAATATATTTTTTAAAATATAAGAACCAATTCACATTGAAAAAAAATTCTCAAGAAAATAAAAATGAAAAGCAAAAAAAAAAATTTCTTCAAGTTTGTCTAACACCAAGAATTGAAATAAAAGCTCTAACTACTAATTCAACACATTAGTAGCTCAATATAGACGTTTCATCAAATTAAATAAGTCCAACCACTTCTCATAGCTGGATCCAAGGCTTGCCAAAGCTTTGTTGTATGCGTTGAAAATAAAACCTTATTGCTTCCGCAATTTTTCTTTCATGTAATTACGATCTAAATTTTGTTGGTACCCATATGCGCCTTAAAAATTATCTTCCACCAAAGTCGATGCATACTGGGACCGTGACATTTGAATATTTAATTTAATATATTCCATTTCAAATGATGGTTGTTGATAAGATAAGCGAGCTAACATCAAACATAACTTGACCTGAGTCCAAGATACGCCCATACAATGCATTTCAAATATATTAATAATCCTTGAGATATATTTTGAGGGATTAAATAATCATTAATTCTGCTAATTTTATAGTCAATCGAGTGTCTTAACAAGAAAATATTGAATGACTCTAAGGTTGCTAGATTCTAACATAACTAATGTACTCAAATGCCCCTAAAACAACATTCCATCAAGGGAAATTTTTGGACCATCAGATGTTGTGGTTTAAAATTTAGCAGAATTTATGGAGATTTTCACTCTCAAAATTTATGAAAAGAGTCCGACTCACTTCTTGAAAGGGGAAGTGATCGTGGAGGGAGGAGAAAGCATAAGAAATTCCATGCCTTGAGGGTTCCAAAGCTCTAACCACTACTATCAGATCGCTGCAACCATCAGACCACCGCTACCTTAACACCGTTGTCACTGCTACTAAAATGCCACCGTCTGACTACCATCACGATTGCCAAACTTCCATTGACCTAATTTTTGGTCACATATGACTTGCTCGTATATCACTCCATGTTTCGAAGCAGCAAAATTGGTTAAAAATGAACCTGCCTCTTTCTTGTTCTAGCATTGTCACGGCAGGCCACCCGACCCCCCCAAAAGTATCTCTGCATGGTCATACTAGGCACGAGTGTGACCACGCCTAGGAAAACCAACTCCACATGGTAGCAATCTGTAGCCTTCATCGATAGACCAGGCCTTGAATAGATGAAACCTTTTGCCGGCGGCGATCCGTATCTCAATAACCTCAGAACTGATCGTAACCATCTACTGGCCACCTTATCAGACGGCTCTAAGAAGCTCTGCCACTACCTTCCAGACCTATAAAAGGGGGTCTCTAACATAGGACTTGGCACTGTTCACACTGTTCGACCACTATTTGCGTAGGACGAAGAACTGCAGAGGAAGAACAAAGAAGGAATTTCAGTGAGCTACTTCCTCCGTTTCCTCCTCGGACAGCCTCCTCTCCTCCTGGTAAATTCTCCTTCCTTCCTCTCCTAAATTAAGAATTTATTTATTTTATTATTTATCTAAAAGTTTTAAGCCTAAATCCAACTCAAAGATGTTGGCCTAAGCTTGGGTTTGGGTTCGACCAAACTAGACCTGACCCGGCTTAATACAAACTCATTTAGCTTATACCTAACATAACCTAAGTCTGATTTGACCTTGATCTGACCAAAATGTAGCCTATCGCAAGTCTGACCTAACACATACCTGACCCCAAACCTAACCTAAGCCATGTCTGACTCAACCCAGACCGGATCCATACTTAACCTGAACCAAGTCTGACCCAACTCAGACTTGATCCAAACCTAACCTAACCCAACTTTGACACCTCAGATTAGACCCAAAACCTATCCTAACCCATGTATGTCCAACCCAAACCTAACTCATAACCTAACCCAACCCAGATCTAAATAGACCTGACCCAAACCTAACCTAACCCAGGTCTGACCCAACGCAGACTGATACACCTAAAATATATTAAGTTTTTATGCACATTTTTATGCCCATTTTTGATGATATTGCACTTAATGGAAGATATTTTGTGTTTTTTTCTTACAGGTATGATTAAATGGATGATTATGATGAAAATAAGAAAAAATGATCAACTTTGGAGTAAAATGAAGAAATTTGAAATAGTGATATGTGGCGACAAAGCGCCAGAACTAGCGCTTTCTCGCCTAGGCCTCGTGGCTATGCACCTGGATGTGAAGCTTACATGCCAACGGGTAGCGGCTAAGCGCCGGTAACCCTCACTTATGCATGATAGTTAAAAAGTGGAGTTATTATAATTTTGGTGCCATTTTGAAGAGGTTTTCGAAGCACCTCATGGTGACAACATGGGTAACTAGTGTTGGCTCCAAATTCAATTCAAAATACTCTTGAATGGATGCATCTCTTGGAAGTTACATTGAATCAAACACAACTTGAAGAGATACGAAGACACCTTTTGAAAAAGTATAAAATATGACTTGAAGATTAGAAATATGGTTGTTGTTGGAGGGTGTGGTTAGTGTTTAAGAGTGAGGTTAATGTTAGAGAGTTATTGTAGACCACACCTCCCCACTTCACCATCTTTACTTCATTTTATATAGTATGTATTAGGAGTAGAATTGAGATTTGGAGTCGACGGAGTTGGGCGCCAACCTCTAAAGAGTATTGTACGGGAAAGCAATGTTTTCAAAGGAACTTCAAGAGTTTTGTGGAGAGAATTTACAGATAAGTCTTTATCTTTGTATTACATTTTGTTTTTGATTAAGACTTCTTGTATTGTCATTATGATTTTTACATTTAAACCAAGTTGTAATTACATTTTATCCATGAATTATGAGTAGTTTTTTTATCTTTTTCCTTAACGTGATGAAGTAATTAAGTTATGGAAGCATGTTGTGTGAAGTATATGATTCAATGTTGGAAGAAGTTATGATGATTCAACACCTTGCACTTTATTTTATTTTTAATTTGGCCAATTAAGATATTAAAATGTGTTGTAGAACATATAAGAACCAATGTGATATTGTCTGAGTCAACAATTGGAAAGAATCACATGAGATTGTAGGGGTGAGAATGTAATCCATATGGTTGAGTGCAAATAAATAGAGAAATATACTTTGAGGGGTGTATAATTAGAGGACTTTAGAGTGACAGGCGAAAGCCCCCAATTCAGTTTGTTATTTTATGTTTTGATACGAGATGTTAGCCCCCAGGTGGAGGGACTCGACGAAACTTTAGAGTGAGAGCTAGTATCTTTCCTACCTAACCCGTCTTTAAGATTTTTATAACAGTAAATTAACCTACGTTCTTTATACAATATCTAGTAAGGGTAAAGAATATAAATGCTCCTATTTGGCACAAAAAATTTAGTATACCTCCACAACAAAATTTCATAACTTGCTACTGAATCATAAAAAGGAAAAAGATATTTTATTTGCATTTGTTTACATCTTTTAAAAGTTTAGTTGAAGTTATTGTTTACTTTATTTCAAATTATAAAAATTAACAAAATGAATCAAATTTCATTTTCTAAAACATTATCCTTAGTTTGAGTAAGATCTCTTCTTAAAATAGTAAAAAGTAAATTTGTTTATTATCATTTGTTGATCACTTTTCTTGTGGGTTCGATATCTCGGGCTTGAATCAGAAAGTGATATATTACTTGATAAACGATACGTATACTTGTGGAGTATACACAATATAAAATCATTAAAAGGAGTATTAATTTATAAATATATCGTAAGCATAAATTATTGTTGCGGACCATGTTGCTGGCGCCGTTGCAGGGGAAAGAAATTTAATAAAGAAAATAATTAATTTTTTTTTTGCTTTTTTACTTTTTAAAGTCTTATTTAAACTTGTTAGATTTATTTTAGGAAGTTCATTTTATTTTATTTTGTTTTATTATTGTGTATGCGTAGTTTAGGTTCTGAAGAACTTGTGCCTTACGATTCAGAATTAGAAAGAACTATAAGAAAAATTAGAAAAATTAAAAATACAGGAATAGATAAAAATATTCAAGAAATGGTAAATCGAGATAATCAAAATGCTGAAATCCATCAGGAATGTAGAACTTTAAGAGATTATGCTAACCCTACAGTAGATGAATTTCATGGAAGTATTAAAATCCTGGTGTAGTTGCTAATTTATTTGAACATAAACTTTCTATTATCCAAATGCTATCTGATAATCAGTTTGGGAGAGCACCAGCTGAAGTTCCAAATTTAAAACTTGCCAATTTTCTTGAATTGTGTGCTACATTTAAATATGATGGTGTTTCGAATGATGCTATTAGACTTAGACTTTTTCCATCTTAATCTAGAGCCATACGTACTATAGTTTGTTCTGCCGCTACCGCAGCGAGGAGTTCCCAACTATGTAATGGAAAAAATTAGAAGAGTTCGAAAAAGAAAATTTCAATATTATGAAGAAATACAAGGAAGGTTCGTTAACTACTTGGAGGACCTTGAGCTATATACAAAATGTGGTTTCGAGGAATGATCAAGAAAAGATTCTGGATTGTGTCTTCGCTCTCCAAGACTTGGGCAAAGCAGGCCATCTGAAGCAAATGACGTACACAGAGACAATGAAATGGAAAAGAGGAAAGGGCAGGGTCACCATCCAGTGCAGATACTGCTACAATTTTGCCAAGGATCTACTACGTAATCCACCAGGGATTCTACAGCACAATGAGGTGGATCTGATGCCAGCGCAGATCAAGAAGATGATAATAAAGATGGTCGAGTGACACATCTTGCCTGTAAAATGTATTTACTAACAGCTGCATTATAAATATTTATGAGTACAGGGACTGTATCCCACCTCATATCGACTACCATGACTTTGTGAGGTCATTCTGCATGATCTCATTTATAAGTGAAAATAATATTTTCAGATCATAAATTTAGATTGTCAAACAAGGAGAATTCTGAGGTTCTATTGAAATCCCTCTATCAGTCAGATCAGTGCTAGTACTAAAAGGAAACGGGGAAAATCTTGCAAAGCACTGCATCTCAGGAGTTACAGGACAAAGGGTATCAGTCACCTTTAGAAGGATGTCTGAGGATAAAGCATCATTTTACTACGAACCAGATCTAGAACTGGGAAACCTTTGTCCCTTACCATTGTGACAGTAGTACCTCTGGTTTTTCGCGAGGGGACTTTTGTTCTAGAGCGTAGCCTTGTAGGTTGGCATGTCCACGAAGCAGCCTCATATGGCAGAAATCCACTACATCTACACAGGGTTACATCAGTTGTCACAACTTTTGTTCCAATAAGATATGATATGATGGTTTTGTTCAGCTTTGTATGCTTGATCAACTTTTGGATGCGTCTTAGCATATGATCAGTTGTACTACTGCCTTCGGTAAAGGTTAATGAAGTTTTCTATTTCAGCTCACCGAGATTTTCAGAAATTTTTATTTTTCCATGACGGTCAAAAGCCGCAGGACCATACATTGGTTCCAAATTAAAATGAACAAAGCATGATACAAAAATAAGATAATAACAAAATTAAAATAATAAAAGATTGAAAGTCAAAATGAAATCAAACGAAACAAAATCAAATAAAATGAAACAAAATGAGATGAAAAGAAATAAAAAGAAAACTTAATCTGAAACAAAATCAAATAAAATGAAATCATATAAAACAAAATGAAATAGGATAAAACAAATTGAAAGAAAAAGATAAATAAAAAATTAATGATAAGCTAATTCTCTATCTCGGGACTCCGTATCCTTACACTCATCCTCAAATCCTTCATTTCTGAAAGTACTCCGTGAATTTGGAACTTTACACAACGTCACATCTCACAAATTCCAAATGTCACAAAATTCCACAAAACTTGCAATGGCTACCGGTTATAAACGAACTGCACCAATTCTACTTTCTTCGAAAGTCAATGTAAAATTTTTTCTTTATGATTTCACATGAAATTCTGAGATTAATACCTAAATTCTTTCTCCATTTCGTCACCTTTGGGGATGGATGTGAGTTCGTGAACTTTCCTTCCTAATGTGACACTCTACTACCTCTTGAGTTAGATGTGAGTTTTTGAGCTTTACTCTTCAATGTGGTAAAAATTTCCTATATTTCCACTTCCTATCCAAGAAATTTTTTGCCTTCTAAGAAATTTTAGGATCGAAGCATTGTCATCCGACTCCTTTAAATTTCCTATATTTCCACTTCCTATCTGAGAAAGTTTCCTCCTTCCATGAAATTCTAGGATCGAACCATTGTCATTCAACTCCTTGAAATTCCCCATATTTCCACTCCTATCCGAGAAATTTTTTGCCTTCCATGAAGTTCCAGGATCGGAGCATAGTGTTTTGAATCATCTAATTCTTTATATTTTCCACATCCTATCCTAGAAATTTTCTGCCTTCCATAAAACTCTAGTATCGGAGCATAGTGATCTACCTAAAAAAATACCCACTTTTATGCCTTATTAATGATTCAATTCTTAAGGATATTATGCTTTAATGAAAGGTATTTTCATGTTTTTGGATGTAGATGACTAAAATAGAGCCCAAGAAGGTAAAAGGAGCAAAAAGGAGCAAAGGAGCAAAATGGAGCTTATGGAGCAAAATATTGGATTTATTGGCCTGGCGCCTATGTGCTAGAATCCGGCGTCTAAGCTCCAACTTGATACAGACACTATTAAACCTTTTTGATGATTTTGGGGAGTTATTTTGATGAAGTTAAGCAGTTATTGGAGCTTCTAGAGGACTGGAAGTTACTCCTATCATATAGGACATGTGATACAATGCATTTGGACACAAGGAAATGGTTTTAATCCTGAAGAGGTGTGAACCAAAGTGAAGAGGTGCGAAGACTTGGTCATGGAGTCTGGCGCCTAGGCTCCAAATCCCCGCGCCTAGGTGTCAGATCCCGACGCCTAGGCACGATAGTTACCTTCTAGAAGATGCATTGAATTTGGATGAATTTTGAAGGGGTGCCTTAAGCAACCCATGGTCAAATTCAGAGCTCTATAAATAGGAGCCCATTCTACAGAAAAAGAGCACCTTCTCTCCCCCTCTAGTTTTACTTAGTTTTTTTAGTCTCTTCCACACTTAGGGTACCACTTTACTTTGTATCTAGTGAGTTTATTTTGAGTATTTATTGTGTGTTTTTGTTGTTGGAGCTTTCATCATTTCTTTGGAGTCAGTAGAAGTCAGCGGATCACTTGAAGGAACATTCCAGATAAGTATTTGTAACTTGGTTCAAAGTTTTATAAATATGTTATGTTGTGTGATTTCAATGTGTTTTGAGTAGTTAGTTATCTTTCTCCTTTCAACTATGAAAAGATAATAAGTTCATTAAATTTTGTAGGAGAATTAAATTTAAAATATTTAAAACATTGTGATGATATTAATACATGATCTTAGTTTACTTTATAAATTGGCCATTTAAATTGTTAAAACCTGTTGAAGAATTTTGAGACTTATCCAGAGATAAATTCTTAACTAGTAGATATCACATGAGTCCTTGTCTAATCGAAGGCTTTATGCGGGTTATTCAAGGTGAAGAGCAAATAAATAGCAAGATATTTCTTATTGGGCGTAAAATTAATTAGTTTTTAGAGTGATAGACTAAATTCTAATAATTTGGTTTATAGAAAGGGAACCGGTTACTGGTAGGGCTGACCATAGCCACCCTTGGACATTTAGTAGTGTGAGCCTAGATTAACCCATTCTACTAATAAAACATCCTGAATCGCTCTATAGATTAGTCAATGTTCTTTGCACTTGGACCAAAGGGTAAATAATAGGAATGCTTCTATTTGACACAATACCATAATCTAAATTCCCCACAAAAGATAATTATTCTAAAAATCTTGGATTAGTTGAAAAGGAGAAAGTCGTTTTTATACTTGCATTTAATTTTAATTACTGCTTACTGCTTACTTGCTTATAGTAAAAATTATTAGTAAATTAAATTTAAAAATATATATATATATATATATATATATATATATATATATATATATATATATATATTACCCTAAAAAAGTAATTTTATTGAGTAATGGTGGTTTTATTACATCCGACATGAGGAATGGCTAATAAATCCCCATGCAAAAGAGCTCTAAAAACGAGAAAAAGTAGAAGATAGAAACTGCGAAGAAGAGTCTGGAGTTACAAATTATTTCCTTACTAGAAGAAGCTCTCTTGGCCAACCAATTTACGGGTTGATTCCCCTCTCTATGAACATGACACCAAATAACAACTAACTTAGAGGATATCTTTAGGATCATATTAATCCAAATAAGAATATTCCAAGGAACAACAACTTTATTCAATAACATCTGCACTAAAATCAATGAATCCATCTCCATATGAATGAAATTTTGATTATTAAGGAAGGCGAGCTTTAAGAACCCGATAAGCGACAATTATTTCGGTTTCAAGACTATTCTCGGTCATAACTGGAGCAGATAGAAACCAAATGCAATTACCATGATAATTCCTGCAAATTGCCCCAATTCCAGCACCCAATGAAGAAAGACTTCCATCAGTATTTATTTTAATCCAAGGAGCCTTTGGCAATATCTAAATAACAAGTTTGACTTTGTTAATAACTGAAATCTGCTGGAAATTAAGTATTTGTCTAGCCTTATGAATATAAGTTAGACAATTTCTGGTAATATGTTGAATAGAACATTCCTTGCTGTTGAAAATAGCATCATTCCTCTCCATCCAGATAAACCAAAAGATAATAAAAGGGATATAATAATCAGGAGAACCTTTCCAATCTTGCCAACATAAATCAATGCTAAGCCATGAATAACATTTAGAAGATAGCCCAAGAATATCCAAAACAGATTTCCATATATCTTGAACAACAAAGCACCTTATAAATATGTGAGAAATTGATTCTTCATTAGAATGGCAGAATTGTCAAATAGAATGTCCCCGAATGCCCTTTAATTTTAAAATATCATCTGTTGGAAGAAACTTCCTAAAAAGTCTCCAACAGAAAAAAGACATGGAAGGTGTTAAAATTTTATTCCAAAGCTTCTTCCCCCAGTCGTTAGTAGAACAGGTATCTCTAAATAGAAATTTAGACAAACTTTGATTTGGTGGATTCTTTGTTACTAATCTATCTCTTTTGGCTGGGTGAATAGGAATGTTCAGAATCTTCTTTTGAGTTGCATAATCAGCATAACTACTAAGCTTATTGATATCCCATTATGAATTGGTCCAACAATCAGCTACTTTCTGAATGGAATGGCGAGCATTATGGTCAATCAAAGAATCATTAAAAAACCACTTATCCCTCCAAAAATGAATTTGCTCATCCCCAAGCTCCCATACAAAAAGTTGTTCAGCTTCATCTCTAATTTCAGTAATTGCTTCTAGTTTATTGAATCCCTAGCCTTCACCTGAACTTGAGTGGGATGAATATTATGATAGTACTTCCCATGCAAAAACTTAGACCATAAGGAATTCTTTGCTCTAAAGTTAATCCACTGTTTGCAGTAAAAGGAAAAACTAATTTGTTGAAAACTTTTAAAACCCAAGCCACCACTAGCAATAGGTTTACAAACTTTATGCCAATTGGTCCAATGAATTTGTCTATGATGACCTTCCCAAAGAAATTTATTGAAGATAATTGAAAGTAATTTTTGTGTGCTTTTCTTCCTCTTGATCATTTGGAGGATATAGAGAAGATAAGATGTTAAAATACTCTTAAGAAGAGTGATTCGACCACCATTTGACAAAAATGAATTTGTCCAACATTGAATTTGAGCAGAAATTTTAGTTACCACATCATCGTAGTGAGAATGTCTAAGTCTACCTTTGATTAAAGGAAATCCCAAATACTTGAAGGGATATTTGGCTTCCTTAAAACCAGTGAAATCAGCAATCCACATCTTAGAGTTAGCATTGAAGTTAGAACTGGGTAGAAAATGACATTTGGACTTGTTAAAAGTCATACCGGAAACATCTTCAAATTCAGCCAAAGCCTTCATTAAACATCTTATGGAATTCTTACTACCATTCCAAAAAACTATGACATCATCAGCAAAAGCAAGATGGGTAATGAGTTGAGTAGATCTGTGCTGAAACTGGGTAAAAGGATGAGTGATCTAAACATTATTGATGAGCTTGGAGAGGTAGTCAAATGCCAATATAAAGATATAAGGAAAAAGGGGGTCTCCTTGTTTAATGCCTCTACCTGCTTGAAAAAAACCTTTGCTCTCTCCATTAATGAGAACACTATAATAATTATTACTTAACCACCTTGAAATAAGTCCACAGCAATCAGAACTGAACCCTTTAGCTGAAAGTACTTTAAGAATAGAGGACCAACTTATAGTATCAAAAGCTTTAGAAAGATACAGTTTAACAATCAGATTAGAACCTCTACAAGGCTTATTAATATCAGTGAGCAATTCTTAAGCCAATAAAATATTTTCACTAATACTTCTTCCTCTGACAAAGGCAGATTGATTTTCTAAGATCAATGTATCCATAAAAGGCTGAATTCTGGCCACAAGAATCTTGCTGATAATTTTTGAAAAAGTTGAAGTGATGCTGATAGGTCTGAAGTCATGCCAACACTCTTTCTTTTTATCCTTTGGTATAATAATAATAGAAGAGGAGACAAAATACTTAGGAAGGTCCACTCCCTGGAAAAAATACTTAGCAGCCTCAACAGCATCCAACATAATAATTTGCCAAAATTTCTTGTAGAAATCAGGAGTAAATCCAGCTGGTCCTGCTGTCCTGTTGCTATTTAAAGAATTAATAGCAGATAATACTTCATCTTCATTTGGTAATCTGGATAATTGACAGTCCCTAGCCAACTGTAATTCAGTTTTCATAAGATTATTAGAGAGGACATTAGAATTGGTATCATGATAAGAGAATAGAGTACGAAAATAGTTAATCGCATCATCCCCAATTTCCGAGAAGTAGAAAGCCGAAATTATTTGTAGATTTAATTCTCGGAATAGTATTAATGGTTCTTCTATGCTTAATTATAGCATGGAAAAATTTTGAATTCCTATCTCCATGTAGGAAATGATTAACTGAAGCTTTCTGTTGAAGAAAAAGCTCTTCTTGTAATATAGCAGAATTTAGAATCTCATTAGCATCCATAAGATCTTTCTCAGTTTTCCTTCCATCTTCCACTTCAAGTTCTACCTAGGCCACCATAGTTTCAGCTTTTTGAATATTATATGTAAGATTCCCAAAGTCAGTCCAATTCCAACTGGTTAAAGCCTTAGCAACTGATTTATGAAGCTGCCATAACTTCAACAATGGATTAGCAGCAGAATAATGAGTAGGAAGATTCCAATGATTCTTAACAACTTGATAACAACTAGGATGAGAAGACCATACATTTAAGTATCTGAAACCAGTTTGTTTTGTATTAGTAAAATGAGAGAATTGAACCAGTAAGGGAGCATGATCGGAACCAAGTCTTGCTAGATGCTTAACTTTAGAAAGGTTAAACATATCTAGCCAGAGTTGATTAGTAAAAATTCTGTCCAATCTTTCATAGAGAGAACCTCTTCTCCAAGTAAATGGAGAACCTTCAAACCCAATATCAAATAGATTAGCAACACTAACTTGATTAGTAAAATTTAGCATATCTTGTAGATTAGGGTTCCTTCCTCCTTTCTTCTCACTAGGGTGTAAAATACAATTAAAATCTCCACCTACTATCCAGCCCTCATCCATATTCTGACTAATAACCTTTAGCTGAGACAAAAGTTCAGATCTACCAGCAATAGAAGAAGAAGCATAAACAAAAGTGGCAAAGCCTTTAAATTTATCAAGTTCAAAATGCAAATGTAAGAATTGAGGATGATCAATAAGAATATCAATTATCAACTCCTTTCTACTAAGAAGCCAGATCTTATTAGTAGAATTAAAAACAAAAGAAAATCTAGAAAACTTCCTTAAAAATCTGTCAAAGTTCTTTTTCACCAAAGGTTCAAGAAGAACAATCACCCAAAATTTATGAACCCTGTTGAGACTGAGAATTTTGTTAAGTGAGCCAGGGTTAGCCACTCCCCTAACATTCCAGCATAAAAATTTAATCATGAGCAGATCTACTTCCTCTAGTAAGCCTAGAAAAAGTAGCTGTAGTAGAAGGGATAATATTAGTCAAAGATAATTGCTTTAATTCTTTTTTCTTCTTAGATTTTTGCACCATCCAATCATCCTTCAATTCAATATATATATATATATATATTAAGCAAAATAAAAATATATTAATCAAGAGAGTCTAGTACATCTGATATGAGGAAAAGAAAGCAGGTCCCCATGTAAAAGAATTCTAAACTCCCTAAAAGTAGGAGAGTTAGGATCCAAAGAAGAATAAGGAATGCATAAAATATCATCAGAAGAACTGGCTCTAGTAGCAAGTCAATTAGCTGGCTGATTTCCCTCTCTATGAATGTGACTCCAAACAATAGATATATTAGAAACCAATAAAGAGATTTTATTGATCCAAACTTGAAGATACCAAGGAGTAGATGATTTATGTAGAAGAATATTCAGTAGTAATAAAGAATCCATCTCCACATGAATTGGGCTTTGATGATTCATAATGGCTGTCTTTAAACACCAGAAAACAGCAATAGCTTCAGATTCTAATGCATTAATGGCAACAATAGGGGCAGAGATAATCCATAAGCAAATACCCATATGATTTACGCAAAGAGCACCAATACCAGCTTTGGAACAATTACCGAGCATTGGATGGTTTAAAACTTCCATCGGTATTTATTTTAACCCATGGGAATTTAGGAGTTCTCCAAATGATCAAATGAGCTTTGGCAGAAGAAGGCTTATCATTAAAATTCAATAAAGTTGTTATCTTATGAAGATAATTCAGGCAATGTTTAATGATAACCTTGGCTGAAAAAACCATATTGTTATGGATAATCTCATTCCTAGCCATCCAAGTAAACCAAAAAAAAACCAAGGGATTATAGAAATCTGATGTCTTCTTCTAATCCTGCCAGCAATCAAAAATCTTAACCCATCGGCAATATCTGTGAAGCAATCCCTTTTGTTTAAGAACATCCTTCCATATCTCCTGTATAGCATTACAACTGAGAAATAAGTGATTAATAGATTCTTCACTTGAGAGACAAAAAGGACACATAGAAGGCCTCCGAATTCCCTTTAACTTCAGAATATCATCTGTTGGTAAAAAACTTCTAAAAAGTTTCCAGCAAAAAAATGACATAGAAGGAGTTATATACTTATTCCAAAGTAGCTTGCCCCAATCATTATATGTCCAATTATTGATAGAGAGATAGATGAACTTGGAAAGGCTTTGTGTAGATGGATTCTTGGTAATCAATCTATCCTTATTATTGGGTACGTATAGGAATAGACAAAATTTTGTTAACCAAATATGTATGAACAGCAGCTTTCAATTTATCCTCATCCCATTTGAAATTGGTCCAGAAATCAGATACTTTATGAATGGAAGAAGATAATCCTTGTTTATTTAGATAGTCATTCAATAACCATTTGTCAAGCCAAAAATCTACTTGGCCATCACCAATATCCCAAATAAAAAGATTTTCAGCAAATTCTCTTACCTTTAAAAGCCTTTTCCAGTTTTTAGAATCACCTATTTTAGCTTGAACCTGAGAAGGATGGAATATTTTGCAATATTTACCATGAAGAAAAAGAGACCAAAGAGAAGTCTTTGATCTAAATTTAACCCATTTCTTACAATAATAAGAGAAGCTGAGATGTTGAAAACTTTTAAATCCAAGACCTCCACAAGCAAGAGGTTTACACAATTTATCCCAATTTGACCAATGCAATTGTTTATGTTGTCCTTCCCATAAAAATTTGTTAAAAATAATTGATAACAATTTTTGAGAGCTTCTTCTCATATTAACCATTTGGAGAATATATAAAGGGAAAGTAGTTAAAATGCTCTTCAAAAGAGTGACTCTGCCACCATTAGATAGAAAGGAATTTGTCCAACATTGAATTTTAGAACAAACTTTGGTAACCACATCATCAAAATGAGACAACCTTCTTCTTCCTTTTGACAAAGGAAAGCCTAAATAAACAAGAGGATAATTTTCTTCTTTAAAACCTGTATAATCAGATATCCAATGTTTCATATGACCCTTTATCAATGAGCTAGCAAGGAAAGAACATTTGGCTTTATTGAATTCCATTCCAGAAACTGCTTCAAAACTGGACAGAATTTTCATAATACATTTAATTGATTGCTTGCTCCCATTGCAAAAAACAATAACATCATCTGCATAAGCCAGATGACTAACCAAATTATTAGATCTATGCTGAAATTGGACATAGGGATTATCCATATGAACCTGATTTAATAACTTAGAAAGGTAATCAAAAGCCAAAAATGAATATATAAGGGGATAAGGGGTCTCCTTGTTTAATCCCCCTACCAGCTTGGAAAGTAATATATATATATATATATATATATATATTACTTAGGGTTTAGGGTTTAGTCTAAATTTGACAACATTCCAACTCATTGTTTCTTATGTGGAAAGAAATTGTAGGACTTATATCTCCAAAATTATCACACATAAGCGAGTTTCCAAATATTCTTAGGATATATCAAACACCTTGTGCTTCCAAACCATTCATCGAATTGTCAAATGGCTTCCCCCTCCTTGTAATACCATCAAAATCAACACCGATGGTAGCTTCTTCAAGGATTGTGCTTGGTGTGGGGGGTATTTTTAGGAACACTAAAGGACATTGTCTGCTATTTTTCCATGGCCCCGTGGCGAGCACATGATGCCTTTGAGGCGAAGCTCATTCTTGTCGTTGTGGGGTTTACTGATTGGCCAGGAAAGCTGGCTGGACTGATATTTGGTTAGAGGTGGATTCTAATGATCTAATCTCAAGTCTTACTAGTGGCTCTCATACCATCTGGCACCATAACTACTGGATCCAACTCATCCAAACAATGATGCAACCACAGACCAAAATTTCCTTCAACTACAGGGAGGCTAACAAACCAGCTCACTGGCTGGCCAGAAAAGGTGCAGTTTCACCCAATGTTCTGGTTTCCAATACCCCCTCCTGGGACCTCAATTTTCTTATCAATGGGGACAACCTCTGCTCCCCTCATTTCAGAATTGAGCACAACTCCTCCCTAGAAGTCAGTACATCTCCTGCTGCTGCTGCTGCCATTGTCTTATGAGCAGTTTCACTGTTTTTGTTTCCTGTCACTTACCTCTATGCTTACATTTTGTAATGGCATTCTATAAGCCTTTAGTTATGTTTTTCTTTTGGCATTTTGGGGGATTTCCTACCCAATGGCTTTCCTGTAATCACCGTTTTTGTTTCAACATGTAGGAAGCCTGTGCTGCTTCTTTAAATATATATATATATATATATATATATATATATATATATTACTTTTAATTTGGAAAATTAAAAAATATTTCTTACATTTCTTACTATTTATAAAAGCACTATCCCCGTGGGATCGATAACCAAGACTCCATTAGAGCCCTGTATTACTTGAACGATACGTATACTTGCGTTTAAAATTGTGACTTTTACAATAATTATTATAAAATCTAAATATAAATTCATAAGTAAAAGTAAACATCGCAAATAAAGTTTTTGAAGCCATTAGCAAGGAATTAAATATTCTAAAAAAGTGGTATCAAATTCTTGTATTTAAAAGCATATATAAAGTTGCATCACATCAAGTTTTTGGCGTCGTTGCCAAGGATAAAATATAATAAAACGTAAAAAAAGGATAAGAAAAATAAAATAAAAAACATAAAAACAAAACAAAAACAAAACAAATATATTTTCAATTTTATGCGTAGTTCTGGATCAGAATGATTACTACCTTTCGATTCTGAATTAGAAAGAACAATTAAAAGATATAAAAAAGGAAAACAAATTTCAAAACATCAAGAAATGGCTAACTTACATAACAATAATCAAAATCAAATTAAAATTAATGAACAAAATATTTATAAACCATTAAAGGAATATGCAAACCCTACAGCTGATGAACTTCATGTTAGTATTCAAATGGCTGCTGTAGATGCTAATTCTTTTGAGCTTAAACCTTTTATTATTCAAATGGTTCAAAATAATCAATTTGGAGGAACACCTAATGATGATCCAAATTTACACCTTGCAAGTTTTTTAGAACTTTGTGCTACATTTAAATATAATAATGTTTATGATGATGCTATTAGGCTTAGACTCTTTCCTTTTTCCTTAAAAGATAAAGCAAAGATGTGGCTTAATTCATTAGCAAATTATTCTATTAAAACTTGGTTAGATATGACACAAAAATTCCTTGCTAAATATTTTCTTCCTTCTAAAACTACTAAATTGAGAAATGATATTACTTTATTTACGCAATTTGATGGAGAAACAATTTATGAAGCTTAGGAAAGATTTAAAGAACTATTAAGAAAATGTCCTCATCGTGCTTGACCATATTGGTTAATTATTCAAACATTTTATAATGGACTTATTAGATCACTTAGATCTATTATAGATGCTGCTGCTGGTGGTTCTTTAATGGCTAAGACATTTGATGAGCCCTATACTTTAATTAAAGAAATGGCTAATAATAATTTTCAATGGCCTTCTGAAAGGGTTAATCCTAAAAGAATGGCAAGTATTCAAGATAATGAAGCCTTTTATATTTTTGCTTCACAAGTGGCTGTAATATCTAAGAAATTAGATAATTTTGCTATTAACATTTCACATTTAAGTAATGATAATTCTGCAAATTCTGATGATTCTCAAACAATGGAAACTTTGCAAGCTATTGCTAGTAAAACTAATAACCCTTATTCTAATTATTATAATCTTGGTTGGAAAAATCATCCTAATTTTAATTGGAGTAATGGACATCAACAATGGAATAATAATTAAGTTAATCCAAATTGGAACAATCAAGGAAATTCAAACTATAGATCAACTTACCCTTCTGGTTATAATAATCAGCAGAAAAATTTATCTATAGAAGAATTGATCTTGCAACTAAGCAATCAGCTACAAAGTCAAAACACTGCTATTCGTAATATTAAGAATTAGATGGGTCAAATCGCTAATATCATTAATTACAGACCTCAAGGAACACTGCCTAGCAATGTAAAAATTAATCCTAAAGAATTTGGAAAAGAACATGAACAAGCAAAAGCTGTACAACTCAGAAGTGGAAAGGAATTAAAAGAGAAGACACAGAATGAGATTGAAAAAGAGAAAGAAGTTGAAGAGATTTAAAAACCTAAAGATACCCTTTCTCCAAGTAAAGATCAGACTGTAGTACCTATTGAAGTGGAAGTTGAAAGACCACCACCTCCTTTTCCTCACAAACTAAAACAACAGAAGCTTGACCATCAATTTTCGAAGTTCTTTGAAATTTTTAAGAAACTTACCATCAACATTCTTTTTGCTGAAGCTTTGGAGCAAATGCCAAGCTATGGAAAATTTATGAAAGATATTTTAAGCAAGAAGAGAAAATTTGAAGCTTATGAAACTGTTGCATTAAGTGAAGAATGTAGTGCAATAATTCAGAAGAAATTTCCTCAAAAACATAAAGATCCTGGAAGTTTCACTATACCATGTGCTATTAGAGAAAAATACTGTGGAAAAGTCTTATGTGATTTAGGAGCTAGTATTAATCTCATGCCATTTTCAATCTTTTGAAGGTTAGATTTAGGAGAGATTTCTCCTACCACTATAACTCTTCAGTTAGTTGATCGATCGATCACTTATCCTAAAGGAGTTATAGAGGATGTTCTTGTTAAGGTAGATAAATTTATCTTCCCAGTGGATTTCAATGTTCTAGATATGGATGAAGATAAAGCAATACTTATCATTTTAGGGAGACCATTTCTAGCTACTGGACGAGCTATGATAGATGTGTAAAAAGGAGAATTAACGATGAGAATTAAAGATCAAGTGATAAAATTCAATGTTCTGAAATCAATGAGGTATCCTGATAAAGGAAAATGCTATTGGATGGATATTTTGATTATATAATTGAAAAGCATTATCAAGGAAAATGTAAGGTCATTTCTGATGACAAAGATAAAGAATCTATGTTATATAATGAGTCATTAAATGAAGAAATTAAAAAATTAAATGAAGAAAATTTATCTGAAGAAACTCATTATATTCATGAAAATTAGGAAATTTTAGACACAACTAAAAATGATATACTTTTATCCTCAATTGAAAAAGCCCCTGAACTGGAATTAAAGATGTTACCTGCACATTTAAAGTATGCATTTATTGGAAATTCATTAACTTTACCTGTAAATATATCTTTAGAATTAAGCAAAGATCAAGAAGAAAAATTAATAGGAGTTTTGAAGAATTATAAGAAAGCTTTTGGTTGGACTATTGCAGATATAAAAGGAATAAGCCCTTCAATCAGTATGCATAGGATTTTAATGGAAGAAAATTGTAAACCCACTATTGAACACCAAAGAAGATTGAACCCAATTATGAAAGAGGTTGTTAAGAAAGAGATTTTGAAATGGTTAGATGCTAGAAATATTTATCCTATTTCGGATAGCCGATTGGTAAGTCCTATTCATTGTGTTTCGAAGAAAGGAGGAGTAACTATCATTGTTAATGAAAAAAATGAATTAATCCCAACAAGACAAGTTACTGGATGTCGAATTTGCATCGACTATCTAAAATTAAACAACGCCACTAGAAAGGATTATTTTCCTTTACCTTTCTTGGATCAAATGCTGGATAAACTAGCTGGACATTCATATTTCTATTTTCTGGATGGATATTCTGGTTATCATCAATTAACTGTTTCTCCTGAGGATCAAGAAAAGACAACATTTACAAGTCCTTATGGAACATTTGCTTTTAGAAGAATGCCTTTCGGTTTATGCAATGCACCTGACACTTTTCAAAGATGTATGATGTCAATATTCTGTGATTTGATGGATAAAGGAATTGAAGTATTTATGAACGATTTTTCAGTATTTGGAACTTCTTTTGAATCTTGCTTGGAAAATATAACGAAAGTTTTGAAAATATGTGAAGAAACAAATTTAGTTCTAAACTGGGAAAAATGTCAATTTATGGTCACTGAAGGAATTGTACTTAGACATAAAGTTTCACAAATAGGGATGGAAGTTGATCAGGAAAAAGTGAAAATTATTGTTGAACTTTAAACACCTAATACGTTACTGATGTAAGAAGTTTCCTGGGTTATGTTGGATTTTATAAATGATATATAAAGGATTTTTCTAAAATTGTTAAACCTCTTTGCCATTTATTAGAAAAAGAAGCTAAATTTGAATATAATGAAGATTGTCTGAATGCGTTCAATATTTTAAAAGAAAAATTAATCACTGTACGTGTCATTATTGCACTTGATCAGAATAAACCTTTTGAATTAATGTGTGATGCAAGTGATTATGCAATCAGAGCTGTATTAAGACAAAAATATGAGAAAATTTTCAAATTTATATATTATGCTAGAAAAACTTTAAATGAAACTCAAATAAATTACACTACTACTGAAAAAGAACTGTTAGCAATAGTATATGCCTTTGATAAATTTAGAACATATCTTCTTGGAACGAAATGTATTGTACATACTGATCATTTTGCATTTAAATATTTAATGTATAAAAAAGATGCTAAACCTAGATTGATTAGATGGGTTTTACTTTTACAAGAATTTGATTTTGAAATAGTAAACAGAAGAGGAACAGACAACCAAATTGCTGATCATTTATCAAGAATTAAAGATAATAAAGAAAATAATTATGAAGAAATATAAATGAGAAATTCCCTGATGAACATTTAAATGTCATTCAAGGATTGCAAATGCCCTGGTATATAGTTAAGTATTTGGTTAGCAATATTTTACCTTATGGGATGAATAACAAATAAATTAAGATATTCAAGAATAATTGTAAATCATATATTTGGGAAGATCCTTATTTATTTAAAATAGGAAGAGATTCTGTGATTCGAAGAAGTGTACCATATGAAGAAACTTTTGCAATAATTCAAAAATGTCACGATTCTGAATTTGGAGGACACTTTAGAGTAGATAAAACCACATTTAAAATTTTAAATTCTGGATTTTATTGGCCTACCTTATTTAAAGATGTCCGACATTATGTGAAAACTTGTGATCGATGTCAAAGGATGGGAAATATATCCAGAAAAGATGAAATGCCTCTAAACTTTAAATTAGAAATCAAAATTTTTTATGTATGGGGTTTAGACTTTATGGGACCTTTCGTACCATCATCTGAAAAAAATATATTTTATTAGCAGTTGATTATGTTTCAAAGTGGATCGAAGTTGTAGCTTTACCTAACTGTGATTCCAAAAGTGTTTCAAAATTTTTAAAGAAAATGATTTTTACAAGATTTGGAATTCCCAGGATAATTTTCACAAATGGGGGAAGGCATTTCAGAAATATATGAATTCAATCATTAAGGAAAATTTCAGAATTAAACATAGAATTGCAACTGCTTATCATCAATGGCTGAAGTATCAAACAGAGAAATTAAAAAAATATTGGAAAATTTTGTTAATCCTAAAAGAACTAAATGGGTTGATACACTTGATTCTGTATTATGGGCTTATAGAACAGCTTATAAGACACCTATCGGAATGTCACCTTATCGATTAATTTATGGTAAACGTTGTCACTTAACTATTGAACTTGAACATAAAGCTTATTGGGTGATAAAGGAGTTCGATTATAATTTGAATACTGCAAGAGAAAAACGATTATTACAACTAAATGAAATGGAAGATATAAGAAATGAGTTTTATGAAAATGCAAGAATTTATAAGGAAAGAATGAAGAAATTGCATAACAAAATGATTTCAAGGAAAATATTCAAGCCTGGAAAAGAAGTATTATTATTTAATGCTCGTTTAAAAATTTTCCTGGAAAATTAAAATCTAAATGGAAGGGACCATTTATAATTGAGAGAGTATACCCTTATGGAGCTGTGGATATTAAAGATCCCAAAACTGGAAAAATATTTAAAGTTAACGGATTAAGACTGAAGCCTTATATGGGAGAAATGAAATTAAATTACAAAGACGCTTATCAGCTGAGTCTACCCGATTAATTCAATTAATTAGGTCAGGCTGATGACGTTAAACCAAGTGCTTTGTGGGAGGTAACCAATATTAGTTATGCCTTGGTCTTGACTAAATTTATATATAAGTTCTGGAAATAGAAAACTAATAAGTCTATATTAGCTTAATCTAAACATTATCTTGAAGTATATAGAATTTGGACTTGGACCACTCCATGTTAAATGTGAGTAAAAAGGAGATCAAGTTAACCTTCGTTTGTGATTGTTCGTGATTTGAATTTTTTTTAATTGTGTTTGTATGTTGATCATACCCGTTTGTTAGACCAATTTTTATGACCAAAACTTTCAAAATTTGATGATGGGTGAATTTGAGTCGATCGAGGTTTCGGCGCCTAAGCACCAAAAGTTGGCGCCTAAGCACTAAAATGAACTGCGTATTGATGATCCGGCGCCTAGGCGCCAGATTTCGGATCCTAAGCGCCACAGTTATAGATCGTGTTAAAACAAAAAATCATTAGTTTTTCACACGAAATCTCTTTATATATTGCCTTATCTTCATCCTCAATCCCATAGAAACCTTAATTTCGACCAGAGCAATCCATTTTGGAGGAGCTAAAAAGGATTTGGAGGCAATGGATAAAGGAAATCATGGAAATGAGATAAGAGACAAATCTCCCAAAGATTCTCAGCCTTATTTTAATGGTTTTATTGCTGTTAGTATGGTGAAATTGTTTAGTCGATTGAAGAAGATTGAAGCGGAACTTCAAAGTATTGGTAATAGGCTCCATGAGATGTACCACCAATACGAACACTTGGAATTGCAAACCAAACTTCAATCTGATAATATGGTGGCCTGTCATGACGCTCAAGTAGAAATGTGCGCGAAGAACAAGTTGATCGATGAAAAGAAGGCTTTGGAATTTCCATGGGCGTTGGTGTTCTATCCCTTCGGTCCTAGCGAACTTCATTGCGAAAGAGATGGAAATTGAAGATCGGTGTTAAATAGATCCTATATGTGTTTTAGGTGTGATCGAGTCATGTGTTAGTGTGTTGATTATCGAATTTGTGTGTTTGCTTAATTGTTCAATGTGTGTTGTTGGATTTGAATATGTTGTTGTTTGTGTTATTTATAAAACGATGAACCTTGATACAGTCTTGTACTGAAATTTATTGAATTTGGAATGGAAGTTATGGATTGGAATTGAAGAATTTGGATACATTTTAACTATCATTTTAAATTGATTGTGAAAATGTTTGGAAGATATAAACTGGATTAATACTCTCATATGAGTAATTAGGAGTCAAATTTGATAATATTTGGTGGAAAATATAAAATTTAAATTGAATTTTTTGAAAGGCGAGTCTGGCGCCTAGGCGCCAAAAATCGGCACCTAGCCGCCGGTTCAGCTTGAACCTGAAAACTCATCTTCTTAAACACCCCCCACGCCATTCTTGATGCCTAAGCTTCCTTCTCCACTATTTTTTATGAAAATACCCCTATAGATCTCATTTAAAGCCGGATTTTCAAGTTTTTGATCTTGAAATCACCCGATTTCTTCATCCCGAGATCAGATCTACATTCTAAACTCATTATTTTCAATTTTCACCATGGATTTTTCTCTCATATAGAAAAACCAAAATTTTGAGAAGAAATTTGATTTTTAAGGTTAAATCCATGAAATTTTTAAGCTCTTTCAAGTTGAAAAGCTTAAATTAGTTTATTTTCCTAGATCCATTAAATTTATTTCGTGTTTTTATTTCACGTTTAAATGGCAGCCAAATCTAAGCGAGGAATGAACGAGAAAATTTTGATCGTAGCAAGTTCGTCACTGATGCTGCACACTTCCGATACAATGATTTTGCTACGACTCGATAATTTATCGCGGAGTGAAGTTTTTACAATCTTGGAGGAAGAATTGAGGATACAATCATTGCGCTCAACTGGCAACGATTCTGCTATTTCACTGCTATTGCTGTTATACCAGTTGTTAGAGAGTTTTATGCTAATTTTGTGGATGCTAAAGAATACGAGATTTTTGTTCGAGGAATTGGAGTAGGATTCACTCTTGAACGTATCAACATTTTCTATGGCCTGTCGACAAACATTGAGTGCTATTACTCTAGATTATCTTCATCTAAGGGAGATTTGGATATGATCATTGCCTACCTGACTGATAGTACTGGAGCCTGGAAGATTCAGAACGAAAAAAGGGTAAATTTTTCATCTTCTAAGCTTAATGGTGTTTCAAAATCATGACACTACTTTATTTCTGCTCGTCTCCTTCCATCCAATCATCTGAGCGAGGTTATCAAAGATAGAGTTATCCTCAAATACTGCGTTCAAGAGAGGAAGCCTATTGATATAGGGAGCATTATTTATGATTCTGTAGAGTCTATTGTTCGTTCTAGCACTTCTTTTGGTCTTGGTTTTCCATCTCTGATCTATTCTCTATGTGAAAGTGCTGGAGAGTTGCTGAGCTTTCTAAGGAAAAGCTCATGTCGACAAAGCCTATAGGAAGTGAGAGCGATAGTGTCTATGATCGACTTCGAGGTAAGAGTTCTACTGCACCTTCTGGTTCATTACCTACTTCAGGTAGAGCTTCTACTTCTAGACCATCTACATCTACTGAGCCACCATCTACTTTTTGGGAAACCATGCATGATAAGCTTATAGAGCAGCATAATGAGTTATTCCTAACACATTGTAGAGTAGATACGATCGATAAGAAGATCGATTATCTTTCTGAGTATACAAAAAGAAAGAGTGATTACGATGCTGAGTATTCTGAGTCTTTAGTGAGATTTCTGAAGGGTGAGCACGATGTTCAGTTCCCTACTTGTCCCAGATATTCACTATTTGTTGATTCGAAGGATATGGAGTTTTCTTTTGGTGACGACGATGATGAAACTACAGATAGTGATTAGTAGCTTGACTTACCTCTGGAGATATGTTGATTATGTTTTTAGTGTGTTTCTTGTTTCATGTGCTGTTTAGTTTGATGTTATTTGTTAGTGTTTATGTGAGCTTTTTATGTTGAAACTGTTTTTAGATTATCTGATGTGTGTTTATGACTGAAATATGATTGAATTTTTATAAAATTTTATTTCTATTTCAGTCTACTGTTTAGTGTTCATGAATAGTTAGTAATTTTGCATGTTCAAAAATAAAAATAAAATTAATAAAAAAATAATAAAATAATTTTTTTTTAGAAATTAGCTCATGCTCGCTCTACAAAACTTTTCTATATTTGCTTAATCAATTCTGTAATATTCATATTAAAGAATGAGTAGAAGTAGAAGTTAGTTTTTCCTTACCACGTCATTATTGTACTTAGATTAATTCCTATTTATTTCTTTCTCTCATTCTTTAGAAAATTTCATGATTCATATTTATACTAAAGCTGAAGTTCGGGGGAAGGGAAAACATTTATCAAATTTAAATATTATTTATCCTTAATGAACTAATATTTTCTTTAAAAATGTATTAACATAACATAAGGAATGAAAAATCTGTTTAAGATTACCTAAATTTTTGAATTTATAAATAATTTAGTAAACTTAGCTAAAATTTCAAAAATTTTGATTGATTTTAAGAATAGAATTATTTAACTTAAAGAATAATAAGATCAAAATTTTTCTTTTTATAGTAAAGAGAATTGCATTTTTGAAATACTAAGGAATCAAGATTATTGCTTGAAAAAGAAAAGATTGAAATAAGTTTTAAAAAATAATAAATTATTAAAAATATCATATTTATTAAGTATGAATGTATAAGTTTTTGAAAATAAGTTAAGGATAGTGAAGTTCAAAACATTAATAAGCTATCCAAAAATAGTAATCCTCACTTGAAAAAAAAAAGAAAAGGATTGAAAAATAATCCAAAAGAAAAAAGGAAAAGAAAAAGGAAAAAAGAAGACGAAAAAAGAATGTGAGGAGAAGCTTGAGGAAATGCCTAATAAAAAATTGGCTTCACTTAAATTATCTTATAGGAAGAAAACTAATTATATTTTTAACATAATTTCTATGTATAAATATTTTTACTAAAAGAATATTTCATGAAAATCTTTTTCTTATAAATATTCTATTTGACCTTAATATGATAAACTACAATTATTCTTGAAATAAATGAAAAATTGGATGTCTTAGGATATGGTAGTTAAATGTTCTTTAATTCTTAAAATTAAACTTAATTAGTGAAATTTAGTTAAAGATTTGCTAAAATATTTATAAAACAAAAAATTATAAGGAATCTTAAATATTTTAACTTCATTCCAAATGTTATCTATTTTATGTAATTAAAAAAAAGGTTACTTGAGGACAAGTAACGTTTAAGTTTGGGGGAATTTGATCTACCTTAAAAAATACCCATTTTTATGCCTTATTTATGATTCAATTCTTAAGGATATTATGCTTTAATGAAAGGTATTTTCATGTTTTTGGACGTAGATGATTAAAAAAGAGTCCAAAAAGGAAAAAGGAGAAAAAATGAGCAAAAAATAGTAAAATGGAGCTTATGGAGCAAAATATTGGAATTATTGGCTTGGCGCCTAAGCGCCAGCTCAATACAGATGCTGTTAAGATTTTTGTATGATGATTTTAGGGAGTTATTTTGACGGAGTTAAGCGGTAATTGGAGCTTCTATAGGACTGGAAGTTACTCCTAATATATAGGACATGTGATACAATGCATTTAGACACAAGGAAACGATTTTAATCATGAAGAGGCGTGATCCAAAGTGAAGAGGTGTGAAGACCTGGTCACAGAGTCCGGCGCTAGATCCCGGCGCCTAGGCGCGACAGTTACCTTCTAGAAGATGCATTAAATTTGGATGAATTTTGAAGGGGTGCCTTAAGCAACCCCTAGTCAAATTCAGAGCTCTATAAATAGAAGCCCATTCTAAAGAAAAAAGAGCACCTTCTCTCCCCCCTCTAGTTTTACTTAGTTTTCTTAGTTTCTTCCACACTTAGGGTGCCACTTTACTTTGTATCTAGTGAGTTTATTTTGAGTATTTTTTGTGTGTTGTTGATGTTGGAGTCTTTCATCATTGCTTTGGAGTCAGTAGAAGTCAGCGGATCACTTGAAGGAACATTTCAGATAAGTATTTGTAACTTGGTTCTAAGTTTTATAAATATGTTGTGTTGTGTGATTTCAATGTGTTTTGTGTAGTTAGTTATCTTTCTCCTTTCAACTATGAAAAGATAATAAATTAATTAAACTTTGTATGAGAATTAAATTTAAAATATTTAAAACATTGTGATGATATTAATACCTGATCTTAGTTTACTTTTTAAATTGGCCATTTAAATTGTTAAAACCTGTTGAAGAATTTTGAGACCTATCCGGAGATAAATTCTTAACTAGTAGATATCACATGAATCCTTGTGTAGTCGAAGGCTTTATGCGGGTTATTCATGGTGAAGTGAAAATAAATAGGAAGATATTATTTATTCAGCGTAAAATTAATTAGTTTTTAGATTGACAGACTAAATTCAAATAATTTGATTTATAGAAAGGGAACGAGTCACTGGTAGAGCCTACCATAGCCACCATTGGACATCTAGTAGTGTGAGCCTAGATTAACCCATGTTACTAATAAAACATCCTGAACCGATCTATAGATTAGCCAATGTTCTTTGCACCTGGACCAAAGGGTAACAAATATGAATGCTTCTATTTGGCACAATATCGTAATCTAAATTCCCCACAAAAGATAATTATTCTAAAAATCTTAGATTAGTTGAAA
Organism: Papilionanthe hookeriana x Papilionanthe teres; assembly: GCA_022702705.1. Classification (NCBI taxonomy): domain Eukaryota; kingdom Viridiplantae; phylum Streptophyta; class Magnoliopsida; order Asparagales; family Orchidaceae; genus Papilionanthe; species Papilionanthe hookeriana x Papilionanthe teres. Next base: position 42,774,017 of record CM040436.1, on the reverse strand, counting down.
AGGAGAAAGTCGTTTTTGTACTTGCATTGAATTTTAATTACTGCTTACTTTACTTTATTACTGCTTACTGTTTACTTGCTTATAGTAAAAATTGTTAGTAAATTAAATTTGAAAATAAAAAAGTATACATATTATATATATATATATATATACACACATATATATATATATATATATATATATATATATATATATATATATATATATATATATATATATATATATATATATATATATATATTAGCAGTAAAAAGAAAATATATTAATCAAGAAAATCTAGTACATCCGATATGAGGAAAGGAAAGCGGATCCCCATGTAATAAAATTCTAAACTCCCTAAAAATAGAAGATTTAAGATCCAAAGAAGAAAAGCATAAAATATCCTTAGAAGAACCGCCTCTAGAAGCAAGCCAATTAGTCGGTCGATTTCCCTCTCTATGGATGTGACTCCAAACTATAGATAGATTAGATACCAACAATGAAATTTTATTGATCCAAATTTGAAGATACCAAGGAGTAGCCGATTTATGTAGAAGAATATTCAAGTAAAACTAATGAATCCATCTCCACATGAATTGGGCCTTTATGATTCGGAATAGCTATCTTTAGACTCCGTAAAACGACTATAGCTTCGCATTCTAATGCATTAATGGCAGAAATTGGAGCGAGAGATAAACCATAAGCAAGACCCCTTGTAGTTTCGCATAAGGCCCCAATACCAAGCATTGGAACTATTAACGACGAGTGGAATGTATATAACTTCCATCGGTATTGATTTTAACCCAAGGGTATTTAGGAGTTCTCCAAAAGATCAATTGGAATTTGATTACCGAAGGCTTATTCATTAAATTCAAAGAAGCCGTCATCTTAAGAAGAAAATTCAAGCAGTTTTTTATGATAACTTTGGTCGAAAAAACCATATTATTATGCATAATCTCATTTCTAACCATCCAAGTGAACCAAAATATAATTAGGGGGATATAGAATTCGATCTGTCATCTTCCAATCTTGCCGACAATCAACAAGGTTGGTCCAACAACAATATCTATGAGACAATCCCTTTGATTAAGAACAGTCTTCCATACCTCCTGTATAGCATTGCAACCGATAAATAAATGAGAAATGGATTCTTCACTAGAGAGACAAAAGGACACATAGGAGGTACCCGAATACCCTTTAACTTCGAATATCATCAGTTGGCAAAAACTTCCCGAAAAGCTTCCAACGTGAAAAATGACATAGAAGGAGTTATGAATTTATTCCATATTTTCTTGCCCCAATCATTAGCAGATCCAATTATTACTTGAAAGGTAAATGAACTTGGAGAGACTTTGAGTAGATGGATTCTTGGTAATCGATCCGTCCTTAACATTAGATTGTAAAGTTATAGACTTAATTTTATTCACCAAGTCAATATTAACGACGAGCTTTCGGCTTAACTTCATCCCAATTGAATTAGACCGTAAATCGAAACTTTCGATTAGAAGAAGTAACACCTTGTTTATACAGGTGATCATTAAATAACCAATTATCAAGCCAAAAATCCACTTGACCATCACCAATATCCCAAATAAAGAGTCTGCTCAAGCAAATTCTCTTACTTTTAAAAGTCTTTTCCAGTTTTTGGAATCTCCTAATTTAGCTTGAACTCCGAGAGGGATGGGATGTTCTACAATATTTCCCATGAAGAAATAGAGACCAAAGTGAAGACTTTGATCCGAAATGGATCCATTGTTTACAAAAGAATAAGAAACTAAGATGTTTGAAGCTTTTAAATCCAAGACCACCACGAGCAAATGGTTTACATAATTTATCCCGGCTTGTCCAATGCATTTGTTTATGCTTGGCCTTCCCATAAGAATTTGTTGAAAATAACTCGAAAGCGCTTTTGAGAGCTTCTCTTCATATTAACCATTTGGAGAATATACAAAGGGAAAGAAGTTAATATACTCTTCAAAAGAGTAATTCTTCCACCATTAGAAAGAAAAGAATTTGACCAGCATTGAATTTTAGAACAAATTTTGGTAATCACATCATCAAAATGAGATAATCTTCTTCTTCCTTTGGACAAAGGAAAGCCCAAATAAACAAGAGGATAAACAGCCTCTTTATAACCAGTATAATCCAATATCCAATTTTTTATATGTGCCTTCATCAAAGAACTAGCTAGAAAAGAACATTTGGCTTTATTAAATTCCATTCCGGAAAGCAGATTCAAAACTGGAAAGAGTTCTCATAATGCATTTAATAGATTGTTTACTCCCATTGCAAAAGACAATTACATCATCTGTATAAGCCAGGTGACTAACCAAAATGTTAGATCTATGCTGATATTGGACATAAGGATTAGCCAACTGAACTTGATTTAATAATTTAGAGAGGTAGTCAAAAGCCAAGATGAAAATATAAGGAGATAATGGATCTCCTTGTTTAATCCCCTGCCAGCTTGAAAGAAACCATAAGTACATCCATTGATCGAACACTATAATAATTGTTCTCCAGACCATCTAGAGATTAAAGAGAAAAATCAGAGTTGAAACCTCTAGCAGCTAGTACATCAGTGATGAAAGACCAATTGATTGAGTCAAAAGCTTTGGAGAGATCTAGCTTAAGAATAATATTGGAACCTCTACATGGCTTATCAATATCAGCAAGCAACTCCTGAGCAAGAAGAATATTATCACTAATACATCTCCCTTTAATGAATGCAGATTGGTTTTCAGAGATTAAATCTAATAGATAAGGTTGCAGCCTGTCCACTACTAATGATCTTAGAGAAGGTGGAAGTAATACTATGGGCCTAAAATCCTTCCAGCTGTTTTTAAATTTATCTTTAGGGATAAGGATGATAGTAGAGGAAGCAAAATATTTAGGCAAATCAGAACCCCGAAAGAAAGCAATGATAGCAGACCATCACCATATGCTTAATAATACTCCAAAACTTTTTATAGAAATCGAAGAATATCCATCGAGCCCTGCTGTTTTGTTGCTATCCAGAGAATTAATAACAGAAAAAACTTCATTTTATGTAGGAGGATTTGTTAACTGAGCAGCATCTCCTTTAAACATGTTACATTGCAATAACTGAATAGAAATAGATGAAGAGGTAACTGGGTGAGCAGAAAATAGGTTCTGGAAATAGAGAACAGCATCTTCAGCAATGACTTGTGAATCATAAATCCATCCTTTAGTAGAAGAATTAATCTTTAAGATAGAATTAATAGATCTTCTATATTTAATTACGACATGAAAAAATCTAGAGTTTCTATCTCCATGAAGAAAATGGTTGGTCGAAGCTTTTTGTTGGAGAAGCGAGTTCCTCCCGAAGAATGGCGATATTTAATTTTCCATTGGCAATGAATAAGTCATGATCGAACAGAGCCATTTTCAACAACTTGTTCGAGCTTTGGAAACTAATTCTTCAGCAGCTTTTATATTGGAATTAATATTGCCAAAATCACTCCAATTCCATTTAGTTAAAGCCTTAGAAAGCTTTTTCCGAGCACCGCCAAAGCTGAATGAGAGGATTAGCATTTAAGAAATCCATAGGAATATTCCGATTAGACTCAATAACTGCACTCGCAATTAGGATGAGAAGACCATACATTCAAATATCCGAAGCGGGTTTTATGAACAATATTTGCAACGAGCAAGCTTAATAAGGAGAGGAGAATGATCGGACCCCGGTCTAACAAGGTGTTGAACTTTAGAGACGGAAATAAATCAAACCATGGCTTATTAACAAGAACTCTATCTAATCTTTCATAAATATTACCCCTCCTCCAAGTAAAAGAAGAACCTTCAAAACCAATGTCAAACAGACTCGAACATTTTTAATAAAATCGAAAAAAATAGCAAGTCATTCGGATTAGGATTTCGCCTCCCTTCTTCTCACTAGGATGAGCAATACAATTGAAATCACCTCCAACCATCCAGCCCTCTTTGATAGTTTGACCAATCATATTCGGATGGGACCGAGAGATCCTCTCTATCCACTTTAGTTAAGCAAGCATAGACAAAAGAAGCATAACCTTTAAAAGAGTCAATCTCAAAATGAACATGCGAACCGAGAATGATCTACCGTAATATCAATCTTTAATTCTTTCCTATAAAAAACCCAAATTTTATTGGAAGAATTGTAAATAAAGTTGTATCCCGGGAACTTTTTAGTAAATCGTCATAATTAGACTTAACCATTGGCTCAAGAAGAACCACCATCCAACACTTATTAACCACCGTTTATTCTCAACAATCTATTAAGGGAGCCAAGGTTTGCCACTCCCCTAATATTCCAGCAGAGAAAATTAAGCATGATGGGTAGATCTTCCTCCCCTAGTCAATCTAGAGAAGGAAGATGCAGTAGGACTGGAAGGAATAATATTTTCAGCAGAAATATGATCAACAGATTTTTTCTTCTTGCTTCTTTTCACTACCCAAACCTCATTTAGTTCATTGTTGACAATAGCCATATTAGCAGGAATATCAGGAATCTCTTGTGGTTTAATATTAAAAGCTCGGATATAGCATTGCTTGGAGGTATCACTTCTTTAGATAAGTAATTATTTCTATCATCTTCAACATAAATTTCATCGGCTAAATTTGATTCCAATCCACGAGCATCGGTAATCAAATTAATATCAGAATGAGAGGTGGAACCCTTATTTACTAAACCAATATTAGAAATAACATCTCTACCGAAGCCATTGTCGGATCAGCGAGTAAATCGAAGAAATAGCGAAGAAGCAAAACAGCAATGGTAACTCGATTGAACAACGAAGAGTAAATCGATGGATTCTCGAAATATTGGAATTCATAATAGAACTTTGTATCAATATGGTAGACTCGAATTCGAATATTAAAAGGATCTTGAGAACCAACAGCAACTTCCATAACAGGTATTGAAGTTTGATAACCGAAACGAGTAGCATTAACGAGTATCAATAGTCTCGGAACTTATATTACCGATAGCTTTTGGAATCGTATTCCAACTTGTTAAAGGTCCTTCGAGCAAAGATCCATCCTTAACCAAAGCGAGAAGAATTAATATTTTTATTATTAACGAGTTTAAGTTACGGTTTCAATCTAAAACGACTTTCTTTAGAATGACCAAACATTCTACAATGGTAGCAATATGTAGGTTTTTGTTCCACAACTATAGGTTGCCAATACCCATTATGAGGAGAGCCAAGCCAAATTTCATCAATATCAGGTAGAGTAATGTCTCTTTCTACAAGAATTCTGGCTAAGGAAGGCCTAGAAAGATTAAATGTGGAAATATCCAATTTTAATGGTCTCCCTATAGCAGTCCCAATAGCATAAATCACTTGATGATTGAAAAAATGAAGTTTTAAATTGGGAAGCCTATACCAAATAGGAATAATAGGGGCTTCTTGATTTGGATCAAAGTTAGGGGACCATTTCAAGATTTTCATATATCTACCTTCCATCATGATAAATTTTCTCGGAAAAAAGATTAGGATAATCTTCTTTTTAGAAAGATGAATCATAATATGCCTACCATCAAATAAACCAACTTTCCAAGCCCCTATCAATTTCAATCTCATCAAAGATCCTTCTAATATTATCCATTTTTGGATGACCATATTGAAACTTACCAATTAGTGTGAATTTATGAACATCCACCAAAGATAACAATTCAGAATCAGAGAAAATAAGGGCTGGTTTCCCTCCCTTTTTAACCACTTGTTTGATGAATTGACAATCACCTTTCCCAAGCAATCGTGTCATGGTAACATTGAGGAAAAGTAAGTTTATCTTGTTGGTCGAAATTCCTTTACCAAGCAATTTCAAGAAAAGTAGCCTTGCCATTAATCAATTCAGCCATCAAGAAATCAGGAGACCCTCCAAGAACAAAGACAGAAAACCGAGAATCAAGAGTTCAAGCAACACGACGAAATGATGAATGAAAACCGAAAATCAAATCCAGGATTTGAAAAACAAATGCCCGGGAGAAGAGAACCACAAAGAAAACCTTCAAATCAATAGAAACAAGAAAGAACAATGAAAAGATTTTCAAAACCCGAGAGGATTTGAAAATCGCCTCAAGAATTCTCCTAAAAATCAGGAGCTTCTCTCTCCATCATGATGTATATACATATATATATATATATATATATATATATATATATATATATATATATATATATATATATATATATATGTATATATATGTATGTATATATTTATATGCATATATATGTATATATATCTATAGATATATGTATATATATGTATATATATATGTATATATATATGTATATGTATATATATATATATATATATATATATATATATACATATATATATCTATATGTATACATATATATATATATATATATATATATATATATATATATATGTATACATATATATCTATATATATATTACTTTTAACTTGAAAAATTTCAAAATATTTCTTGTATTTCTTACTTTTTATAAAAACACCATCCCTGTGGGATCGATAACCAGGACTCCGCTGGAGCACTGTATTACTTGAACGATACGTATACTTGCGATTAAAATTGTGACTTTTACAGTAATTATTATAAAATCTATATATAATTTCATAAGTAAAAGTAAACATCGCACATCAGGTATTTGAAGCCATTTGCCAGGAATTAAATATTCTAAAAAGTTGTATTAAATTTTTGTATTTAAAAGCGTATATAAAGTCGCATCGCATCACATAGTCGTCCGATTCCTCAAAATTCATTAAATTTCCACATCCTATCCAAGAAATTTTCCTCCTTCCATGCAATTCGAGGATCGGAGAACATTCGTCTGATTCCTTCAAATTTCCTATATTTCTACATCCTATCTGAGAAATTTTTTGCCTTCCATGAAGTTCCAGAGTTGGAGCATAATCATTTGATTCTTTCAAATTCCTTAAATTTCCACATCCTATCTGAGAAATATTTTTGTCTTCCATGAATTTCATAGATCGGAGCAGAGTCGTCCGATTCCTCCATATTCCTTATATTTTCCACATCCTATCCGAGAAAATTTTTTCCTTCCATGAAATTCCAGGTTCGGAGCACAGTCATTTGATTCCTTCAAATTCCATAAATTTGCACACCCTATCCTGTTCTTCTTTCCATGAAATTCCAGGATCAGAGCATAGTTGTCTGATTTCTTTAAATTTATTAAATTTTTCATATCCGCAAAGTTCTGAGGTCGGTACTGAAATTTCAATTCTTATTTCCGAGACTGGTACCTAAATTTCAGTACTCATCCTCTGAAATCAGTACCTAATTTCTGATTCCCTCTTTCTGAGATCGGTACCTAAAATTTGACTTCTCTGCTGCACTCACTTGAAACTCAAAATTATGCACGAAATTAAATTTTCAAATTAAAATAAAATTTTACAAATACAAAATCCCACAAATCCTAAATCTACATAAACTCTATAAAACCAAAATCAGTTTAAAATCCGATTCAAAATCAAGTTAAAATTAACTCTGATACCAAATCCAAATTCTAAATCCAAATCTCAATTTCAAATCGATTTGGATTGGACTCCTTCAGAGTTTGGGAGCTTGAAATTCATAACTCTCTAACAAAAGTATTCCATTTTTCTTCCCCAGCGGGAGTTCCCGAGACTTGAAGGTTTTCTACCTAGATAATCCCCAGCGAAAATTCCTCACTAAATTCTGCATTTTGTTTTGAGTTTTTAGTTTTGACTTAGATAGTTGTGTTGGTTTTTTGATCTTATCGGTCAACACCAATACGTGTAGTGTGCTTGCCCGGCACACCACACCTATTGGGGGCCCATTAGTTGACCTCACTTTTGTTTGAGATCTAGTCTTTCTTTAGAATAGCCTAGGGTACTCTCTTGGTGACTATCTTAGAAGACTAGCAATGGAACATTTACCCCATAAAAATGCAACGCACTTCTTTACTTCACTTGTGGTTTTCAAATGTTTAAATTCTAACCTCTAAGTATTTAGGAGGATGAGACAAAGCATTAGGAAGCTCAAAGATAAGTTCCCTATAGGAGGGTAAAGCCTTAGGAGTTACCCTTTGTGGTCTAGGGGAGGAACAAGGACACTTGAAAATTACACTCTCACATACTACCTCACAACCCTAAACTAAGCTTCTCTACACTTGATCACCTGCTTCTTTGGAAACTCATATAAGTGGTTTTCCCAAAGCTCTTAGCCCTCGGCTATGGTTTACGACTAGTACTAGCACATAGAGGATCCAATTGGGGAATTCCCTTAGTCCATGGTTCAAATGTGTTATCAAACTCACGCAACTCCAAATTTTACCAAAAATTCTAGTTTTTTGACTCCTTAGCCCTAAACTCTACCAAATGATCAAATTACCCCCAAAACCCTAATTTTGCTCAAAATCCCTAAAATCAACCAAAATTGCCAAAATCCTCCAATAATCACCCCAAAACATTCTTTACCACTCAAAATACCCAAAACACCTCAGATTTACCAAAATACCCAAAATACCCCCATGAATACTCAAAATTTCCAAAATGACCCTACAACAACAACAACAACAAAGCCTTACTCCCACTAAGTGGGGTCGGCTACATGAATCCTTTTTCTCCATTGCATCATATTTAGTGTCAAATTTTCGTTTAATTCTAATAAATTAAGATCATTTTTTTATGCAATAAGCCTAAGTTTTCCTTGGTCTACTTCTGCCTTTCTTAACATAAGTTGTATTTAAAACATCTACTCTCCTAATTGGATCATCAGGTGGTTGACGTTTCATGTGACCAAACCATCTAAGGCGACTCTCTCTAATTTTATCCGTCACTGGAGCAACACCTCCCTATTACGGATATAATCATTTCGCATTTTGTCTATAAGTGTAAAGCCACTCATCCACCTAATCATTTTCATCTCGGCAACACTTAACTTAACATTATGCTTCTCTTTTAAAGGAAACATTCAGCACCATAGAGCATTGAAGGTCTCACCACCATCTTATAAAATTTTCCTTCCAGTCTAAGCTGTACTTTTCTATGACACAAAAGGCCAGATGCATTCCTCCACTTCAACCAACCAACCTGAATTCTACTATTAACATCCCCATCTATATCACCCTCGCTTTGAACAATGGACCCCAAATATCTAAATCGTTCACACCTTTTAATAATTTGATCACCCAAAGTTACACTTCTGTCACTAGACCTACTATTACTAAAATTACATTCCATGTATTCAGTTTTAGTTCTACTCAAACGAAGCCCTTTAGAATGTAGACCTCCATAATTCAAGTTTTTCCTAGACTTTTTCTCTTGTCTTATCCACAAGGAGGATATCATCAGCAAAAAGCATACACCAAGGTATATCCTCTTGTAAACGCCCAGTAAGACCATCTATAAATAAAGCAAAAAGATATGGGCTTAAAGCCGATCCTTGATGTAAACCAACGAAATAGTAAAATATTAGGTCAATACTCCTTCGGTTCGAACACATGTAATAGCTCTAGCATACATATCTTTAATGACTTGAATATAAGTCATATCAACACCTTTCTTCTCAAGGACTCTCCAAAGAACATCTCTAGGAACCTTATCGTATGATTTTTCTAAATCAATAAAAATCAAATGTAGATCCTCTTTATTATCTATGTGTTTCTCCATCAAACCTCTCAATAAATGTATAGCTTCCATGGTAGACCTGCCTGGCATAAATCCAAATTAATTATGAGAAACCTTCGTAATACGTCTTAACTTATGTTCAATTACCCTCTCCCATAATTTTAAAGTTTGACACATCAATTTAATTCCTCTATAATTTGCACACTCTTGTGCATCTCCTTTATTCTTAAAAATGGGGACCAAATTACTCTTTCTCCACTCCTCAAGCATCTTTTTAGTTTTTAAAATAATATTAAAAATTTTAGTAAGCCAGGAAACTCCCAAATCACCTAAACATTTCCACACTTCAATTGGGATATCATCAGGTCCTACAGACTTTCCCCACTTGGTTTTCTTTAAAGCCTCATCAACTTCTTATTTACTAATGCAACGGTAAAATTGAAAAGTTTTATTATTATTAACGATATTAAGATCACTAAGGTCGATCGTACTTTCAGCATTTTGAATATTTTTTTCTAAGAAAAGCACTTTTAATTTTCATCTTTAATACACTTTACTTGAGTTAAATCGTTACTTTTCTTTTCTCTTTGTTTGACTAGTTTATACATATATTTTTCATCGTACTTAGTATCTAACATGTTATAAAGATCACTAAAAGTAAAATTTTTAGCGTCACAGATTATTCTTTTAGACTCCCTACAGGCCATTTTATATTTTTCCCAAATCTCTACGCTTTTACATTGAAATGAATTTTTATAACATAACTTCTTATATTTTATCTTTTCTTGCAGATTATTATTACCAACTATTTTTATTTAAAGAAACTTTTTCTTTTGATTCTCCAAGTACATCTTTAGCCACTTGTTTAATAGTATTAATTAATTTTTCCCACATAGCATTCACATCTTCATGGACATCCCAAATAATTAAATCTTGAATTTTACTCATAAAAATATTTTTATTTGTGTCTTTTAGATACCCCCATCTTATTCTACGATGTTGAATCCTAGTATTCTTTATTTTACAACTCTTCATCTTAAAATCTAGAACTAATAATTGAATGACCTTACAATCCTTACAATCTCGACGATCTCTTCTTCTCATAAGAAAATAATCAATTTGTGTTTTATTAGATCCATTCTTATAAGTAATAAGATGCTCATCTATTTTCTTGAATAAAGTATTAGTAATAATCAAATCATACGCTAAAGAAAAATCTAAAATGGCTCTACATTCTTCATTAATCGCTCCATAACTGTAGACACCATAAATAATTCTGAAATCTTCTACCACTCAACCGACATGTCCATTTAAATCTCCTCCAATAAAAAAATTTTCTTCAAGGGGTATCAAGTGTATTAAGTTTTCTAAATCAGTCCAAAATTTATCTTTAGAGCCTATATCTAAACAAACTTGAGGAGCATAAGCACTTATAATATTAAAATCTTAGTATCAATAATAATCTTAAGTGCTATAATTCTATCTCCAACTCTATTAATTTTAACAACATTATCTTTCAAAATCTTATCTATAATTATACCTACACCATTTCTAGTACGACTCTTACCAGAATACCATAGTTTAAAACCTAAGTTATCAATCTCCTTAGCTTTTTCTCCGACCCATTTAGTTTCTTGAATACATAAGATATTTATCTTTCTATGAATCATAATATCAACCAATTCCATTAATTTACCATTGAGAGTACCTATATTCCAAGATCCTATCCTAATACTAGTATCATGGACTAACTTCTTTACCCGCATCCGTCCGTAATGTGGGAACCCTTGCTTACTGACACTACACCCGGGCGCCGGTGTAGCGGCCTTTGCACACTTTCCACTGTATTCAGAAAATACAGTGTGTCGCTTCCAGGGGATGCCCTAGCACTTACACAATGATCAAAAGGATTCATGTCATGATTTTTTTCGACAAGTTTTACGCTGGTTGTAGACTACCTAACGCAACCCTCCACTTTTCACATCTGGGCTTGAGACCGGCAACGACAGTGTTACCAAAATGACCCTCCTAGCCAAATTTTTGAAAAATTCCAAAAATTCTAAAAAATTCCAAAACTCTCCAAATATTCCAATTTTTAATTTGAACCACTTTATTTGACTCAATTTGGCAAAATTTGTCCAATTTAACCAAAAGCCACGAATTACTCTTTAAGGCCCAAAATGCCCAAATCACCCCCAATGTTCATCCCATTAACCCTAATTTTGCTCAATTTCAATTCCAAACCAAAATTTAACATCCCTAGCCATAATATAAACCAAATACAAAAACAATTTAACCCACATTTGGACCCAATTTCAACCCAAACTTAAAATCCTCAAATTTGACCAAGTGACCCATTTCACCCAAATTGAACCTAATGTCAATCAATTTCCCCTCAATTTGATTTCCAAACTTCTCATGACAGTTCCCTAGGCCAAATTGAACATTTAATTGCCTCCAATTTGAGCTCAAGTCTCAAATCTAAAATTCGTAATTTCGCCCTAAGTTGTACTCAAGACCAAATCACACCAAATTGAATGCCCTGACCCTAAAACTGCCACCTAATTTATGTTAGGAACTCTTTAGCACATCCCCTAGATATTTTTGGACAATCATTTGGGCCTAATCCCCACTCTAGCCCAACCTAGACTCAAGCTAACCTAACTTGAACCAAATTTGCCAAATACCAAAATTTTCCCAAATCGACTAACCAAACCAATTCAAAATCACTCCAATCCATTTTCAAAAGCCTTATGACCATTATTTAAGATCATTGTGAATAATCAATTGGGTCTATCCCAAGCTCAAACCCAACCTAGCCTCACCTTTACCCAAAGTCACCCAAATGTCACCAAATTTAGCCAAATTGGTCAAATTGAGGTCACGATAACTGACCTAAGGACCTCAAGGAGTAGTCTAAACTCACTAAAACCAGCCCAAATGAGCTATGGACTAAAGGTTCCTCACAAATTCAACTTGATTTTTTCCTGTTTGGCCAAACATTACTCCAAGCAAACTACTCATCATGACAGTCAATTAAGCATCATTTAAACCTCTCTTACCTCCCATCAGCCTGCCAGCCACCTTTCTTGTCCTTGTTGGCCGACCTAACCACCAGAATGGTTGGGCCCGAGTGCCCCATACCCGTTTAAACCAAAAATTGAGCCTTGTCAGTGTGGCATCCCCTCATTGATCAATTGCACTGCTCAACCCTCTCCATAAGCAAGCGAAAACACCCACATCGGCACCCCAATTTCCCATGAACTCTTAGTTCCGGCCATAGCTTTAAATAGCCCTCTTCACAGCTAAAGTTCAGATGCTGAAAATTTCTTAGGATAACCTTGCTAAATTGCTCCCACAACCTCCTTGAGACCTTCCAAGCACAACGCAACCACTTCCATGCCTTAATTCCCATCACGGAGCTCAATTTTGAAACTCTATTCCAGCTAGAAAAAGATCACTCTCCATTACAACTCAACTCTTGATAAAAATCAAATTGCTTACACCCACACCATCCTTACAGTGATCAAAGACGATCCCCCATAAAAGCCCCATCATAGAGAGCCTTTGCACTAGACTTTGATTAGCATCTGAAATCGACCTTGGTCGAACCTGGGCTTAGGCAATTTACGACAACAAAAGGCTTCATCCATAAGCTCCTTAAACCTCCATGATGGTGTAGAGAATCTTTGATTGAGGCCTCCCCTCTCAGAGCAAGGTATAAACTCTTCTCCCTCTCCCAAGCTTCAGTTGATTCTCCGTTTGCATAGGGTTAATTTCGTGGTATGTTTACCATATGTATGTTCGCCATGCTTAGATGAGTCCATAGGATCAAACCCAATGTCATTTGGTGGAGTGTAGCTCGAAACATTAGGATTTTAGTGTGGACGGTCTCAAGTTCACACAAGTTGGGGACGAGGCTCTGGGGTCATTGAATCGCGTGTATCGTGAATTGAAGGCTCTGATGGTGTCAAATGTAAAGATCATCCGTGAATGCGCTGCCACCCTGAATTGTGCTAGCCAACCAGAGGACGATGCATTGGAGCTTCGATATACCGTAGGATGAGTTGGCACCGACGTGAATAAAGAGAAAAATAGGGTATTTATTGAATTAATTAAATAAATCTAATTTTAAAAATACACAACTTAGTGTAGAAAAATCACAAAAATAAAAGAAAAATACCCTCTTCCTCAGTGAATAGAGGAGAAAAATTAGGAAATGGTTTCAAGTTTATTTTATGTATGTGTGATTTTTAATTAATTAAATACTGACTTAAGTCTTTTGATTCTCCAAGCAATTAAACATTTCACCATTCCATGTCGTTTAGGCTGTTTGTAGCCTCTTTCATGGGGGATCTCCCCTGATTTTTCCAAGGTCAGAGGAGACCTCCATGGGGAGATCTCTTTTTTTCAACTTATCATGCATGTTTGGATACAAAAATTATAAAAATTAGAATGTTGTTCAGAAAATTCTAAATATATTTTCGTAGGTTCCATGTGACCAGTAGACCATAGAAAAAATACCAATTTGATTTAACCCATTAATAATCACCCCAACCCAACTTTAATCAACTAATTAAACCTAAAGAAAATTTAATAGAATTAAATATGAATGGAAATAGCTTAAAAGTTATTCTCCACTATGGTTTAGAGTCAGAGGAACTTCCATAAAAAATTTGAAGTCATTTGGAGTTGATTTAAACACCTAATTGAATTTCCTAAGTTAAATGACATATCAAAATGATTTTTAATAATTAAAATACAAGTAAAAAATTATGAAAATGGTTTTGGGAGTTCCTCATAACTAATGAAATTTTATAAAAATAAAATGGTAATTAAAACAACCATTAAATTTTTAAGCCTAAAGTTAAATTTAAAAAATATTTAAAAATAATTAAAAAATCATAAAAATCATTCAAATATTAAAAATCACTAATTTATCACATTTGGTATCCTGATCATTTAGGAACCATCAAAAAAATTTTCTTAAGTCTCTAAGTCAAGATATTAATTTTTAAGTGCCTAACTTAATTTTTGAAAGCTAAAAAATGAATTTCCTTAACTTTCTACCAAAATAATTCTAAAAATTAAAATAAAAATTAGAAAAATGTGAAATTTGTTTCACTGGGTCTCCTGACCTTAAGTTTTATATCAGGGTTTGACTTTGAAAATTAATAATTCACTGATTTAACACCCCTAAATGACATTTTTAATAATAACCCAATATTTGATAAAAAAAACTAAACTCACATAACTTACTTTTCCTCATAGAATTATAAACCTATTCACTAAATCTTAAGGTCTTAGTAGCAAGTTAGGACTAATCAAACTTTGTTAAAAGGAGTTTAGAAAAGCGAACATAATCATACTTCAAATTCTTGGAAATGGTACAAGCCATATTCTGAAATTAATTAGCAAACTTTCCTAAATAATTTAACTTTTCCCCAAAAGATTTTCACCCACATAACTCCTAAATGAATTAACAAATGATAATTACAACACTTAAAGGAATAATCAGAGCATTGATCCACTAAGCATAAGGGTATAAGATAGATGAATCATTTAATAACTATGATACTTCCAAAAATGAACTCGAAGCTCAAAATGATTGTGAGATATCTAGGTACTCCCTGGATCCTTTCACAAGTCTTCTAAACACCTTGTAGAACCACCGAACCAATCATACTTATTAAATGAAAACATCTCTCGAATGAACAAATATGACCCACCAAGTTATGAAATAAGATTTTGAAAGCTTGTCACAAACCTATCTATAAGCTTTATTTTATTGCAAATAATAAATACTTATTACAAAAGATACTAAAGTTTCAGGTGGAGGAACGAGAAGACTCACCAGGTACACTTTTATAAGTTTAAAGTACCTTGCATTTGTACTTCCTTTACGGTACCTTTCTTGCTTATAAGCTTGCATGTCAAACAATAAAGGTCACCTTGCATGAAAACCAAAACTTTTAGGATAGCCACAAAACTGAAGACAAAATTAAGATTAAAACAAAGACAAGATAAAATTCACCTCCACAACATTCAAAATATAAGACAATTCAAATTTTAATCACAAAAAAAAAATCATAATTACAAATAAATTAAACTATCCCTACCAGTTGATCGGGAATACCTCAGAGGACGCAACCTACAATTGCTAACGAGATTTCCCACGTTCAAAATAAATGTATTGAACTCATTTAGTTGAGTTTAGTAAATTCATTTGGACTAAGTGAATCCGAAGAAAATAGTGGTTTCGAAATGAGGGAACCGTGAGATTCTAGTCGGTGTCGCTATAATCAACTTAAATATTCCCCTAATATGAACCAAGTCAGCTCAAATTGAAAATTTCCAAAACATGATACTTTTATTTTCTCTTCAATTGATAATTTTTTAAACTGAACCCGCGATAATAAGGAGCTTGGAGCTTGCATAGTTGGTAGCAACAACAAAACTCTTTAGAGCTAAACAACAAGCCATAGAACTTCGATGTAGCTTGCCTAGTGCAGCATAAACCCTCACCTTATCTTTTTAGGCCTTTGCACCTTGTGCAATATAAGCACTAACTCTTCTTAGGTGCTGAGTTTGTCATCGAGTATGATATAAATCCTCCAATCTTCCATGTTATTCACAAGATTTATATCAAGTAAATGTAAGCCCTAAATAATAAATTGACAATATGAAACATAAAATGATTATCTCACATTGAAGCCAAAAAATAAGGTAGTTTAGGATAACACCAAGATCTCTCTTGGATCTATGTATTTTCCCTAGTCTTCACTTCTTTTGGATTCCTACAATAATTGTTCTGAAACTTGAGCCACTCGCTTATTTGATTTCCTCTTATCACATTTTATTGAAGAATCCTACCTTTGTGGAAGTCATGAATATAAAAATTTTCTGATCTATATCAAGAGTTTTCTTAGGTAACCTTGATTATCTAAGATGTAATTAACTATAGAGCCCTGCCATCATAGGAATGTCAATGACCCCAGATTAATATAAACCCCGTCTAGTTGCTTCATACTTGATATGGGAAATTGTAGGTTAACATAAATGGTTCGCAGACCCAAATGACTGTCATGAATTCTTTCGTTTATTTGATCAAGCCTCACCACCAAGCAATATATCTTTTCTTCGGGATAGATACAGTGTCTTGCGGTGAAGTGCTTCGATTGTTCAACTATTGAATGGGATCAGCTTGATTACATATTTTCAACACTAAAGATGATATTTTCTAAAATTATATATATATATATATATATATATATATATATATATATATATATATATATATATATATCCCGAATAGTGGTAGGAAATATATTAAAAGATCAAATAATTACAATTACATGTCAGGAAAATTAGGGATGAACAACCTATCCCCAAGTAATAAAAATTTCAGCCGAGGAGAACAGATAGTAGTAACAACAGTGTTCTCAATATGCCTAACTAAAGAAGCTAACCAATGTGCTGGAGTATTACAGGTTATGGGAGTGTGTAGGAACTTTATAGTAGTGGCTTAAGTGGACCGTGTCAACCTATGCATCCATCTTCAAATATGTCAAGGGGGTTGTTCCAGATGCTATAGGATCTTGATGCATAGGAGAGAGTCAGATTCAACTAAGAGGTGGCTGATCTTGCAAGTACGAGCAATATAACGAGCCTAAAAGATTATAATGAATTATGTTTCTAAGGCATCTAATGCCACTATAGGGGAGGAGATGTTGAGTAAACAAAATCCCTTGCAATCTCTAAACACACCACCAATACCAGCTGCCTCCATGCCAAAACATCCATCAGTGTATACTTCATCCAAGATCTTGGGGGTGACTATATGAATAGGGAGGGAATAAAGGAATGTTTGTTAACTGTAGCCAGCCTCCAATGTTTGCACAGGTTAGGAAGCTCTTTATGTTGTATAAGTTTGTAAATGTAAGAAGGCAATGAGTGACCACTTGAGCTGTGACAGTTGGCTTTTCTTCAAATTTAGCTTTGTTCCTGCTCATTCAAAAAAGATAAGAAACCAGGCACAGGATGGCCAGGAGATTAATTTTACTCCAATCTGTCCAGTAGTCATAGATATAATTCGAGCTCATATTAAGTGTATCAAGGTGCAGCTTGTTTAGCAAGTGGGTCCATATAGCTTGGAGTAGGAGAAAGCAAAGAAAAGGTGTTCTAATGATTCTTCCTCAGCTAAGCATAGGTGGCAGTAGGAAGGACCTCCCGAACCCTTGAGTATCAAGATAACATCTGTGGGTAATAAGTGTTACCATAATCTCCTGCAAAAGAATGACATAAAAGCAGTTAAGAATTTACCCCAAAGTTCTTTACCCTAGTCAAATGGAGTCCACTGAAAAATTTTTTTATAGATGTAGGCAGATAATTTCTGAGAAGGGCCTTGTTTGGTGACAATTTTGTCTTTCCGAGTGGGAAAACGTGATGTTTTCTGAACAATCTAGAGCTTGTCTCTAGTTAAGAGGGTGCTCAGTAATTTGTTGTTCCATTGATTGTCCTGCCATCGGTCCATAACTTGCCATTGATTAAATTCATTAGGGGCAGGTTGTGTACTCAGCCTTTCACCATTCCAAAGCCAATGTTCAAGCAAAAAATTAACCTGACCCTCACCCAACTCCCAAATGAATAACTTTTCAGTTTGACATCTAATCTGAAAAAGGCTCCTCTAAAGCTTAGAGTCTCCCAGCTTTGGGGTAGCCAGGGAGGGATGATAGTGTCTACAATACTTCCCCTTCATGAATTGAGCCCAGAGGATTTCTGGGCTTGAAATCTTATCCAGAACTCACAATGATTGATGAAACTGAGGTGTTGAAAGCTCTTGATATGGGTTTAAACAACCTTTGCCATAGGAGCCAATGAAATTGATTTCTTTGTCCTGCCCATAGAAATCAATTGAAGATTCTTCCTAGGGTGGTTTATGTATTTTTATTCATTACAAACATTTGGAGAGCATAAGAAGGTATGGCAGTGAGAATGCTTCTTTGTAGGGTAATTCTTCCCTCATTTAACAGGAAGTGATTAGTCCAAAAAAGTAATTGAGCCTTAATTTTATCAATAATCTCATTAAACTATGCTTGTTTAGTTCTAGCTTTCAACAAGTGTACCCCAAGGTAGGTAATGGGGAGAGCAGCTTGAGTGTATCTAGTGTATTATGAAATCTAGAGCTTAATATGGGGTTTGGCATTGGTACTAGCAAAATATTAGCATTTTTTGTAAGTTAAGTTCCATACCAGAAGAATGTTGGAAGTGCTTCAGCAGCATAAAGATAGCTTTGACAGCAGCCTTTGAAGCATTTGTAATTATTATTATGTCATCTGCGTAATACAGATGGTTAACTCCAATATTGGATTTATGTTGATAGGCTAGTGATGGAACTTTGGTCAAAGATGAGTTAAGTAAACGAGATAGGTAGTCAAATGCAAGGATAAAGATGGTGAGGGAGAGGGGGTCACCTTGTTTAATACCCCTTGAAGCACTGAAGAACCCATAACATTTCCCATTGACCATAATGGAATGATTATTACAAGCCAACCACCTTCTAATCAGGTTGGTGAAATCAACGTGGAAGCCCCTGACAGCAAGGATATCTAAATGAAGGCCCAACTAATGGAGTTATATGCCTTTTTAATGTGTAGTTTAAGTATCAAATTGCTTCCTCTGGACATCTTGTCAAGATCAAGTAAAAGCTCTTGAGCTAGTAGGATATTATCTGAAATATTTCTCCCCTTAGTAAATTTTGCTTGATTAGGATGGATCAGATGCTGGAGATGAGGTTGCAATCCGAAAACTAAGATATTGTTAATAATCTTGGAAATAACATTTGTGAGGATGATAGATCTGAAATCTCCCTAATCCTTTCCGAAACTATTTTTGGGAATCAAGACCATAGTAGAAGAAGTAAAGTATCTAGGAGGGTCAATCCCTCTGAAAAAGCATTGCATTGCTGTGACCACACCCCTGCTAATTTTGCTCCAACTAGCTTTATAGAAATTAGAGGTGTACCCATCAGGTCCAGCAGTTTTGTTACCATTAATAGAGTCCAAGGTAGCTTTGATTTCAGATTCTTCAGGCACTTGGGAGAAGTGTAATCCCTACAGATAGCTTTGAGAGTCAGAAAAAAAGGAGGCCTCAATAGGTGCTCTAGTAACATTAGAGGCAGTGAAGAAGTGCTGAAAGTGTTCTACAACATCCTTGACAATACTTTTAGCAGCAATGAGTTTCTGGCCAGCTGGGTTTGTAATAGAGAGAATCATGTTACACTTCTTCTGGTGTTTAATGCAAGCATGGAAAAAAATTGTAACTTTTCTTACCTTCCATAAACTTTGTGATAGCAGCTTTTTGTTGTAAAAATTTCTTCTGATAACTGATTTAAGAAAGGAGATTTTCATGTGCTAAGAATAATTTAGCTTCAGATTTTCTACCCAATTGAAATTCAGATTCAATTTGGAATACCTCATCTTCAGAAGTTTGCAAATTATTAAAAACATTACCAAAAGTATTCCAGTTCCATGCTTTAAAGTGTTTAGCTGTTTCCTTTTAAAGGTTCCACAGATTGAGCCAAGGAGGTGTAGCAGGATTAGAGAGCCAAATTTTGTCAAGCTCATGCAGGAACTCTGGATGAGAAACCCACATATTCTGAAATCTAAAAAGGCAGCCACCAGTGTTGATAAAGTTGCTAATGGAATAATTGGTATGTGGTTAGAACCTGCCATGGCAAGGTGAGTAATAAAAGTGCAAGAGAAGGTTTGTAGCCATAAGGAATTACCCAACATTCTATGCAATCTTGCCCAAGTGTTGCCTCTCCTCTAAGTGAATTGGGGTCCCTAGAACCCAAAATAAAATAATTCAGCATCAGATATGAAATGATTGAACCTGTTCATAGAATGGGAAGAGGGAGGATTGCCCCCTCTTTTTTTCACAAGGTGAAGTAAGGAAATTGAAATCACCACCCAAAAGCCAGAAGGAGTCCATAGCTAAGCCAATTTGTAGAAGAGCTTGCCAGAGAATCTGCTGTTGGACACCATGCAACTAACATAAACAAAGGTAACATAACTTATATGACTACCAAGAGAGAACTTAATGTGCATGAATTGAGGGTGGTCCTGAACAGCAGACCAATGTAGTGAGGAAACTTCTTGACAATACTATGTTGATTTTTTAACACCATAGGTCCCAAAAGTGCAAAACACCATAGTTGATTAGATTTGATTAACTGCTTTAATCTAATTAGAGATGAAGGATGAGCCACCCCTCTAATATTCCAACAGATGAAATTAATCATTGAGAGAATTTGTTTTCCTTACCCCTAGTACTGGGTTTGGGGGGGGTGGGTTAGGAACATTTTGAGGGAAATCTAACAATTGATCTCCAAGTAGGTTATGAAGATTTTGTTTATTTCTTCTCTTTTTGTTGCTCTTTTGAGAGTGCCATTCCTCGGCCAAAGCTTTTGTCATAGTGTTGATAATTGGTGCATCAATGGCTAAACCCTCTACAGAAGACTAATCTACAACATTCTCAGAGGAGGGTTTAATTGTAAGGTCAATCATAACCTCCTTATATTAACCTTGTTCTGAGACTACTTTGATGACTCAACTAGTTTCTCCCCAGAAATGTTAGGGTCAACTAGAGGGACCATGGCTTGAGTTTCTCTGGGAACTTCCACCAAGGTTTCTGTCTCATCAGAACTATTAGGAAGCACCACTATGTTTCATTTCCAGGAGGTGTCATACCTCCCAACCTTGGTTGGGACTTCAAAGTAGCAACATTAACCTCAGCTCCCACAGGAGAGGTAGTAGTGGTCAGTGGATGGTACCAACTTGTTTCTTTTTGGTGGGAGGATGCAACCTGTAACAGGTCTCCATGCATGGCCAAACATTCTACAATGTTAGCAATATGAAGGCCTTTGCTCCTGTTGACCTCATTTTTTATGAGGTCTCCTCTTCTCTCTTTAGTACTTAGGATCTAGCCTTAGGCTTTTCCTTTGACTATCTTAGAGGACTAGAGATGGAACCTACCCCTTTAGAAACTCAACCACTTGTTAACTCCCTGCAAGCCCCACAAGCTTGATTGTAAACCCCTAATCACCTAGAGGGTTGAGATCAAATGTGGAAGATTAAAGGATGAGTTCCCTATAGGACTCTTTGGCCTTAGGATCACCCTCGGTGGCCTGGTCTGGTGAGGGCTGACTTACAAATACACTACACTCTAACACACACATTCCAAATCCTAGAACCCACACTTTCACCTAACTTGACTTTCTGACTCATATAGGTAGTTCATATGGGTGGTCCTTAACCCCTAAGCCCTTGGCTGAGAGGGTTAGGAACAACATAGTGAATGCCTCAAATGAGTCCTCTCATGGCTCATATGGGCTTAATATGGCTTCATAGCTCAAACAAAACGATTCTATTCTACTCAAATTTGACCAATTTTCATTTTTCTAAAATTTCAATTTTTGACCCCCGGGGCCCCGGACCCACCAAACCTACTAAAAGCCCTTAGAATTACCCAGAACCTCCAAAATTTCCAAACCACCCAAAACTCCTCAAAATTAACCTTGAACATTCCCAACCATTCAAATTGATCATCCATAACCAAAAATACCAAAATTTCCAAAAATACCCCCAATACCCTCCAAATTACCAAAATGCCCCTCTTGACCCAAAAATTCAAAAATTCCAAATATTCCTACAAAATTCCAGAAAATCCTAAATATTCTCAATTTCATTTTGTTTAACTACACCATGGGTCAATTTTGCCAATTTACCCCACTTTTACCAAAACCCCCAATTTGCCCAAAAGTCAAAACCAAATGAACCCATGTCAAACCAAACCTTTCCAATCGACCTCAATTTTGGTCCAACTCAATTCTAAACTTCAATTCAATCTCCCCAATATCAATCCAGACCAAATTCAAAGCCAATTTGATTGACATTTGAGCCCAATTTCATTTTTATGCTTAAAGCCCAAATTTTGACCCATAACCCAAACTTAGCCCAAACCAACCCAATTCAACCCCAATTGGCCCCAAATCTTTTCTAAATCTTCCATAAAATCCCCATAAACAAAACACTAACATAGTTTGCCCAAAATTTGGAACCAAACCTTACTCAAATTCAACCCAAACCCAAAATCCCTTAAATGGACCTAAACCCAAACCTAACCCAAATGGGCCCAAGTCCCAAAATTGAACCCCAACCAAAATTGAAAACTCTTCATAATATTCCCCTAAGAATTTCTCAACATTGATTTTTACATCAAATCCAACATTAGCCCAACCTTAGCCCAAGTTAGTCCATTTTGATCTATTTTGGCCCTATCACCAAGGAAACCCAAATTAAACCCAATTCAATTCCAAATCACCTCAAATTTGTCTCAAATCACTCATGACATATCCCTAAACCAAACCCAACATTTATTTAGCATGGCCCTTTGAAAAATTTTTTATCTAAAAGCCCATTTTGGAACATAGAAAACCCATTCCCCTTAAACCATTTTTAAAGCCCACCTTTACCAAATTTTAAAAGCCCAAACCCATCCTAAAGCCTACATTGCAATCTCATCTCATCCTCACTCAATTAATATCACTCCCTAAGTGCTAAATCCATCATGAAAATCAAACCAAAATGGTATTATGACAAACCATCCAAATTTCACACCAAAGTACCAAAATTCCTAAAACCCTTTTCCATGAAAGTTGACTTGACTTTTCCCAAGCCATATAGGAGCCATGAAACCATCCTTAAGCCCCATGTGGAGCCATGAAAGGTTTGACATGTGACCATACCACATTGGGCAAATGGAGGAAGCTCTTTCTAGGTTCCCTTAAAGTCATTAGCCTTAACCATGATTACCCTTAACCCAAAATTAATCCAAATATGTTTGGATGTGGACTTCACCACACATGCGAGCCCGACCCACCCGACCTCCTCAGCCCCAAAATCGGGCCATGGGGAGGTGAACCAAGCCCAAATACATGGGTTGACCTAAACCAAGCCAAAATCACCTCTTCCCCTTTCCATTTCAATTCATCCTCTTTACACATGGCATTTGATAATTGAACTCACAAACCTTAAGCACTGATCCTCCTGATCACAACATTGACCTGACCCTGGCCGGCCGGCCACCACAGTCGCCGGAAAACCCCAGGCTGAGAGGTCCAAATCAACCAAAAATTGTAATTCCCCATGGCTGAGCTGCCCCACTCCAAATGGCCATTGTAGTTGTTCTTCTCCTCATCAGAGCAGCTGATCCCAGCCCCTAACTCCCCCTGAGAGGCCATGGTCATGGCTATTTAAGCCATCCAACCCCTTTCGGCCAAAAGGTTGGTTGAACCAGACCTTCATAGAATCCCTCCAAACTCCTTACAAAGCTTCCCCTAGCCAAGAGCAATCCATCCCCACTGTTCTCCTGCCCTAACTCCCACTGATTGAGCTCAATTTTGGAGCTCAATTCTCAGGCCAGAACAGGACACTCCCAAATTCTCCACTAAAATCAAATTAAACTCACCCACACCTGCACAAGACTAAGAGAAGGAGTTCCCCAGTGAAAGCCCCCTCTCTAGGCCACCCATTTGTTCTAGCCTCCAAAGGTTGAAATCGGGTCTGGTGGAAATCAGGTCTAGGCAATTCCCCAGGTCCAGAGACTTCATCTGGACCTTTCTTAGGTCCAATCGAAGGTGACACAACTCTCAGATTGAAGCCACACTTATCTGAGCAAAGGTATGAGCTCTCTCTTCTTCCCGAGCTTTTGAACATTCTCTATTTTGATTGAGTTAATTTCATGCCACATAAACCGTATGGATATGTTCTTCTCTTCAAGATGAATCCATAGAGCATAAGAACACGAAAATCTGTTGAGAATCGAGTGAGATCTTAGGGTTTTAGTGTGGACGGTCACGGGTGCACATCAGTCGTAGACGATGACCAGGAGTCGTTGGATCGCGCGTGTATCGAGCGGACGACTCAGATGGCGTCGGACCAGGAGATGGTATGTGAACCGCGGGCCCCGTGGCAGCTGACTCAGATGGTGATGCTGAATCAAAACGCGCCGCGTGGCCTTTCGGAGCTGCCGAGGATTGCGTGGCGCCGCGTGGATAAGTAGGAAAATAGGGTATTTTTCTATTTATTTAATTATCAGAACTTAAAAAATTCATAACTTTGTGTAGAAAAATCATAAAAATAAAATAAAAATACCCTCTTGCTCAGTGAACAGAGGAGAATAATGTGGAAAAGAAATTAAGTCATTTCATCAAGTATTTTATTTTTAATGATTTATTTACTCTCTGAATTGTTTTAATTCTCCATTTGCATAGGCAATTCACCATAGCATGAGACTATAGGGCTTCTGAAGCCTCTGAACTTGGGAACATTCCCTGAATTTTCCAAGGTCAGAGGCCATCCCTATGAGAAGTTATTGATTTTTCAATTGTATGTTACTGTTTTGAGTATTTTAATTCCAATAATTAGCATGTTGAGAAATAAATTCTAAGAAAATTTGGTGATGTTTCTTATGACCAGAGGACCCTAGGATAAATAGGTTTTGAACTAATTCACTTGGAACAACCCTAATTGGCCTAATTGCTCAAAACTAAATTTTAATTAATTAGGGTTAACTACACATCAAATTAACTTGAAAACAATTCTCCACTGATCTCTAGGATCAGAGGAACATCACATAAAAATTGTAAATCAATTGAAAATGTTTAACCCCACTAAATGGATTAATTAAGTCACATAACCAAAATTAAACTTTAAAAATTCATAACTCATAAAATACTTTTCAAAAATTCACAAAAATGGTTTTGGGGCTTCTCTGATATTAGAGGAATTTAGAAAAATTAAAATTGTAATTTTCTAAAAAAGTTGATTTTTATCATTATTTTAATATTTTTAATAATTAAAAAATAATAAAAATCATAAAAATATTAAAAATCACCAAAATGTCACATTTTGAATTCTAATCACCTAGGAACAAACCAAATATTTTTCCTAAGTCTCTAGGGTAAGATATTGAATTTTAAAGGCTTAAAACAATTTTTGAATTAAAAAAATGATTTTCTTTAACATTTCCACTAAAATAATTCTAATCAATCAAAGAAAAATTAGAAAAATATAAAATTTGGTTCTCTACTTTCCCTGATGTCAGAGAGATTTTTGAAAAATATAAAATCCATTTTTCAACTTTTATTTCTTTTTTAAATTAATTAATACGCCAAAATTCATAATAATTCTAATAAATAAAATATAATTCAAAAAATCACGAAAATTGGTCCAAATGGTCCTCTGGTCATTAGGAACATCCCATAATTTTCTTAAGGATAAAAACATTTCCTTGGTAATTTTATTGAATTTTCCTTGAAAACCCCTATATTCCATTAAAAATAATTACATAAATAAATTAAATACAGAAAAATCACATTTTCTCCTCTAATGTCTTAATTGACATGTGAGTGAGGTTACATAAAAATTTCAAGTTCATTTGAGCTTAGTTTAGTGAGTTATATAATTATTATGCTTAAAGGTCAAAAGGATAATTAAAAATTTCAACCCTTAATTAAAATTTTAGGATTAATCAAAAAGGGGAGGGTAAAATATTTGATTTTAAACTGATTTTGGATGATTGAAACTTAAATGATTGAGGGTATAAACCTACTAACCATTTCAAATATAATTAAAATAAAACTTTAATTAATTAATTAATTGAAATTTTGGAAGAATAATAGAAATTGGAATTATTAAAATAGAGTTATTATTAAGAGGATATTTATTCTTTAATTTAAAAATCCCTAAATAAGTCACTTTAATATTATTTAATTCTTAATTAAAAATTAAAATAATAATCCAAACTAACAATTAAAACTAAAATTAAAACTAAAATAAATTAAATTAAATTAAATTAAATTAAATTAAATTAAAATTAAATTAATTTAAGTTAAATTAAATTAAAATTAAATTAAATTTAATTAAAATAAATTTAAATTAAATTAAATTAAATTAAATTAAAGTTAAGTTAAATTAAAATTAAATTAAAATTAAATTAAATAAAGTTAAATTAAATTGAAATCAAATTAAAATTAAAATTAAATTAAAATCATTTAACAACAAACCTAAATCAAATCATTAAGAATTAAATCTAAAATAATTTGAACATATTCCAAACTTAAAATAAAATTAAAACACTTTAAATCATTAACTCAAACTTTTAATTAATGATGATTAAAATTCTCGATAAACCAACTTGCCCTTAAAGGATTTAATTATTATAACTCTTGATTAGAGTATTAAGTGAAATGTCATTCATGAGGAAGTCAAATACCTAAGCTCACTGAGCAAGAGACAAAGTTTAACTAAGCTCTTGGATGATTAATTCACCTGTGCAACTAAGTTTACTTGGACTCAAAACAATCCCAGAAATATTAAAAAGATGTTTAGGACTCGTCCTAAGCACTTCCTCAATATGACGGGATGTTTTAGAAGAACAATTGAATCTAGTTGTTCTTTGATGAAGAAAATCATCCTTAAACCAAACCAAGAACCTAGACGTCATAGTAGATGACTAGTTATAGGATTAGGAACTTGGAAGACAACCAAAACCCTTTCCCTTAGCTTTACCTATGTATTTCTTGCAAAATATTTAAATGCCTTAACATGTGTTTCAAGTGCAACTTGGGATGACAGGAAGACCCTCCGTGTACGCTTTTATTTTGATGCAATTTACTTACATGCACCGTACTTTACTTTTTCTTGCATGATAAACAAGATCGTTGCATGAAAACCAAAACCTTTAGGATAGTCCCTGAACTGAAACCAAAACTAAAATAAAAGTCATTGCAAGATAAAATTCACCGCCACAACATTCCAAAATATAAAATAACTCAAGATTTAATCACAAACATAACAACAAAATTACAATTGTAACTAAATTAAAACGTATCGTTGAATGATCGGGAATACCTCAGATGATGTAACCCACGTGTTGCTAACAGGATTTCCCACGGTCTAAATGAAAGTGTGGAACTCATTTAGTTGAGTTTAGCAGATTCATCTGGACTAAGTGAATTCAATGAAAATAATGGTGCCGGGATGACGGAACCGTGGGATCTTAATCGGTTTTGTTTAAACAACTTTAAGATTTGTTTTAATTAAATATTAAAAACACTTGGATTTTAAGATTTTCTCTAAACCAAAATACTTCTCTCATCTCCTGATTTATGACTTCTAAAACTAAACCTCTGCAACAACATGGAGCTTGGAGCATAGTGGACAGCACGGCCATCATCATCAGCAAAACTCAGATCTACTTCAAAGAAAACCTTCTTAGAATTAAACAACCAAGCCATAGGACTTTGAGGTAGTTTGCCTAGTGCAACATAAATCCTCAACTATTCGTTAGGCATTTGCATAATCATGTTATGCAAATTAAGCCTTAACCGGTCTTAGGAGTCCGAGGTAGTCGTTTGGTACGACATAAACCCTCACATCTTCGAGGCTATTTGTATGATCGTGTCATACAAATATAAGTCCTAATTAACTAAAATTGGCAAGATTACAACATTAAATGATATTCTCAAATTCAAACCAAACAATAGGATAGTTTGGGAAGTTGCCAAGGTTCCTCTTGGATTCTCAGCTTCTCCTACTTCTCTTCCTTTGGACTTTTAAAACAAACTGTTCCAAATTTCAGCTAATCCCTATTGAAAATTCCAAAATCCAATTCTTTGAAAACCTTAAACCTTGAAATTCTTGAAAGAATAACCACTGATAATTATCGAGAGTTCTCTTAAATGATTCCCGTCATTTAAGATGTGATTAACTATAGGGGCTTGCCCTTATAGGGAACTTTAAGAACCCAGGTAATATAAACCCTGCTTAATTCATTTATATTAAGCAGGGGAACTTGTCGGCTTATAAGGTTGGTTTGCAGACCAAACGGATGTCATAAATCTTCTAGTTTATTTAACCGAGCCCCATCATCAAGCAGTGTGTCTATTCCTCGGGATAAATACACGGTTTGTGGTGCGGTGCTCATTTATATAAACTATTCGAGATGTGAGATCGGTTTGATTTCGTATATTAAAAGTTTCAAACTTAAAATTATTTTCAAAATCAAATGCTACTTTCTAAATTATATATATTTAAATTAAATTTAAAATTTAAAATTCGCTGACAACTTCTGTAGGCCACCCCTTTTCAAAATACAACACACAAACCTAAAAAAATATGCCGACAGCTTCTGGCGACTCCGCTGGGGACTAGTTCCTCTCTCCATTTTTTATTAGATGGTTTTGCTTTCATAAATCAGTAGTGTATCCATGTCCCAAGTGGACCAAAACTACCATTCTTATGTTGGAATACCCCGTTCATTTCTGTCTTGAACGAGTATAGCTAACTCCTCTCGGATTTAGGAGCCACTGTTTAGACACCCCTAAACGGAGAGGTTCCGAGATCCTTTTACCTCTTTTCTGAGGTGGGGTGGACCCCCAATAGGAGTTAGTTTAGGAGCGGTCCTTTGAGTCGAGAAGTCTCTCATAAGACTTTTTCTTCCTCTCCAATTCTAAATTGGGCCCTTTACCTTTTCTACAACGCTTTTCCCTCAATCATTTTGTTTCTAACAAACGAACCTCCTAATAAACAATCTCTTTTACAAAAAAATCACAAATACACTAAGATAAACGAAAATGTGTTCGGACTCTTTCTTTTTTTCATCCTAAACTTTACGACGGAAAAGAAGCATAATTCAGGAGTAATACTCAGAATCTGCCCTGCAGAAAATGAATGCCCCAAAGTTAATCTTCTCCTTCACCAATGGAATGGACTTCGAAGTTTACAAGGATGAGCTGCTCGATAATGGGATCATCCATTTTGGACAAGGATTTGGCAACACAGATGTCAAGTTCGCTGATGTCACTCTCTTCACACTAATGGACAAAGTGTCAGAAACTGAAGAGCCCGTGATTAAGTTCAACCTGAAGTCAACTCAAGAATTCCCTCCCCTGCAAAGGGTTCCAGCTGAGAGGAGTACTACTATTCGTAGGAGGCACTGGTCTGGTCATCTCTGCACCTACCCTGACTTCTGCCAAACTGAAGGGGAAGGAAATCCAAGTCTATGATGAGCCTGTCACCGTGGAGGGTAAAGATTTCGCTACAATACCATCTGTTTTTGAGATTGGGTCCAGTTCAAGAGTTGCACCCCTAACTCGGACTCAAAGAAGAAATAGAAGCTGGAAGATCGCCAAGAAAGCTAGAGCTGCTGAAGTTGCTTTTCTAGAAGAAGTTACTGGAGATAGAGAAGAACTGCCTGAGTATATACCTCTATTGGAAGGGAGCAGGTTTCACCCCCTCTCTGCCGCATCAGATGAAGAGGATGTTCGTAGGATCGCCACCACATTACCCCGACCTGCATAGTACAACAATTACAAAAGAAAAAGGGATAAGGCTACGCCATTTGCTCGACTGCAAGCTGTTATAGAGAGATTGACAAAGAAAGAAAGATGCCCAGTATCAGAAATCTTAAGAAGGATAGGACTGACGCCAACTAAATCCCGCCTCGGACCGCGAATAGAGCCTGTTGCTGCCATAGAGAAATCAAAGAAGAAGATAAAAGCCAGTCCACCCGTTGTTGTATCGGGTCTACAAATTAGGGAGGATACCACCTTCCAAAGATATAGTCGATAGACCATCTGGTCTTAGGCTTCCGGCTGCAAGAAGGATGGTGTGGCGACCTACTACCGTCCAGTTAAGACCAAAATAATGTCCTGAGAAGAAAAGTCTCGTCAGGAGACTTGAATCAGAAGAAAGTACTACTGCAATAAAGGGGACTCCAGGGAAGGAAGTTCAACAACCATCACAAGACGACCGCAAGACCGTGCGGAAAAGGCCATTAGAGGATGCCATGGACAAGTTGAGGACCGACATCCGACGGTTAGCAAAAGAAAGAGAAGAAGAATTAGGAGATGAAATTGACTCATCATAGTTCATGGATGAGGAGTATGCCGAGATCAACATGGTTGAGACACGAGCATCGTCAGCTTCGCAAGGTGCTCCAGCAGCTGCGGAAAGAGATGAATCGGAAGTGTTGAGAGCACAGCTTCGGGAAAGAGATGATACAATTTCCCAGATGGCAAAGAGGATGGAAGAGATGGCTGCTGCCTTAGCCACTCTCCAGAGTCAGGCCCAGCCTCAGAAAGAGACACCCTCAGAGATTATCCATATTGCAGATGGAGGAAAAGAGATCAAATCCATCAACGGAGACGAACCACCAAAGAAGGATTCTACACAAAGCATGATTCCAGAAAAGGATATTAAGAATATGGTGGAACAGCAGGTGCGAGAAGCTTTAGAACAATCCAAGAGTGGAGCATCTATTCAGACGGGTAGAACTTACCTGGAAGAGTTCGATGCAGTCTAATACCCGAAAGGCTTCGTACCACCTTTGTTTAAGACTTTTGATGGAACAGAAACCCTCGACGAAGATGTCGCACATTTTCGTGCTAGTTGCCGCAATGCTCGGTGGAGGGACGCTTTACTCTTCCGCCGCTCGTCAAGCACTTTGTCAGGGATTGCCTTCGACTGGTACACAGAATTGCCGAACGGTTCAGTAAAGACCTTTTCAGAACTGGAGAATCTCTTCGTTAAACGATTTGCCGGGGCTCAGAACCACATCACTATCGGTGATCTAGTGGTGGAGCAACAAAAACTGAACGAGACTTTAGTGGATTACATTCTTCGATGGAGAAAATTAAGCATGAAGTGTGAACCACAACTTCAGGAACAACGTGCAGTCGGTATCCTACATAAAAGTATCCATAGCCCGATAGCACTCCTCCTTAAAGGATTTACAATTAAGACTTTCGAGAAGTTGCTTAGCAAGGCTGGGAACTTGCAAGAAGAGGCAAAACAGTTAAGTTTCGTAGACAAGAATGATAAGCAGAAGCCCGTGAAAACATTCAAAAAGAAATCTGGAATCGTCGCGGCAGTAGATAAGGGCAAACAGCCAATGCAGATATAGTCAGAGCGGCCACAGTCTAGTTATCAACCACTGCAACGGACATACCAACAACCACAGCAGGGCTATTAGCAACCTCAGCAGGGTTATCAGCAACCTCATCCGGGCTATCAGTCACCTCAGCATTATGAACAACCGCCCCGTTCGTCACGTACTTTAAGAGAACTTCTAAATAGAGAATACCCATTCAAAACTGAAAAAGTAGCGAAGATGTTCCGCAGCTTAATGAAGACACCGGATTTTCAGCTGCTAGAGCCCAAGAAGCCGGAAGAAGTCAATAAGAAAGATCATCCGAACTATTGCCCTTACCAGCAGATGCTTGGACACAAGATAGAGGATTGCATCACTTTCAAGAGTTGGCTTGATGACAATCTCCGGAGGGGGAACATAACGATCCCAAAGGAATACATGAAGGAACCCCAGAAAGGAGGTTCCGTCAATGTTATTTCAACGGATCCCATTGTTCCGATAAACCCTTACATGACTGATGATGGATGGAGTACTGTCTGGACAAGATCATCGAAGAAGATTTTAGATCACATCCAAGCCGCTACGGTACGCGCTTCGACTCAGAGTTTGAAACCTGTCGAGCCGACACTATCACTTGAGATTGAAGAACCGCCCCAGAAGGAGGAGAAGATCGTCGAAGAAAATAAGACCAAGGCTCCGAAGGGTAGACTAGGGGCTGCTTATCCTAGGATGGTTATTTCCGATTCGGGGGAGAAATCCCTCGAACTCCTGACTCTATATGATTATTTGCTCGCCCCGGTGGGATCTTCTAATGATAAGGGTTATGGCATTGGCTACGTTTTGACTGTTTCTAACTATTATGTAACTAACGACAACCGGCTTAATCTGGATCTTGATTCCAATATAAATAACGATTCTCAAATCATACACAACCCCGACGACCACGATGAAATGATGTTCACAAAGGAGGCTACGAAAGCTAGACAAGCAACGAGTCCATTTATGAATTCCGAGGACCTCCGATCATGATGTTCACACCGAAGCAACTTCAGAAGAGCCAGTGGTTTCAATTCAAGAAGATACACCGGTAGATTCAACACCAAATTCAGAAGAGATAACTGAAGTAAATTTAAGAAGTGGAAAAATTTTACCTCCGAGAATGGGTCCAAAGGATAAAGGAAAGCAGGTGGTTGCTCAAGATGAGCCAACCCCAGCAGAAGAACTGCCCATTCGGGAAGAAACCGAGGAACACAGTAATAAAGTGGACTACAACGTGCTAGCCCATTTTAGGAAATTACCAGCCAAACTAAGCATATACGACACTCTGATCCTGTCAAAGGAGATGAGAGAGGCTCTGATCAAGGCTTTACTTTATCCAGAAATTTTTTTAGCTCAAATGGCATGTAATTCCTTCGACGAGGTTTGCTCGTTAAAAGAACAACGAGGTGTTACCTTCACGTGACAATGATCTATTACCGGGAATCACTGATCACAACCGACCGTTATACATTTCGACTACTATTGGAAAGTTTACGCTCTCCGCAGTGTTGGTCGATCCGAGAGCATCAATCAACATAATGAATCTTCGGACGCTAGCATATTTGAAAATTGATGCTCGCGAGCTTGAAGCAGACAAGATGCTATTAAGAGGCTTCAATAAAAAAGGAGAGAGAGTTCTTGGATCGATAACACTACTAATGAAGACCGGTGATTTAGCAAAGACAAACGCAAAATTCCACATAATTGATTCTGAGACATCGTTCAACGCTCTACTGGGTCGGCCGTGGATCCATGAAAACTGGATGGTACCGTCGTCTCTGCACCAGTGCATAAAGTATTACGAAGGAGGGGAACAGTGCATCAAAGGTGATTTGCAACCATTCTCCGTGCATGAAATTGGAATTCATGAAGATGCGACCTACTACGCGCCCCCGAAGAAAACAATATTTTCTAGAAATACCATACCAAATGAAGCAAAAGAAATTCTAGACGATGAAGAACCTGAAGTTCTAGTCCAATAGTTACTCACCACTCCCTTACGGCGAGATGGTGAAGATTTCTCCGTAACTCGCACCCGAGGTCGAGGCCTGGGACGAGGACGTGGAAGAAATGTTGGAACAAGCTGGACGTAAGAAACCGACCATCGATGTTAATCGGGAAAACACTTCCAAAGAAGAAGGAGAAATCAAGAAAGAAGCAGCGACAATAAGTCAAACGAAACCCCAGTTCAAGATCTCTCTCGAAGATGAAAAGAATGAAGAATATAAATCAATGTACGAGAAGATTAATCATCATGTACATACTATGACCCTGACTCCGATCCGTTCTGATGAGATCGAGGCTATGGTGGTCAAGGAAGTGCATGGTGGTGGTACCAAGCCAATCAAGTTTTACCGTGGTGCTTCCTCTTCAAATACTGAAAAAGATGTACAATTTGAAGATGTTACTTCTTCCGAATTAATGGAACTACCTTTTGAGTGGTACTCCCCCTGTGTTCAAAATTTAATTAAACATGGTGTCTTACCTCGACAATGGACAAAAGGCTGATCACAACACTTTGAAAAATTATGGAATAATGCCGGTCGGCCTCCCAATTCAAAACATGGTCTCGGATTCGGCATAGTAGGATCAGTTGATGATACAGAATTTTGCTCGGTTGTCACTTGCGAACCTAATAAAGAGAGCTTGGAAGCTTCTGAAGATCTTGAGGATCTAGCAATCGGCGATGCTCCACCAGAATTCGAGGAAGAAATCAAATCTACTATAGACGAGTTAACGAAAGTTAACTTAGGTACTAGCAAAGAGATTAGGCCTACCTTTGTTAGCTCCTTACTCAATAAAGAAGACTTCGAAGACATAATCAAGCTACTAATGGAATTCATGGACTGTTTTGCTTGGAGTTACGACGAAATGCCAGGATTAGCTCCAGAAGTCGCAGTTCACGTGCTAGGAGTAGATCCCACCGTCGTTCCAGTCAGACAAGCCCCCAAAAGAATGCGTCTAGAAATTGAGCAACAAGTAATAGCCGAAGTTAAGAAGCTAATAAACGCTAAATTTATCCGTGAAGGATAGTACCCTACTTGGTTAGCCAATGTGGTACCAGTCAAAAAGAAGAATGATCAGATCAGAATCTGCGTGGATTTCAGAGATTTGAATAAAGCATGTCCAAAGGATGAATTTCCACTACCAATCCTAGAACTGATGATCGACATTGCTTCAACACATGAAATCTTCTTTTTCATGGATGGATCATCAGGATACAACCAGATAAAGATGGCACCAGAAGACGAAAAGCTCACGTCATTCAAAACGTCGATCGGAGTGTACTGCTACACAGTGATGCCATTTGGACTAAAGAACGTAGGAGCAACATACCAAAGAGCGATGACGAAGATTTTTGATGATCTCATTCACAACCAAGTCGAGTGCTACGTGGATGATGTGGTCATCAAAAGTAAACTGAAGGAAGATCACCTGTATGATTTGAGAATTATTTTCGAGTGACTAAGACAATTTAACCTTAAGATGAATCCCTTAAAATGCGTCTTCGGCGTCACCTCTGGGAAATTCTTAGGATTTATTGTCCGACATCGCGGGATTGAAATTGATTCGGAGAAGATTAAAGCTTTCTTAGAAATGCCTCCTCCCAAAACTTTGAAACAACTATGATCCTTTCAAGGGAAGTTGGCATATCTTCGATGCTTTATCTCGAACTTGTCAGGTAGGTGTCTGCCCTTCTCAGCATTAGTTAAAAAGGACGCCAAATTCGTTTGGGACAAGAAATGCCAGCGGGCTTTCAAGGACGTTAAGTAATATTTAATGACACCTCCTGTCTTAGCAACCTCAGTTTCAGGTAGAACGTTGATGCTTTATACCGCTGCTTTAGATGAATCCCTTGGAGCCCTGGTAGCCCAGGTCAATGATGAGGGAAAAGAAAATGCTCTCTACTACCTAAGCCGTCGTCTAATTCCGACGGAAGTAAAGTATCTTCCTATTGAGAAGCACTGCTTGGCCCTGATCTTCGCCGCTCAAAAGCTCACAAATCCCCTAATAAACAACCTTTTAATAAAAGAACTCTTTTAAATCACAAATACATTAAGGTAAACTAAAATGCTTGGACTCTTTCTTTTTCGTCTTAAGTTTTACGACAAAAGGAAGCATAATTCGGGACTGACGTTCAGAATTTACCCTGCAGAAAATGACTGCACCAAAGTTAATTTTCTCCTTCTTAATTTGACCCATCACTACCTTGAAATCTAATCCCTAAATGTCAAATGTTTCAACTTCAAACATACAATTGAGGGGTATCTCATTTCTTCTAAAAATATTGCCTACACGTTGACATTGATAACAATTTTTAATATAAACATTAACATTCATAAAAATTATAGGCCAATAAAATCCAGATTGAAAGATTTTATTTACATTTTTATCAACTCCAAAATGTCCCACGTAATAAGAATTATGACATTTTTTAATATTTCATAAGTTTCTTCTAAAGGCACGCATCTTCAAATAATCAAATCCTTTCCTTGCTTATATAAAAATGGGTTATCCCAAAAATAAGTCTTAGCTTCAAATAGAAATTTCTTCCTCTCATGGTATGTCAAACCATAGGATAAAATATTACTGACAATAAAATTTACAATGTCGAATACAACGAAACATACCACTCATTAACAACGACAAATTTTTCATCAGGAAAAGTTTCATTAATTTCTTCAGCATCACAGAGAGATTTTTTAGTTTCAAGCCTTGTCAGATGATCAACAATTTGATTATCAGCACCCTTCCTATCTACTATCTCAAAATCAAATTCTTACAAAAGAATAATCCATCTAATCAATCTTGGTTTTGCATCCTTCTTTTTCATTATATATTTAATAGTAGAATGATCAGTATACACCACACATTTAGTTGAAATTAAATATGATCTAAATTTATCAAAGGAAAATACTATAGATAATAAGTCTTCCTCAGTAGTGGCATAATTAATTTGAGCTTCATTAAGAGTTTTACTTGTATCAATTTAAAAATTTTATCATATTTCTGACTTAAAATAGCTCCAATAGCATAATCAATAGCATCACACATTAATTCAAAAGGTTTTTTCCAATTAGGGGAAACTATAATAGGTGCAGTGATTAATTTTTCTTTTAAAGTTTCAAAAGCTTTTAGGCAATCATCATCAAAATTAAAAATTACATCTTTTTTCTAGTAAATAGTATAAAGGCTTCAAAACTTTTGAAAATTCTTTAATATAACGCCGGTAAAATCCAGCATGTCCGAGAAAACTTCTAATTTCCCTTACATTAGTTGGGCAAGGTAAATTAGTGATCACTTTAATTTTTCCAGTATCTAACATACCATTTTCTGTTATTCGATGTCCTAAAACAATTCCTTCTGCTACCATAAATTGGCATTTCTCCCAGTTAAGAACCAAATTAGTTTCTTCACAGTGTTTCAAAACTTTAGATAAATGTTCTAAACATGATTCAAATGAAATTCCAAACACTGAAACGTTGTCCATAAAAACTTCAATTCCTTTTGCTATTAAATCACAGAAAATTGTCATCATACATCTCTGAAATGTAGCAGGGTCATTACATAAACCAAAGGGCATTATTCTAAAAGCAAATGTACCATAAGGACTAGTAAAGGTTATTTTCTCTTGATCCTCAGGTTAATTTTCTATAATCAATGCATATTCTCCATCCTATAACTTGTCTTACTGGTATTATTTTATTCTTTTCATTAATAGTCACATTAGTTCCTCCTTAGGAACACAGTGAATTGGACTAACCCATGAACTATCTGAATATGGTAGATAATTTTAGCATCAAACAACTTTAAAATTTCTTTCTTAACAACTTCTTTCATGATAAGATTTAATCTCCTTTGAGGATCAGCCCGAGGTTCGCAGTTATCCTCCATAAGAATTCTATGCATAAAAACTAAAGGACTGATTCATTTAATATCAGCTATTGTCCATCCAAAGGTTTTCTTATATTTCTTTAAAATTTCAAGCAAACTCTCATCTTCTCTTTCAGTTAATTGAGAGGAAATTATAACTGGCAAAGCTGAGGAATCACCTAGAAAGGCATACTTTAAATGATTAGGATGCTACTTTAAATCAACTTCAGGAGGTTTTTTAATTGATGGACCTAAAGATTCATCTTTTTCAGTCATGTATAAAATTTCAAAATTTTCATGAACAAAATTTAAATCCTCCTCATGAAAATCTTCAGAATTTTGTAATTCCTCTTCTTGCTTGTGTTCCGATTCTTTACTTTCAAATTTTTCTCCATAAGTTGACTTGAAATGAAATTTACTCAAATATTTAATAACATTTGGTAGCTTTTCTAAATCAACTTTAGGTGGAGAAATAGGTTTTTCCAAACCATTTGGAGTGTCCTCTTTTGGTTTTTCAATTTCTTCTTTCTCTACTTCAGTCTCTTTTTGAACTCTACCTTCCAACTCTCTTTCAATTCTCAACTGAATAACTTAAACTTGCTCTTTAGTATTGTCTCTTAGATTCACTTCAGTATTACAAGGAAGCATTCCTTGGGATCAATTACTTAATGAATTGGCAATCTATCTCAATTAATTCTCAATATTTTCGATTGTAGCTTTTGGACTTTGTAATTGATTTCCCATTTGTAACACCACTTCGTCAATGGACAAGTTCATCTCCTTAAATTGTGAAATATTGTTAAACCCTGAAGGATAGGTTGTTTATAATTATTATTCTCGTGGTTATTCCAGTTTCCCAATGGGTTTACTTGGTTGTTCCCCCATTGTTGATTACTACCACACTGCTTATTGGTATTTCAGTTAATGTTTGGATGGTTTTTCCAACCTAAGTTATAATAATTGGAATATGGGTTATTAGGCTTACTTGTTGCATTCAAATTTTCTGGTGAAGTTTGAGAATCAACCATTTGTCCTAATGAATTTTCTTCAACCATGAAAGTTTGTTGAGAAAAATTTATCCCAAATTGGTCTATCTTCCTGGATATTGCAGCAACTTGATTGTCTAGAATCGCAAAAGCATCATTTTCATGAATGTTGGCTACTTTTTTAAGATTTAACCTTTCAGAAGGCCATTGAAAATTATTAGTAGACATTTATTCAATTAAAGCATAAGCGTCAGCAAACTGTTTAGACATCAATAAACCACCAGAAGCGGCATCGATAATAAATCTAAGAAATCCAACTAATTTGTTATAAAAGATCTGAATTATTAATCAATCTAGTATCGAATGATGTGGAAACTTTCTTAAGAGATCATTAAAACGTTCATATGCTTCATTTATAGATCCCATTCAAACAGACAAAAAGATATGATATAATTTCTAGGCTTCGTAGTCTTCGATGTTGGAAAATATTTAGCAAGGAATTTTTTTGCTAAATCACCCTATGTTTTAATAGATCCAGGAGCTAACAAATTTAAGCAAATCTTTTCTTTATCCCTCAGTGAAAGAGAAAAAAGTCTTAGTCTAATAGTATCATCCGAAACACCATTGTATTTAACAGTAGCACAAAATTCTAGAAAATTGGCAAGATGTAAATTAGGATCTTCAGTTGGTGCTCCCCCAAACTAATTATTAGATACTATCTGGTTAATAGCATGTTTAAGTTCAAATGAATTAGGAGCTACAACAGGGTGTTGAATACTAGCATTAAGTTCATCCACTCTAGGGTTAGCATAATCTCTTAAAGGTTTAAAATTTTGATGGATTTCAACATTTTAGTGATCTTGATTTACCGTTTCTTGAAAATTTTTATCTTTCTCTCAATTTTTAATTTTTTTGATTTTTCTAATAGTTCTCTGTAATTCAGAATCGTAAGACACAAGTCCCTCAGAACAAAAAACTATGCATACAAAATCAACAAAATAAATTAAAACACACTAACAAATACAAGGAAAAGTAAAACATAATTTTTCTGGAATTTTCTTTAAATAAAATTTAATTAATTTCCCCAAAGAACGATGCCAAAAACTTGATCCCCGCTATATTTACCCTTATGTTTTAGATATGAAATTGTACTTTAATTATTTATAATATGGGATATTATGCAAGTATACATATCGTTTATCAAGTAGTATAGGACTTTTTGATTAAGCCCCGAGATATGAAACCCAAAGGGAAATGTCTAAAATTTTAAATAAATAAGAAAAATAACTTTTTAGTTTTTAAAATGATTTTGTAAAGAATGTTTTAAGATATAAAGTTTTTCAAATTTGTTTTTTCTATTTTCTGAATAAAAAGTAATGCAAACAACTAAAGTTAACACAAATATAAAATTCTATGAAAGCAAATGAGAAAAAAATATATTTTTCCTCTTTTAATGAAACAATAATAATTATGGAATTTTCTTGTGGAAGTATTGTCGGCATATTTTTAGGTTAGGTGTTTTATTTTGGAAAAAGGGGTCGCCTACAGAAGTTGTCGGCGAATTTTTGATTTTAAATTTAATTTAAATATATATATAGTTTAAAAGATAACATTTGATTTTGAAAGTAATTTTAAGTTTAAAAGTTTTAAGATATGAAATCAAACAGATCTCACATCCCAAATAGTTTATATACATGAGCACCGCACCACAAACTGAGTATCTATCCCGAGGAATGGACACATCGCTCGATGATGGGGCTCGATTAAATAAACTAAAAGATTTGTGACATCCGTTTGGTCTGCGAACCAATTTTATAAGCCAACAAGTTCCCCGCTTAATATAAAGGAATTAAGCAGTGGTTTATATTACCCGGGTTCTTAAAGTTCCCTATGGAGGCAAGCCCCTATAATTAATTACATCTTAAATGACGGGAATCATTTAAGAAAACTCTCAATAATGATCAGTGGTTTTGCTCTCAAGAATTTCAAAGTTTAAGGTTTCAAAAGATTGAATTTTTGGAGGTTTCAATAGGGAATAACTCAAAACTTGGAACAATTTATTTTTGAGAATCCAAAGGAAGAGAAGTAGGAGAAGCTGAGGATCCAAGAAGAATCTTGGCAACTTTCCAAACTATCGTATTGTTTGGCTTAGATTTGAGAAAATCCTAATATTATCTGATATTTCAATCTTGCCAATTTTAGTTAATTAGGACTTATATTCGTATGACATAATCATACAATCAGCCTAGAAGATGTGAGGGTTTTATGTCGTACCGAACGACTACCTCGGAGTCCTAAAACCGGTTAGGGCTTAATTTACATGATCATGCAAATGCCTAACGAAGAGTTGAGGATTTATGTTGCATTAGACAAACTACCTCGAAGTCCTATAGCTTGGTTGTTTAAACTAAAGAATAGTTTTGCTGATGTCGACACAGGTTTTGCTGTTGACGATGGCCGTGCTACCCACCATGCTCCAAGCTCCTTGTTGTTGCAGAGGTTTAGTTTTGGAAGTCATAAATCAAGAGATGAGAGAAGTGTTTTGGTTTAGAGAAAATCTTAAAATCCAAGTGTTTTTAATATTTTAATTAAAATAAATCTTAAAGTTGTTTAAACAGAACCGATTAAGATCCCACGGTTTCGTCATCCCGACACTGTTATTTTCATCAAATTCACTTAGTCCAGATGAATTTGCGAAACTCAACTGAATGAGTTCCACACTTTCATTTAGACCGTGGGAAATTCCATTAGCAACACGTGGGTTACATTATCCGAGGTATTCCTGATCATTCAACAAGAAGTTCTAATTTAGTTGCAATTGTAGTTTTGTTGTTCTGTTTGTGATTAAATTTTGAGTTGTTTTATATTTTGAAATGTTGTGGCGGTAACTTTTATCTTGTAATGACTTTTAATTTAATTTTGGTTTCAGTTCAGGGACTATCCTAAAGGTTTTGGTTTTCATGCAACAGTTGTTTATCATGCAAGAAAAGTAAAGTGCATTTGCAATAAAGTAAATTGCAATAAAATAAAAGCGTACTCTGAGGGTCTTCCCGCCATCCCAAGCCGCACTTAAAACACATGTTAAGGCAATTAAATATTTCAACAAGAACCTAGGTAAAGCTAAGGGAAAGGTTTTGGTTGTCTACCAAAGTCCTAATCCTATAGCTAGTCATCTCCTATGACGTCTAGGTTCTTGTATTTTGGTTTAAGGACGATTTTCCTCATCAAAAAACAATTAAATTCAATTGTTCTTATAAACATCCTATCATATTGAGGAAGTGCTTAAGACGAGTCTTAAACATCTTTTCAATACCTCTAGGATTGTTTTAAGTCCAAGAGAATTTAATTATACAAGTGAATTAATCATCCGGGAGTTTAAGTTTTGTTCTTTTGCTCAGTGAACTTAGGACATTTGAATATCCTATAAGTGAGGTAACACTTCACTTGATGCTTCATTTAAGAGTTATAATAACAAGAGCTTTAAAAGGGCAAATCAACTTATTAAGTATTTTAATGACTTAAACATAATGATTTAATTTTAATTTTGATTTAATTATAGAAAATTAGTTTAAGTTTGGAATAGTGTTCAAGTTATTTTAGATTTAATTCTTAATGATTTCATTTAGGTTTGTTATTAAATGATTTTAATTTAATTTAATTCAATTTAATTTAATCTTGATTTAGTTTAATTTAATTTAATTTAATTTAATTTAATTTAATTTTAATTTAATTTCAATTTAATTTTAATTTGATTTAATTTTAATTTGATCTCAAGTTATTTTTCTTTTAATTTAATTTAATTTGATTTTAATTTAGTTTCAATGTTAATTTGGTTGAGATTATTCTTTTAATAATAATTTTTTTTTATTAAGATTTAAGTATTATTGAAGTGATTTATTTAGGGATTTTTAAATTAAAGAATAAATATCCTCTTAAATAATATCCCTACTTTAATAATTCCAATTTTCCATTAATCTTCCAAATTTAATTAATTAATTAATTAAAGTTTTATTTTAATTATATTTGAAATGGTTAATAGATTTCTACCCTTAATCATTTAAGTTTCAATCATCCAAAAATCAGTTTAAAATCAAATATTTTACCCTCCCTTTTTGATTAATCCTAGAATTTTAATTAAAGGTTGAAAATTTTAATTACCATTTTGCCCTTCAAGCTTAATAATTTTATAACTCACTAAATTAAGCTCAAATGAACTTGAAATTTTTATGTGACCTCACTTATATGTCAATTAAGACATTAGAGGAGAAAATGTGATTTTTCTGTATTTAATTTATTTATGTAATTATTTTTAATGGAAAATAGGGGTTTTCAAGGAAAATTCAATAACATGACCAAGAAAATGTTTCTGTCCTTAAGAAAATTATGGGATGTGCCTAATGACTAGAGGACCATTTGGACCAATTTTGGTGATTTTTTGAATTATATTTTATTTATTAGAATTATTTTGAGTTTTGGAGTATTAATTAATTTTAAAATAAAATTAGAGTTGAAAAATGGATTTTATATTTTTTATAAATCTCTCTGACCTTAGAGAGTTTAGATAAACAACTTTTGTATTTTTTTGATTTTTCTTTGATTTATTAGAATTATTTTAGTGAAAAGGTTGGAAAATACATTTTTTAATATTAAAAATTACATTAAGCCTTTAAAATTCAATATCTTACCCTAGGGACATAAGAAAAATATTTGGTTTGTTCCTAAATGATTAGAATTTAAAATGTGACATTTTGGTGATTTTTAATATTTTTATAATTTTTATTATTTTTTAATTATTAAAAATATTAAAA
The DNA here is from genome assembly GCA_022702705.1 of Papilionanthe hookeriana x Papilionanthe teres. Lineage (NCBI taxonomy): Eukaryota > Viridiplantae > Streptophyta > Magnoliopsida > Asparagales > Orchidaceae > Papilionanthe > Papilionanthe hookeriana x Papilionanthe teres. Next base: position 42,730,731 of record CM040436.1, on the reverse strand, counting down.
TAATGATAAAAATCAACTTTTTTAGAAAATTACAATTTTAATTTTCCTAAGTTTCTCTGATATCAGAGAAGCTCCAAAACCATTTTTGTGAATTTTTGAAAAGTATTTTGTGAGTTATGAATTTTTAAAGTTTAATTTTACCCATTTTGCTTAAGAGGCTTAATCAACCCATTTGGTGGGGTTAATCAAGTCCAATTAGTTTCAAATTTTTATGTGGTGTTCTCCTATCCCTAGAGGACAGTGGAGAATTGTTTTTAAGTTAATTTGATGTGTGGTTAACCCTAATTAATTAGAGTTCAATTTTGGGTGTTTAGGCCAATTAGGGTTTTTCCAAGTGAATTATCTCAAAATTTATTTTTCCTAGGTCCCTATGGTCACAAGAAACATTACCAAATTTTACTAGAATTTATTTCTCAACATGCTAATTATTGGAATTAAAATACTCAAAACAGTAACATGAACTTGGAAAATCAATAACTTCTCATAGGGATGGCCTATGACCTTGGAAAATTCAGGGAATGTTCCCAAGTTCAGAAGCTTCAAAAGCCCTATGGTCTCATGCCATGATGAATTGCCTATACAAATAGAGAATTAAAACAATGCAGAAAGTAAATAAATCATTAAAAATAAAATACTTAATGAAATTACTTGATTTCTTTTCTACATTATTCTCCTCTGTTCACTAAGCAAGGGGGTATTTTTATTTTATTTTTAGGATTTTTCTACACAAAGTTATGGATTTTTGAAGTTTTGGTAATTAAATAAATAGAAAAATAACCTATTTTCCTACTTATCCACGCGGCGCCGCGTCAACCTCGGCAGCTCCGAAGGGTGTACGTGTCGCGCTGTGATTGGGCGCCGCCATCTGAGTCAGTCGTCCCGGGATCCGCCTTTCACGTAACATCTTCTGGTCCGACTCGATCCGAGCCGTCCATCCGATAGACGCGCGATCCAACGGTTCCCAGTCGTCGTCTATGACTGGTGTGAACCCGTGACCATCGACCTTCTAACCCTAATTTATCACTCGATTCTCCACGAATTTTTGTGTTCTTATGCTCTATGGATTCGTCTTGAAGAGACGAACACATCCATATGGTAAACATGCTTTGAAATTGACTCAAACTAAATGGAGAATCTCTGGAAGCTCAGGAGGAAGAGTGAGTCCATACCTTTGCTCGCAGAAGTGAAGCTTCGATCCGAGAGTTGTGTCACGTTCGATCGGGTCCAAGCAAGCTCCGCATGATGTCCCCCGGCCTCGGTGAATCGTCTGGTATGATTTCGACCAAGCCCAATCACAAAGCTTGGAGGCCGGAAGCAATGGCCGGCCTCGGTGAGGGGGCTTTTGTCGGGAAACTTCTCCTCTTGGTCCGGTGAAGGTGTAGAGTCAATCAATTCTGAGGATTGACTCACCGTGGTGAAGTGTCCCGGTTTTGCGCTTGGATTTCATCTCCGAAATCGAGCTCGCAGAGAGGAAATGGCAGGGGATTTCAGTGGGGATCAAGTTCTCTATTTGTAGAGAGTGGTCCGAGATGATTTTGGCAGGGTTTCGAGAAGGTTTGGTTCAAGCACCTCTCTTGGCCGAGAGGAGGGGGTGTTTAAATAGGAGAGGCCTGGAGGGTCTCCCGTGGGGTTTAAGGGTCGGGATCACCTGCTCCGGTGAGGAGAAGAACGAACTGCAATGGTCATTTGGAGTGAGGCAGCTCAGCAAGGTGGAATTCCAAAATTTGGCTCCTCCCAAGGCCTCGGCCATGGTGTTCTCCAGCGATCCAGGCGGCTGGCCGGCAGGCAAGGGTCACCCTCAAGTTTAGGTGGGTCAGAGCTGGGGTTTTGTGTAGGCAATTGAGCTTTGCCATGTGTCAAAAGCATAGATTAAAATGGCATGGGGGAAGGCCAATTTTGGCTTGATTTGGTCAAGTCTACCTTTTGGACTTGGTTCACCCTTCAAGATGGCTTTGGGTGTTGTGGGGAGTCAAAGGAATCAGCTGGTTTGGCATGGAGAAGTCCTTATTCAAATATATTTGGATTAAATTTGGGTTAAGGTGAAACATGTTTAAGGTTAATGAATTTTAGGAGGTGCTTAAAGGACCTCCTCCTTTTGCCATTTAAGGAGGGTTGACAACTTAGAAATTCTCATGGCTTGCAATTGGCTTGCATGTGGCTTCATGGCTCCATGTGACTTGGGAAAAGATTTGGTCAATTTCATAAAAAAAGGATTTTGTGAATTTTGGCATTTTGATGGGAATTGTTATGAGGCTTGATTTGGAATTGTTTAATTGATAAATTAGGACTTTAGGAATGATTTTAAATTGAATGTGTGATGAGGGAAAGTGTCATGTGGGCTTTAGATTGATTTGGGCTTTTGAATTTGGTGGAAATGGGCTTTTAGGAAGGTTTAAGGGAGTGGGCCTTTATGTTTAGCAATGGGCTTTTAGATGAAAAATTTTATAAAGGGCCATGCCAAATAAATGTTGAGTTTAGTTTAAGGATGTGTCTTAAATGATTTGAAGCAAATTTGAGGTAGTTTGGAATTGAATTGGGTTGAATTTGGGTTCATTTGGTAAATGGGCCAATGTAGGTCAAATTGGGCTAATTTTGGCCAATGTTGGGCTAGGGTTGAAATTGATGTAAAATTAATGTTGGGACATGTTTATGGGAGTGTTTCAAAGAGGTTTCAACTTTGGTTGGGTTTTGGTTTTGGGACTCGGGCTTATTCTGGGTTAGGTTTCGGGTTTAGGTCAAAATTGGGCTTTTTGGTTTTGGGGTTGAATTCGAGTGGGGTTTGGGTCCAAATTTTGGGCAAATTATGTTAGTGTTTTGTTTTTGGGGATGTTAGGGAAGGTTTAGAAAAGGTTTGGGGTCAATTGGAGTTGAATTGGTTTGGTTTCGGGCTAAGTTTGGGTCATGAGTCCAAATTGGGCTTTAAGGTCAAAAGTGAGATTGGATTCAAATGTTAATCAAATTGGACTTGAATTTGGTCTAGATTGATATTGTGGATATCAATTTGAAGTTTAGAATTGAATGAGACTAAAATTGGGGTCAATTGGGTAGATTTGGTTTGACATTGGGTTCACTTGGGTTAAGAATGAGCTAAATTGGGGGTTTTGGTAAAAGTGAGGTAAATTGACAAAATTGTCCCATGGTGTAGTTGAACAAAATGAAATTAGGAATATTTGGGATTTTCTAGAATTTTCTGGGAATTTTCTGAATTTTTGGATTTTTTGGCTAAGAAGGGCATTTTGGGTATTTGGAGGGTATTGGGGGGTACTCTTGGAAATTATTGTATTTCTGGCTATGGATGATCAATTTGATTGGTGAGGAAATGTTCAAGTTTAATTTTGGGGAATTTTGGGTGATTTGAAAACTTTGGAGGATTTGGGCAATTTTAAGGGCTTTTGGTAAGTGTAGGGTCCCCGGGGTCAAAAATTGAAATTTTGGAAGAATGAAGATTGATCAAATATGAGTGAAATGGAATCACTTTGATTGAGCCATGAAGCCATGTTAAACCTATATGAGCCATGAGAGGACTCATTTGAGGCATTCACTATGTTGTTCCTAACCCTCTTAGCCTGTGGGCTTGGGGTTAAGGTCCATCCATATGAATTACCTACATGGAGTCAAGTTGGGTATGGGTGTGGTTTCAGGATTTGGATTGTGTGTGTGAGAGTGTAGAGTATGAGTGTAGTGAGTGTATAAGTCAACCCCCACCAGACCAAGCCACCCAGGGTGGTCCTAAGGCCAAAGAGTCCTATAGGGAACTCATCCTTTAAACCTTCACTTTTGATTTCAACCCTCTAGGTGATTAGGGGTCTACAATCAAGCTTGTGGGGTTTACAGGGAGGCAAGAAGTGGTTCAAATTTCTAAGGGATGGGTCCCAATTCTAGTCCTCTAAGATAGTCAAAGGAAAAGCCTAAGGCTAGATCCTAAACACTAAAGAGGGAAGAGTAGACCTCATCAAAAAATGAGGTCAACAAGTATCTATATGTGTTGTCAAATAGAAGCAATTATATTCTTTACCCTTAATTGGTTCTATAAAGAACATTGGTTAATTTGATGATTTGAAATCATGTAGATGGGTTAGGCAGGGAAGATACTTGCTCTCACTCTAGAGTTCCCTCGATTCCCTCCACCTGAGGGCTAACATCTCATAACAAAAATTTTCACATCAAACAAAATTAGGAGGACTTTAGCCTGTCACTCTAAAATCCTCTAATTTTACTTCACATTGTAAGCATATCTTCCTATTTATTTGCACCCAAAATTATGGACTAAAATTCTCATCTTGCATGTGATTCTTTCTGATTATTGATTGAGACAATACCGCAATGGATCTTACATAATCTCCCAAAAAATATTAACATCTTAATTGGCCAAATCAAGAAGTAAATGAAGTACAAGGAAGTAAATAATCACAACTTCTTCCAATATTGAAATCTTGTACTTCACACAACTTCCTTCCATAGTTTAGTTACTTTATCATTTAAAAGTAAAATGATATAGAAAACTACTCAGAATCCAAGGAGAAAACACAATCACAACATGATTTGAAAGTATAAATCATAGTGAAAACACAACATGTCTTACTTTAAAACTAAATTTAAAACAAAGTTAATCACTTATCTAAAAATCTTGTCCGCATGAATCTGAAAGTTCCTTTGAAACTTTGCTTTCCCTTTTCAAGACACAATAAAGGTTGGCACCCAACTCTGTTGACTCCAAATCTCTATTCTACTCTTAATAAAAACTAGATGCAATTGATAATAAAAATGGTGAAGTGGAAAGGTATGCTCTCAAAAACTCTCTAACATAAAATTGACTCTTAACACTAATCACACCCTCCAAAAGCAACAATTTTTCTGATCTTCATGTCTTCTTTTTATTATTTTCCAAAAGGTGCCTTGGTTTCTCTTCAAAATATGTCCAGATTCAATTTATCCATCAAGAATGCATCCATCCATTCAAATTTTAAAAGAGTTTTGGCGCTGATGGGAAGTTAGTAACGTTTTAAACAAATGATGCTTCAAAAACCCCTTCAAATTTGCACCAAAATCAAAAAAAAAATGTCACTTTAAACTATGGCACCTACGCATCAAGTGTCCGGCGCTTAGCCAACAAAGGCTAATTTTTCACACCTTTGAATTTTTGCTCCAAATTTGATCTTTTATTGCTCCTTTCAAGTGTAATATCATCAAAAATAAGTATAAAAATGTATTTAAAAACAGTTAAAATTTTAGGTATATTATATGTCAAAGTTTTTTATTTCTAATACTTCTTCATCAACAAATCATCATTAAGAGGAGACCCAGTCGGTATTGGATGTCCTACTAAGAAATCTGTAAAAATTTGTCCTTTAATGCCACGTAGTGGTACAAATGTTATGTCGAAGTGAAGTAGTATCATTGCCCATCTTGCTAATCTTCCAGAAATTATCTGTCGGGTCATTAATTACTGTAGTGGGTTGACCCTTGAAATATGCATTACTATACGACTTATTTATAGGTTGTGCATTTTGAAAAGGGGGTCACCTACGAAGTTGTCTCGTGAATTTTAAATTTTAAATTTAACTTATATATATATATATATATATATATATATATATATATATATATATATAATTTGAAAGTAAGCATTTGATTTTTGAAAATAATTTTAAGTTTAAAAGTCTTATGATATGAAATTAAATCGATCTCACATCCCAAATAGTTTATATAAACGAGCACCGCATCACAAGGCTTGTATCCATCCCGAGGAATAGACACACTGCTTTGATGATGGGGCTCAATTAAATAAACTAGATGATTTGTGACATCCGTTTTGTCTGCGAACCATATTTGTAGGCCGACAAGTTCCCCTGCTTAATATAAAGGAATTAAGGATGCTTTAAATTATCTGGGTTCGTAAATTTCCCTATAAGGGTAAGCCCCTATAGTTTATTACATCTTAAATGACGGGAATCATTTAAGAAAACTCTCTATAATTATCAGTGGTTTTTCTCTTAAGAACTTCGAAGTTTAAGGTTTTCAAAGAATTGAATAATGGAAATTTCAAAAGGGATTAGCTCAAATTTGGAACAGTTTATTTTGAGAATCCAAAGGAAAAGAAGTAGAGGATTTCAGAGACCCGAAGCGAACTTCGGTGACTTCCCGACTATCCTATTGTTTTGCTTCAATTTGAGAGTTTATTTAATGTTTCAATCCTACCAAATTTAGTTAATTAATACTTATATTTATATGACATAATCATACAAATATGCTCAAAGATGTGAGGGTTTATATCGTACCAAACGACTACCTCGGAGTCCTAAGACTGGTTAGGGCTTAATTTTCATAACATTATTATGCAAGTGCCTAACGAAAAGTTGAGGACATATGTTGCACTAGGCAAACTACCTCGAAATCTTATGGCTTGGTTATTTAATTCTAAGAAAGTTTTTGCTGATGTAGACCCGTTTTGTTGCTGATGAAGATGGTCGTGCTGCCCACTATGCTCCAAGAACCTTGTTGTTGCAGAGGTTTTGTTTCAGAAGGTGACAATCAGGAGATGAGAGAAGTGTTTTGGTTTAGAGAGGTTGAAAATTGAGATGACTTAATGTTTTAATTAAAACAAATCTTAAAGTTGATTAAGCAGAACAGATTAGGATCCCACGGTTCCGTCATCCCGGCACCGCTATTTTCATCGGATTCACTTAGTCTAAATGAATTTGCTAAACCCAACTGAATGAGTTCCACACCTTCATTTAGACCATGGGAAATATCATTAGCAACACGTGGGTTACATCATCCGAGGGATTCTCGATCATCCAACGAGACATTTTAATTTAGTATTAGTAGTAGTTTTGTTGTTCTATTTGTGATTAATTTTTGAGTTGTTTTATCTTTTGAATGTTCTGGCGGTGAATTTTATCTTGTGTTGATTTTTAATTTAGTTTTGGGTTTCACTTTTGTGGCTATCCTAAAGGTTTCAGTTTTCATGCAGGGTGAAATTGTTGTTTAACATGCAAGTTCACAAGAAAGAGAAGTAAAGTGCAGTGCGGGTAAATAAATCGCAGTAAAATAAAAGCGTACCTAACGGGTCTTCTCGTCATTCCAGGCTGCATTTAAAACACATGTTAAGTCATTTAAACCTAGGTAACACTAAGGGAAGGTTCTGGTGGTCTACCAAAATCCTAATCCTATTGCTAATTAATTCCTATGACATCTAGGTTCTTGTGTTTTGTGGATGATTTTCTTCACCAAAGAACAATTAAATTCAATTGTTCTTCTAAAAACATCCCATCATATTGAGAAAGTGTTTAGGACGAGTCTTAAACTTCTTTTTAATACTTTCGGGATTATTTCGAGTCTAAATGAATTTCATTGTACAGGTGAATTGATCATCCAAGAATTTAGTTAAATTTTGTTTCTTGCTCAGTGAACTTGAACATTTTATTATCTCATGAGTGAAGTGACATTTCTTTTGATACTTTATTTAAAGGTTATGAAGGTGGAAGCCTTCAGGGGCAAATTAGTTTGTTAAAGGATTTAACCATTAAATTTAAATCGTTGTTTCAAGACAGTTTAGTTTAGTTATAAAGGTTCAAATTGAGTTTTAAAAGTTTTAGGTTACTTAGGTTAAAGAAGTTATTCGAATTATTTGAAAAAAAATTTAATGATTTGAATTTACTTTAACCTAATTATAACTTTTTAGATAATTTTTTTATTTAATTTGATTATCACATTGTAAATTTTCTGAAATTGTTTTTAACACCTGAAGTTTGTTTTAGGTTAAGTTTTAAGTGATTTCAAATTAGCATTAATATTTTAGTTTTATTTTATATTGGTTATTAAATCATTTAATGTTTTAAACTTTAATTTAATTAAGGATTGTTCTCTTTTAATTATTAATATCAATCATCATTTTTTTAGAATTAATCAAGAGTTGAATATTATTAATCCATTTAGGTACTTTAAATTAAAGAGTTGATGTCTTCTTAAGTCATATCCCTAATTTTAATAATCCAGAATTTTTAATTATTCTTCCAAAATTTAAATGGTTTAATTAATTAAAGTTTCATTTTTGATGTTGTAGGTGGTTAAATGGGTTTCTACCTCTTAATTCCCTAAGTTTCAATCATCTAAGAGAAAATTTAGGATCAAATGTTCATCCCTCCCTGTGATTAAACCTAAAGTATTATATACGGTTAATATCCCTTAATTATCTTTATGCCCTTTTAAGCATATTCACCGCATAACTCACTAAGTTGAGCTCAAATGAATTTGAAATTTTTATGTCACTTCACTCACATGTCAATTAAGACAGTAGAGGAGAAAATTTGATTTTTCAATTTATATAATTAGTTTTGTGGTAAATAAGAGTTTTCAATGAAAATTTAATAACATGACCAAGGTAAAGTTTCTATCCTTAGGAAAATTATTGGATGTTCCTACTGACCAAAGGGCCACCTAAACCAATTTTAGTGATTTCTTGAATTTTATTTTATTTATTATAATTATTTCAAGTTTTAGGGTATTAATTAGTTATAAAATAAAATTATAGTTGAAAATTAAGTTTTATATTTTTCATAAATCTCTCTAACCTTAAGGAACTCAAAGAAACAAACTTTATATTTTTCTGATTTTTCTTTGAGTTTTTAGAATTATTTTATTGGGAAAGGTTGAAAAATCCATTTTAATATTAAAAATTACATTAAGCTTTTAAAAATCAATATCTTTACTTAGAGACTTAGGAAAAATATTTGGTCAGTTCCTAAGTGATTAGGAGACCAAATATGACATTTTGTGATTTTTTATATTTTTGTGATTTTTTTTAATTTTTTAATTATTAACATATTAAAAAAATAGGTTAAAAATGAAATTTTTAGAAAAAATTTCAATTTTAATTTTCTTAGGCTTCTCTGATCCCAGAGAGGCCTAAAAATGAATTGGTGAATTTTTTTAATGTATTTTGCATTTTATGAATTTTTAAAGTTTAAAAGTGACCATGTGATTTGAATAATTCATTTAGTGGGTTAAATCATTTTTAATTGATTTCAAATTTTTATGTGAGACTCTTCTGACCTTAAAGATCAGTGGAGAATTGATTTTGTGTTATTTTAATGAGTGGTTGTTTCAAATTAATTTAATCTTAATTTTGGGGTTTTGACCAAATTAGGGTTCATTTAAATGAGTTAGGCCAAGCTACACTTTTCCTAGGGTCCTCTGGGCCAGAGATACTTCCCATAATTTTTCTAGATTTTATTAATCAACAAGCTAATTATTGGAATTAAAATACCAAAACAGTCACATAAACATAGAAAATGAATAACTTGCCACAGAGATGGCCTCTGGCCTTGGAAAATTCAGGGAATGTCCCCAAGATCAGAGGCTACAAAAGCCCTATGGTCTCATGCCATGATGAATTGTGTGTGTGAGTGGAGAATTAAAATACTCAGAATAGTATTAAATTAATTAAAAATCAAATACTTAAAAAAAGAACTTAACTCTTTTTTCACCTTAATCTCCTCTGTTCACTGACCAAGAGGGTATTTTTAGTTTATTTTTAGAATTTTTCAATGCAATGATATGCATTTTTAAAGGTTCTGGCATTTAAATAATTCAAAAAAAGCAAAATTTTCAACATATACGACGCGGTGCCACCTAATCCTAGGCAAATCCAAAACTCCACGCAGCGCGCTCCCATTTGACGCCACCATCTGAGTCAGCGCGCTCTTTTCGTTCTGCGGTTCTGTCCGGATTGATCTTTGTCGTCCATCCGATACACGCTCGACCCAACGGTGGCTGGTCATCGTCCCCATCTGGTTCAACCCGAGAGCCGTCCACCCTAAAACCTTAAAATCTCGAGCTATACTCAACCAAATCAAGTGAGGTTTATTTCTACATGTTCTTCTAGTCTAAATGAAGCTATTCATATGCCTAACATGTATTGAAATCAAGCCAAATAAAATGGAGAATCGCTGGATGCTCGGGAGGAAGGAAAATTCAATACTTTGCTCTGAGAGGTGAGGCCTCAATCAGAGATGCTTGGCACATTCGTTGGAGCTGGAGAAGCCTACAGATGAAGCCTCGAGCGCAAGTAAAATTCCCAGGTATGAAAATGCTGAAACCCGATTTGGTGTTTTCACGTCTGGAGCAATTGGCTGGCCTGGTGAAGAGGCTTTCAATGGGGAACTCCTTCTTTTGGTGCTGGGAAGGTGTGGGTGAGTTTAATTTAATTTCTGTGGAGGTTCTGGAGATGTCCTGTTTCTGGCCTAAATTTCGACTGAGAAATTGAGCTCAGCTAGGGGGATTCAAGGCAAGAGGATAGTGGGGATGAACTTCTCTTGGCTAGGAAGAGTTCTGGGAGCAATTTTGGAAGAGTTCTGTGAGGAAAAATTCAGCACCTGGTTCATGGCCAAAAGGAGGGGATTTTCTAGCCATGGCCGGAAAGGGAAGCTCAGGGCCAGGTAATGAGTGCCTTGGGCCGCTTAGGGTGAGGGCTGAGCAGGCCAGGTGGTTGGAGAGGGGATTGCCCACTGTCAAGCCCAAATTTTGGGTTGCAAGGATAAGGGGGCTCTCGAGCATGCCTGCTCCGGCAGCTGGGATGGTTGGTCAGGATGGTCAGGCGGTTGGACAGGCTGAGGAGGAGTGGGGGAGAGGCTCAGCTGCAATAATTGGGGCAGGGAGCTTGCTTAAGGAGAGTTAGAGGATGGGACATGGCTTTAGCCATGTGGCTTAGTCCATTGGTCCAAATTGATGGACCGTTGGTCCATGGCTCATGGGGCATGGGTTATGTCAGATGAAACCCACCTCAGGAGGTCTAGGGTTGGCAGCCAAGGGGTTGGTTTGATCAATTTTGGTTCGGTTAAGTTCAATTTGGTTCATGTGTTCAATTATGTTAACTTGGGTTTGAGTTGGGCTAACTTGAGTTTGGGTTTGAACTGGATCAAATTGATTGATCAAAATTGTGTAAATGATTGTAAGGAAGATTTTTCATGAAGACATGAAGTGGATTAGAGTTTATTTGGTGTTTCAATTTGGAGGATTTTGGAGTTTTGGTTAATTTTGGTCACTATGGGATAGGTTGGATTTAGGTTTGGCTAGAGTTTGATTCAAGCCCAATTGGTGGTTCAAAATTTTACAAATGATTGTTATGAAAGGTTTAGGATAGAATTTTGGTGGAGATTTTGGGTTTAGGGGATTCAATTTGGAGAATTAGGGGTAGGTGACAACTTTGGGGCAAATTTGGGGATTTTGATTTCAAAGGTATTTTGAGTAGGGTTTGAGTTCAATTAAGGGCCAATTTATGTTGTGCTTGGTGTAGGGATGTATTAGGATGAGTTTGGAATTGAAATTACGGAAAATTGAGTTGAATTGGGTTGGTTTGGGGTATGGATGGATCATAGGCCAAAATTGGGATTTTAGGTTTCAAGTTCAAATGTGAATCAAAATGGGATTGGATTTTGTTTAAATTTGTATTGTGGATGTTGAATTAAAGTTTATAATTAGATTTTGGCAAAATTAAGGTCAATTGGATTGATTTGGTTTGACATTGGATCCATTTGGGTTAAAAATATGTCAAATTGGGAATTTTTATAAAATTAGGTTAAATTAGCAAAATTAGGTTATGGTGTAGTTAAACAAAATGAAATTGGGAATAATTAGGATTTTCTAGAATTTTTGGGAATTTTGTGAATTTTTGGAATTTTGGGCTAAAAGGGGTATTTAGGGTATTTAAAGGTTATTTGGAGGGTATTGGGGTATTTTGGTGGATTTAAAAGGTGGGTATTGTTTTAAAATGATTCTTAGGAATTTCAGGAATTTTGGGAAATTTTTGGGAATTTTTGGATGATTTGGTGTTTGTAAGGGCAATTTAGGTAATTTTGGGTAAGTTTAGGGGACCCAATGTCAAAACCAAAAATGTTGGCAAAATGAATGGGGTTTCAAATAAGGAAGAATGAGACCAGTTTAGTGGGGTCAAGATTGAGTAAAAAGTTATTTGGAATGGAATTAGGGTTTGGAAGCATGAGCCATGGACTTAGCCAAGTCCAACCACTTTGGGACCAAGTCTAGCCAAATGGTAACCACTTTATGATCCTTCACATATTGACCCTAGCCATTTTAATCAAAGACTAGTGGATTAGGTTCAACTATGTAAGTTTAATAAAGGGTAGAAGACAAAGGTTCAAGGTTTAGGTTAAGTGACTTAGGGATGTGTGTGTGTGCAAGAGAAGCTCAATTCACCCAAGGTTACCCTAAGTCCAAGCATTCCTATGGGAACTCACTGTTGGTTGCCCATATGGTGGTTTTAACCTTCCAAGGTGATTTAGAGGTTTGCAACCATCCAAGTGGGGACCCAAAAGGAGCCAAGAAGTAGTTGAATTGCTAAAGGGTGGGTCCCATTTCTATTCCTTTAGGATAGTCAAGGAGAAGTCCTATGGCTAGATCCTAAGTACTAAGAAAAAGAAAAGACCTCACCAAAATGAGGTCAACAAATGGACCCCCAATAGGTGTGGTGTGCTAACCAAGCACACCGCACGTATTGGCGCTGACCGAAGAGATGAACAAACCAACACAGACAGTCCAAGTCCACAAACTTGGAACAGAACGGAGAAAGAGAAGGTTCCCGCTTGGGAGTGTCAGGTAAATCCCCAAAACTGAAGATTCCAGAACTCTCACTAGGGATGAAGGGGTAAGCTTTGACAGATCAAATTTAAGCTCGATTTAGATTGAGGCTTCAAATTTTGATTTTGATTTTGAATTTGATCTTTTGATATTTTAATTTTGATTTTCATTTTTGAAATTTTGATTAGTTTAAACTGATTTTGGAGTTTGACTAAAATTTGGTTTATGATTAATCTAGAACTTGGTTGAAATTTGATTTTAGATTTTGAATTTTGATTGAAATTGGTTTGAAATTATAATCGAAAGGGAATTTGGAATTGATAAAAGTAGAGTCCAAACTGGAAAGGGGTGAGGACTTGAATTTAACTACCAGCTTCGAAGTAAGGATCAAAATTTAGGTACCGATTGAAAAGGATGAGAATTAGAATTTAGGTACTGATCTCAGAAGGGAGACAACTAAAATTTAGGTACCAGTCTCAAAAGGAATGAGAATCAGAATTTAGGTACTGTTCTTAGAAAGGAGAGAACTGAAATTTAGGTACCAGCCTCGGAATGAGAATCGAAATTTAGGTATGGATCTCAAAAAGAGAGTCAGAATTTAGGTACAAACCTCAGAAGGAGAGAAATGGAGTTTAGGTACCAGTCTCGAAAAGGATGAGAATCAGAATTTAGGTACTGATCTCGGAATGGAGAACTGGAATTTAGGTACCAGCCTCAGAAAGAGAGTCGGAATTTAGGTATCGACCTCAAGAAAAGATTATAACAGCTCGGGCTACCGTTCAGGACATTATGTCTGACCTGGATCTAGTTGAGGAAATGACTACCATTCAGAACATTACGTCAACCCTCAAGATGGGATTCAGAATTTGAGTACTGACCCTGAGATTTCGGGAGTGTGGAAAAGGTTCTCGGAAAGAGTGCGAGATTGGCAGTCACCGAGTATAGGATGCCTTGTCTGTCTTATACCCACGTCGGAGGATTATAATGCAGAAATGTTTCTCGGAAGGATGTGAAGTGAGCAGCTCAGAGAATAGGATGCCTTGTCGGTCTTATACCTAGCTCAGATGATTAGAATGCGGAAAAGTTTTTTGAAAGGATGCGATGTTGGCGACTCAGAGAATAGGATGACTTGTAAATTTTATACCTAGCTCAGAGGATTAGAATGCAGAAAAGTTTCTCAGAAGGATGTGAAGTTGGTGGCTCAGAGAATAGGATGCCTTGTCGGTCTTATACCAAGATCAGAGGATTAGAATGCGGAAAATTTTCTCGGAAGAATGTCAAGTTGTTGGCTCAGAGAATAAGATGCATTGTTGGTCCTATACCTAGCTCAGAGGATTAGAATGCGGAAAAGTTTCTCAGAAGGATGCGAAGTTGGCGGACATTCAGAGAAGAGAATCGAAAATTGAGTATCGATCTCGAAAGGAGAACTGGAATTTGGGTACCAGCCTCAGAAGGGTGGGAACTGGAATTTAGGTACCAATACCAAAATTTGGTGTTTGATTTGATTTTTTGAAATTATGTGGAAAATTTTAGTGTGGTGGAAGTTTGAGACGGAATGTGAGAGTGATTCACATCCCACGAGAGTTGATCAAGGATGATTATTTGGCGAAGGAAATGAATCCATGCCATCAGAACTAAAAAAAAAATTTCGTGGTTCTGTGTCAGTAGACTCAGTCGACCTTCTCAAAAGAGGAAAGAAATCCTGAGGGGGGGTCGAAAAGATTGTAAGAATAGCCTGAGGCTGGGGATTTCAGATTCACGAATTCATTTTCATTGTTTTATTTTTAGTTATTTTCTTTTTTTTTTAATTTTGTTTGGATTGAAATTTCATTTTGATTGGGGTTTTCATTCGTTTATTTGGTTTACAATTTGAGATTTTGAGTTGATTTGCTTTAAGTTTTAGCTTTGTGTTTTATTTGGATTTTAAATTTGAATTCTTATTTGGTTGTTATTATTTTATTGGAATTTGATGAATTCCTTTTTTTTGTTATATTTCATTCAAATCGTTCTTCATTCAACTTTTCTTTAAATCCATTGAGACTCAGATTTAGTGGCGCTTGCAGTCGATTACACAAAACTAAAGGCAAAATACGATATAGTCGTTTCCATTAAAAATGTCAAAAGTACATCAGGTAATTCCATCAAAACATTTCTGATGATATCTTTTTGCAAATAGACTTTGCAAAATCCATGTATATCTGAACACAGACTCTATTGGTATCTTCATGTCATCTGACAAAACTGTTTGGTTGATTCATCCACGTCTGAAAAGTAAACTGCATAGGTAATAACATCACCTTCTAAGCCACTTTCCAGAGGAGAATCCCACGCCAGTGTGCTTTAGAGGTGTGCTACCACTATGTAGCTTACAGCTCATAGGGCTGCAAATTCTCTAATTCTGGATTTGGTCGGAAGTAGACTGGAATCTTGCTCTCATCCATCCTTCTGAAAGTGATGGAGACCTGCTCGTAGGGAACTCCTGTTATGCAGTGCTTCGCCACATCTACACCATTTCCGGTAGGGGTATCTCTACTGGCCCTCAGAATTCTCCAGGGCCGACTATCCAGAATTCTGTCTTGAACATGATGTTCCATTGGTTAATGAAGGAAACGGTGCAAAAGGGTCTTACAAAATTGTGATGGTCCACGTGAGGTAGAATGCAGTCTCCTTATGTATAAATGTTGATTATGTAGCTGTTTGGTATACAATCAACGGGTAAGACTCGCCAAGCCACCATCCTCTTTATCATTTTCTTAATCAGAATTGGCATTGGATCCACTTCATTGTAGCGGAGTATCCCTGGTGGATTTCCTTTCTTGTCATCAGCAAAGTATTAACAACATCTGAATTGGATTGTAATCCTCCCCCTGCCTCGTTTCCATTTCTTCAGCTCGGAGTAGGTCTTGCTTCGTAGTCGTCCTGCACGACCTTGATTCTTCAGCCCAAAGATGTAGTCCACGATCTCACCCTGCTCATAGTGAGGGAAGACATCCGTATGCAACTCTAGTCCTTCCAGGATGTTGACATACCTACCTAGGATTCTCTGAAAGTATTCAAAATTCTGTTTAGGCACCCTATGTATCATCTCCAACTCGTGCTCCAAAATTATCTGGAACTGTTGGGTCTAGTGATGTACTATGGGATGTACGACTCCACACCAACACGCTCTCCTGGAATCATCATTGGCTTAGGTGCAGGCTTTGTAGTAACATCCTCTGGAAGAACCTCTGCTATGGTGCTCTTGAGGGCTAGCCTTCTTGAGACAACTACTGCGGTCTTCAGAACTTCTTCCTTGTTCTGTTCTTCCATGAATTTCTTCAGCATTTTGTGGATACGACAGTTCTTGTTTCATCTTTGAGTTGGGGTCAAAGTGGCTTTCCTCTCCCCCTGGATTTCGGTAGGGATGGCACTGACAAGCTTCCCTCCTGTGGCAGTTATCACTGATTTCATTTTGTGGTCATCGATCACGTTGATCTTCCTTTACTGGTTTGCAGTATGTTGAACCTTCTCGCTTAGTTTCATCATTGTCTTTCCATGAGACTCGCTGGGGTCTATAGTAGTCCAAACAGTCTATTCATATTCTAGCTTCAGCTGTGCAAATTCTAACTCAACCTCGATCATAGCACCAACCTTCATCTCTTCTTTTTTACGTGCAAGACTTACGCCAAATTTAAAAGAAAGGACCAGCCTTCCGCTCGACATCTTCCTGCGAAAATAAGGAAGGGATCAGGGGCCAAACAAAAGAAGAACAAGAATAATAAGAATTTTAAATTCATTGCAATTTATTTTATTTTGTAAGTTTATTAGGAGAGAGAAAGGTTTGATTTGGATTTTTGAAATTGGAACAAGCTTCAATTTTTATTTATTTCAGAAAATTTCAATTTTTATTTATTTCAGACCAATGCTTCCCATCAACGGACAATTATCACGCCGGTGCTTCTACGAGCGAAAGGTCCACTCCTCAAAATATCACGTCGTGTAATACTTCTTTAGATATTGTCTGTTGATGGGAAGCATTGGTCTCTCTCCACGGTAATCCTCGAGTTGGTAAGAGCCTCCTGAGTAAACTTTCTCTACTATAAACGGTCCCTCCCAAGTTGGTTCAAATTTACCTCCTATCTTACGGTGTGCAAGAATAGGTCTTCTAAGAACGAAAACTAATTCACCAACTCTAAAAGTTCTTGGGCGGACCAGCTTGTTGTGGGTCTGAATCATCTTGGCTTGATACAGTTCGAGATTCTACTGCGCTGAAAGTGGACTTCCTTCTAAGCATTCCAATTCTTCCAGTCTTAATCTAGCATTCTCCTCTGTAGTGATCTTATTTACGACTGCAATTCTGAGTGACAGAAGCTAAACCTTCAGGGGTAAGACGGCTTCGGACCCGTACATTAGAGCATAAGGTGTAGACTGAGTAAGTGTTCTGAAAGTTGTTCTGTAGGCCCATAAGGCTTCTAATAACTTCTCGTGCCAATTTCTCTTGTTGTCGTCCAAAGTTTTCTTTAGGATTTGGACGAGAGTTTTATTAAAAGCCTCGGCTAGGTCGTTTGCTCTTGGGTAGTAGATCGTCGGATAAAGCCAATCTATCTCGTGTCTTCTGACAAAATTGTTGATCTTTGTGCTCTTGAAAGCATACCCGTTATCTGAGATAATTCTGCACGGTACCCTGAAACGGTAGACGACTTCATTCATGAAGAATTGTAACATGTGATGTGCTTCCACTTTCCTGAGCGGTACTGCTTCTACCCATTTCGAAAGGTAATCTGTAGCTGCAAGAATGAAACGATGTCCTCTTGAAGAAAGCGGTTCTGTCGGACCCACGACATCCATGCCGCAACACTCAAATGGTCACGACGCGATTGAAAGATGTAGCACATTTGGAGGTTGATGTTGAACCATTCCATGCACTTGGCACTAGTGACAACTCTTGGCAATTTTCATGTAGTCGGTCATCATTGAGGGCCAGTAGTACCCTAGACTATTAATTTTCATCTTCATCTTTGAACCTGACTGGTGAGTGCCACAAAGTCCTCAGTGCACTTCTTTAACAATTTCACGAGCCTCAGACCCACTCATGCATCTTAGCCACATCTGGTCAAAAGACCTTCTGTATAACATATTGTTTATTAATGTGTATGTCAGACTTCTTTTCTTGATCTGATGGGCTACTGACTTATTGTCTGGTAGGCTTCCTGTTTGCAGGTAGTCCATTAATGGCTGCCTCCAATCTTCTGTAGTTTCCGCCGCTGCGACAACTATTTCTTCATTTCCCAGTCTGTGCAAAGTGTCTATGTCAATCTGTGATAGGACATGTCATCCCTACACTGTAACTGCAACTGACTCTTCCTATAGACATGCAAACACTTCTGCAAGTCAGGCCAAAGTGTTTGCAAGGGCTTTCTCTCTTCTGGGAATCTTGCATATTGTCACATTCGGAATCTGCTCTAGCAACTTCATTGTATACTGAAAATACTACTCACGTCTTGGTTTCAGAATCTTGTACTGCCCTGTGACATGTTGTATGATCAACTGCGAATCACTGTAGATGTTGATATCTGTTATACCCATCTGAATGGTTAAGTCTAGTCCGGTTATAAGGGCTTCATATTCTACTTCATTATTCGTACACGGATCTATCAAATGGTAGGAGTTCCTTAACATTCCCCGCTCCGGTGTCATAAATATTAGTCCAAATCATGCCTTACCGGGTACAATCATTTGCAATTCTTTGTCTCGTTGTGCTGATGATTCTCCTTCAAAGTACAATTCCCAATGTCGATCATCGGGGTCTTTTATGCTCATTATCTGCTCATCTGAAAAGTCTTCGTTGAGAGGCGATTTTGTCAGCAAAAGGGTGTGTTGCAAGGAAGTCTGCTATGACTTGTCCCTTTACAACATGAAGAGGGATGAAAGTTATATCAAATTGCAACAGTATCATTGACCACCTGGCAAGTCTGCCGGAAAGCATCAATTGGGTCATTATATATTGCAATGGATTACCTCTCAAAATAAGGTTGACCTTATGAGAAAGCATGTAGTGCCTGAGCTTTTGGGCTGCAAAGACCAGAGCCAAACAATGCTTCTCAATCGAAGGATACTTTACCTTCGTCGGAATTAGACAAAGACTTAAGTAGTAGAGAGCGTTTTCCTTACCCTCGTTATTGACCTGGGCTAGCAAAGCTCCGAGGGAGTCGTCTAATGTCGCGATATAGAGTATCAAAGGTCTACCCGAGACCTGAGCTGCTAAGACAGGAGGTGTCATTAAATATCGTTTGATGTCATCGAAGGCATGCTGACATTTGGAGTCCCAAGTAAAGTTGGCATCCTTCTAAACCAAAGAAAAATAAGGCTGACACCTTTCAGACAAATTAGAAATAATGCGTCGAAGATATGCTAACTTCCCTTGAAAGGATCGTAGTTGTTTCAAAGTTTTGGGAGGTGACATTTCTAAGTTAGCTTTAATCTTCTCCGGATCGATTTCAATTCAACAATACCGAACAAAAAATCCTAAGAATTTCTCAGAGGTGACACAGAAGGTGCATTTCAGGGGATTCATCATAAGGTTAAATTATCTTAATCACTCAAAAATAATTGTTAAATCGTACAAGTGATCTTCTTTCAATTTGCTTTTGATGACCACATCATCCACGTATCACTCAATTTGGTTGTGAATGAGATCATCAAAAATCCTTGTCATTGCTCTTTGGTAGGTTGCTCCTGCATTCTTAAATCCAAATGGGATTATTGAGTAACAGTATACTCCAATTGGCGTTATGAAGGCTGTGAGCTTTTCGTCTTCTGCTGCCATCTTTCTCTGGTTGTATTTTGACGATCCATCCATGAAAGAGAATACTGCGTATGTGGAAGCAATGTCGATCATTAATTCTGGAATTGGTAGCGGGAACTCGTCCTTCGGGCATGCTTTGTTCAAATATATGAAATCCACTCAGAATCTGATCTGACCATTCTTCTTTCTAACTGGTACCACGTTGGCTAAGCAAGTCGGGTATTGTTCTTCACGGACAAATTTAGCGTCGATTAGTTTTTTAACTTCAACTATGACTTATTTTTTGATTTCTAGCCGCATTCTTCTCGGAGCTTGTCTGACTAGAACGGCAGTGTGATCCACTCCTAGTCTGTAAACTACAACTTCTGGAGCTAATCCCGGCATTTCATCGTAACTCCAAGAAAAACAGTCCTTGAATTCCATTAATAGCTTGATCATGTTTTCAGAGTCTTCTTTGTTGAGTAGGGAGCTAACAAAGGTCAGCCTAGGCTCTTCGCTAGTACCTAAGTTAACTTCCATTAACTCGTCTATTGTAGATTTAATTTCTTCTTCAAATTTTGGCGGAGCGTCTCTGATTCACAAGTCCTCGAGATCATCTGAAGCTTTCAGGCAGCCTTCATTAGACTCGCAAGTGATAACCAAGCAAAATTCTAAATCATCAGCTGACCCTACTATGCCGAATCCAGGACCATGTTTTAAGTTGGGAGGCCATCTACGATTACTCCATAACTTTTCAAAGTGGTGAGATTGATCTTTTGACCACTTCTTAGGTAAGACACCACGTTGAATTAAGTTTTGAACACAGGGAGAATACCACTCAAGAGGCAATTCCATTAATTCGGATGAAGCAACATGTTCAAATTTTACATCATTTTTAGTTTTTGAAGAAGAAGCAGTACGGTAGAATTTGATTGGCTCAGTACCGCCATGATGTACTTCCTTGACCACCATACCCTCGACTTTACTAGGATAGATCGGAGTTAGAGTCATAGTAGGTACATAATAGTTTATCTTCTCGTACATTGCTCTGTATTCTTCATTCTTTTCATCTTCTAGCGAGATCTTGAACTGAGGCTTCTTCTGAATTATTGCTGCTGCTTCTCTCTTGATTTCTTTTTCTTCTTCTTCAGAATTTTCTTCCCAATAAACATTAATAACCAGATTCCTTTGTTCAACTATTCCACTGTTTTTACCTCGACCTCGTCCCCGGCTTCGACCTCGAATGCGAGCTCTGGAGAAACCTTCACCATCTCGTCGTAAGGGAGTGGTGAGTAATTGTTGAACTAGAATTTTAGGTTCTTCATCGTCTGGAGTTTCTTTTACTTCATTCAACATGGCATTTCTGGAAAAAATTGTCTTCTTCGGAGGTGCGTAGTAGGCAGCATCTTCATGTTTTCCAATTTCGTGCACGGAAAACAGTTGCAAGTCACCTTTGATGCACTGCTCTTGTCCTCCTTCAAAATACTCTGTACACTGGTGTAGAGACGACGGTACCATCCGGTTTTCATTGATCCACGGTCGGCCTAGTAGAGCGTTGAATGACGTTTCAGAGTCAATTATGTAGAATTTTGTGGTTTTCCTTGCTAAGTCATCGATCCTCATGTCGGCATATTTTTAGGTTATGTGTTTTATTTTAAAAAGGAGGTCGCCTACAGAAGTTGTTGGTGAATTTTTAATTTAATTTAAATATATAATTTGAAAAGTAGTATTTGATTTTGAAAATAATTTTAAATTTGAAAATTTTAAGATATGAAATCAAACCGATCTCACATCCCGAATAGTTTATATAAACGAGCACCGCACTCACTAACCGTATATCTATCCCGGAGAATAGACACACAGCTTGATGATGGGGCTCGATTAAATAAACTAGAAGATTTGTGACATTCGTTTGGTTTGTGAACCAATTTTATAAGCCGACAAATTCCCCTGCTTAATATAAAGGAATTAAGCAGGGTTATATTACCTGGGTTCTTAAAGTTCCCTATAAGGGCAAGTCCCTATAGTTAATTACATCCTAAGTGACGGGAATCGCTTAAGAAAACTCTCGATAATGATCAGTGGTTTTGCTTTCAAGGATTTCAAAGTTTAAGGTTTTCAAAAGATTGGGTTTTTGAAATTTCAAAAGGGATTAGCTCAAATTTGGAACATCTATTTTTAGGAGTCCAAAGGAAGAAAAGTTGGAGAAGCTGAGGATCCAAGAAGAATCTTGGCAACCTCCCAAACTATCCTATTATTTGTCTCGAATTTAAGAAAATCCTAATATTATCTGATATTTCAATCTTGCCAATTTTAGTTAATTAGGACTTATATTCGTATCATATAATCATACAATCAGCCTAGAAGATGTGAGGGTTTATGTCATACCAAACGATTACGTCGGAGTCCTAAGACCGGTTAGGGCTTAATTTACATAACATGATCATGCAAATGCCTAACGAAGTGTTGAGGATTTATGTTGCACTAAGCAAACTACCTCGAAATCCTATGGCTTTGTTGTTTAAATTCTAGGAATGTTTAGTAGATGTAGATCCGAGTTTTGCTGATGACGATGGCCGAGCTTGCCCACCATGCTCCGAGCTCCTTGTTGTTGCAGAGGTTTAGTTTTAGAGGTCATAAATCAGGAGATGAGAGAAGTGTTTTGGTTTAGAGAAAATCTTAAAATTCAAGTGTTTTTAACATTTTAATTAAAACAAATCTTAAAGTTGTTTAAACAGAACCGATTAAGATCCCACGGTTCCGTCATCCTGACACCGTTATTTTCATCGAATTCACTTAATCCAGATGAATTTACTAAACTCAACTAAATGAGTTCAACACTTTCATTTAGACCTTGGGAAATCCCGTTAGCAAGACGTGGGTTACATCATCCGAGGTATTCCCGATCATTCAACGAGACGTTTTAATTTAGTTGCAATTGTGGTTTTGGTTGTTCTGTTTGTGATTAAATTTTGAGTTGTTTTATATTTTGAAATGTTGTGGCGGTAATTTTTATCTTGTAATGACTTTAAATTTAGTTTTAGTTTCGGTTCAGTACTTATCCTAAAGGTTTTGGTTTTCATGCAACGAGTTGTTTATCATGCAAGAAAAGTAAAGTGCATTTGCAATAAAGTAAATTGCAATAAAATAAAAGCGTACCTGGTGGGTCTTCCCGTCATCCCAAGCTACACTTAAAACACATGTTAAGGCATTTAAATATTTCAACAAGTACCTAGGTAAAGCTAAGGGAAAGATTTTTGGTTGAGTACCAAAGTCCTAATCCTATAGCTAGTCATCTCCTATGACGTCTAGATTCTTGTGTTTTGGTTTAAGGATGATTTTCTTCATCAAAGAACAATTAAATTCAATTTTACTTATAAACATCCTATCATATTGAGGAAGTGCTTAAGACGAGTCTTAAACATCTTTTCAATACCTCTAGGATTGTTTTAAGTCCAAGAGATTTTAATTATACAAATGAATTAATCATCCAGGAGTTCAAGTTTTGTTCTCTTGCTCAGTGAACTAGGACATTTGAATATCCTACAAGTGAGATAACACTTCACTTGATACCTCATTTAAGAGTTATAATAACAAGAGCTTTAAAAGGGCAAATCAACTCATTAAGTATTTTAGTGATTTAAACTTAATGATTTAATTTTAATTTTGACTTAAGTATAGAGGATTAGTTTATGTTTGGAATAATGTTCAAGTTATTTTAGATTTAATTCTTAATGATTTCATTTAGGTTTGTTATTAAATGATTTTAATTTAATTTAATTCAACTTAATTTAATTTTGATTTAATTTAATTTAATTTAATTTAATTTTAATTTAATTTAATTTCAATTTAATTTAATTTAATTTTAATTTAATTTTAATTTGATTTAAATTAAATTTAAATTTAATTTAGTTTAATTTAATTTAATTTAATTTAATTTAACTTAACTTAATTTGATCTCAAGTTATTTTTCTTTTAATTTAATTTAATTTGATTTTAATTTAATTTCAATTTTAATTTAATTGAGATTATTCTTTTAATTTTTTTTTGTTTTAATTAAGACTTAAGTATTATTGAAGTGATTTATTTAGGGATTTTTAAATTAAAGAATAAATATCCTCTTAAATAATATCCCTACTTTAATAATTCCAATTTCATTATTCTCCCAAAATTTCAATTAATTAATTAATTAAAGTTTTGTTTTAATTATATTTGAAATGGTTAATAGGTTTCTACCCTTAATCATTTAAGTTTCAATCATCTAAAATCAGTTTAAAATCAAATATTTTACCCTCCCCTTTTTGATTAATCCTAAAATTTTAATTAAAGGTTGAAAATTTTAATTACCATTTTGCCCTTCAAGCTTAATAATTCTATAACTCACTAAATTAAGCTCAAATGAACTTAAAATTTTTATGTGACCTCACTTGCTTGTCAATTAAGGCTTTAGAGGAGAAAATGTGATTTTTCTGTATTTAATTTATTTATGTAATTATTTTTAATGGAAAATAGGGGTTTTCAAGGAAAATTCAATAACATGACCAAGAAAATGTTTCTGTAATTAAGAAAATTATGGAATATTCCTAATAACTAGGGGACCAATTGGACCAATTTTGGTGATTTTTTGAATTATATTTTATTTATTAGAATTATTTTGAGTTTTGGAGTATTAATTTATTTTAAAATAAAATTAAAGTTGAAGAATGGATTTTATATTTTTATTAAATCTCTCTGACCTCAAGGAGTCCAGAGAAATAAATTTTATATTTTTCTGATTTTTCTTTGATTTATTAGAATTATTTTAGTGAAAAGGTTGGAAAATACATTTTTAATATTAAAAATTATATTAAGCCTTTAAAATTCAATATCTTATCCTAGGGACTTAAGAAAAATATTTGGTTTGTTCCTAAATGATTAGAATTCAAAATGTGACATTTTGGTGATTTTTAATATTCTTATGATTTTTAGTATTTTTTAATTATTAAAAACATTAAAATAATGATAAAAAATCAAGTTTTTTAGAAAATTATAATTTTAATTTTCCTAAGTTCCTTTGATATCAGAGAAGCTCCAAAACCATTTTTGTGAATTTTTGAAAAGTATTTTGTGAGTTATGAATTTTTAAAGTTTAATTTTACCCATTTTTGTTTCAGAGGCTTAATCAACCCATTTGGTGCGGTTAATCAAGTCCAATTGGTTTCAAATTTTTATGTGGTGTTCTCCTATCCCTAGAGGACAGTGGAGAATTATTTTTAAGTTAATTTGATGTGTGGTTAACCCTAATTAATTAAGGTTCAATTTTGGGTATTTAGGCCAATTAGGGTTGTTCCAAGTGAATTAACTCAAAAATTATTTTTCCTAGGTTCCTCTGGTCACAAGAAATATCACCAAATTTTCCTAGAATTTATTTCTCAATATGCTAATTATTGGAATTAAAATACTCAAAACAGTAACATGAACTTGGAAAATCGATAACTTCTTATAGGGATGGCCTCTGACCTTGGAAAATTCAGGGAATGTTCCCAAGTTCAGAGGCTTCAAAAGCCCTTTGGTCTCATGCCATGATGAATTTCCTATACAAATGGAGAATTAAAACAATTTAGAGAGTAAATAAATCATTAAAAATAAAATACTTCATGAAATTAAATGATTTCTTTTCCACATTATTCTCCTCTGTTCACTGAGCAAGAGGGTATTTTTATTTTATTTTTAGGATTTTTCTACACAAAGTTATGGATTTTTGAAGTTCTTGGTATTTAATAAATAAGAAAAATCCCTAATTTCCTACTTATCCACGCGGCGCCACGCCATCCTCGGTAGCTCCGAAAGGCCACGCGGCGTGCTCTGATTCGGCGCCGACATCCGACTCAACGCTCCAAGGGCCCGCGATTCATGTCCCGTTGCTCCGTCCGGCGCGATCCTGGCCATCCATCCAATACACGCGCGAATGGACGACATCCGTTCATCGTCCCCGATCGACCTCACCCGAGAGCCGTCCACACTAAAATCCTAAGATCTCACTCGATTCTCAACGGATTTTTGTGTTCTTGTGCTCTATAGATTCTTCTTGAAGAGACGAATTCATCTATACGGTGATCATGCATTGAAATTGAGGCATTTAAAATGGAGATTGTTCAGAAGCTCGAGAAGAAGAGAGAGCTCATACCTTTGTTCAGAGAAGTGTGGCTTCGATCTGAGAGTTGTGTCACGTTCGATTGGGTCCAAGCAAGCTCCAGATGAAGTCCCTTGGCCTAGTGAAGTGCCTAGGTACAAAAGTGACCACAGCCGATCACAAAGCTTGGAGGTCGGAAGTAATGGCTGGCTCTGGTGAGGGGGCTTTTGCTGGGAAACTTCTCCTCTTGGTACGGTGAAGGTGTAGAGTCAATAAATTTGAGGATTGACTCACTGTGGTGAAGTGTCCTGGTTTTGGGCTTGGATTTCAACTCTGAATTTGAGCTCACAGAGAGGAAATGGCAGGGGGATTTCGGTGGGGATCAAGTTCTCTATGTGTAGAGAGTGGTCTGGGATGATTTTGGCAGGGTTTCAGTAAGGTTTGGTTCAGCACCTCCCTTGGCCGAGAGGAGGGGGTGTTTAAATAGGAGAGGCTGGAGGGCCTCCCAGGGGGTTTTAAGGGTTGGGATCAGCTACTCTTGTGAGGAGAAGAACAGTTGCAATGTCCATTTGGAGTGAGGCAGCTCAGCAAGGTGGAATTCCAAAATTTGGCTCCTCCCAAGGTCTCGGCCATGGTGTTCTCCGGCGATCCAGGCGGCTGGCCGGCAGGCAAGGGTCACCCTCAAGTTCAGGTGGGTCAGGGCTGGGGTTTTGTGCAAGCAATTGGCCAATGCCATGTGTAAAGAGCTTGGATTAAAATGGCATGGGGGAGAGGGCTCTTTTGCACTTGGTTTGGTCAACCTATAGAAATGGGCTTGGTTCACCTCCCCATGGCTGATTTGGGCTGAGGGAGGATCATTTTGCATCAGCTAGAAAGGGGTGGTGAAGTCCCCATCTAAAGTGATGTGGCTAATCTAGGTTTAGTGTGTAACATGGAAGGGGTTAAAAAGCTTAATGAAGGTTTAAGAAAGAGAGCCCCCCTTTTGCCATTAATGGGTTGGTCACATGTCAAACATCCCATGGCTTCATATGGCTTGTACATGGCTTGTCTTTTGCTCACATATGGCTTGGCAAGAGTTTGGTCAACTTTCATGAAAAAGGGCTTTAGGAATTTTGGAAATTTTGGGGTTATTTCATGTGATTTTGCATAATACCATTTTGGTTTGATTTTCATGATGGGTTTAGCACTTAGGGAATGATATCAATTAAGTGAGGATGAGATGTGATTGTAATGTGGGCTTTAGGATGGGTTTGGGCTTATGAATTTGGTAGAAGTGGGCTTTTAGGAAGGTTTAAGGGAGTGGGCCTTTATGTTTAGCAATGGGCTTTTAGATGAAAAATTTTGAAAAGGGCCATGCCAAATAAATGTTGAGTTTAGTTTAAGGATGTGTCTTGAATGATTTGAAGCAAATTTAAGGTAGTTTGGAATTGAATTGGGTTGAATTTGGGTTCATTTGGTAAATGGGCCAATGTAGGTCAAATTGGGCTAATTTGGGCCAATGTTGGGCTAGGGTTGAAATTGATGTAAAAATAATGTTGGGAAATGTTTATGGGAGTGTTTCAAAGAGGTTTTAACTTTGGTTGGGTTTTGGTTTTGGGACTTGGGCTTATTTGGGTTAGGTTTGGGTTTAGGTCAAAATTGGGCTTTTTGGTTTTGGGTTGAATTTGAGTGGGGTTTGGGTCCAAATTTTGGGAAAATTATGTTAGTTTTTTGTTTGTGGGGATGTTAGGGAAGGTTTAGAAAAGGTTTGTGGTCAAATGGAGTTGAATTGGTTTGGTTTGGGCTAAGTTTGGGTCACGAGTCCAAATTGGGCTTTAAGGTCAAAAGTGAAATTGGATTCAAATGTTAATCAAATTGGACTTGGATCTGGGCTAAGATGGATATTAAATTGAAGTTTAGAATTGAATTGGACCAAAATTGGGGTCAATTGGGTAGATTTGGTTTGACATTGGGTTCACTTGGGTTAAGAATGGGCTAAATTGGGTGTTTTTGTTAAAGTGTAGTAAATTGACAAAATTGGCCCATGGTATAGTTGGACAAAATGAAATTAGGAATATTTGGGATTTTCTGGAATTTTTGGGAATTTTCTGAATTTTTGTATTTTTGGGTCAAGAGGGGCATTTTGGTAATTTGGAGAGTATTGGGGATACTTTTGGAATTTTTGGTATTTTTGGCTATAGATGATCAATTTGATTGGTGAGGAAATGTTCAAGGTTAATTTTGGGGAATTTTGGGTGATTTGAAAATTTTGGAGGATTTGGGCAATTTTAAGGGCTTTTGGTAGGTTTGATAAGTGTAGGGTCCCCGGGGTCAAAAATTGAAATTCTGGAAGAATGAAGATAGATCAAATGTGAGTGAAATGAAATCACTTTGATTGAGGCATGAAGCCATATTAAGCCTATATGAGCCATGAGAGGACTCATTTGAGGCATTCACTATGTTGTTCCTAACCCTCTTAACCAGGGGCTTAGTGGTTAAGGTCCATCCATATGAATTACCTACATGAGTCAAGGAGTCAAGTTTGGTATGGGTGTGGTTTTAGTATTTGGATTGTGTGTGTGAGAGGTAGAGTATGAGTGTAGTGAGTATGTAGGTCAACCCTCACCAGACCAAACTACCCAGGGTGGTCCTAAGGCCAAAGAGTCCTATAGGGAACTCATCCTTTAAACCTTCACTTTTGATCTCAACCCTCTAGGTGATTAGGGGTCTACAATCAAGCTTGTGGGGTTTGCGGGGAGGCAGAAGTGGTTCAAATTTCTAAGGGATGGGTCCCGATTCTAGTCCTCTAAGATAGTCAAAGGAAAAGCCTAAGGCTAGATCCTAAACACTAAAGAGGGAAGAGAAGACCTCATCAAAAATGAGGTCAACAAATGGACCCCAATAAGTGTGGTGTGCTAACCAAGCACACCGGGTGTATTGGCGTTGACCGAAGAGATCAACAAAACCAACACAGATGTCCAAGTGACAAACTTAGGATGAAGTAGAAGAATTTCCGCTAGGGAGTATCAGGTAAATCTCCAAGACTGAAGATTCCAGAACTCTCGCTGGGAAAAAGGAGGTGAATTTCAGATCACAAGATTTTAAGAGATTGGATCTTAGATTCGTTTCAATTTTTATTTCAAGTTTTAATTTTGAGTTTGAATTTCGATTTGAGTTTCAATTTTGGTTTTATGCGGAGAAAAGAGTAGGGCTAAGGCCCACCCGAATGCATTTGTATGCTGAGAAGGAAGCAGGACTGAACCTATTCCAAATGTGTATGCTGAGAAGGATTAGGAGTGAGCCTATCCCAAATGCTGAGGAAGAGTAGGACAAAGCCTGTCCGAAATGCAGAGTGCTTTAATTTCAATTTCTTG
Source organism: Papilionanthe hookeriana x Papilionanthe teres (assembly GCA_022702705.1). Lineage (NCBI taxonomy): Eukaryota > Viridiplantae > Streptophyta > Magnoliopsida > Asparagales > Orchidaceae > Papilionanthe > Papilionanthe hookeriana x Papilionanthe teres. The sequence goes on along the minus strand of CM040436.1, from coordinate 42,701,906 downwards.
CTGAGAGGATCAAATTTTTGAGATTGCTGAGAAAGGAGTAGGACGGTGCCTATCCCGTGTATTGAGAATTGCTGAGAAGGGAGTACGGCGGAAGCCTATCCCGAGTGCTGAGAATATGTTGAGATTGCTGAGGATTGCTGAGGTGCTGAGATTGCTGAGAATTGCTGAGAATATGCTGCGAATTGCTGAGATTGCTGAGAATGTTGAGAATTGCTGAGAATTTTGCTGAGAATGCTGAGAATTGCTGAGAAGGGAGTAGGGCGGAAGCCTATCCCAAGTGCTGAGAATTGCAGAGATGGGAGTAGGGCGGAAGCCTATCCCGAATGCTGAGATTGCTGAGATGGGAGTACGACGGAAGCCTATCCCGAATGCTGAGAATTGCTGAGAGGGGAGTAGGGCTGTGCCTATCCCGAGTGCTGAGAATTACAGAGATTCTGTGAATGCAGAGACATTGAAGAATTTTGCTGACTTATGCTGAGACTGAAGAATTTTGTTGAAATTTATTTATGCGAGAGATTGAGGAAATTTTTCTGAGGTCCATGGGGAATTTTTTCGAGATTCGGTTTATGCGGCGGTTGTGAAAGATTTTGTTGATATTTGATTTATGCCATGACTATGAAGAACTTTAGTGAGATTTGGATTTAGCAAGAGATCGAAATGAGATATGAAAGTGTTCCATATCCCATGGGAATCAATCAAAGTCTGATTACTTGGCGAAGGGTACGAACCCATGCCATCCGAATCAAATTGAAAATTCTTCGTGATTCTGAAATCGTCTCGAGAGAGGGTTTCAAAGGAGGTCTGGAATAGATCTTGATTTGAGGAAGGATTGGAGGATGGACTTAAACTGGAATTCAATTTGAGCTTTAGATTTGTTTTGTTTGTCCTTTAACTATCCCATTTTTTTTGTTTATTTGGTGTTCATGTGGATTTAAAATTCTTTTTAATGTTTGGATTTTTATGGAAGAGAGTTCTTATTTATTTCCTTTTCTTTTTCTATTCTTTGTTCGAAGTTCATTTAACTTTAATGGCGTTTCCCAGTCAATTTGCACAAAAAGAGGTGAAGGCAAAATGTGACATGATCACTTTCATTCCAATCTTGTTGAAGATACATCATACAACTCGATCCGAAATATTTCCCATACAATCCATGACTCGAAACGGGCTATGTATGATTCTTGTTGATCCATCCAAAAAGTATCTGTTAAATCCATGTACGAATAATGAGATACACGGTCGATAACATCACCTTCCAAGCCATCCTTGGTAGGAATGCCACATGGATGTGCATTGGAGGTGTGTTATTTCCCGTGTAACTCACAGCTTGTAGGGCCGGAGACTCTCCAATTCTGGATCTGGATGGAAGTGGTAAGGCGCCTTTCTGTCGTCCATCCTTCTAAAAGTGACGGAGATCCACTCCACTGGTACCCCCGGTATACAATGTTTTGCGATGCACTGCTCCATTTCCTTGTAATATCATGACGGAACCTACGGAAGTGGTATCTCCACCGACCCTCGGAACTTACCGGGCACTGCTATCCGGAGGTCGGATCCGAACATGATATTGCATTGGTTGACGAACGAAGCTGTGCGAGAAGGTCGACAAAGTCATGGTGGTGCTATGTGTGGAGGTATGCAGTCCCCCTTCTGATAAATGTTGATGATCCAACTGTTGGGTATGCAGTCTGCTGGCAGTACCCTCCACGTTATCATTCTTTTCACCTTTCTTTTAATTATTCTCGGCATTGGATCCACCTCACCGTGACGGAGTATCCCTGGTAGATTTCCCTTTCTGTCCTCTGCGAAGTTATAGCAACATCCGCATTGTATTGTGACTCTTCCTTTCCCTGGCATCCATTTCCAGGGTTCCGAATAAGTCTTTTCTCTCGGACGGCTCGCTCGACCCATCTTCCGAAGTTCTAAAATGCAATCCACAATCTCGCTGTTGCTCGTACTCTGAGAATACACCTGTGTGTAACTCGAGGCCTTCTAAAATGTTGATTCTTTTGCCTCTAATCCTTTCAAAGTATTCGAAAGTCTTCTTCTCAACATTTTGCATTCTTTCTAGTTTATATTCATGGATGATCTGCAAGTGACGAGGCCTAGTAACGTATTGCGGGATGTATGGCTCAATCCCATCACGTTCTCCTGCATACCTTGGCTCCTTGGGGATTGTCTCTGTCGGGACATCCTCCGGGGTTGCTTCCGCAACAAGGTTCTTCAGATATGGTATCTCTGCACGACGTCGAGGCGATCTCTCTGCCTCTGTTCTTCTCAGAGTTTCCCTTATCCTTTCTGTTGTTCTTGGAGCTTGTTCTCTCTTTTCAAGTTCCTGATGAACTGATATCTTCGAAATGTGTGTGTCGGCAAAGGTGGTTGTTTCCTCGTGTTGATCTGCTGCTAGTTTAGTTAACATCTTGCGGATACGGCAATTCTTATTCCTTCTTTGAGTAGCAGTGAGCGTAGCTCTCCTCACTTCTTGAATTTCGCGGGCGCGGCGCTGACGAGCCTACCCTCTGCCGTGGCAACTACTGACTTGATTTTCTTGCTTTCCTCGTTGTTTTTCTTTCTTTTCTTGTTCTTTGGATTGGCGGCTTGGGCCACCCATCTTCATCATCTGTCCGGCTATGAAGCTCTTCTCGGTCCACTGGGACCCAATCATTTTCTTCATACTGCAGGCTGGCTGGTGTGAAGTCAGAATCAATTTCTATCACTGCTCCATCCTTCACCCTCTTTTCATCGAGTGCGAGACTCACGCCATTTTTAAAATTTAGGACCAACCGCCCGTTCGACATTTCCCTGCGAAGAAAATAAGGAAAGGATCGAGGTGCATACTAAGAACAAGAACATTAAGAAAATATTTATCACTGAAGATTCTTATTCACTTATTCCAATTTTAATTTTTAAGGAAAGTAGGAAAAGATGAAGAAAGATCAGGAACAAGATTTAATTTGAAAGGAAGGGTAAAACTTTTATATTATGATTTCACATATTTTATTTTTAGCACATATTTTATTTTATCCATTTTTATGTTTTTTTTGGGTTCAGACCCAGTCACAAAGTGATTACTTTACCCGTGTTTCTAGGGATAAGTATCTATTTTAGAGGCCACCCTTCGAAACATCAGGTTGCGTAATACTTCTTCAAATATCGTCCATTGATTGGAAGCATTTGTCGTTCTCCTTGGCAATTCACAAGTTGGTAGGAGCCTCCTGAGTAGACTGCCTCGACCACAAACGACCCTTCCCAAGTCGGTTCAAATTTGCCTCCTATCTTGCGATGTGCAAGAATAAGTCTTACGAGAACAAGAACTAAGTCACCAACTTTGAATGTTCTTGGGCGGACCGGTTTATCATGGGCTCGGATCATCTTAGCTTGGTACGGTTCCAAATTTTGATGAGTCGCAAGTCTTTTCCCTTCCAAGTTTTCCAGTTCTTCCCGTCGTAATCGGCATTTTCTTCGTAGTAATTTTATTTGCAAGCTGCGATCCCGAGTGATGGAAGGTTGGACTTCCAATGGTAACACTTCCTCAGACCCGTATACTAAAGCATAAGGCGTAGACTGAGTAGGAGTCCTGAAAGTCGTCCTGTAGGCCCATAAGGCTTCTAAGAACTTCTCGTGCCAATTTCTCTTTTTGTCATCTAAAGTTTTCTTTAAAATTTGAACGAGAGTTTTATTAAAAGCCTCGGCCAAGCCGTTTTCTCTTGGGTAGTAGATTGTTGAGTATCGTCAATCGATTCCATGTCTTCTGACAAAATTGTTGATTTTTGTGCTTCTGAATGCAGACCCATTATCTGAAATGATTCTGCGCGGTACTCCGAAACGGTAGACGATTTGATTTTTGAAAAACTGTAGCACGTGGTGTGCCTTTACTTCTCTGAGTGGAACTCCTTCTGCCCATTTTAAAAAGTAGTCTGTAGCTGTAAGGATGAAGCGATGTCCTCTTGAAGAAGGTGGTTCTATCGGACCCACTATATCTGTGCCCCAACACTCAAATGGCCACGATGCAATTGTCGGATGTAGCACGTTTGGAGGTTGGTGTAGAACCACTCCGTGCACTTGGCACTGGTAACAACTCTTGACAACTTTCATGCAGTCGGTCATCATCGAGGGCCAGTAATACCCTAGTCTTTTAATTTTCATTTTCATTTTTGGACCCGACTCATGAGCGCCACAAAGTCCTGAATGCACTTCTTTGACAATTTCACGAGCCTCAGACCCGCTCAGGCATCTTAACCATATCTGATCAAAAGACCTTCTGTATAATGTATTGTTTATTAATGCGTAAGACAAAGTTATTTTCTTGATTTGATGTGCTAATGACTTATCGTCTGGTAATTTACTGTTTGCGGTGTAGTCATTAGCGGTTAACGCCAATCTTCGTGTTTTTCGTCACCTGCTGTCAATCGATTCCTCTGTTTTTTCGATTTCGTATCATATCCATGTCGAGCTGTGATAGGACCTGTTGTCCTTGAACTGACACTTTGACTGACTCATCTTGTAAGCAGGCAAATTCTTTTGCAAGGTGAGCTAGCGCATTCGCGAGAGCATTTTCTCTTATGGAGATCTTGTAGATTGTTGCATTCGGAATCTGTTCCAATAGTTTCATGGCATACTGAAAGTATTGCTCGAGTCTTGGCTTTAAAATTCTGTATTGTCCGACAATCTGTTGAATGATCAACTGAGAATCTCTGTAGATATTGATATCCGTTATTCCAATTTGAATGGTCAGTTCTAGTCCTATTATGAGGGCTTTGTATTCTGCCTCGTTGTTTGTGCACGGCTCTGTTAAGTGGTAGGAGTATCTTAACATCCCCCGCTCCGGTGTTATAAAGATTAGTCTGATTCCTGCCTTACCGGGCACTATCATTTGCAATTCTTTGTCTTTCTGTGATGAGGACGCTCCGTCGAAGTATAGTTCCCAACGTCAATCATCAGTGTCTTCTAGGCTCATTATCTGCTCGTCAGGCAAATCATCGTCGAGAGGCGAATCTGCCAGTAAAGGGTATGCTGCAAAGAAGTCAGCTAGTACTTGTCCCTTTACGGCACGAAGAGGCACGAAAGTTATGTCGAATTGCAATAGTATCATCGACCACCTGGCAAGTCTGCCAGAAAGTGTTGGACGGGTCATCAAATATTGCAACGGATTAAATTTCGAGATAAGGACCTTATGAGTGAGCATGTAATGCCTGAGTTTCTGTGCGGCGAAGATCAGGGCCAAACAATGCTTCTCAATTGGAGGATACTTTACTTCCATTGGAATCAAACGACAGCTTAAGTAGTAGAGAGCATTTTCTTTTCCCTCATCATTGACCTGGGCTAGCAAGGCTCCAAGGGAGTCGTCTAGAGCCACGGTATAAAGTATCAACGGTCTACCTGAGACTGGGGCTGCTAAGACAGGAGGTGTCATTAAGTATTACTTAATGTTCTCGAAGGCCCGTTGGCATTTCTCTTCCCAAACAAATTTGGCGTCCTTTTTAACTAATGCCGAGAAGGGCTGACACCTACCTGACAAGTTCGAGATAAAGCGTCGAAGATATGCGAACTTCCCTTGAAAGGATCGTAGTTGTTTCAAAGTTTTGGGAGGAGGCATCTCTAAGATAACTTTAATCTTTTCCGGATCAATTTCAATCCCGCGAAGTCGGACCAAAAATCCTAAGAATTTCCCGGAGGTGATGCCGAAGGCGCATTTTAAGGGATTCATCTTAAGGTTGTATTGCCTTAGTCGCTCGAAAACAATTCTCAAATCATACAGGTGATCTTCCTTCAGTTTGCTTTTGATGACCACATCGTCCACGTAGCACTCGACTTGGTTGTGAATGAGATCATCAAAAATCTTTATCATTGCTCTTTAGTATGTTGCTCCTGCGTTCTTTAGTCCGAATGGCATTATTGTGTAGCAATACACTCCGATTGGTGTTCTGAACACCGTGAGCTTTTCGTCTTCTGGTACCATCTTTATCTGGTTGTATCCTGAAGATCCATCCATGAAAGAGAATATTTCATGTGTCGAAGAGATGTCGATCATTAATTCTGCAATTGGTAGTGGAAATTCATCCTTCGGACATGCTTTGTTCAAGTCTCTGAAATCCACGCAGATTCTAATCTGACCATTCTTCTTCCTGACTGGCACCACATTGGCTAGCCAAGTAGGGTATTGTTCTTCACGGATAAATTTAGCGTCGATTAGCTTCTTAACTTCAGCTATTACTTGTTGTTCAATTTCCAAATGCATTCTTCTGGAAGCTTGTCTGACTGGATCAGAAGTAGGATCCACTCCTAGCCTGTGAACTGCGACTTTTGGAGCTACTCCTGTCATTTCGTCGTAACTCCAAGCAAAACAGTCCTTGAATTCCATTAATAGCTTGATCATTTCCTCGTAATCTTCTTTATTGAGTAAGGAGCTAATAAAGGTTGGTCTAGAGCTTTCATTAGTACCTAAGTTAACTTCCATTAGCTCATCTATTGTAGATTTGATTTCTTCTTCGAACTCTGGTGGAGCGTCTCCAATTTACAGATCTTCAAGCTCTTCTGTAGTTTCCATGCAGTCCTCATTAGGTTCGCAAGTGACAACCAAACAAAATTCCATATCGTCGACCGAACCTATCGTGCCGAATCCGAGACCATGTTTTGAATTGGGAGGCCGACCGGCATTATTCCATAATTTTTCGAAGTGTTGTGATCGGCCTTTTGTCCATTGTCGAGGTAAGACACCACGCTGAATTAAATTTTGAACACAGGGGGAGAACCACTCAAAAGGTAATTCCATTATTTCGGAAGAAGTGACATCTTCAAATTGTACATCATTTTCAGTGTTGGAAGAAGAAGTGTCACGGTAAAATTTGATTGTCTTTGCACCGCTGCTATGTACTTCTTTGACGACCATACCCTCGATCTTATTAGACTGGATCGGGGTCAGGGTCATAGTGTGTAGATAGTGGTTAATCTTCTCGTACATCGATTTGTATTCTTCGTTCTTCTCATCTTCGAGAGAAATCTTGAATTGTGGTCTCTTCGGTTTATTGTAGTTGCTTCTTTCTTGACTTCCTCTTCTTCCTCAGAGCTGTTCTCCCAATCAACGTTGATCACCAGCTTTTTCTGTCCAACTGTCCCAGTGTCTCTTCCACGACCTCATCCCCGGCCTCGACCTCGGATGCGAGTTTTGGAGAAACCTTCACCATCTCGCCGTAAGGGAGTGGTGAGTGACTGTTGGACTAGAACTTCAAGTTCTTCATTGTCTCGAATTTCTTTTGCTTCATTTGGCACGGTGTTTCTGGAGAAGATTTTTTTCTTCGGAGGTGCGTAATAAGCTGCATCTTCATGGATTCCAATCTCATGTACGGAGAAAGGTTGCAAATCACCTTTAATGCACTCTTCTCCTCCATCGTAGTATTTTATGCACTGATGCAGAGATGATGGTACCATCCGGTTTTCATGGATTCACGGCCGGCCCAGTAGAGCGTTGAACGATGTCTCAGAGTCAATTATGTGGAATTTTGCGGTTGTCTTTGCTAAGTCACCGGTCTTCATCAACATTGTTATTGATCCAAGGGCTCTTTCTACTTTCTGGTTGAATCCTCTTAATAACATCTTGTCCGCTTCAAGCTCGCGAGCATCAATTTCCAAGTATGCTAGCATCCCAAGTTTCATTATGTTGATTGATGCTCCTGGATCCACCAATACTCTAGAGAGCGTAAACTTTCCGATTGTAACTGAAATGTACAACGGTCGGTTATGATCGGCTGTCCCAAGTAGTAGATCATTGTCCGTGAAGGTAACACCTCGCTGTTAATTTAACGAGCAAACCTCGTCTAAGGAATCTCCGGCCATCTGAGCTAAACAAATCTCTGGATCAAGTAAGGTCTTGATCAGAGCTTCCCTCATTTCTTTTGATAAGATGAGAGCGTCGTAGATGCTTAGTTTGGCTGGTAGTTTCCTAAAATGGGCTAGCACGTTATAGTCCACTTTGTTACCATGTGTCTCAGTTTCTTCCCGAATGGGCAATTCTTCTGCTGGGGTTGATTCTTCCTGAACAACCACCGCTTTCCTTTGTCTTTTGGACCCATTCTCGGAGGTAGAACCTTTCCGCTCCTTAAGTTGACTTCGTGATTTCTTCGAATACGTGCGCGAGTTTACTGGTGTCTCCTTTTGAATCGACATGACAGGTTCTTCTGGAGTCGCTTCGGAATCTGAAAGCTCTAACTCTATTGTGATTGGAGTTCCATGGAATTCACAAATAGATTCATTGCTTGTTGAACTTTCGTAGCCTTCTTGGTGAATGTCTTCTTTGTCATCGTGATTGTCGAGGTTGTGTATGATTTGAGAATTATTATTGGTATCGAAATCGAGATCCGGATTAGATTGGTTGTCGTTAGTTGCGTAATCGTTAGAAGCAGTCAAAACGTAACCAATGCCATAACTCTTATCATTATAAGATCCCGCCAGAGCGAGCAAATAATCATACAGAGTCAGAGATTCGAGGAATTTTTCCCCGAATTGGAAACAACCATCCTAGGATAAGCAGCCCCTAGTCTAGCCTTAGGAGCCTCTGTCCTTTCTTCTTCTACGATCTCCTTCTTTTCTATGATCTTTTCTTCCTGGGGTGGTTCTTCAATTGCAAGCTATAGCGCCGGCTGACGGGTTTCAAACTCCGAGTTGAAGCATGCTCCGAAGCGGCTTGGATGTGGTCCAAAATTTTCTTCGATGATTTTATCCAGACAGTACTCCATCCACCATCAGTCGTGTAAGGGTTTATCGGAACAATGGGATCCGTTGAAATAACATTGACATAACCTCCTTTACGGGGTTCTTTCATGTATTCCTTTGGGATCGTTATGTTCCCCTTTCGGAGATTGTTGTCAAGCCAACTCTTGAAGGTGATGCAATCCTCTATCTTATGTCCAAGCATCCGGTGGTAAGGGCAGCAGTTGGGATGGTCTTTCTTATAAACATCCCCAGCTTCTTGGGTTCTTGCAGTTGAAAATCTGAAGTCTTCATCAAACTGCGGAACATCTTTGGCATTGCCTCATTCTTGAATGGATATTCTCTATTTATAAGCTCCTTTAACGTGCGCTGTGGGCGAGGCGGTTGCTCATATTGTTCAGTTGGCTGATAACCGGGTTGAGGTTGTTGGTAGTTCTGCTGAGGTTGTTGGTAGGCTGGGCTGCGTGTTGCTCCGGCTGTATTTGCATTGGCTGCTTGCCCTTATCGACTGCCGTGACGATCCCAGATTTCTTTTCAAATGTCTTCACAGGCTTCTGTTTGTCTATTTTGTCGATGAAACTTAGTTGCTTCGCTTCCTGTTGCAAGCTTCCGGCCTTGCTTAACAACTTCTCGAAAGTCTTAATCGTAAATCCCTTAAGGAGAAGTGCTATCGGGCCGTGAATGCTTTTAAGCAAGATACCGACTGCATGCTGCTCTTGTAGCTGTGGCTCACACTTCATGCTTAGATTCTCCATCGAAGTATGTAGTCCACTAAAGTTTCGTTCGGTTTCTGTTTCTGCACCACTAAGTCACCGATGGTGATATGGTGCTGAGCTCCGGCAAACCGTTTCACGAAGAGGTTTTCTAACTCTGAAAATGTCTTTACCGAACCATTCGGTAAATCTGCGTACCAATCGAAGGCGATCCCTGACAGGCTGCTAATAAATTGTCGGAAGAGTAAGGCGTCACTTCCACCGGCGTTGCAACAACTAGCGCGAAAATGTGCAACATGCTGTCGAGGGTTTCCGGTACCATCAAAAGTCTTGAACAGAGGTGGTACGAAGCCTTTTGGGTATTATACTTGCATCAAATTCTTCGGGGTAAGGTCTACCCGTCTGAATAGATGCTCCACTCTTAGACTGTGCTAAGGCTTCTTGCACCTGCTGTTCTACCATGTTCTTGATGTCCTTCTCTGGAATCATATTCTGAGTAGAGTCCTTCTTCGGCTGATCGTCTCCGTTAACGGATGTAATCTCTTTTCCGCCGTCTATAATATGAATAACTTCTGAAGGCGTTTCTCTTGGGGGTTGAACCTGACTCTGAAGAGTGGCTAGGGCTGCAGCCATCTCTTCCATCCTTTTTGCCATTTGAGAGATTGTATCATCTTTTTCTCGAATTTGTGCTCTTAATGCTTCCGGTTCATCTCTCTTCGCAGCTGCCGGAGCACCTTGCGAAGCTGACAATGCTCATGTCACAACCATGTTGATCTCCACATATTCATCATCCATGAACTCCGACGAGTCAACTTCATCTCCAAACTTTTCTTCTCTTTCTCTTGCTAATCGTTGAATGTCGGTTCTTAGCTTTTCCATAGCGTCCTCCAATGGTCTTTTTCGTACGGTTTCGCAGTTATCATGCGATGACCGTTGGATTTCCTTCTTGGGAGTCCCCTTCATTGCAGTGGCGCTCTCTTCGGACTCGAGTCTCCTGATGAGACTTTCCTTTTCTAGTCATTGTTTCGGTCTTAATTGGCCAGTAGTAGGACGCCATACCATCCTTCTGCGGCGGAAGCCTAGGACACGATGGTACGTCGGCTGAATGCTTGGAAGGTGGTATCCTCACTGATCGCTGTAAACCTGAAACAACAATAGGTGGACTAGCTTTCATCTTCTTACTCGGCTTTTCTGTGGCGCTAACGGGTTCTACTCACGGCCCAAGACGGGACTTGGCTGGCACCCGCCCTATTCTTCTTAAAATTTCTGATAAAGGACATTTCTCTTTCTTTGCTAACTTCTCTATCACAGTCTGTAGTCGGGCAAATGGTGTAATCCTAGCCCTTTTCTTTCGGTTGTCGCTATAGTATGCAGGTCGAGGTAATGTAGAAGCAATCTTGCGAATATTTTTCTCGTCAGCTGCGGCGGAGAGGGGATGGAATCTACTTCCTTCCAAAAGCGGTGTAAACTTAGGCAATGGTATGTACTCAGGTAGTGGTGTGTACTCAGGGATCTCTTCCAAGAAAGCAACTTCAGCAACTCTGGCTTTACTTGCAATCTTTCTACTCCTGTTTCTCCTCTGAGTTCGTGTTAGGGGTGAAACCCTTGAGCTGGACCCAATTTCAAAAACAGAAGGTCTCGCACGGAGATCTGTACCCTCCACGGTAACATGCTCGTTACAAATTTGAATTTCCTTCCCCTTCAGTTTGGCGGAAGCCGGGGTAGGTGCAGAGACGGCTAGACCGGTGGGGGTAGAGACAACAGTCCTCTTATGGACAGTAGTATTCCTCTCAGCTGGAACCCTTTGTAGGGGAGGGAACTCCTTAGTTGACTTGACGTTGAACTCAATCAAAGGTCTTTCAGTTTCAGGCACTTTGTCTGTAAGTGTGAAAAGGGTGACGTCAGTGATCTTAACATTTGTATTTTCGAATCCTTGCCCGAAACAGATGATTCCATTGTCAAAAAGCTCCTCCTTGTAGACAGCTAGGTCAAATCCGTTGGTAAAGGAGAAAATCATCTTTAAGGCAGATATTTTCTGCAAGGTAGATTCTGATTGTCAGTCCCAAGTTATGCTTCTTCTCATCAGGACGAAAGGAAAGGAATCGAAAAGTGTCCGAACAGATTTTTGTTCACGTATTTATAAAAAGGCGTTATTTGTTAAAAGAGTCATTCATTAGAGGGTTTGTTTATTAGGAACAAAATGTTCAAAGGTGTAGAGAAGGTAAGGAATCCGATTCAGAATTGGAAAGGAAGAGAAAGTCTTATGCAAGACTTCTCGACTCGAAGGACCGCTCCTAAACTAACGCCTATTGGGGGTCCACCCCACCTCAGAAAAGAGGTAAAAGGATCTCGGAACCTCTCCGTTTATGGGTGTCTAAACAGTGGCTCCTAAATCTGAGAGGAGTTGCCTACACTCGTTCAAGACAGAAATGAACGGGGTATTCGAACGGAAGAATGGTAGTTTGGTTCACTAGGGGCATGGGATCACTACCGATTTATGAAAGCAAAGCCATCTGATCAAAACGGAGAAATGAACTAGTTCCCCAGCGGAGTCGCCAGAAGTTGTCGGCATATTTTAGGTTTTGTGTTTTATTTTAAAAAGGAGGTCACCTACAGAAGTTGTCGGCGAATTTTTAATTTAATTTAAATATATAATTTGAAAAGTAGTATTTGATTTTGAAAATAATTTTAAATTTGAAAATTTTAAGATATGAAATCAAACCGATCTCACATCCCGAATAGTTTATATAAACGAGCACCGCACCATAAACTGTATATCAATCCCAGAGAATAGACACACTGCTTGATGATGGGGCTTGATTAAATAAACTTGAAGATTTGTGACATCCGTTTGGTTTGCGAACCAGTTTTATAAGTCGACAAGTTCCCCTGCTTAATATAAAGGAACTAAACAGGGTTTATATTACCTAGGTTCTTAATGTTCCGTATAAGGGCAAGCCCCTATAGTTAATTACATCCTAAGTGACGGGAATCACTTAAGAAAACTCTCGATAATGATCAAGGATTTTGCTCTCAAGGATTTCAAAGTTTAAGGTTTCAAAGGATTGGATTTTTGAAATTTCAAAAGGGATTAGCTCAAATTTGGAACACCTATTTTCAGGAGTCCAAAGGAAGAAAAGTAGGAGAAGCTGAGGATCCAAGAATAATCTTGGCAACTTCCCAAACTATCCTATTGTTTGTCTCGAATTTAAGAAAATCCTAATATTATCTGATATTTCAATCTTGTCAATTTTAGTTAATTAGGACTTATATTCGTATCATATAATCATACAATCAGCCTAGAAGATGTGAGGGTTTATGTCGTACCAAACGATTACCTCGGAGTCCTAAGACCGGTTAGGGCTTAATTTACATAACATGATCATGCAAATGCCTAACGAAGAGTTGAGGATTTATGTTGCACTAAGCAAACTACCTCGAAATCCTATGGCTTTGTTGTTTAAATTCTAGGAATGTTTAGTAGATGTTGATCCGAGTTTTGCTGACGATGATGGCCGAGCTTACCCACCATGCTCCGAGCTCCTTGTTGTTGCAGAGGTTTAGTTTTAGAGGTCATAAATCAAGAGATGAGAGAAGTGTTTTGGTTTAGAGAAAATCTTAAAATTCAAGTGTTTTTAACATTTTAATTAAAACAAATCTTAAAGTTGTTTAAACAGAACCGATTAAGATCCCACGGTTCCGACATCCCGGCACCGTTATTTTCATCGAATTCACTTAGTCCAGATGAATTTGCTAAACTCAACTGATTGAGTTCCACACTTTCATTTAGACCTTGGGAAATCCCGTTAGCAACACGTGGGTTACATCATCCGAGGTATTCCCGATCATTCAACGAGACGTTTTAATTTAGTTGCAATTGTGGTTTTGGTTGTTCTGTTTGTGATTAAATTTTGAGTTGTTTTATATTTTGAAATGTTGTGGCGGTAATTTTTATCTTGTAATGACTTTTAATTTAGTTTTAGTTTCAATTCAGGGACTATCCTAAAGGTTTTGGTTTTCATGCAACAGTTGTTTATCATGCAAGAAAAGTAAAGTGCATTTGCAATAAAGTAAATTGCCATAAAATAAAAGCGTACCTGGAGGGTCTTCCCGTCATCCCAAGCTGCACTTAAAACACATGTTAAGGAATTTAAATATTTCAACAAGTACCTAGGTAAAGCTAAGGGAAAGATTTTTGGTTGACTACCAAAGTCCTAATCCTATAGCTAGTCATCTCTTATGACGTCTAGATTCTTGTGTTTTGGTTTAAGGACGATTTTCTTCATCAAAAAACAATTAAATTCAATTGTTCTTATAAACATCCTATCATATTGAGGAAGTGCTTAAGACGAGTCTTAAACATCTTTTCAATACCTCTAGGATTGTTTTAAGTCAAAGAGATTTTAATTATACAAATGAATTAATCATCCAGGGAGTTCGAAGTTTTGTTCTCTTGCTCGGTGAACTAGGACATTTGAATATCCTACAAGTGAGGTAACACTTCACTTGATACCTCATTTAAGAGTTATAATAACAAGAGCTTTAAAAGGGCAAATCAACTCATTAAGTATTTTAGTGATTTAAACTTAATGATTTAATTTTAATTTTGACTTAAGTATAGAGGATTAGTTTAAGTTTGGAATAATGTTCAAGTTATTTTAGATTTAATTCTTAATGATTTCATTTAGGTTTGTTATTAAATGATTTTAATTTAATTTAATTCAACTTAATTTAATTTTGATTTAATTTAATTTAATTTAATTTAATTTTAATTTAATTTAATTTAATTTAATTTAATTTAATTTAATTTCAATTTAATTTAATTTTAATTTAATTTTAATTTGATTTAAATTAAATTTAAATTTAATTTAGTTTAATTTAATTTAATTTAATTTAATTTAATTTAACTTAACTTAATTTGATCTCAAGTTATTTTTCTTTTATTTTAATTTAATTTGATTTTAATTTAATTTCAATTTTAATTTAATTGAGATTATTCTTTTAATTTTTTTTGTTTTAATTAAGACTTAAGTATTATTGAAGTGATTTATTTAGGGATATTTAAATTAAAAAATAAATATCCTCTTAAATAATATCCATACTTTAATAATTCCAATTTCTATTATTCTCCCAAAATTTCAATTAATTAATTAATTAAAGTTTTGTTTTAATTATATTTGAAATGGTTAATAGGTTTCTACCCTTAATCATTTAAGTTTCAATCATCCAAAATCAGTTTAAAATCAAATATTTTACCCTCCCCTTTTTGATTAATCCTAAAATTTTAATTAAAGGTTGAAAATTTTAATTACCATTTTGCCCTTGAAGCTTAATAATTCTATAACTCACTAAATTAAGCTCAAATGAACTTAAAATTTTTATGTGACCTCACTTGCATGTCAATTAAGGCTTTAGAGGAGAAAATGTGATTTTTCTATATTTAATTTATTTATGTAATTATTTTTAATGGAAAATAAGGGTTTTCAAGGAAAATTCAATAACATGACCAAAGAAATGTTTCTGCCCTTAAGAAAATTATGGGATATTCCTAATAACCAGAGGACCAATTGGACCAATTTTGGTGATTTTTTGAATTATATTTTATTTATTAGAATTATTTTGAGTTTTGGAGCATTAATTAATTTTAAAATAAAATTAAAGTTGAAAAATGGATTTTATATTTTTATTAAATCTCTCTGATCTCAAGGAGTCTAGAGAAAAAAAGTTTATAATTTTATGACTTTTCTTTGATTTATTAGAATTATTTTAGTGGAAAGGTTGGAAAATACATTTTTAATATTAAAAATTATATTAAGCCTTTAAAATTGAATATCTTATCCTAGGGACTTAAGAAAAATATTTGGTTTGTTCCTAAATGATTAGAATTCAAAATGTGACATTTTGGTGATTTTTAATATTTTTATGATTTTTATTATTTTTTAGTTATTAAAAATATTAAAATAATGATAAAAAATCAAGTTTTTTAGAAAATTATAATTTTAATTTTCCTAAGTTCCTCTGATATCAGAGAAGCTCCAAAACTATTTTTGTGAATTTTTGAAAAGTATTGTGTGAGTTATGAATTTTTAAAGTTTAATTTTACCCATTTTTGTTTAAGAGGCTTAATCAACCCATTTGGTGGGGTTAATCAAGTCCAATTGGTTTCAAATTTTTATGTGGTGTTATCCTATCCCTAGAGCACAGTGGAGAATTATTTTTAAGTTAATTTGATGTGTGGTTAACCCTAATTAATTAAAGTTCAATTTTGGGTATTTAGGCCAATTAGGGTTGTTCCAAGTGAATTAACTCAAAAATTATTTTTCCTAGGTTCCTCTGGTCACAAGAAACATCACCAAATTTTCCTAGAATTTATTTCTCAACATACTAATTATTGGAATTAAAATACTCAAAACAGTAACATGAACTTGGAAAATCAATAACTTCTCATAGGGATGGCCTCTAACCTTGGAAAATTCAGGGAATGTTCCTATGTTCAGAGGCTTCAAAAGCCCTATGGTCTCATGCCATGATGAATTTCCTATACAAATGGAGAATTAAAACAATGCAGAGAGTAAATAAATCATTAAAAATAAAATACTTGATGAAATTAATTGATTTCTTTTCCACATTATTCTCCTCTATTCACTGAGCAAGGGGGTATTTTTATTTTATTTTTAGGATTTTTCTACACAAAGTTATGGATTTTTGAAGTTCTGGGTATTTAATAAATAAGAAAAATCCCTAATTTCCTACTTATCCACGCGGCGCCACTCCATCCTCGGCAGCTCCGAAAGGCCACGCGGCGTGCTCTGATTCGGCGCCGCCATCCGACTCAGTGCTCCAGGGGCCCACGATTCATATCTCGTTTCTCCGTCCGGCGCGATCCTGGCCATCCATCCAATACATGCGCGAATGGACGGCATCCGTTCATCATCCCCGATCGACCTCACCCGAGAGCCGTCCACACTAAAATCCTAAGATCTCACTCAATTCTCAACAGAATTTTGTGTTCTTGTGCTCTACGGATTCATCTTGAAGAGACGAATACATCTATACGGTGATCATGCATAGAAATTAGGGCATTTAAAATGGAGAATGTTCAGAAGCTCGGAAAGAAGAGAGAGCTCATACCTTTGCTCAGAGAAGTGTGGCTTCAATCTGAGAGTTTTGTCACGTTCGATTGGGTCCAAGCAAGCTCCAGATGAAGTCCCTTGGCACTGGTGAATTGCCTAGGTACAAAAGTGACCACGGTCGATCACAAAGCTTGGAGGCTGGAAGCAATGGCTGGCTCTGGTGAGGGGGCTTTTGTCGGGAAACTTCTCCTCTTGGTACGAGTGAAGGTGTAGAGTCAATCAATTGAGGATTGACTCACCGTGGTGAAGTGTCCTGGTTTTGGGCTTGGATTTCGACTGCGAAATTGAGCTCGCGAGAGAGGAAATGGCAGGGGGATTTCGGTGGGGATCAAGTTCTCTATGTGTAGAGAGTGGTACGGGATGATTTTGGCAGGGTTTCAGTAAGGTTTGGTTCAACACCTCCCTTGGCCGAGAGGAGGGGGTGTTTAAATAGGAGAGGCTGGAGGGCCTCCCAGGGGGGTTTAAGGGTTGGGATCAGCTTCTCTGGTGAGGAGAAGAACAGCTGTAATGGCCATTTGGAGTGAGGCAGCTCAGCAAGGTGGAATTCCAAAATTTGGCTCCTCCCAAGGTCTTGGCCATGGTGTTTTCCGGCGATCCAGGTGGCTAGCCGGCAGGCATGGGTCACCCTCAGGTTCATGTGAGTCAGGGCTGGAGGTTTGTGCAAGCAATTGGCCAATGCCATGTGTAAAGAGCTTGGATTAAAATGGCATGGGGGAGAGGGCTCTTTTGCACTTGGTTTGGTCAACCTATAGAAATGGGCTTGGTTCACCTCCCCATGGCTGATTTGGGCTGAGGGAGGATCATTTTGCATCAGCTAGAAAGGGGTGGTGAAGTCCCCATCCAAAGTGATGTGGCTAATCTTGGTTTAGTGTGTAACATGGAAGGGGTTAAAAAGCTTAATGAAGGTTAAAGAAAGAGAGCCCCCTTTTTCCATTAATGGGTTGGTCACATGTCAAACATCCCATGGCTTCATATGGCTTGTACATGGCTTGTCTTTGGCTCACATATGGCTTGGCAAGAGTTTGGTCAACTTTCATGAAAAAGGGCTTTAGGTATTTTGGAAATTTTGGGGTTATTTGATGGGATTTGGCATAATACCATTTTGGTTTGATTTTCATGATGGGTTTAGCACTTAGGGAATGATATCAATTAAGTGAGGATGAGATGTGATTGTAATGTGGGCTTTAGGATGGGTTTGGGCTTATGAATTTGGTAGAAGTGGGCTTTTAGGAAGGTTTAAGGGAGTGGGCCTTTATGTTTAGCAATGGGCTTTTAGATGAAAAATTTTGCAAAGGGCCATGCCAAATAAATGTTGAGTTTAGTTTAAGGATGTGTCTTGAATGATTTGAAGCAAATTTGAGGTAGTTTGGAATTGAATTGGGTTGAATTTGGGTTCATTTGGTAAATGGGCCAATGTAGGTCAAATTGGGCTAATTTTAGCCAATGTTGGTCTAGGATTGAAATTGATGTAAAATTAATGTTGGGAAATGTTTATGGGAGTGTTTCGAAGAGGTTTTAACTTTGGTTGGGTTTTGGTTTTGGGACTTGGGCTTATTTGGGTTAGGTTTGGGTTTTGGTCAAAATTGGGGTTTTTGGTTTTGGGTTGAATTTGAGTGGAGTTTGGGTCCACATTTTGGGCAAAATATGTTAGTGTTTTGTTTGTGGGGATGTTAGGGAAGGTTTATAAAAGGTTTGGGGTCAATTGGAGTTGAATTGGTTTGGTTTGGGCTAAGTTTGGGTCATGAGTCCAAATTGGGCTTTAAGGTCAAAAGTAAAATTGGATTCAAATGTTAATCAAATTGGACTTGGATTTGGTCTAGATTGATATTGTGGATATTAAAATGAATTTTAGAATTGAATTGGACCAAAATTGGGGTCAATTGGGTAGATTTGGTTTGACATTGGGTTCACTTGGGTTAAGAATGGGCTAAATTGGGAGTTTTGGTTAAAGTGGGGTAAATTGACAAAATTAGCCCATTGTGTAGTTGGACAAAATGAAATTTGGAATATGTGGAATTTTCTGGAATTTTCTAGGAATTTTCTGAATTTTTGTATTTTTGGGTCAAGAGGGGCATTTTGGTAATTTGGAGAGTATTGGGGGATACTTTTGGAATTTTTGGTATTTTTAGCTATGGATGATCAATTTGATTGGTGAGAAAATGTTCAAGTTTAATTTTGGGGAATTTTGGGTGATTTGGAAATTTTGGAGGATTTGGGCAATTTTAAGGGCTTTTGGTAGGTTTGATAGGTGTAGGGTCCCCGGGGTCAAAAATCGAAATTTTGGAAGAATGAAGATTGATCAAATGTGAGTGAAATGGAATCACTTTGATTGAGCCATGAAGCCATATTAAGCCTATATGAGCCATGAGTGGACTCATTTGAGGCATTCACTATGTTGTTCATAACCCTCTTAAACAGGGGCTTAGGGGTTAAGGTCCATCCATATGAATTACCTACATGATTCAAGGAGTCAAGTTGGGTATGGGTGTGGTTTTAGGATTTGGATTTTGTGTGTGAGAGTGTAGAGTATGAGTGTAGTGAGTGTGTAGGTCGACCCTCACTGAGACCGAGCCACCTGAGTGTGGTCACTAAGGCCGAAGAGTCCTATAGGGAACTCATTCTTTAAACCTTCACTTTTGATCTCGACCCTCTAGGTGATTAGGGGTCTACAATCAAGCTTGTGGGGTTTGCGGGGAGGCAAGAAGTGGTTCAAATTTCTAAGGGATGGGTCCCAATTCTATTCCTCTAAGATAGTCAAAGGAAAAGCCTAAGGCTAGATCCTAAACACTAAAGAGTGAAGAGAAGACCTCATCAAAAATGAGGTCAACACCTCATAGACAGTGTTATTGATCCAAAAGCTCATTCTTCTTTCTGGTAGAAGCATCTTAGTAACATTTTGTTTGCTTGAACCTCGTGTGCATCAATTTCCAAGTAGACTAACGTCTGAAGGTTCATTATGTTGATTGAAGCTCCCAAATCAAATAACACCCTATAGAGCACGAACTTTCCGATGACGACTGTAATGTACAGGGGTCAGTTGTGATCGGCTGTCCCAAGTAGCAATTCAGTGTCCGTGAAAGTAATACCAAACTGTTCTCTTAACGAGCAAACCTCGCCTAAGGATTTGTCGGCCATTTGAGCTAAGCAAATCTCTGGATCAAGTAAGGCCTTGATCAGAGTTTCTCTCATCTCCTTTGAAAGGATTAATGTATCGTAGATGCTCAATTTGGCAGGAAACTTCTGAAGATGGGCTAGCACATTATACTCCACTTTATTGTCTGGTCTTTCAACCTCTTCTCGAATGGGTAATTCTTCTGCTGGGTTTTGCTCTTCTTGAACAACCACCTGCTTTCCTTTATCTTTCGGACCTACTCTCGGGGTAGGACTTTTTTGCTTCTTAAGTTGACCTCTATTATCTCTTCCTCTGAGTTTGATTCAAGATTAGCTGACACTTCCTCCATCTGATTTGGAGCAGCAGATTCTTCTGGAGTCACTTCGGTATGTGAGAACTCCAGCTCAATCGCGATAGGAGATCCTTGGAATTCACAGACGGGTTCGTCATCTTCCAGACCATCACAATTGCTTTTGCTTGAAACCTCTTCTTTATTGTTACCATCGAGGTTTTGTACGATTTGATAATTGTTATTTGTTTCGAAATCAATATTTGGATTAGATTGTTTGTCGTTAGTTACGTAATCGTTAGAAACAGTCAAAACGTAACCAACACCATAACTCTTATCATTATAAGATCCAGCCGGGGCGAGCAAATAATCATACAGAGTCAGAGGTTCGAGGGATTTCTCCTCCAAATGAGAAACAACCATCCTAGGAAAAGAAGCCCCTACTCTACCCTTCGGAGCCTCGGTCTTCTCCTCTTCTGCGATCTTCACCTCCTTCTGAGGAGATTCCTCGATTGTAATTGATTGTGCCGGCTCGACAGGTTTCAAACATTGAATCGAAGCGCGCACCGAAGCATTTTGTATGTGATCCAAAATTTTCTTTGAAGACTTCGTCCAAACAGTGTTCCATCCATCGTTAGCTGTGTACGGGTCTATCGTAACAATAGGATCAGCCGAAATAACCTTAAGGGAACCTCCTTTTTGGGGCTCCTTCATGTATTTTTTCGGGATCGTTATGTTTTCTTATCATAGGTTGTTCACAAGCCAGTTCTTGAAAGTGAAGTAGTCTTCAATCTTGTGTCCAATCATCCAGTGATAAGGACAGTATATCGGATGATCCTTCTTATCAACTTCTTCCGGCCTCCTGGGCTCTGGCAACTGGAATCCATCTTTATCAGACTGTGGAACATCTTGCCAACTGCTTCATTCTTGAAAGGGTACTCCTTTTTCAGAAGTTTTGTCAGGCTGCGCTTTTGATGAACTGGCTGCTGGTTGTATTCCTGTGACTGCTGGCCATACTGCTAGGATTGCTGATAGTTCTGCTGAGGCAGTTGATAACTCGGAGGAGGATGTTGGTAGTTCTGTTAAGGTCATTCCATCCGTATTTGCATCGGTTGCTTGCCCTTGTCACCGCTGCGACGGTCCCAGACTTCTTCTCGAAGGCTCTGACTGGCTTCTGCTTATCGATCTTATTGGTGAAGCTAAGTTGTTTCGCTTCCTTCTGTAGACTCGTGGTCCTGCTGAGCAATTTCTCGAATGTCTTATTAGTTAATCCCATAAGGAGAAATGCTATCAGATCGTGAATACTTTTTAGCAGAATTCTAATGGCTTGCTGTTCCTGGAGCTGTGGCTCACATTTCATGCTTAAATTCCTCCATCGCAGGATGTAGTCCACCAAAGTTTCGTTTGGTTTCTGTTGCTTGACCACAAAATCACCGATGGTGATGTCGTGCTAAGCTCCAGCGATCCATTTCACGAATAGGTTTTTCAATTCTACGAATGTCTTTACTGAGCAGTTGGGCAGCCCCGAATACAAGTCAAAGGCAATTCCTGAAAGGCTACTGACAAACTGGCGGAACAACAAAGCATTGCTACCCCACGCGTTGCAGTAACTTGCGCGGAAGTGTGCAACATGCTTTTGAGGTTTTCCCATTCCATAAAAATTCTTGAACATAGGTGGTATGAAGTATTTAGAGTATTGCAGGACATCAAATTCTTTAGGGTATGGTCTACCCTTAAGAATCAATGCCCCGCCTTTGGATTGGGCTAAGGCTTCTCGCACCTGCGGTTCTACCGTATTCTTAATGTCCTTTATGGTATTAGACTTTGAGTGGAATCCTTCTTCATCTGCTCGTCTCCATTGACAGAATTGTTTTCTTTTCCTCCATCGGCGATGTGAATGACTTCCGGAGGTGTTTCCGTTGGGAGCTGAGGCTGACTCTAAAGCGTGGCTAGAGCAGCCTCCATCTCCTCCATTTTCTTTTCCATCCGACAAATTATATCATCCTTTTATTGAAGACAGAGCCTCATTACCTTTGGGTCTTCTCCTTCTGTAGTTACTGGAACTCCCAGTAGGGCTGACGACACTCGGGTCTCGACCACATTGATTTCAGCAATATCCTCGTCCATGTATCCTGACATGTCTTCTTCATTTTCTGATCTTTCTGTTCGTTCTTTGGCTAACTGCTGAATATCTAATCTTAACCTTTACAGAGTGACCTCGAGTGATTTTCCTCCAAAGGTCCTACGGCTGGTAGACTGCAGTTGGTGAACTTCATTCTCTGGAGTTGTGACGGCGATACTCCTCTTAGCTCTGGACTCGGCATCAGAACTTCTCATTTCTGGCTACTTTATCGGTATTGGCTCCACGACTTTAGGTCACCACACCATCCTTTTGCAATTGGGTGCCTAGAACTGGGTGGTTCGTCAGCGGTAGGTGGGAAGGTAGTGTGCCTACTAAGATGCGGGCCAGACACCATCGTTGGTAACTTCTTGCTGTTCAGTTTCATTTTCTTTGGTGGAAGTTCCCTTTGAACGGTAGGGGGAAGTACCCTTGGTCTGTGACATGCCTTGGCAGGTATTCTCCCCATCCTTCTCAGGATCTCAGGCACAGAGCAATTATCTTTCCTTGCCAGCTTCTCGATTATTGTCTGTAATCAAGTGAGCGGTGTATTTCTTGCCTTTCGTCCTTTATGCTAATCGTAATATGTCGGTCGGGGTAACGTGACAGCGATTCTCTGAGGACTCTCTTCCTCATGAGTGGAAGAGAGAGGGTAAAATCTGTTCCCTTCCAACAAGGGTGAAAGTTCTAGCAGTTCTTCTTCTTCCTTTGGAATTTCCTCAAGAATGGAAATCTCAGCAGCTTTGGCATTATCCGCTCTTCTGTTCTTATTCCTTCTCTGAGACTTAGTCAAGGGTACCATCCTCGAGCTGGACCCTATCTCGAAGACGGGCAGTATCGTATAAAATTCGTACCCTCCATGGTAACATACTCATAACTGGTCTGGATTTCCTTGCCCTTCCATTTAGCAGGGGTAGGTACTGTGATGATTAGACCAGCGGGGGTAGTGACGACAGTTCGGGATGTAGTCTTATCAGCTTTGACAGCTAATCTCTTACGGGCAACGGTATTCCCTCCAGTTGGGACCCTCTTTAGGGGAGGAAACTCTTGAGTCACCTTCAAGCTAAACTCCACTATGGGTTCCACAGATTAAGGTGTCTTGGACTTCAGTAAGGCGACAGTGACGTCCCCGAACTTAATGTCCGTCTGGTCAAGCCCTTGTCCAAAACAAATGACTGCGTTGTCAGGCAGTCTATCCCGGTTAATTGCTAAGTCAGTTCCGGTAGTGAAGGAAAAGATTAGCTTCGATGCAGACATTTTCTGCAGAAAAGGTTCGAAACGTCAGAGCTACCCTATACTTCCCTTATTGTCGCAATGATCTTTTGGAAAAAAACAAATAACACTCAAGGCAAAGTCCAAACAAAGTTTCATTAATTTCATTTTGATTTTGTTTGTTTATTTTGTAAAGCTTTTCAGATTTTGTGGTTTTATTTCGTTCGTAGTTAATAGAGGCAATCCAGAAATAGAAAGTTGATAAAGATTTGATTAAGATTAAGATTAATCACAGGAGGGAGAAAGCTGTGGAACCCTTATCCTGAATTTTAGGAAAGGTAATTCCCGTAGGAATCTCGATTCGGTAGATTAGTCTTAAACCACACCTATTGGGGGTCTCACCTCACCTCGGGAGGTGAGAAAGGAGGCTTTCGGAACCTCTCTGTTTAGGGGTGTCTAAACAGTGGCTCCAAAATCCGAGAAGAGTTGATCATACCTGCTCAAGACAGAAATGGGCGTGTTATGTCAACGGAAAGAATGATAGTTTAATCCAAAAGGGGTATGGATTCACTACCGATTTATGAGAGAAAAACCATCTGATCAAAATGAAGAGAGGAACTATCTCCCCAGCAGAGTCACCATTATTGGTTGTGCGTTTTGAAAAGGGGGTCGCCTACAGAAGTTGTCGGCGAATTTTAAATTTTAAATTTAATTTAAATAAATAAATAAATAAATATATATATATATATATATATATATATATATATATATATTAGGTTAAAAAGGAAAGTTACAGATACAAAAAATATGATGGAAGACCTCTAATACTAGAGTGTCTCCACATCCAAAACAAAAGCTACATCAAAACTACCTAACTAAGCAAGATATGGACACCCTGGTTACATGTATACCAACAAAAACAAAGTAAACTCTTTTAGGACTAAACAAAAAAGGAGGAAACCTAGCATCGAATAAATGGAAGTCCTAAGGTGTCACCATGTATCAAAAGTTTGAAAGGAAAGGGAATGGTAATATCAGCTTTTGTGACCTCATTATAGCAGCCCTGTGTGGCTAACCAATGAGCTGGAGTATTGCCTTCCCTAGGAATGAAAGCAAACTTAACCACCATGTTATCCATATGGCTGAGCATACTGTTCATCCATCTCTTGATATTCCAAGGAGCGGGTTCAGTCTTGGTAAGATAATTAATGCAGCAGCTAGAATCAGATTCTACCAGCAGCCTGGTAATTTTGCATATCTTGGCAATCTTGATAGCCCAGAAAATGGCTATCATCTCAGCTTCTAATACATCAACAGCAGATGTGGGAGAATGGAAATACAGCAGGCAATGTCCCTGGCAGTCTCTGTAGATCCCACCAATGCCAGCATCAGATTTAAAACAGCTGCCATCAGTGTTAACTTTAACCCACAGGGGAGGGGGAGGGTACCACACTACAACATAAAACTTCTTGCTAGCCATTGGCCTTACCCTGCAAATATCTTTGAAGTGTTGAAACTTGATAAGCTTGAGAATGTAGTTGAGACATTGGATAGCAACCTGAGAGGAGAGGTAGCCTTCCCATCAAACTTAGCTTTATTTCTACACATCCAGAGGAACCAAACCACCAAGCAAGGTATCTCCAAAAGATGTTCCTTATGCCAATCCACCCAGCAGGTATCCAAACTATTCCAACTCAGATTTAGAGTGTTAATAGTAAAACTACTAATGAGATGCTTCCAAACCTCTTGAGAGAAGTGACATTTGAAAAAGAGGTGGTTGACAGATTCTTCATCTTGTGAGCACAAATGGCACCTGGAAGGTCCTTTCAAACCCTTTAATTTGAGGATGTCATCAGTAGGTATGGCAAGATGTCTCAATCTCCAGCAGAAAAAGGAGATAGAAGGAGTAAGAAATTTACTCCAAATTTCTGTGCCCCACTTAAACTGATCCCAGGTATAAGTTTTTTGGTAAATGTAGGATGAGAGCTTCTGTGATCTTTTGTTCTTTGTAATCAGTGTGTCCTTTTGTTCAAGATTAACATTTGTTAAAGTTACCTGCTGCACCTGCTCAGGAGTTAGCAAAGTATTCAGTAGCCTGTAATTCCAACAGTTATCAGTCCAGAAATCTTTAACAGAAGTGTGGGACTGCTCAGGTTTGGGGTTAGCAGAAAGCTTAGTTCCATTCCAGATCCACTGATCCAGCCAAAAGTTGATCTGCCCCTCTCCCAACTCCCAGATGAACAGATGTTCAGCCTTTTCTTTAACTTTCAGCATAGAAATCCAAAGCCTGGAGTCACCCAGCTTTGGCTTGACTAAAGTTGGATGCTCAAATCTACAGTACTTACCATGGAGAAATTTGGCCCATAGATTATCATTGGCTCTGAACCTAATCCACAATTTGCACATATTGGTGAAGCTCATCTGATCAAAGCTCCTAAAACCAAGACCCCCAGCCTGAGTAGGTTTACATACCTGCTGCCAAGGAAACCAATGAAATTGCTTATGTTGTCCAGCCCATAAGAATCTGTTAAACAGTTTGCTGATCTGTATAGATGTGCTCCTTTTCATGGTGAACATCTGGAGAGCATAGGAAGGGAGAGCAGTAAGAATACTTTTCAGCAAAGTAATTCTCCCACCATTAGAGAGGAAGGAATTGGACCAGCTAGAAATTTGATTTTTTATCTTTTCTATAGCTTCCTGAAACTGGGTCTGTTTAGATCTGCCTTTTATGAGATGAACTCCAAGATAATCTATTGGGAGGGTTGCTGAGTGAAAACCAGTGTAGTCAGAGATCCATCTTCTTTGACTTAGGCTAACATTCTTGCTAGGGTAGAAAAGACACTTAGTAAGATTAAATTCCATTCCAGAAACATCTCTAAAATGATTTAAAGTCTTCTGAACCACCCTTATAGCAGCTTTAGATGCCTTAGAGAAAATTATGATATCATCAGCATAGGATAAGTGACTTATCCTAATGTTAGACTTATGGTGGTAAGCAAGGTGAGGAGAAGCGACAAAAGCTTGGTCTAAACATCTGGACAGATAATCAAAAGTCAAAATAAAAACAGTTGGGGAGAGGGGGTCTCCTTGTTTGATACCTCTAGAAGCACTAAAGAAGCCTTGCTTATTCCCATTCACAAGCACAGAATGAAAATTGCACTTTAACCACCTGTTGATGAGATGAACAAAGCTGGGTTGAAAGCCTCTAGCTGTTAAAATATTCAATATGAAATCCCAGCTAATTGTATCATAAGCTTTTTTAATATCAAGTTTGAAAATGATATTATGGCCCCTGCACTTCTTATCTAAGTCCAAAAGCATTTCTTGGGCCAACAGAATATTGTCTGAGATGTTTCTTCCATTGACAAAGGCTGCCTGGCTCTCACTTATAATATGACTCAGATGTGGTTGAATTCTTGAGACAAGGAATTTACTTAGCACTTTAGACATTACAGTAGTTAAGGCGATAGGTCTATAGTCACCTCGATTTTGTCGAATTTGTTCTTAGGAATAAGCACAATGGTGGAAGCGAGAAAAAAATTTGGGAGGATCCATGCCTTGGAAGAAGGCTTGCACAGCTTGAATAACATCCCGACCAGTAATTGACCAGCTAGCTTTATAAAAGGAGGATGTGAAACCATCAGAACCAGCAGCTTTGGTATCTTTAATGGTACCAAGAGCCTTCTTAATCTTAGTCTCCTCAGGAATATCAGTTAGATTCAGATCCTGCACATAGTTAAGACTATCCTGAAAAAGATTATGCTGAATAGGAGTGGAGCTAGATGGAACCTGAGTAAAGAGATGGCTAAAGTGTCTCTCAGCATCCCTAGCAATCTCAGCAGCCTCAGTGATTCGATTCCAACTTCATTAGTAATGGTGAGTATCATATTACATTTCCTTTTGAAGTTAATATAAGCATGATAGTACTTGGTATTTCTATCCCCATCAATAAATCTGGCAGATGCAGCTTTCTGTTTATAAAATTCAGCTTGGTAATTGATCTGTGTGAGTAGCTATTCAGATGCTCTAAAAAGATCAGCTTCATCCTTGTCCCCAATTAAGAAGGCAGCTTCAGTATTTGCAACCTCAGCTTCTGCCTTATGGATATTATCATGGAGGTTCCCAAAAGTGTTCCAGTTCCAGCTCCTAAAATGTTGAGCAGTCAATTTATGCAGAGACCATAGGTTTCCCCGAGGGAGCCGCACTGAGTGGGCTTCCGGATCTTAGCCACTTCAGCTAGAAATTCGGGGTGAAGGGTCCACATGTTTTGAAATGCGAAGTTGCTAGCAGCCTTCCCACCAGTGTTTTGTAAAGAGATGAGTAAAGGTCTATGATCAGAGCAAACCATGGACAAATGAGTAACAAAAGTGAAAGGGAAAAGCTGATACCAGGGAGAATTTACCAAGACTCTGTCAAGCCTTTCCCAAGTATTCCCTCTTCTCCATGTGAAAGGTGGGCCGATAAAGCCCAAATCAAAGAGCTTGGCATTATTGATAAAGTGATTAAATTTGTTCATAGAGGAGGTGAGTGGGGGAGAGCCACCTTTCTTCTCGGTTGAGGAAGAGAGACGGTTAAAATCTCCACCAACCATCCAGAAATTGTTCATGGTATTAGCAAGGGAGAGTAGCTCGGACCACGACAGACTCGTTGTTGGGCATGAGAGCAAGCGGCATAAATAAAGGTAGCAAATCCAGTACTGTTCCCCAATGGAAAATTGAAGGTGTATAAGCGAGGGTTATCAATAATAATGGACCATTGTAATTCCTTTCTTGCAAAAATCCAGATCTTATTACTGAGATTAGAAAAAAAGGTAAAGTTTGGAAAAGACTTAATAATTTTACTCTTGTTTATAGGAACCATAGGCTCCAGGAGTACAAAACACCATAGTTTGTGTAATTTAACTAACTGTTTTATTCTATTCAGAGAGGAAGGGTGAGCAGCCCACGATATTCCAACACATGAAATTTATCATTGAGAAATAGTTTTTCCTTTTCCCCTAGTTCTAGGGAGAAGTGCTTGAGATTTGTCTGGAGGGTCTCACGTAGATTGAGGTCCCGATAATCCTTGCAAATCGGTTTTGCTTTTCCTTCTTTCTTTGTTTTTACGTACCTGCCGAGCACTTATGTAACTCTTCATCTGCCTCCTTGATTTGATTTGTGATAATTTCCATTTGTATTCTCGGGAGGTCAGGATTGAAGTTAAAAGACCCATAGGGCCGGGAACCTCGGTGGGTTCAACAACTTGTTCACTTCGATTTACGTACGAGCCTTCTCTATACCTTGCCCCTCAATTCACGTCGACCTCATGTCCTTCCAGTGGGTTAACATTCCCAGGGGTTAGCTCCAGAGGAATGTCATCCATTGAAACTTCAGGAGGGGAGATAGATATGTCAGGCATTATTTCTGCCCTCTTGCCATGCCCAGCTTTCTTCTTGGAGGGGGGGTGTAGTCTATAACACTGATCCGATAAGTGGCCGAACGATTCGCAATGTTTACAGTAATGTGGTTTGAACTCCACTTCAACATCCTGCCAAAATCCCTCTTCTGGAGCCTCTTCATCTGTTCTGATCCAAATCTTCTGAATATCAGGTAAAGTTATGTCTCTTTCTACCATTACTCTTGCTGTTGTTGGTCTTGCCATATCAAAAGTGTGAGTATCAGTTTTGAGTGGAGTGCCCAATGCTTGGCTTATATTGAACATGGCATTTTGGTTATACGAGTTGGATGGGTAAGTACGGAAATTTAAACCACATAGGGATGATTGGTGGCTCTTTTGAAGGGTCGAAATGCGGTGTCCATTTTAAAATCTTCATATAGGTTCCGGCGATTAGTATGGATTGTTGCCCAAAATTCGAGCATAATCTTCCTCATTTTGAAAGTCGAATCGGCAGGTGTCTCCCATCTAATAAGCCCGGCTTCCAGTACTGCAACAAGGCGAGTTCATCGAAGTATTTCCTCGCATATTCCATTTTGGGTTGCTCCATTTGGAATTTTCCTATCAGACAAAATTTAACAGCCTCATTAAGGCAGTGCATATCCTGTTTGGAGAACAAAGCTGCAAGCAAGCCATCCATAGAACCCACAGGCCGGATGAAAGGACTTTTTCCCTTACCTGCAGCAGTATCATGCAATTCTTGGGGAAAAACCAAATGGTCAAAGGAATTATGTGGAACATGTCCTTTTCCCACAACTCCGGCATAGGTAGCTTTAGCCCACATGGTGTTGGTGTAGCTATCAATGGGGAAAAGTACGGAAGAGGGGTTAGCCATCGGCGAAACACCCCCAAGCCCGCACCACGAGAACCCGAAAACAGATCCAAGAAAACCGGTCCAACGAAGGCGAGAAAATTACCCAGGCAGGACCAACAGAACAAAACAAAGTTCCAGGAGAGGAAGAACTCCCAGTAAGGCACCAAACCTCAAACTCAAGATCAATAGAACAGTAACACCTTACAAATTTGAAATCGGGAAAGCCGGGAAGACCAAAAACAAAGGTAAGAAGTGGAGGCGACCGGCTCGACACAAGCGGATCTCGGGAACAAGAAAACCAAGGGGACGGGGAACCTACCAACACCGAGCCGGTGACACGGCCGCCATCGACACCCGAGGCAATCCTAGCGAGCACTTCCCTCCTCGGCCGCCATTTTTATATATATATATATATATATATATATATATATATATATATATATTATTTGAAAGTAGCATTTGACTTTTGAAAAAAAATTTAAGTTTGAAAATCTTAAGATATGAATTTAAACCGATCTCACATCCCAAATAGTTTATATAAACGAGCACCGCATCACAGGCCATGTATCCATCCTGAGTAATAGACACGCTGCCTTGATGATGGAGCTCGATTAAATAAACTAGAAGATTTGTGACATCCGTTTGGTCTACGAACCAATTTTATAAGATGACAAGTTCCCCTTCTTAATATAAAGGAATTAAGCAGGATTTATATTACCTGGGTTCTTAAAGTTCCCTATAAGGGCAAGCCCCTATAGTTAATTACATCTTAAATGAAGGGAATCATTTAAGAAAACTCTCGATAATGATCACTGGTTTTGCTCTCAAGAACTTCAAAGTTTATGGTTTTCAAAGAATTGAATTTTGGATATTTCAAAAGGGATTAGCTCAAATTTGGAACAGTTTATTTTGAGAGTCCAAAGGAAGAGAAGTAGGGGATGTCACAGACCTGAAGAGAACTTCGGTGACTTCCCTACTATCCTATTGTTTGGCTTCAATTTGGGAGTTTATTTAATGTTTCATTGCTACCAATTTAGTTAATTAGGACTTATATTTATATGACATAATCATACAAATAGCCTCGAAGATGTGAGGGTTTATATCATACCAAATGACTACCTCGGAGTCCTAAGACTGGTTAGGGCTTAATTTGCATAACACAATTATGCAAGTGCCTAACGAAAAGTTGAGGATTTCTGTTGCACTAGGCAAACTACCTCAAAATCCTATGGCTTGTTTATTTAATTCTAAGAAAGGTTTTGCTGATGTAGACCCGTTCTGTTGCTGATGAAGATGGTCGTGCCGCCCACTGTGCTCCTAGCTCCGTGTTGTTCCAGAGGTTTGGTTTTAGAATGTGACAATCAGGAGATGAGAGAAGTGTTTTGGTTTAGAGAGGTTGAAAATTGAGATGGCTTAATTTTTTAATTAAAACAAATCTTAAAGTTGATTAAGCAGAACCGATTAGGATCCCACGGTTTCGTCATCTCGACACTGCTATTTTCATCTGATTCACTTAGTCCGAATGAATTTGCTAAACCCAACTGAATGAGTTCCACACCTTCATTTAGACTGTGGGAAATCTAGTTAGCAACACGTGGGTTACATCATCTGAGGGATTCACGGTCATCCAATGAGATGTTTTAATTTAGTTGTAGTTGTAGTTTTGTTGTTTTGTTTGTGATTAAATTTTGAGTTGTTTTATCTTTTGAATGTTATGGCAGTGAATTTTTTCTTATGTTGATTTTTAATTTAGTTTTGGGTTTCAATTTTGTGGCTATCCTAAAGGTTTCAGTTTTCATGCAGGGTAACAATGTTGTTTAACATGCAAGTTCACAAGAAAGAGAAGTAAAGTGTAGTGCCGCTAAATAAGTCTCAATAAAATAAAACCGTACCTGACGGGTCTTCTTGTCATTCCAGGCTGCACTTAAAACACATGTCAAGTCATTTAAACCTTGGTAACAATAAGGGAAGGTTCTAGTGGTCTACCAAAATCCTAATCTTATTGCTAATTAATTCTTATGACGTCTAGGTTCTTATGTTTTGTGGATGTTTTTCTTCACCAAAGAATAATTAAATTAAATTCTTCTTCTAAAAACATCCCATCATATTAAGAAAGTGTTGAGGATGAGTCCTAAACATTTTTTCAATACTTCCGGGATTATTTTGAGTCCAAATGAATTTCATTGTACAAGTGAATTAATCATCCAAGAATTTATTTGAATTTTATTTCTTGCTCAGTGAACTTGGACATTTGATTATCCGATGAGTGAAGTGACATTTCATTTGATACTTTATTTAAAGGTTATGAAGGTGGAAGCCATGAGGGGCAAACTAGTTTGTTAAAGGATTTAACCATTAAAGTTGAATCGTTGTTTCAAGATAGTTTAGTTTAGTTATAAAGTTTCAAATTGATTTTTAAATGTTTTAGATTACTTAGGTTAAAGAAGTTATTCGAATTATTTGAAACAAATTTTAATGATTTGAATTTACTTTAACCTAATTACAACATGTTAGATTATTATTTTTATTTAATTTGATTGTCATATTGTAAATTTTCTGAAATTATTTTTAACACCTCAAGATTGTTTTAGGTTAAGTTTTAAGTGATTTCAAATTAGCTTTAATATTTTAGGTTTATTTTAGCTTGGTTAACAAATCATTTATTATTTTAAACTTTAATTTAATTAACGATTGTTCTCTTTTAGTCATTAATTTCAATTATTTTTTTTTATAATTAATCAAGAGTTAAATATAATTAATCCATTTAGGGACTTTAAGTTAAAGAATTGATATCTTCTTAAGTCATATCCCTAATTTTAATAATCCAAAACTTTTAATTATTCTTCCAAAATTTAAATGGTTTAATTAATTAATGTTTCATTTTTGATGTTGTAGGTGGTTAAAATGGGTTTCTACCTCTTAATTCCCTAAGTTTCAATCATCCAAGAGAAAATTTAGGTTCAAATGTTCATCCCTCCCTTTGATTAAGCCTAAAGTACTTTTTAGGGTTAAAATCCCGTAATTACCTTTATGCCCTCTTAAGCATATTCACTTCACAACTCACTAAGTTGAGCTCAAATGAATTTGAAATTTTTCTATCGTTTCACTCACATGTGAATTAAGACAGTAGAGGAAAAAATGTGATTTTTCAATTTTTAATTTAATTTATATAATTAGTTTTGTGGAAAATAAGGGTTTTCAATAAAAATTCAACAATATGACAAAGGTAAAGTTTCTGTCCTTAAGAAAATTAAGGGATGTTCCTACTACCTAGCGGACCACTTGGACCAATTTTGGTGATTTTTTGAAGTTTATTTTATTTATTATAACTATTTCAAGTTTTAGGGTATTAATTAATTATAAAATAAAATTACAATTGAAAATTAAGTTTTATATTTTTCTTAAATCTCTCTGACCTTAAGAAACTTAGAGAAAAAAACTTTCTATTTTTCTGATTTTTCTTTGAATTGTTAGAATTATTTTAGTGGGAAAGGTTGAAAAATCCATTTTTAATATTAAAAATTACATTAAGCTTTTAAAATTCAGTATCATTACCTAGGGACTTATGAAAAATATTTGGTTGGTTCCTAAGTGATTAGGAGACCAAATTTGTCATTTTTGTGATTTTTTATATTTTTGTGATTTTTTTTAATTTTAAATTATGAAAATATTAAAAATATAGGCTATAAATGAAATTTTTAGAAAAAAATCCAATTTTAATTTTCTTAGGCTTCTCTGATCCGAAAGAGGCCTCAAAATAAATTTGGTGAATTTTTGAAATGTATTTTGAGTTTTATGAATTTTTAAAGTTTAAAAGTGGCCATGTGATTTGAATAATTCATTTAATGGGTTAAATCATTTTTAATTGATTTCAAATTTTTATGTGAGACTCTTCTAAACTTAAAGATCAGTGGAGAATTGATTTTGTGTTATTTTAATGAGTGGTTGTTTCAAATTAATTTAATCTTAATTTTGGGGTTTTGACCAAATTAGGGTTCATTTAAATGAGTTAGGCCAAGTTAAAGATTTTCTAGGGTCCTCTGGTCTAAAGATACTTCCCCAAATGTTTCTAGATTTTATTAATCAACATGCTAATTATTGGAATTAAACTACAAAAACAGTAACATAAACTTAGAAAATAAATAACTTGCCAAATAGATAGCCTCTGGCCTTGGAAAATTCAGGGAATGTCCCCAAGATCAGAGGCTACAAAAGCCCTATGGTCTCATGCCATGATGAATTGTGTGTGTGAGTGGAGAATTAAAATACTCATAATAGTATTAAATTAATTAAAAATCAAATACTTAACAAAATAACTTAATTTTTTTTCACATTAATCTCTTATGTTCACTAAGCAAGAGGGTATTTTTAGTTTATTTTTAGGATTTTTCTATGCAAAAATTTACATTTTTAAAGGTTCTGGCATTTAAATAATTCAGAAAAATTCTATTTTCTACTTATCTAGCGCGACGCCACCTAATCCTAGGCAGATCTGAAACTCCACGCGGCGCGTTCCCATTCGACGCCGCCATCTGAGTCAGTACGCTCTTTTCGTTCCGTGATTCTGTCCGGCTTGATCTCCGAGGTCCATCCGATACACACTCGATCCAACGGTGGCTGGTCATCGTCCCCATCTGGTTTAACCCGAGAGCTGTCCACCCTAAAACCTTAAAATCTCGAGCTATACCCAACCAAATCAAGTGTGGTTTGTTTATACATGCTCGTCTAGCCTAAACGAAGTTGTCCATACGGCTAACTTGTATTGAAATCAATCCAAATAAAATGGAGAATCACTTGAAGCTCAGGAGGAAGGAAAGTTCAATACCTTTGCTCTGAGAGGTGAGGCCTCAATCAGAGATGCTCGGCACGTCCATGGAACTGGAGAAGTCTACAGATGAAGCCTCGAGCGCTGCTGAAATGCCCAGGTATGAAAATGCTGCAACCCGATTGAGTGTTTTCACGTCTAGAGCAATTGGCTGGCCTTGTGAGGGGACTTTCACTGGGAAAATCATTCTTTTGGTGCTGGGAAGGTGTGAGTGAGTTTAATTTGATTTTGGTGGAGGTTCTGGGGATGTCCTATTTCTGGCCTGAATTTCGACTGAGATTGAGCTCAGCTAGGGGGATTCAAGATAGGAGGACAGTGGGGATAAACTTCTCCTGTCTAGGAGGAGTTCTGGGAGTAGTTTTGGAGGAGTTCTGTGAGGAAAAATTTAGCACCTGGTTCATGGCCGAAAGGAGAGGATTTTATAGCTATGGCCAGAAAAGGGAGCTCAGGGCCAGGCAATGAGTGCCCTGGGCCGCTTAGGGTGAGGGCTGAGCAGGCCAGGTGGTTGGAGAGGGGATTGCCCACTGCCAAGCCCAAATTTTGGGTTTTAAGGACAAGGGGGTGCTTAGGCGTGCCTATTACGGTGACTGGGCTGGCTAGCCAGGATGTTCAGGCAGCTGGGCAGGCTGAGGAGGAGTGGGGGAGAGGCTCAGTTGCATTAATTGGGGCAGGGAGCTTGCTTAAAGAGAGTTAGAGGATGAGACATGGCTTTAGCCATGTGGCTTGGTCAATTGGTCCAAAGTGATGGACCATTGGTCCATGGCTCAAGGGGCATGGGTTAGTTCAAGTCAAACTCACCCTAGGAGGTCTTGGGTTGGCACCAAGGGGTTGGTTTGATCAATTTTGGTTTGGTTAAGTTCAATTTGGTTCATGTGTTCAATTGGGTTAACTTGGGTTTGAGTTGGGCTAACTTGAGTTTGGGTTTGAAATGGATCAAATTGATTGATCAACATTGTGTAAATGATTTTAACGAAGATTTTTCATGAAGACATGAAGTGGATTGGAGTTCATTTGGTGTTTCAATTTGAAGGATTTTGGAGTTTTGGTTAAATTTGGTCACCATGGGTTAGGTTGGATTTAGGTTTGGCTAGAGTTTGATTCAAGGCCAATTGGTGGTTCAAAATGTTACAAATGATTGTTATGAAAGGTTTAGGATAAAAATTGGGTTGATATTTAGGGTTTAGGGGATTCAATTTGGAGAATTAGGGGTAGGTGACAACTTTTGGGCAAATTTGGGGATTTTGATTTCAAAGGGATTTTGAGTAGGGTTTGAGTTTAAATTTAGGGCTAATTAATGTTTTTCTTGGTGTAGGGATGCATTAGGAAGAGTTCGGAATTAAAATTGGGGAAAATTGAGTTGAATTGGGTTGGTTTGGGGTAAGTTTGGATCATTGGCCAAAATTGGGATTTTAGGTTTCAAGTTGAAATTAAGTTCAAATGTGAATCAAATTGGGATTGGATTTGGTTTTAATTGGTATTTTGGATGTTGAATTAAAGTTTAGAATTGGATTTCGGAAAAATTGAAGTCTATTGGATTGATTTGGTTTGACATTGGTTCTATTTGGGTTAAAAATAAGTCAATGTAGGGATTTTGATAAAATTGGGTTAAATTAGCAAAACTAGTTTATGGTGTAGTTTAACAAAATGAAATTAGAAAATTTTGGAATTTTATGGAATTTTTTGGGAATTTTTAGAATTTTAGAATTTGGGCTAAAAGGGGTATTAAGGGTATTTGGAGGTTATTTGGAGGGTATTGGGGTATTTTGGTGGATTTAAAAGGTGGGGATTATTTTAAAATGATTCTTAGGAATTTCAAGAAATTTGGGTAATTTTTGGGAATTTTTGGATGATTTGGTGGTTGTATGGGAAATTTAAGTAATTTTGGGTAAGTTTAGGGGACCCAATGTCAAAACCAGAAATTTTGGCAAAATGAATGAGGTTTCAAATAAGGAAGAATGTGACCATTTTAGTGGGGTTAAGATTGAGTAAAAAGTGATTTGGAATGGAATTATGGTTTGGAAGCATGAGCCATGGACTTAGCCAAGTCCAACCATTTTGGGACCAAGTCTAGCCAAATGGTAACCACTTTATGATCCTTAACATATTGACCCTAGCCAATTTAATCAAAGACTAGTGGCTTGGATTCAACCATGTGAGTTTCATAAAGAGTAGAAGACAAAGATTCACGATTTAGGTTAAGTGGCTTAGGGATGTGTGTGTGTAAGAGAAGCTAAAGTCAGTGAGAGGATTAAAACTACCTGATAAGTTGGAAATAAAGTGTCGTATTTATATAAATTTTCCTTGGAAAGATCGTAATTGAGTTAGAATTTTTATAATAGGCATATTTAGAATGAATTTGATTTTGAGGGGATCAATTTTGATCCCAAGTTGTCGAACAATAAATCATAAAAACTTCCCTAAGGTGACACTGAAAGCTCACTTTAAGGGATTCATCTTAAGATTAAATTTTTGTAATCTTTTGAAGATGATTCTCAAGTTGTACACATGATAATTTATTTGTTTATTGTTAACAACCAAATCATCCACTTAACATTCGACCTGATTGTGTATCAGTTCATCAAAAATTTGTTTCGTAGCTCTTTGATAGTAACACCAGTATTTTTAATACCAAATTGCATAACTTTGTAACAGTATATCCCAAAGTGTGTTCTGAAAACCGCATTTAGTTCATTTTTTGGAAAATAATTAATCTGATTATATCGTGATGATCCATCCATAAAAGAAAATATTGCATGTCTAGATGCAATGTTGACCATCAATTCTGGGATTGGTAAAGGAAAATCATCCTTTAGACGAGTCTTATTTAAGTCTTTAAAATCTACACTGACTCTAATTTGGTCATTTTTCTTTTGTACTTGCACTATATTAGCCAGCCATGCCAGGTAACTTTTTTCTTGGATAAAACCAGCCTCAATTCATTTCTTAACTATGGCAAAGACTTGTTTGTCAATTTCAACACTCATCCTTCTTGAAGCTTGTTTAATAGGGATTGTAGTTCTGTTTATCCTAATTTTTTAGACTATGACTTCTAGTGCAAGTCCAGGCATTTCGTTATAACTCCAAGCAAAGCAGTCTATGTTTTCATTTAATAGTTGAACTATCTCATTTGTTTCAATGTTTTTAAGAAAATAAACCAACAAAATTTTGTTTTCAGATTTCTTCAATTCCCAGATTTATTTCTTTTAATTCATCCACAATTGATTTAATTTCTTCTTCAAACTCTGGCAGTTCATCTTAAATTTGAGGATAGAATGTTTGTTCTGAATCAAAATTTTTTTAGAAAAAACTAAGAAAATTCTGTATCATCTAGAGATTCTAGGATACCAAACCTAATACCTTCCTTAGAGTTAGGATTTTGTTTGCTATTGTTCCACATTTGTTCAACTAGATATATTTGATTTAATGACCACTGTTTAGGTATTAAACTATCTTGTGTAAATTTTTGAATCCACGAAGAATTAAAGTTCAAAATTGATTTTCATTAATTTCTTAAGAATTTCATCTTCTAATATTTCTTCAGTTTCAGAACTAGAAGAAATGGAACCACGTCTAAACTTAATGGGTTTTTTATCATCACCATATACTTCTTCAACCACTAATTTCTTGATTTTAGATATAGAAATTTGAGTTAGGTTCATAGCATGTATATAGTTATTAATTCGTTCATACACGGACTCAAATTGATTTCCCTAGTCCTCTTCTTCAAGAAGTATTTTGAACTGTGGTTCTTTTGGAATCACTGATGTTTTCTTTACTTTTTCTTTTCTTTTTTAGAGTCCAAATAAATTCTGAACCACAATGAGTTTTTCAATTTGACAATTGGGCTTTCTTTCTCCCATCCTCGTCCTCGGACTTTACCTCGAGTGCGAATTTGATGAGAATCGTCACCCTTTGCCTGTGTTGAAGAAGGATTAATATTGATTTATTTTTCTTTTTCATGTTCCTTTTGAATTTTTATATTTCATTATCTTTTTCTTTTATATTAAACACTGCCTCTTTGGAAAAAGATTTTTTTCCTTATTAGAGCATAATATGTAGCGTCTTCATGTACTCCAATTTTATGGACTGAAAATTGTTGCAGATCTTCGGTAATACAACATTTCTGTCCCTCTTGTAGATATTTGATGCATTGATGTAATGAGGAAAGGTCAATCTTATATTGTTGGAGCCATGGTGAACCAAGTAAAACATAAAAAGAAGTTTCAGAATCAATGACTTGAAAATTTTCCATTGTCACCAGATCATCCATCATTAAGAGCAATGTAATTGACCATAAAGCTCATTCTCCAAGTTGATGAATCATCATAACATAATTTTATCCCTTGTTAGTTTGCAAGTGTCAATGTCCAAATATGCAACTGTTCATAAATTCATAATGTTAATAGAAGTACCATGGTCAATAAGCACCCTTGAAAGTTTAGTGTCGTTTATATTATCTGTTATGTTAATGGACGATTGTGTTCACTCATATCATGCGACAAGTCATTGTCAGAGAAATTTATCCTAGTCTGTTCTTCTGGTGAATAAGCTTCATTTGTGGTGATACTAGCAAGTTGATTTAAACAAATTTCTTGATGTAAAAGAGCTTTAATTAATGATTCCCTCATTTCTTTAAAAAACATAAGGGCATGATAGATACTCAAATTTACTGATAATTTTCTTAAATGGGCTAGCACATTGAAGTCCACTTTGTTATGAATACCATCTTCATTTCTTTTAAATAATTGTTGATGTCTGTAAGAATGATCTTTTCGGGTATAACTACTTATTTTTTATTTAGGTGCCCTTCATGGAGGTAGAACTCTTCCACTTCATAAGTTGACTTCAATTATTTCTTTTGGTTTATCGTCCGACTCTTTTGTCTCTGAGTCGGAGGGCTCCAATTCTATAGAAATTGGTATTCCTTGTAGTTCAAGTGTAACAATGTCATCTTCATTTTCATTATTGTTGGAGTTGTCGATGCTATTATTATCATTTTGATTGTAGTTGGACTTATCGAGATTGTGTACAATTTGTGTATTGTCTGCAAGACTGAATCTGAATTGATCATTTTCAAAAGTGGTATCAGAAAAGGGCAAAATGTAAGTAGAACTGGAAGTATTATTATTCACAACACGGATATAAAGAAAGTTATACAAGGTCAATGACTCGAGGGATTTTCTCCCTTCATTCGAGACAACTATCCAAGTAGAAGGTAAAAGAGTACGGGAACTTAGATACAAAAGGTATAGTAGTCACAATATCTAAAAGACCTTACCCTTTTTGGTTCTTTCTTCTTCTTTTACTTTTTTTTAGCTAGAATATATTTCAATTTAAAAGTCTATAAAAGTCTTCTTAAGAGGTTTACCTTGAGCAATATTTTCTTTGTCTTCATTGTCGGGATGATTACTAGGAATAAGTTCATCAACCGAAATCATAATGACTGAAATTTTTTTGGGTTCTTTCAAATATTCTTTCGGCATCACTATTTTCCCTTCTTTGATGTTGCGTTCCAACCTGTCTTTGAAGAAAAACATTCTTTAATTTTGTGTCCAAGCATCCTATGATAAGGAAAATAATTAGGATAATCTTTCATATCAACTTCTCCCTATTTTTAAGCTTAAGGCAGTTTGATTTATGACACTTTTAATAATTTATAGAATATCTTTACAATAGCTTCTAATTTGAATAGATATTCTTTATTGATCCTCTCAGACATTGATGTCATGTCTGATTTTGATAAGTTTGATTGTTGGAATTGTAATTGTGGAGGTGACTATGATTGTAATTGACCAACATTTTATCATTTTTGAGTTGCAGTTGCATCACTCGTTTACCCTATTCTATTGCTAGGACATTTTATGATTTCTTTTTTAATGTCCTAACCGGCTTTACCTTTTTCATTTTTTATGTTACACTCATCTGCTTAGCTTTTTCAAGAAGATTGGTAGCTTTGCTAATCAATTTTTTTAATGTCTTTATTGTAATTAATTAAGCATGAATGCTATAATATAGTGAATATTCTCAAGTGGAATTTCAACTACATGTTCTTCTTCAAGTTGTGTTTCACATTTCATGCTTGGAATTCTCGAACGTAAAATGTATACCACAAGAGTTTTTTCTGGTTTTTGTTTCTCCACTACTAGGTCTCCATCTGTTATATGATGTCGTGCTCCAGCAAATCATTTAATGAAGAGATTATAATGTTTCATAGAAGTTTTAATGGACCCATTAAGAAGCTCTGCATACCAATCGTGGGCAACTCCTGTGAGGTTAACAAATTGGCAAAATAGAAGAGCATCTCTTCCCCTCCTCATTGCAGCAAATAACTCTGAAGTGTGCAAGATGCTAACGAGGGTTGCCAGTCCCATCAAACATTTTAGAGAGAGGTAGAACAAAGCCTTTGAATATTGGACATAATCAAATTCCTTTGGATAAGGTCTCCCCTTTGGAATTAATGATCCGAACCTCACCTGAGCCTTTGTTTCTTTTACTTTTTGTTCCACAAATTGTGTAATTTATTTTTCTGGATCCTACTCTGGGAGGAATCCTTTTTATTTTGAGTACTTTCTTCAATTTCTATTGGTTTGTCTTCTATCTTCGAGAATGTGTATTGCCTCTGGCATAATAATTTTAATGATGAGTAATTGAGTTGTTCGTGATGGATTTTGTAAAGCTGCAATCATTTCTTCAATTTTTTCTTCAAGAAAATTAATCTATTCATCTTATTGTCAGATAACCGTGCGTAATTCATCTTTTAATATTTTCTTTCCTTAATTTTTGATCCGAGAAGGTAGCTCGTGTCTCTACCAAATTTATTTCCTTAAATTCCTCATTTGCACTATATGATGAAATTTTCTAATTTTGTATTGAGAATTGTTTAATATCAACTTTAAACTTTTTTAGTATATCCTCAAACGACTTGACAAAATGTTTTTCACATGTATTTTATTGAGAACTGTCTACAAGAGTACTCAAAACATCAGAGATTTCTTTTGGCAGCTCACGTTTCCAAATATTATTTTTGAGTATAGTATGATATCCTTTAGGAAGTATATCATTGTTTTGTGAGTAAGAACAGTCTCTATTTTGTAACATTTGCACAAGAGTTCTCATTTTAGCAGATGTCTCTTCTACTTCTACTATTAATTTATCATGTTTTGTTCTATCTTTCAAGATAGTCACATCTTCTACTCTTTGCCCGAAACCGGGTTTAACTTCCGGTAAAATTAAATTTCTAATGGATCTTTGATTCATTTTTTAACAGGTAGGATTCTCTTGTGTGAAAAGTTTTCTTTTCATAGTTGTTAAAACTACACATCTCATTTTGTCTAAAAGTCGAGATATTGAACATCTGTCTTTTTGTGCAAGTGTTTTAAAAACACAATTTTTGTTCATATTGATTGAAAACTTTCTTTTTGAAATGATTGAAATGTATTGTTCTCATACTAGATGGGTACTGGATAAAACTTGTTTTACTTTAAGAAAGAAGGGTTCCTGAAAGCACTTTTCCTCAAATTCTGATGTTTCAAAATTGTTTTCTTCATTCCACTTCTTTTTTCCTTTTAAGAGAACGAGTTCTATTTCTTCTTTTGGTATGTGTTAGTGGAACATTTTTGGAACAAGCTCTGACCTCATACACAGATGGTGATAAAATATCTCTTTCTTGATCAATACAGATTTTCTTTCCATTTAAATCAACTTCTTCTTCCATTTCCTCAAAAGTGAATTGGTTCATAGGAAGCTCTTGTAGTAAATCTTCTATAAAAAGAAGAAAGTCTTCGTAGGGGTCCAAATTAAATTTCTTGAAGGATTCTATCCCAGTTTGAGATAGAACACTTAATACAAATTCAATTTTATCAAATAATCCAAAGTTATGTTGGTAGAAGTAGGCAGCTTTCTTAGTTGGTGATTTAAGATCTTGAATATAGGATAAGATTGAGTTCAAAGAATCCATTACAATCTTTATGGTAATTCAGGAGAATAAAAAGCCAAAATTTATTATAGACTTGTTTTGTAAACTAGGAATTTATTATTTTATATCATTTTGTGTTGTTGTTATGGAATGTCAAGAATAACTCTTAAAAGAGTTAAATTTGAAAGAGATGATCCTATCAGTCAAAATATGGAAAATCTTTAGAGAACAAATGATTTAACGAGACAATTGGAGAAATAAATTCTCCAGCTGAGTCACCACTCTCGGGATGGTGTCCAAGCTAGCTTGTCGCCACCAGCACTGCCAATTCTCATGTCATAGGTTGTCACATGTCTGTCGGTGTCGTTGTTGAGGAGTTGCCACTCTGCTTATCTATCTTATCTCCCTAATCTCTAAGTAATCTTATTCTTTTGGATCATGTAAAGGATCCTTAGATATTAGGAAACACAGAGAAGAGAGGAAATGGCTAATGAAACTAGATATTAGTAGAAAGAGAAATTTTAGTATAGTTTCACTGAGGTGAATATTACAGAGGAAACTATAGAGTGTCTATTTCTTGAGATTCCCGTACAGAGATTTAGTTTAATTACCTATTATGAGTTCTTTAATCTTCTATAGAAGCAAGTTCCTATAGTTAATTACATCTTAGACAGTTACAATTGCCTATAAAAACTCCTGAATAACGTTAACATTCGTTCTTTAAGAAATTTTAAGTGTTACAATTAAGGAAAGAAACATCAATGTTTGATCCTAAGGGTATATGTTTCTAGGTTTCACAAACTATCCTAAAATTTTGGTTTTGTTTCTGTCTTTGTTTTTTTTTCTTTTTTTTTTTGTTTTTTTTTGTTATTTTTTGTCTCATTTTATTGTGGTCATTTTCTTTTATTTTTTGGTCATCTTATATTTATTTTATTTTGATGTCTTCGTTTTGTTTTATTTTGTTGTCATTTTATCTGTTGTCAATATTTGATCTTGATATGATTTTGATTTTATTTTATTTTAATGTTGTTGTTTGTTTTGTAGTTATTGTTTTTTTTAAGTTTATTTTCATGTCTTCAGAATGTCGCGTTGAAAACTTGATTTAGCAAAACCTAATAACATGCAAAATAAATCTAAAACGTAACTTAATATCAACATACAAGGAAAACATTATCAGATTTAGAAAAGAAATGATATCAATTATATTTCTTAAATAGTTTATTTAGTTGGTTCAATTTAAATTTCTAAACAAACTGGTCAAGATGTTCATGGCCCCGTCTTCCCAGAGTATTGGATTTCTTGATCTACTTAGTCTGAAAGGTGTTCAAACTTGGACCGAAAGAATCTTCTCAACAACCACAGATTGCATCGTCCAGAAATCATAATAGATCAAAACATATTGTGTTTCAAGTTGCGTTCGGTGACCTTTTTATATTAAATTTTCATT
The DNA here is from genome assembly GCA_022702705.1 of Papilionanthe hookeriana x Papilionanthe teres. Taxonomy (NCBI): domain Eukaryota; kingdom Viridiplantae; phylum Streptophyta; class Magnoliopsida; order Asparagales; family Orchidaceae; genus Papilionanthe; species Papilionanthe hookeriana x Papilionanthe teres. The sequence goes on along the minus strand of CM040436.1, from coordinate 42,658,191 downwards.
TAAGTTTTATTGTCTTTTTTCAGATTTTAAAAGTTGAAATATTTTATGTTTTTTATGATTTAATAACTAATTAAATTCAGTTACATTGACATTTATTTCGTTTTGAGTGACTCGGCAAAGTTTTAAGTTAGCTTAGGTTCAATTTGATTATAGCCTAGTATAAATTAGTTTTAGATTCAAATTAAATAGAACCTATGGATTGATATTACTTATAATCAACTTAAATAAAATCAAAAGTATAAAGTGAATTTGGCTCAATTTAGGTAGAACCTAATGAATAAGATGACTTTGGTTCAATGTAACTTGAATAAATGGTATTTAATTAAAACCCAAAAAAAGAAGATAATTCAAGTACAACCAAATGTTCATTATTGCTTGGATTCAATTTAGTTAGAATCTAAGGTATAATATCACTTAGGTTCAATTTGGATTAAACTTATGATTTGGGTAAACTTAAAAACAGTTGATATTACTTGGATTTAATTTAGGTAGAATTTGAAATTTAATGTAACAGGCTCAATTTGGGTAGAACCAAGTTTATAAGATGATATAGGTTCAATGTTGCTAGAACCTCCTTTTTGATGTTATTATATTCAATATGTGTAGAATCTATTTTTTTTTTCAATTTTAGTTGAACCTAAATTTGTTGAGATTCAGTTTTCTTTTTTAAAGTTTGAATTGTTTTAAGTCCAATTTAAATTGAACTTGAAGTTTAAGTTGACTTTATTAAATTTGAGTTAAACCTAAGATTTTGGTTGTGTTAGATTCAATTTTTAAAACATCTAATATTTAAGTTGATTTAGGTTCAATCTTGGTTGAACCTAATGTATAAGTTGTATAAGGTTCAATGTATGTTGTGCCTAAAGTCTACTTGTATTTAGGTTAAATTTGGGTTGAACCTAAGATTTAAGTTGATCTAGGTTCAATGTAAATTGATTCTATGGTTTGGATTGACTTAGGTTCAACTTGGGTTGAACCTATAGGTTGATTTAGATTTAAAATAGATTGAACCTAAAGTCTAAAGTGACTTAGGTTTAATGTCGGTTGAACCTAAATTATATATTGACTTGCGTTCAATTTTGGTTGAACCTAAAGTATATATTGATTTACATTCAATGTAGGTTGAACCTAAGAAATATGTCGACTTAGGTTCAATGTAGGTCGAACCTAAGGTATATGTTGACTTAAGTTCAATGTAGTTTTAAATTAAGATTTAAGTTGATATTGGTTCAATCTAGGTTGAAGCTAGGGTTTTTTTTTGACTTAGGTCAATTTGGGTTGAACAAAAGGTATATGTTTACTTAGGGTTCAATGTAGGTTGAACCTAAGGTATATGCTGACTAAGGTTCAATGTAGGTTGAACCTAATATATATGTTGACTTAGGTTCAATGTTGGTTAAAGCTAACATATATGTTGACTTAATTTCAATGTAGGTGTTTAAGTCTAAGTTGGATTAAACTTAAGTAAGGTTTGATTTTAATTAAGCCTAATGTATGTAAGGCTTAATTAAGTTAATTATGTTTAATTAGTGTCAAACATAATTATAATTACATTTTAGTGTTAACTAAACCTAATGCTAGGTTAGACCTAATTATAGTTTTGGGTTAGTTAAACCAAATGAAAGTAAGGTTTAATTAAATTATTTAGGTCTAACTAGGGTTAGACCTAATTATAGTTTAGTCTAGGTTAAAACTAATGTGGTTAAAGTTTATAAAGAGATTAATTAGGTATGATAGGGATTAGACCTAAATAGGGTTTAGTTTAACTTAAAATGTATCTAAGGTTTAAGAGGATAAATTAAGCCTAGTAGGATTTATGCCTAATTAGGGTTTAGTTTGGCTTAAACTTGATGTAATTAAGGTTTAAGTAGATTAAATAGGCCTAACAAGGATTAGACCTAATTAGGGTTTAGTTTAACTTAAACATAATGTGATTAAGGTTTAGGAAGATTAATTAAATTTAGTTGTGATTAGTTCTTTGATATAATTTAAAACTAGCATAAAAGGGATTAGGCCTAATTAGGATTTGATTTAGATTATACATAATGTAATTATGTTTTAAGAGTATGAATTAAGCCTAATAACGATTATGACTAATTATTGTTTAATTTAACTTAAACCTAATGTAATTAAGGCTTAGGAGGAATAATTAAGCCTAATATGGATTAGGCCTAATTAGGTTTTGATTTAACTTTAACCTAAGGCAACTAAGGTTTTAGAGAATTAATTAAGCCTGATAGGATTATGCCTAATTAGGGTTTGATTTAACTTAAACATAATGTAATTAAGGTTTAGGAGGATTAATTAAGCTTAATAGGGATTAGGCCTAATAAAGATTTGAGTTAACATAAACCTAATGTAATTAAGATTTAAGAGGACTAATTAAGCCTAATAGGAATTAGGCCTAATTAGGGTTTGATTTTAACTTAAACCTAATGTAATTAAGGTTTAAGAGAATTAATTAAGCCTAATACGGATTAGGCCGATTAATGGTTTGATTTAACTTAAACCTAATGTAATTAAGGTTAAAGAGGATTAATTAATCTTAATTAGGATTTTAAAGGTTTAAATTATGTTCAAAACTAACCTAAGTAGAACTTAAAAATTCATCAATGATTTAAAATGATTTAAACTTAGACAATAGGATTGAGTTAATCCTAATCACCCCTTTTAAAGGACAGAATTTTAGGGTTAAAACTATAATTTTCCAATTTTATAATTTTTACCGTAGAAGGCCTAAATTGTCATTTCAAATTTTCATAGATTAAAAATAGTCATTTTATGGTTTAATTTTATCACTTTAAAATTTCTATCCATTTTCCAATTTGAATTTCAATTTTCTAAATTTTTTAATTATTTTTGATAATTATTACAAAGTTTGATGTAAATTGGTAAATTGGGCTCTAAGAATTTTCCCCAGCCTTAGAAAAATCATGGAATGTTTCCAAGGGTGAGAAGAATGATCCCTGAAAATTTCATGATTTTTGGAATCATAATTAATTTTTTAATAATTAAATATTTCTAGTGAGTAATTAATTAATTAAAACTAAAATGTAATTCATTAATTTCAGATTTATTTTTACAATTTTCTTCTCAATTTTCTAAATCCAGGGTATTATTGTCATATTTTTATGATTTTTCCTTGTCAAGATATACATTTTTAAAGATTTATGTATTTATTTAGATAAGAAATTTCATACTTGCTTATTTATCCTTGAAAGCGATGACTGGATCATTGGATTTGTCGAAACACCACACGGTGCTATGTGATTGGCTGGGATTTCCACGTGGCTCGCAGTTTTTCTGATTCATATGGTCGAGTCAATGGTTCGACTAGATCAAAGCCATCCATTTCCAATACACGAAAATGGATGGCAACCAGCCATCGTCCCCAACCTGTTATAGACCACAGACCATTCATGTTTACAACAGAATATCTCACTCAAATCTTCATGGATTATAGTGAAATTTGTTCCTAAAGCTTCAGTATAAAGAGACAAACACATCTATACCGTGATGTAAATGTTTTGAATAATCTTCTTCAAGAAGGTCCAATCTTAAGCAAGAATTAGGTTTAAATGTCCATACATGGTTTTGACAAGGTGAAGCCTCAATTAAACTTGATAGGAATGGTCACTAGGTCCTTGCCAAGCTCTTCTCGAGATTAATTTGAAGTTAAATCAGGTCAGGGTATGATTTCACTAAAATGGATTCATGGCTTGGTCTTGGAATGGGTTAGATCTTACGGGAAGAGCAAATTTTGATTGGGAACTTCCTCGTGCAGTTAAGTGATGGTGTAAAAGTGTTTAATTTGGAATTTGGAAATGTAAACATGAAAACTTGATATAATTTTAGGGCATGACATGAGAGCAGCTCAGTGGATTTCAGGGATTGAGGCTTTGGGGAATCAAATGCCTAGGTCATGGGGAAAAGCTTTTCTCTAGGTGTTTCAGAGTTTAGGTAGTGTTGGTTGGTCTCTCTTCTTTGGCAGAGCTCTTGGTTTTGCTCTATATATAGCCATGTAAATGTCATGGCTAAGCTTGGATTGCTTGGGAAGGAGATAAGCAACCTCATGATGGCATGGAGATAAGTTTCCTGGCTAGAGATAGACATGAATAAGTTTCGCTAAATCTTTCATAATGAAACTCCATTAAGACAAGGATTTTTGTTATGGCTTTGGCTCTCCTCCACTGGGTGGCTCATGTGTTAGTTAGAATTCCTAGGTTGAGCTGGCCAACTCATTCCATCTAAGCATATAAGTCATATATTATAATTAGGCAAGAATGACACATAGGCTCCCCCTCCTTTATTTTCATTGTTTGGTCATGATGACTTTAATTATGATAGGGAGAGTTCCTTAAAAAATGTTTTCCTTCCTTTGGTTGGAGAGTAGGGTGAGTGATGACTTCACAAATCTTTCCTTCCATGATTTCATGAAGGAATGAAACCTCCTTTCCTCGTCATAATGGCCTCATGATTGTCGGTGCATTTTATGTGTCGTGTGTGTGTTTTCTTTTTATTTTAGGAGTCACACAGTAGAAGCTGTCGGTTGCCGGAATCAAAATCCCGTCACCCGCTCTGGAAGGACGACAGTTAATTTAATTTAGGAAAGGAATACATCTAAACTGATATCATATCCATGATAGTTCAAATAGCTGAGAAATGTACCTTAAGCCATGCATTATCCTGAAGAATAAGCACGTTGCTTGACAATATGGCTCGATTAAATGAGCTAGAAAAAATTATGACATTTGTTTGGTCTGCAGAACCTGTGTTTTGACCAATAGGTTTCCCCCATTTAATACAGAAGAGAATTAAATGGGGTTTATATTAATGCTGGGTTCATTTTCGTTTCTTATAAGTGCAAGGCCCTATAGTTAATTACGTTATAGATAACCGAATTACCTAAGAAAACTCTAGATTTAAATAAGGAAAGATATTTTTATAAATTGACTTCAAAAGGCTTAGGATTCTTCAATGAAATGTGATAATCGAAGTCCAATAGATGAAAGGCTCAAATTTTGGAACAATTGTTGTAGGAATCCAAAAAAGGAAGAACTAGGGGAGATCATGGATCCAAGAGGATATCTTGGTGACTTCCCGGTCTATCATCTTTTTCGGCTCAATTTAGGCAGAGAATTAAATTTTTTTAGATTTCATCTTGCAGATTTTAATTATTTAGGGCTTACGTTCACTTCATACCGATCATGTGAATAGCTTGGAAGATAAGAGGATTTACATCATATCGGATGACAACCTCAAAATTCTAAGAAGAGTTAGGGCTTATATTATGCAGCAGAGCTGCTTAAATGCCTAAAAGATCAAGTGAGGATTTATGTTGCACTAGACAAGCGACCTCGAAGTCCTATGGCTTGTTATTTAATTCTAAGGAATGGTTCAGCTGAAGTAGACATATTCTGCTGTTGAAGATGGCCGTGCTGCCCACAATGCATGCTCCATGCTCCCTCGTTATAGTAGGTTTAGTTTAGGAAGTGACAATCAAGGGGGTGAGAGAAGTGTCATGTTTTAGAAGGTTGAAAATCAAAGTGTCTTAGCATTTGAGTTAAAACAAATGTTTAAGTTAATTATGGCGACACTGGTTAGGATCTAATGGTTCCCTCATTCTGGTACCACCATTTTCATTGGATTCACTTAGTCTGGATGAATATACTAAACCCAACTTAATGAGTTCCATACTTTCATCTAGACCGTAGGAAATCTTGTCAGTTACACGTAGGTTACTTCATCCGAGGAATTCCCGGTCATCCAATGGGACATCTTAATTTTAGTTACAATTGCAAGTCTTATTTGTTTGTGATTAAATTTTGAGTTGTTGAACATGTGGGGTTTAATCATTTTTACAATTTAAAAGTATGTGGGAAAGTAAAGCGAGAGAACTACGCTAAACAAGAGTATACGCTGTGGAAAGTAAAACAGGTAAACAACTAGGCATGTATATGTGCCATAGAAAGTAAAGCATATAAACAACCTGGCAGTATGACAACCAAGCATGTATATGTATGTACTAAAAAGTAAAGTAGGCGAATGGCTCAGGCATGTATATATATGTACTGAAAAGTAAAGCAGGAAAACTACACAAAACAAGTGTGTGTGAGAATGTGTATGTGGAGGTGATGTGGATGTGTGACGTATATGTGATGTGAATGTGTATATATATGTGATGTGAATGTGTATGTGGTAACTAAAAGGTGTGCAAAAAAAACCAAAAAGTCAAAAAGATGGTCTCGTAAGAGATTCGAAAGTGAAACTATGGAGAAAACTTCTAGGAAATTTGTAGAAACAAATTTTTAATGAGAATTCATAAGAGATCAGTAGAAAATATCGTAGGAAAAAAATCACGAGAAACAAAGGACAACGAATCTGTGAGGACCGTAAGTGCGATGGCGCAGAGGACTCAGAGTTCTGCTATACATCCCACCTTAAGTGCTAACTACCAGGCAGACACCCTACGGAAGGCAGTCCTTATTCGACCATAATAGTCAACCGCAGACCTTTGTAAATTTTTTACACATTTCAGTTCGGATTGCATGTGAGTGAAAAATTAGGTAAGTAGGTTGTTTTGTTGTGGAGGTAATTTTGTATTTTGAAAAATTTATATGTATATTTTAAAAAGTAATGTGATCCACAGGTTGACTACCCTAGTCGAACTAGGACTACTAGCAACCTAAGGGTGACACTACCAGATACCTCAAGGATGGGTGAATACTATCGGCAAATTCCTTCTTTTACCCCCCTTTGGGGTCTTTGAGTCAGGAGATACTATTCTATAATTTTCTTGTATCCCTCTTCTATGCACTGTCATCATCATCCTCCACAATCCATCCTACTTACAGCCTTGCTTGATGACCCCACATATAGCGGAAGGCTATATATGTGCACTTATGTGTCGTGCATAAGCACGTGACTTAGGCCAAGAAACTAGAAAAGGCAAAGGACAGGGAGCAAGGAAGAGAAAGAGGAGAAAATGATCCACCTAAAACAATGTCATGAAGGAGGTGGGTCGTTTCTCAAAAACGAACATCAAAGACATGTAAACTAGACCTCTCCCAATGTGGTACGGAGAGGTAGTCGTAAGTCATGTAAAACAGGTAGGCTAAGCCCCTCCAACATGGTGCAAGGGGTAGCTGTGAAAGGCAACAAGGCCAAGCCTATAAATAGCTAAGAAGAAGGATGCAATAGTCTTAAATCCTTTTGCATGTGGATAAAGTCGTAACAAGAAAGACAATCTCACGAATAAGGTTATGTAGTGAGTGAAGTGGTGTAGGGGTATGATGTGTAAAGGGATGTAGGAGGTGGGATAGTGTAAGACTTAAGGCAATGTGGCATGTAGGGTGATGTGGTGTAGGGATGTGAGCTAATGTAGCATATGATGTGATATAGGGTAATGTAGTGGAGTGATATAATGTAGTGTAGGGATGTGAGATAATGTAGCATATGATGTGATGTAGGGTAATGTAGTATATGAGGTAATGTATTGTAGGGATGTGAGTTAGTGTAGCATATGATGTGATATAGGGTAATGTAGTATATGGGGTAATGTAGTGTATGGATGTGAGATAATGTAGCATACGATGTGATGTGGTATTTAGGGTAATGTAGGGTAATGTTGCATGTGATGTGTAAAATGATGTAGCATGTGGTGTGATGTAGGGTAATGTAGTATATGGGGTAATGTAGCATGATATGTGTAGAGTGATGTAGGCATGTGGTGTGTAAAGTGATATGGGAAGTGGAGCAAGGTAGTATGTAAGGTAATGCAGGATGTAATGTAGAATTTGGGGTAGGAATTGTTGTGATGTAAGTGTAAGGAGTTAAGTAATGTGTGGTGTTTGATAATGTAGAATGTGAAGTAATTTAGGATGTGATGTAAGATGTGGAGTAGTGTAGGAAGAGAAGTAATGTGACATGTAAGGTGGCGAGGTAGTGTATCATGTAGGGGTAATGTGGTGTAGGGTAATGTGGCGTAGTGATATAATGAGTGTGATGATGTAGGTTATGTAGGATAATGTAGTGAATAGGATGTGGGTTATGTAAGTGGTGTAGTAACGCAAGACAAAAGAAGACATGTAAAATCAAAACCAATAAACAACGTAAGAAAACTAAATATGAATGAGAAAAATCGGGCAGCATAACGGTATAGAAAAATGAATTTTTCACACCAGCAATTTGCATAAGAGAAGTACCAAAAGCATGTATATATATATATGTACAATTCAATATTTCCACCAATTTCGAGTTTCCCACATTTGCAACAACATAATTGTGAAGTGCATATGACACCATTCCAAGCATATTAAACAAGTAGGAGAGCATGTATAAGAATGTAAAGGCACTCAACATTAGTATGTGAGTCTAAGGCAAACCAAGCATGAATAGTATATCCCAACTTTCTACCTTTTTGAAAGGGTAAACATGCCACATGCTTTTCTTTACTTTTTTCTCACTTAAATCAATTTAAATGATGCTTAATAATGTATATTTTAAGTGAGGGCAGCAAGAGAACATTTAAAGTAAACTTGCATGGTTATCATCCATGCAACTCTCGATATAGGGGCAACAAAAGAGCACTTAGAACCAACTTACCACAAATAAAATCAAATAAATTTTGCATAGGGACAGCAAGGAAGTAATCCAAATCAATTCAAAATAAGTGCAAAAGTGCAAATTTTCACTTAATGGTAGCATATGAACAATGACACTCTCTCATATCCAAAAGGGGCTATAGGCATCCATGTAGCAATGGACAACATTTCCAATGAAGTATTTGATGCGCATAGTAACTTCCATAAGAAAAATATGTAAGCATTTGAAAAATAAAGTGAAGTAAAGGCGGAGTGTAATGTGAAAAGTGCACTTCATGTATGTGATATGTAAAAACCTCAATACTATGGGATGACTTGTATGAAAAAGAGAACTTTGAATTTCTACAAGTAAAACATGATTTTTTTGCTTAGAATAAGATGAAACATATGTGGAATTATAGCTTTGATTTTGTATATGTGAATACATGTTGAAATAGATGAAAAACACGTGTAGGCGTGTTCAAATTTTGATGTTTCATGAGTGAACGTGTTTGAATCCGAAAATGGCAAATATTTCATCAAACTATTTCATGGTATTCCAACCAATGCAAAGCTTCATAAATGCATAGAATAAAGTAGGATATGTGTGAAAACCAAGCTTGGATGTTATATACATGAATACTTGAGGAAGTGAAACAAACAATCATACATGTGTTCGAATTTTGATAGCTATGCATGTGTCTATCTCTGATCCAAAAATTGTACAAATTTTATCAAGTCATTTGCATGCAAACCAATAAGTGCGAGGCAACATTGAATCACCACAAATCCATGTGAAACATGTAGTAGAGAAGTGACAAGTTCACCTAAGACACAATAGAGCAAGTGACTTTCAAGCAATATGTAACTTTCCAAGTGTAAGCTTTCAACATAAAGGCACTATAGGAAAAAGATACCAAATGTACAAAACTTTCAAGTTTTTTGACATCAAAAATATCATTTTGTCCATGAGAAAAGATGGAATATGTGTAAGAAAACAAAGCCTACATGTTATACATGCAAAAGCCTAGTGAAACGAGTGAAAAGAGGCTCCTATTTCTTCATATTTTGGGTGTTACATGTGGTGTTACCTTGAAATCCGAAAATTGCATGAATTAAACAAGTTTTTTCATGCTTCGAAAATACATAGCTCTAAAGCCAAGATCTCCCAAATAACAAAAGAGAAACATGTTACCTCTTCTAAGTAAGGTGTATCAAGCCCTAAGCACTTTCCAACATGTTTAAGGTATCACCAAGCTAATTTCATTTATGGAATGGGGTGGAATGTGTATAAAAACAATGCCCATGTGTTGTATATATGATAACTTGATGAAATAAGTGAAAGGCAAGCATTAAGGGTCACATTTGCAAGTGTTCCAAGTGTGAATATTTTCCAATCCGAAAATTGCAAAATATGTCACTTAGCAAATTTCATTTACAATTTACACATGCAAATAACAAAAGCTTTAAGCAATTGATACCTAAGCTTTGGCTCTAAAAAAAAGCAAATGAACTTTCCAACAAGCCTTCCAACTTTCTCATGAAAATGACAAAAGTCCTACACATTTTGAACATGAGTTTAGCCATCCAAATTATATAAGAAAGCACCATGAAATATACCAAACAATAGGCACCAACAACTAGCTTAATCTTTGCCATGATGTATAAGCTCAAAATTCCAACCACTAAATCACAAATTCACCATAAAATTTCTTAGCCCTCAAGCATTAGAAAATCAGCCATGAAAAATACCATGAGCTAACCCAATCTAAATTTCTATGTGAAACACAAAGAAAAGCTCATGCCATTTAAGGTCCTAGCCCCCACATATATAAGAATGGTTAAGGAGCAAAATCTACTAATTTAAAAAAAAAAATCGGTAGCATTCCCCTAGAAATCGGGTTTTTACACATCTTCTCCAAATATACCTACATGAGAAGAAGCATATAGAAAACCAAAGCAAACATGTAGGAACCTAGGCTAGCATGTAGGAGGCTTAATCAAGCCTAAATAAAACCCAAGCACTTATGTAAGAGCTAATTAATGCAAAGCTAAGCCAACCAACTTCAAGCATTTCTTTTCTCTCTTTTTTCTTCTTTTCTTTTTTTTTTTTTTACACTTTTTTTTTTCAAGTCAAGCAACATAAATGAGAGAAAGCATATATGGAACATGTAGGAAACTTCGTTTTCTCTCTCTTTTTTTTTTTTTGCCAAAGAAACATAAAATTTTTGGCATGTGAAATAGGCCCAAGACTAAATATGAAACTCCTATATATATATATATATTTATATGGAAGCCTTTCCAAAACTTAGCAAAAATTCCAAATTTTGCCACATGAAAGGTGTCCTAAACTTAGCATGAACTCTAAACATTAGCCTTTGAAAAGTACTTCAAGAATCCAAGCATAAATTTCAAAATTTTGTCACATGAAAGGACTTTCAAAAACTCAAGCGTAAACTTCAATTACCACCATATAACTCATTAGCCAAAAGCAAGAAAATATAAGCCATGAGAGGGGAAAAACATGCTTTAATGGCTAGGGCAAATCAACCAAACCAAAAAGAGGTGAAAGAATGGCAAAGCATATAGCTCCAACATAATTTAAACATAATTTTACCTAAGATTCGGCTCAAGAGGAAAAATGGCAGCACCTCCCTCTTCCTTATGCAAATTTTGGCCAACCCAAGTAAGGCCTAGGAAGGTCATTAAATAGGCAGAGAAAAGGAAGAAGAAGAAGGGCACAAGTGAGCCATTGAACTTACCAAAGGGTAAGGACCTTTGGTAGAAAGAATAAGGCAGCCATGAGACCAATTTGGAGGTGATAGAAGTGAAATGAGAAGTGAGCCAAAAGCTTCCATTGATTAGATTGAAGCTAAGGGAGGGAGAAAGCCATGCCTTGGAGAAGAAGCAAAGGGGAAGGAGCCAAACCATGGGAGCTTGCTCCTAGAGGGCTTGGCTAGGGTTGAAATTGCACCAATTTTGTAGTTGGAGGGGGCTGGTTCACAAATTAGAAAAGAGGGGGAGGAAGAGGGGTTCGACTAGGTTAAGTGAGGGAGCAAAACAATATATTTTATTAGCTATTTACTCACCCGGGGACACCGATTTTGATGTCGTTCGTTCGTGCATCAAATTATATCAAATTATATATGCCTCCCAAGTAATGTCAATGTTCTGAATGTACGACACTGTCCATTTAGGAATTCAAGATTGTTTGGCCAACCTCATCATCAAAACAGTTCAAACAAAGGTCAAATTTGAGGTTTTCTAGATTAAATCGAATTTTGGTGAAACTCAAGGCCAAAGTGGTGGTAATTGAATGTTGTATTTAGTTTGGGGGGATGTGTCAAAGCATTTAAAATTCAAATTGGGAATAAATTGGTTAACATGGGGTTCAATTTGGGTCAAATCGGAGTTTAGGTCAAAATTAGGGCTTTTGATTAAATTGGTTTAAATTGACAAAATTGGGTTATGGTGTAGATGGAGAAAATGAAAGTGGAAATATTTCAGAGGTTTTAGGAATTTTAAGGAATTTTTTGAATTTTTCAAATTTTTGGCTATGCAGGGGTATTTTGGTAATTTCGGGGATTTTTTGAAATTTGGTCAAAAGTCTGATTAAAAGGTCCAAATTGGTTCAAAATATAATTTGGAGTTGAACAGCAGTGTCCGAGAACATTTCTGACTAATGTGGAGAGTTTTACGAATCCTAGAGCGCTTTTCCAAGTATCGGCTTCTTCGGTTGCGACACATCCACCAGTTGCTCGAAAGTATGACATGTTTATAGTTAAACTTCATCATTTGATGAGAGGAACACTCTAGAATGATTTCTGGAGAGCTCAGATGATTCTATGAAGTTTTGGGTTTTGGGCCCTTTTCAAGGGCAATTTGGTAATTTTGGCTAATTTGGCGGAATTTAGGTAGTTTTGGTAAATGTGGGTAATTTTGGTCAATTTGAGTGGTGGGAAGTATTTTGGAATTATTTATGTGGAATTTAGGTAATTTTGGTCGATTTTTGGATTTTTTGTGGAGTTTTAGGGTTCGAGGGCATTTTGGTGATTTGGCGGGGTTTAAGGGCTAAGGGTCAAAATATAGGAGAGTTTGGTAGCATTTAGTATTCAATTTGAGATGTCAAGTTGTTTAAGTTACGGCTCATAAATGGCTCTCTTTGGTCCTCCATGTGTTGGTCCTAGCCATTGTTGACCTCATTTTTGATGAGGTCTTCTCTTCTTCTCTTTAGTACTTAGGATCTAGCCTTAGGCTTTTCCTTTGACTATCATAGAGGATTAGAATTGGGACCCACCTTTTAGAAATTCAAACCACTTCTAAACTCCCTGCAAACTCCACAAACTTGACTATAGACCCCTAATCACCTAGAGGGTTGAAATCAAATGTGGAAGTTTAAAGGATGAGTTCCTATAGGACTCCTTGGCCTTAGGATGCGCCACTGGTGGCCTCGGTCCGGTGAGGGGCTGACTTATACACACACTACACTCATACACTACACTTCCATACACCTCCTAAAACCACACCTATACCTAACTTGACCTCCCGACTCATGTAAGTGATTCACATGGATGGTCCTTAACCCCTAAGCCCTCGGCAAGAGGGTTAGGAACAACATAGTGAGTGCCTCAAATGAGTCCCTTCATGGATCATGTGGGCTTGATATGGCTTCATGGCTCAACCAAAATGGTTGTATTCCACTTACATCCACCCAATCTTCAATTTTCCAAATTTTCAATTTTTGACCCCGGGACCCTACACCCCGCCTAACCTACCAAATGCCTTTGAAACTACCCGAATTTCTCAAAAATTTCCAAATTACCCAAAACTCTCCAAAATCAATCCCAAACATTTCCACACCACTTAAATTGATCATCCATACCCAAAAATGCCAAAAAATTCCAAAATACCCCCCAATACCTTCCAAATACCCAAAATACCCCTCTTAGCCAAAAAATCCAAAAATTCAGAAAATTCCCAGAAAATTCCCGAAAATCCCAAATATTCCCAATTTCATTTTGTTCAACTACACCATGGGCCAATTTTGTCAATTTACCCCACTTTTATCAAAATCCCCAATTTGACCCATTTTAACCCAAAGTGAACCCAATGTCAAACCTAACCTACCCAATTGACCTAAATTCTGGTCCAATTCAATTCTAAATTTCAATTCAACATCCCCAACACCAATCTAGACCAAATCCAAGCCCAATTTGATTGAAATTTGGATCCAATTTCACTTTTGACCTTAAAGCTCAATTTGGACCTATGACCGAAACCTAACCCAAACTCACCCAATTCAACTCCAATTAACCCCAAGTCTTTTCCAAACCTTCCTTAACATCCCCATAAACAAAACACTAACATGATTTGCCCAAGATTTTGATCCAAACCCCACTCAAATTCAACCCAAAATCAAAAAGCCCAATTTTGACCTAAACTTAAACCTAGCCCAAATGAGCCCAAATCCCAAAATCAAAACCTAACCAAAGCCAAAACCTCTTTGAAACACTCCCATGAACATTTCTCAAACATTTATTTTACATCAATTTCAACTCTAGCCCAACTTTGGCCCATGGTAGCCCATTTTGGCCCACCTTAGCCTCTTTACCAAAAAGGCCCATATTCAACCCAATTCAAACCCAAATCACCTCAAATTTGTTTCAAACCACTCATGACACATCTCTAAACCAAACTCAACAATTATTTGGCCCAAGCCTTTACCAAAATTTCATCCCAAAACCCATTTTAAAATTCAAAAGCCCACTTTCCTAAACCATTTTAAAAGCCCATCCTTTACCACATCCAAAGGCCCAAAATTGGTCCCAAAGCCCATATGACATTTCCCCTCATCATACTTTCAATTAAACTCAATACCTAAGTCCTAAATTCATAATCAAATCATTCCAAATCAAGTTCCATACAAATTTCCATCAAATTACAAAAAAATTCATATAATCCATTTTCATGAAATTGACCAAGCTTTCCCCAAGCCAAAGGTGAGCCATGAAGCCATGCATGAGCCACATGGAAGCCATGAGAGCCTCTTTACATGTCACCATACCATATTGGGTAGGAAGGAGGGCCCCTTTCCTTAATCCCTAAAGCTCATTAGCCTTAATCATGATTCACCTAAAACTAAATTTAATCCAAATATATTTGGATGGAGACTTCTCCATGCCAAACCAGATGATCCCTTTGATCCCCCACAAGACCCAAAGCCACCTTGAGGGGTGCACCAAGCCCAAATGGGTGAGTTGACCCATTTAGATCCAAAATGGTCTTCCCCCATTCCATTTCAATCCAAGCTCTTTACACTTGGCATTTGCCAATTGCTTGCACAAACACCCGCCTCGACCCACTGACCCCGAGGGTGACCCTTGCTCGCCGGCCAGCCACCCCGGTCGCCGGAAAACTCCATGGCCGAGAGGTCCAAGTCAATCCAAGCTTGGAATTCTCACCTGCTGAGGCTGCCCCATGCCCGGTGGCCATTGCAGCTGTTCTTCACTTGCCATGAGCAGCTGATCCCAGCCCTTAACTCTCCCTGGGAAGCCCTCCAGCCTCTCCTATTTAAACCCCTCACCTTCTCGGCCATGAGTGGTGCTGAACCAGACCTTACTGAAACTCTGCCAAAATTGTTCCAGACTCCTCCCCACACACAGAGCACTTGATCCCCAGTGAGATCCCCCTGCCATTTCTTCTCTGTGAGCTCAATTTCAGAGTTGAAATTCCACCCAAAACCAGGACACTTCTCCACAGTGGACCAATCCCAAAATTGATTGGTCCTACACCTGCACCAGACCAAGGGAAAGTGTCCACCAGCAAAAGCCCCATCTCCAGGCCACCCAGTTGTTCCAGACTCCAAAGGTTGTGATCAGCTTTGGTGGAAATCACACCTAGGCAATTCACTACATCCCCAAACTTCATCCTTAGCCTCCTGCGGCTCCAACGAACGTGCCGAGCATCTCTGATTGAGGCTTCACCTCTCAGAGCTAAGGTATGAACTAATTCTTCATCCCGAGCTTCTGAAGATTCTCCATTTCAAATGCTTTAATTTCAATGCATGATAACCGTATAGATGTGTTCGTCTCTTCAAGACGAATCCATAGAGCATAAGAACATGAAAATCCATTGAGTATCGAGTGAGATATTAAGGATTTAGTGTGGACGGCTCTCGGGTGAGGACACTTGGGGACGATGAACGGATGCCGTCCATTTAATACACGCGCGGACGGACGGCCAGGATCGCGTCGGATCAGAGGACGGAGCAATATAGCGGGTCCCGGGAGCGCTGACGCGGATGGCGGCGTCGAATGGGAGCGCGCCGCGTGTGCATTCGGAGCTGCCGAGGTTGACGCGGCGCCGCGTCACTTAAATATAAAATTAGGGATTTTCTTAATTTATTTAATTCCCCGAACTTTGAAAATTCATATCTTTGTGTAGAAAAGTCCTAAAAATAAAATAAAAATACCCTCTTGCTCGGTGAACGAGAGGAGAATAATGTGGAAAAGAAATTAATTAATTTTGTCCAGTATTTTATTTTTAATTAATTATTTACTCCCTGCATTATTTTAATTCTCCATGCATTCACACAATTCACCATGGCATGAGACCATAGGGCTTTTGAAGCCTCTGAATTTGGGAACATTCCCTGAATTTTCCAAAGTCAGAGGTCATCCCTATGAAGAGTTATTGATTTTTCAAATGCATGTTGCTGTTTTAAGTATTTTAATTTCAAAAATTAGCATGTTGTGAAATAAATTCTAGGAAAATTTGGTGATGTTCCATATGACCAGAGAACCCTAGGAAAAATAGGATTTGGGTAAATTCACTTAGATTAACCCTAATTGGCTTAAACACCCAAAATAGGTTTCTAATTAATTAGAGTTAACCATAAATCAAATTGAATTGAAATCAATTCTCCACTGACCTTTAGGATCAGAGGAACCCATCATAAAAATTTGAGGTCAATTGGACTTGGTTAGCCCCACTAATTGGGTTGATTAAGCCACTTAGTCATTTTAAACTTTAAAAAATTCATAACTTTCAAAATATCTTTCAAAAATTCACCAAATTGGTTTTGGAGTCTCTCTGATATCAGGGGAGTTTAAGAAAATTAAAATTTCAATTTTCTAAAAAAGTTGATTTTTAATATTATTTTAATATTTTTAATAATTAAAAAATAATAAAAATCACAAAAATAATAAAATTCACCACAATGTCATATTTTGAATTTTAATCACTTAGGAACAAGTCCCATATTTTTCCTAGGTCTATTTAGTGAGATATTAATTTTTAAAGCTCTAGGGTAATTTTAAAATTAAAAAATGTATTTTCTAGCATTTTCACCAAAATAATTATAATAAATCAAAGAAAAATCAGAAAATTGTAAAGTTTGGTTCTCTGGAATCCTTGATATCAGAGAGAATTTTAAAAATTATAAAATTTATTTTTCAACATTTATTTTATTTTTAAATTAATTAATACTCCAGAACTTAAAATAATTCTAATAAATAAAATATAATTCAAAAAATTACAAAATTTGGTCCAAGTGGTCCTCTGGTCATTAGGAATGTCCCCTAATTTTCTTAAGGACAGAAACTTTCCCTTGGTCATGTTATTGAATTTTCCTTGGAAATTTCTATTTTCTACTAAAAAATAATTATATAAATAAATTAAATACAGAAAAATCACATTTTCTCCTCTCATGTCTTTATTGACACATAAGTGAAGTCACATAAAAATTTCAAGTTCATTTGAATTCAATTTAGTGAGTTATGAAATTATTAGGCTTAAAGGGCAAAATGGTAATTAAAATTTTAACCCTTAATTAAAACTTTAGATTTAATAAAAATTTTTAACAAGTAAAATATCTGATCCTAATCTGGTTTGGATGATTGAAATTTAAATAATTAAAGGGTAGAAACCCATTAAGCAATTTAAAATGATTAAACTTTAATTAAATAATTAATTGAATTTGGAAGAATAATAAAATTGGAATTATTAAAATAGGGATATTATTAGGAAGAGATTTATTCTTTAATTTAAAAATCCCTAAATTAATCATCTCATTAATATTCAACTCTTAATTAAAATGATAACTCAAATTTAAAATATTAAAAGACTTAATCATTAAACTAAAATTAAATCATTAAACTCTTTCAAAAAAATTTCAATTAAATTAAATTAAATTAAATTAAGATTAAAAGTTGAATTAAATTAAAATTAAATTAAATTAAATTAAGATTAAAAGTTGAATTAAATTAAATTAAATTAAAATAAATTAAATAAATTAAATTAAAATAAATTAAATAAATTAAATAAATTAAATTAAAATAAATTAAATTAAATTAAATAAATTAAATAAATTAAATTAAATTAAATTAAATCAAATCAAACCAAATTAAATTAAATCAAATTAAATTAAATTAAATTAAAAAATTAAATCAAATAAATTAAATTGAATTAAATTAAATCAAATCAAACTAAATTAAACTAAATTAAATTAAATTAAATTAAATTAAATTAAATTAAGTTGAACTAAATAACCTCACTTAAGACATGAAGAAATAAATCTAAAATAACTTGAACACTATTCCAAACTTAAATCATTAATTTGAACTTAAATTTGAATCACAAATCATTAAATATCATTTTGCCCTTAGGAGCTTTAGTTATCATAACTCCTAAATAGAGCATTAAAATGAAATGTTACTTCACTTATAGGACATTCAAATGTCCTAGTTCACTGAGCAAGTTAACAAAAATTGAAAACCTCGGACGATCGATTCATTTATATAACTAAATTCTCTTGGACTTAAAACAATCCTAGAAATATTGAAAAGATGTTTAAGATTCTTCTTAAGCACTTCCTCAATATGTTAGGATATTTATAAGAACAATTGAACTTAATTATTCTCTGATGAAGAAAATCGTCCTCAAACTAAAAACATGAGAACCTAGACGTCATAGGAAATGACTAGCTATAGGATTAGGAACTTGGTAGAAAACCATAAACCTTTCCCTTAGCTTTACCTAGGAACTTGCTTAAATATTCTAATTGTGTTTTAAGTGCGGCTTGGAATGACGGGAAGACCCTCCAGGTACGCTTTTATTTTATTGCAGTTTATTTTATTGCAAATGCACTTTATTTTTCTTGCATGATAAACAACAGTTGCATGAAAACCTACACCTTTAGGACAGAAACCAAAACTGAAACCCATAACTAAATTGAAAGACACTACAAGATAAAATTCACCTCCACAACATTTCAAAATATAAGACAACTCAAAATTTAATCACAAACAGAACACAAAACTACAATTACAACTAAATTAAAACGTCCTGTTGGATGATCGGGAATACCTCGGATGATGTAACCTACGTATTGCTAACGGGATTTCCCACGGTCTAAATGAAAGTGTGGAACTCATTCGATTGAGTTTAGCAAATTCATCCGGACTAAGTGAATCCGATAAAAATAATGATGCCGGAAGGATGGAACCGTGGGATCTTAACCGGTGTCGTTATAATCAACTTTAAGATTTGTTTTAATTAAAACACAAAAAACACTTGGAAATTAAGACTTCTCTAAACCAAAACACTTTTCTCATCCCCTGATTTATGATTTCTAAAACTAAACCTCTGCAACAACAAGGAGCTCGGAGCATGGTGGGCAGCACGGCCATCGTCGTCAGCAAAACTTGAACCTACATCAACAAAAGTTTCCTAGAATTAAACAACAAAGCCATAGGACTTCGAGGTAGTTTGCCTAGTGCAACATAAATCCTCGACTCTTCGTTAGGCATTTGCATTGCAAATTAAGCCCTAACCGGTCTTAGGATTCCGAGGTAGTCGTCCGATACGACATAAACCCTCATATCTTATAGGCAATTTGTATGATTCTATCATATAAATATAAGCCCTAATTAACTAAAATTGGCAAGATTAAAACATTAAATGAACATTAGGACTTTCCTAAATCCAAGCCAAACAATAGGATAGTCGGGAGATTACCGAAGTCCGCTTCGGATCCGTAATTTCTCCTACTTTTCTTCCTTTGAATTTCCGAAATAAAATGTTCCAAATTTGAAGCTAATCCCTTTTGAAATTTCAAAAATTCAATCCTTTGAAAACTTAAACTTTGAAATTCTTGAGAGCGGAATTATTGATTATTATCGAGAGTTTTCTTAGGTGATTCCCGTCACTTAAGATGTAATTAACTATAGGGGCTTGCCCTTATAGGGAATTTTAAAGAACCCGAGTAATATAAACCCTGTTTAATGTTTTCATATTAAACGGGGAATTTGTCGGCTTATAAAATTGGTTCGCGGACCAAACGGATGTCACAATCTTCTAGTTTATTTAACCGAGCCCCACCGTCGACGAGTGTGTCTATCCTTAGGGATAGATACACGATTTGCGGTGCGGTGCTCGTTTATATAAACTATTTGGGATGTGAGATCGGTTTGATTTCATATCTTAAAATCTTCAAATTTAAAATTATTTTCAAAATCAAATATTACTTTCTAAATTATATCTATATTTAAATTTAAAATTCGCCGACAACTTCTGTTAGGCGACCCCTTTTTAAAATACGACACTCAACCTAAAAATATGCCGACAGCCATCATAGCCATAGTCTTAAGGTTGGTGGGACCACCCATATGAGTTTCCAATGAGTTAAGGCTTCAAAGTAAGATATGTTTGGTTCAGAGTTGTAAGTGTGTAGTGTGTGGGTGTAGAACATGAGTCTCGGACCTCCCAGGGTCAATCCTAATGCCTGACCACCTATAGGGGATTTCACTTGGCCTTCCTTATGTTTAGTTTCTTTCCTCTGATCATTAGAGGTTAGGCTTTAATATGTGAAAGCTCCAAGTGAGAAAGCAAGCATGTGGAATTTCTATGTGGTAGGATTCCATCGCTAGTCTTCTAAGAAAAGTCACCAAGGGAGTCCTATGGCTAGACCCTAGGCTATCTAAGAAGAAACTAGACCTCAACCAAAAGTGAGATCAACAATGATGACCTTGTACTAAGGTCAATAATTGTGGGCTTTTGGGTTCTATGTAGGTTATTCATTTTATAGTGGATTTTAATGGGTTGTGTATGACCTAATATGAATAGGCCATTGAAAAGCCTAAAAATGCTTGATTTTACATATACATTTTATGCTTAATTTTAATGATATTGCGCTGTAATGGAAGGTATATTGTATGTTTTTTTGTCTTTAGGTAAAAGAAATGAACTTTTGGAGAAAAAACGAAGCAAAAACGGTGCAATTTGGAGTAAAAAAGAGAAAAAAGCAAATTTTGGCTTGGCACATTTTGATATACCTTTCTATGCTTAATCTCTTTCACACTTCTTGCATATTTCTGAATGATATTACACTTTAAAGAAAAGTTTTTTCTCATGCTTATTTTTAGGTCTATCTTTTAGGAATGCAACGCAACTGAAATGAGGTGAAACAGATGGAGCCAAACAAAGCAAAACAGTGGAGCTGCGCATAATGGTCGTTGACAGCGCCAGAAACCCGAGAGCCTCAAAATTATGGTATCGACGACACCCAAAATGATTCTGGCGGTGCCAGGGACGGTTATTGGCCATATACATTGAATTTGGAAGCTTTTTGGAAGGTTTTTGAAGTTCCTCTTGGGAAATTCATCCCTACACTATTTTAAAGTAAATTTGAAGCCAAATAAGGGAGTAAAAGTTTAAGAAAATGTGGAAAATGTTTAGGGATCTTAGAAAAGGAGCATAAATGTAGATTTCTATCTTTCTGGAAAGATTGGAGAGGCGATTTTGAGAGAATCTATAAGGGTTTATACTAGCATTGCATGTATCAGTAGAAGACATTGTGGGAGAAATTTTCAACTTTCCTTCAAGGGAAAAAAAGCTAAGTATTGTGTTCTTCATTATCTTATGATTTCTTCAACACTTATTTTGTGGATTTGCTATTATGTAATGAAATTTTCTGTTGTGTTTTCTTCATACTTTGTGAAGTGTTTCTCTTACTCTTTCTTCTAATTTTGAAATAGTGGCAAGTGAAGATTATGACATTGTTTTCATTTTATTGTTCTTTCGCAATGAGTAGGATTAATTTTTAGGATATTGGGATGTATGCTAGAAGAAGTTTTAATTATAAATGTGATGGTTTTTACTTGAGCTTCATTTTCATTACAATAAGAGCACGTTGTAGTGTTAAAATTCGTTGTAATTGCGCTATGATCCGAGTGGGCAGAGTAATTCTCAACAAAGTGCAACCACATTCAAATCCATGGATGGTGAAGTTCATGGGGGTTGAGTACAAATAAATAATGAAATATACTTTGATAGACATAGAAAATGAGATTAGGGTGATAGACTAAAATCAACAATTTGGTCCAAGTGTTTGGAAACTAATGTGAAAGTTAGCCTTCAGGCGAAGGGAAGTGGGAGCTTTGGAGTGAAAGTCAGTATCTTCCTAGCCTAACCACAGATTTGGGGACTAAACCTTGTACTATCCAATGTTTTTTATGCTCTCGGACGAGGGTAAAGAGTATGATTTCTCATATTTGGCACATATAATATTTAATGCATCTCATTCCTTTACATCAACCAATTCACTGCATAAGAATAGTAGTTTTTACATCTCAAAATTCTCCAAATCAATTCATCCATAAAGGGTTATCTTTAGAATTAATATTTCCCTTTAGGAGTAGTTATTAGTTATTTTAAACATAAGCTTACCTTTAGGAGTATGTGTTTGTTAAACTACTTAAATTGATCTTCCAAACTATGGTCTGATAGTAGTAGACTAGAATTTGACTATGGACCTCTTACCTCGCTTCCTTATGGGATCGATTAACAGGACTCCATTAGAGCCTTGTATTATTTGATACGAGACATATACTTGCGTAAAACCTCTAGTGTGTGCACGTACATACCAATATAACAACACACAGAAAAATAACACACGCCGGGGGTGCATCATGTTTTTTGGACCATTGCCGAGGAAGCTTCATTAAGATTTTTAAGAGAACTTTAGTCGAAATAAATAGGCTTAAAATTGTAAAAGTTTAGTGTCGTAAATTTTTTTTGTGTGAGAAGTGTTTTTTGTATGAAAAAGTATTGTGAAAAAACTTTTAGTGTGAAAAATAAGTTGTTTGGCAAAATGTTTGTTGTGTTGAATATATTTTTTATTTTATTTGTTTTATTCTTAAAGTGTTATTTTTACTATTACATATGCAAAATAAAGGATATCTAGGACTTGTGCCTTATGGTTCCGAGTTTGAAAAATTGAAAAAAAAATCCAAAAACAGAAAGGACTTAAAAACCTAGAAATGGAAATTGACAAGATTCAAATAAATGACTTGGAAAATCATCATAAATTAGTGAGGAATTATGTAAATCCTACGAAAGATGAAATTCACTAAAGTATACAAAACCCTGTCGTATAACCTGACTCGTTTGAACTAAATCTAGTGATTATCCAGCTGGTGCAAAACAATCAGTTTAGGGAACGCCTTCGGTGAATCCCTATTGACACTTATCTAGTTTTCTAGAACTTTGTGCTAAATTTTGTTATAATGACATGTCAGTCGATGTTGTTAGTCTAAGGAATTTCCCTTTCTAACTAAGGGATAAGGCTAAAATGTGGTTATACTCACTATCGGCATATTTTTATGTTGTGTTTTGAAAAGGGGGTCTCTAATAGAAATTGTCGGCAAATTTTAAATTCTAAATTTAATTTTAAATATATAATTTAGAAAGTAGCATTTGATTTTTTTAAATAATTTTAAGTTTAAACATTTTAAGATATGAAAAATCAAACCGATCTCACATCCCAAATAGTTTATATAAACGAGCACCGCATCACAAACCGTGTATCTATCCTAAAGAATAGACACACTGCTTGACCATGGGGCTCGATTAAATAAACTAGAAGATTTGTGACATACGTTTGGTCTACAGACCAATTTTATAAGCTGACAAGTTCCGTGCTTAATATAAATGAATTAAGTAGGGTTTATATTACCTAGGTTCTTAAAGTTCCCTATAAGGGCAAGCCCCTATAGTTAATTACATCCTAAGTGACATGAATCACTTAAGAAAACTCTTGATAATGATCAGTGGTTTATGCTTTCAAGAAATTTCAAAGTTTGAGGTTTTCAAGATTGGACATTGGAAAGTCAAAAGGGAATGGATCAAATTTGGAACAGTTATTTTAGTATTCCAATGGAGGAGAAGTAGGGGATATCACGGATTTGAGACAAGTCTCAGTGACTTCCCAACTATTCTATTTGTTTAGCTTGAATTTGGGAGTTTATTTAATGTTGAAATCCTGCCAATTTTATTTAATTAAGATTTATATTTGCATGACATAATCATACAAATAGCCTCGAAGATGTGAGGGTTTATGTCGTACCAAACGACTTCCTCGGAGTCCTAAGATCGGTTAGGGCTTAATTTACATAACATGATTATGCAAATGCCTAACGAAGAGTTGATGATTTATGTTGCATTAGGCAAACTACCTCGAAATCCTATGGCTTGGTTACTTAATTCTAAGAAAGGTTTTGTTGAAGTAGATCCGAGTTTTGCTGATGACGATGGCCGAGCTGCCCACTATGCTCCGAGCTCTTTGTTGTTGCAGAGGTTTAGTTTTAGAAGTCATAAATTAGGAGATGAGAGAAGTTTTTTGGTTTAGAGAAAATTTTTAAAATCCGAGTGTTTTTAATATTTTAATTAAAACAAATCTTAAAGTTGTTTAAACATAACCGATTAAGATCCCACGGTTCCGTCATCCCGACACCGTTATTTTCATTGAATTCACTTAGTCCAGATGAATTTGCTAAACTCAATTGAATGAGTTTCACACTTTCATTTAGATCATGGGAAATCTCTTTAGCAACACGTGGGTTACATCATCCGAGGTATTCCCGGTTAATTGACAAGACGTTTTAATTTAGTTGCAATTGTAGTTTTGTTGTTTTGTTTGTGATTAAATTTTAAGTTGTTTTATATTTTAGAATGTTGTGGCGGTGAATTTTATCTTGCAATGAGTTTTAATTTAGTTTTGGTTTCAGTTTAGGGACTATGCTAAAGGTTTTTGTTTTTATGCAACAGTCTTGTTTAACATGCAAGAAAAGTAAAGTACAGTGCATGTAAGTAAATTGCAATAAAGCAAATTGCAATAAAATAAAAGCGTACCTGGAGGGCCTTCCCGTTATCCCAAGCTGCACTTAAAACATATGTTAAGGCATTTAAATATTTCAACAAGTACCTAGGTAAAGCTAAGGGAAGGGTTTTGGTTGTCTACCAAATTTCTAATCCTATAACTAGTCATCTCCTATGACGTCTAGGTTTTTGGTTTGGTTTAAGGATGATTTTCTTCATCAAAGAACAATTAAATTCAGTTGTTCTTCTAAAACATCCCGTCATATTGAGGAAGTGTTTAGGACGAGTCCTAAACATCATTTCAATACTTTTGGGATTATTTTGTGTCCAAGTAAATTTAGTTGCACAGGTGAATTAATCATCCAGGAGTTTAGTTAAACTTTGTCTCTTACTCAGTGAATTTGGGTATTTGATTACCTGATGAATGAAGTGACATCTCACTTAATACTCTATTTAAGAGTTATAATAATTAAAGCCTTTAAGGGCAAGTTGGTTTATCGGGAATTTTAATCATTCTTAATTTAAAGTTTGAGTCAATGGTTTAAAGTGTTTTAATTTAATTATGAGGTTTTAATTAATACTTTTAAGTTTGGAATAGTGTTCAAATTATTTTAGATTTAATTTAAATCTTTACATTTTCAATTATCTTGGTATTTCAAATTGATGTTCATGTTTTAAATTTACTTAGATAGAACGAGGTGTTGAAATTATTGATACGTTTTGATATAACTCTTAATGATTTCATTTAGGTTTGTTGTTAAATGATTTTAATTCAATTTAATTTAATTTAATTTTAATTTAATTTAAATTTAATTTAATTTAATTTAATTTAATTTAATTTAATTTTAATCTTAGTTTAACTTTAATTTAAATTTAATTTAATTTTAATTTAATTTTAATTTAATTAAATTTAAATTAAATTTAAATTTAATTTAATTTAATTTAATTTTATTTTAATTTAATTTTAATTTAATTTTAATTGTTAATTTTAGTTTTAATTGTTAATTTGGATTATTATTTTAATTCTTAATTAAGAACTAAATATTGTTAAAGTGATTTATTTAGGGATTTTTTTAAAATTAAAGAATAAATATCCTCTTAATAATATCCCTATTTTAATAATCCAAACTTTAAATATATTCTTTCCAAAATTTAAATCATTTAATTAATTAAAGTTTCATTTTGATATTTTCAAAGTGTTTAGTGGGTTTCTACACCTTAATTTCCCTAAGTTTCAATCATCCAAGAGAAAGTTAAAATCAAATATTTTACTCCCCATTTTTATTAAACCTAAAGTTTTAATTAAGGGTTAAAAAAATTTAATTACCTTTATGCCCTTTTAAGCTTATTTATTTCATAAATCACTAAATTGAGCTCAAATGAATTTGAAATTTTTATGTCAACTCACTCACATGTCAATTAAGACATTAGAGGAGAAAATATGATTTTTCTGAATTTAATTTATTTATATAATTATTTTTAGTAGAAAATAGTGGTTTTCAAAGAAAATTCAACAACATGACCAAGGAAAGGTTTCTGTCCTTAAGAAAATTATGGGATGTTCCTAATGATCAGAGGACCACTTGGACCATTTTTTGTGATTTTTTAAACTATATTTTATTTATTATAATTATTTTTAGTTTTAGAGTGTTAATTAATATTAAAATAAAATAAAAGTTGAAAAATAGATTTTATATTTTTCATAAATTTTTCTGACCTCAAGGAGTCCAGAGAAATAAATTTTATAATTTTATGATTATTCTTTGATTTATTAAAATTATTTTAGTGAAAAAGGTTGAAAATTCAATTTTTAATATTAAAATTTACATTAAGCCTTTAAATATCAATATCTTATCCTAGGGACTTGGGAAAAATATTTTGGTTTATTCTTAAATGATTAGGAGTCAAAATGTGACATTTTTATGATTTTTAATATTTTTGTGATTTTTATTATTTTTTAATTATTAAAATATTAAAATATTGTGAAAAATCAACTTTTTTAGAAAATTCCAATTTTAATTTTCCTGAACTCCCCTGATATCAAAGAAGATCCAAAATCATTTTTGTGAATTTTTAAGAACTATTTTTAGAGTTATGAATTTTTAAAGTTCCATTTTGCTTATGGGGCTTAATCAATCCATTTGGTGGGGTTAATCAAGTCCAATTGATTTCAAAATTTTATGTAAGGCTCCTCTAACCCTAAAGAGTAATGGAGAATAGTTTTTAAGTCAATTTGATATGTGGTTAACCCTAATTAATTCAAATTCAATTTTAGGGGTTTAGGCCAATTAAGGTTATTATGAATGAATTAACTCAAAATATATTTTTCATAGGGTTCCTTGGTCTTAAGAAACATCACCAAATTTTCCTAGAATTTATTTTACAACATGCTAATTATTGGAATTAAAATACAAAAAATAGTGACATGAACTTGAAAAATCAATAACTTTTCACAGAGATGGCCTCTGACCTTAAAAAATTCAGGGAATGTTCCCAAGATCGAAGGCTTCAAAAGCTCTATGGTCTCATGCCATGGTGAATTGTCTATGCAAATGAAGAATCAAAATATTGAAAACAGTAAATAAATTATTAAAAATAAAATACTCATCTAATTAACTTGATTTCTTTTCCACATTATTCTCCTCTGTTCACTGAGCAAGAAGGTATTTTTGTTTTATTTTTGTGATTTTTTTTACGCAAGGATATGAATTTTTGAAGTTCAGGGCATTTAAATAATTCAAAAATAGCCTAATTTCCTACTTATCCACGCGGCGCCGCGTCAACCTCGACAGCTTCGAAAGCCCACGCGTCGCGCTGTGATTCGGCGCCGCCATCTGACTCAGCTCTCCAGGAGCTCGCGGTTCACGTACCATTGCGCCGTCCGACTTGATCTCGACCGTCCGCTCGATACACACGTGATCCAACGGCTCCTGGTCATCGTCTACGACTGGTGTGCACCCGTGGCCATCCACACTAAAACCCTAAGATCTCACTCGATTCTCAATGGATTTTCGTGTTCTTACTCTATCGATTCGTCTTGAAGAGACAAACAAATCCATATGGTTTATAGGCTATGAAATTAACCCAAACAAAATGGAGAATTGCTGGAAGCTCGGGAGGAAGAATGAGTTCATACCTTTGCTCAGAGAAGTGAAGCTTCGATCTAAAAGTTGTGTCACCTTTGATTGAGTCCAGGTAAGCTCCAGATGAAGTCTCTGGCTTTGGGGAATTGTCTAGGTATGAAAGTGACCAAGGCCGATCATAAAGCTTGGAGGCTGGAAGGCTTTTGCTGGGGAACTTCTCCTCTTAGTCTGTTGAAGGTGTAGGATCAATCAATTTGGAGATTGGCTCACTGTGGTGAAGTGTCCTGTTTTTTGGGTGGATTTTCAACTCAGAAATTGAGCTCACAGAGAGGGTTTTAGGGCTAGATTTCAGTGGGGATCAAGTTCTCTATGTTTAGAGAGGGGTCTGGAATGATTTTGGCAGAGTTTTTGTAAGGTTTTGTTCAACTCCCTCTTTGGTCGAGAGGTGAGTGGGTTTAAATAGAGGTGGCTAGAGGGCTTCCCAGCGGCAATTGGAGGCTGGGATCGGGCACGCTCAAGGGAGGAGAATAACAGTCATGGTGTCCATTTGGGTTGGGACAGCTCAGCCAGGGAGAATTGAAAATTTTGGCTCACATGGAGCTCTCGGCCATGGTGTTTTCCGGCGACCCAGGCGGCTGGCCGGCAGGGTCAGGTCACCATCTTGACTCAGTGGGTCCAGGGATTGAGTTTGGTGCAAGCAATTGGCTATTGCCATGTGTAAGGAGGTTTGATTAAAATGGCATGGGGCAAGGGTCATTTTGGCTTGATTTTGGTCAATTCATTTATTTTAGTTTGGTGCACCCACCAAGGGACTGATTTGGGCTGAGGTAGGTCGGATGAGTCAGCTGGTTTGGAGTGGAGAAGTCTCCATCCAAATATATTTGGATTAATTTTGGGTTAGGGTGGAACATGGGTATGGCTAATGACTTTTAGGGAGTGTTTAAAGGATGTCATCCTTTTGCCATTTAGGGAGGTTTGACAATCCTAAGATTCTCATGGCTTCCATGTGGCTTAAGCAAGGCTCCAAGGCTTGTATATGGCTTGCTCATGGCTTGGCTCAATTTCATGGAAATGGGTTATTTGGAATTTTGAAAATTTTGAATTCTTTTAATGGGATTTGTCATGATGCCATTTTGGTTTGATCAACATGATGGATTTTGGACATAGGGGGTGGTCTTGATTGAATGGATGATCAATGAAGATGTCATGTGAGCTTTGGATTGATTTTGGGCTTTTGAAATGATTTTGGATGGGCTTTTAAAGTGGTTTAAGGAAGTGGGCTTTTGGATTATAAAATGGGCTTTTGGATGAAAATTTGGTGAAGGACCATGTCAAATAAATGTTGCAATTGGTTTAGGCATGTGTCATGAGTGGTTTGTAACAAGTATGAAGTGATTTTGAATTGAATTGGGTTTAATGTGGGGTCATTTGGTAAAGGGGCCAACGTGGGCCAAATTGGGCTAACTTGGTCTAAGGTTGGGCTAAAGTTAGATTTGATGTAAAATTAATGTTTAGAAATGTTTATGGGAGTGTCACAAAGAGTTTCCAACTTTGGTTGGGCTCTAATTTTGGGATTTGGGATCATTTGGGTTAGGTTTGGGCTTAGGTCAATTTAAGGGATTTTGGTTTTGGGATAGGTTTGGGTGGATTTTAGGCTCAAATTTTGGGCAAATCAAGTTAGTATTTTGTTTATGGGGATGTTAGGAATGCTTTAGAAAAGATTTGGGGCCAATTGGAGTTGAATTGGGCTAGGTTTGGGCTAGGTTTAGGTCATGGGCCAAAATTGGGCCTTAGGCTTCAAATTGAAATTGGGCCCAAATGTCAATCAAATTGGAGTTGGATTTAGTCTAAATTTATATTGGGGATATTGAACTGAAGTTTAGAATTGAATTGGACCAGAATTGAGGTCAATTGGGGTAGTTTGGTTTGACATTGGGTTCACTTAGGTTAAATATGGGTCCAATTGGGGGTTTTGGTAAAAGTGGGGTAAATTGGAAAAATTGACCCATGGTGTAGTTGAACAAAATGAAATTGGGAATATTTGGGATTTTCTGGAATTTTTTGGGAAATTTGTGAATTTTTTGGATTTTTGGGGTAAAAGGGTACTTTGGTAATTTTGAGAGGGTTTAGGGGTATTTTTGGAAATTTTGGTATATTTGGCCAAAGATGGTCAATTTGAGTGATGGGAAATGTTTAGGATTGATTTAGAGGAATTTTGGGTAATTTAGGTGCTTTTGCAAATTTTGGGTAGTTCCAAGTGCATTTGGTAGGTTTAGTGGGAGTAGGGCCCCGGGGATCAAAAATTGAAATTTTGGAAAAATGAAGATTGATCATATTTGAGTAAATTGGAATCACTTTGGTTGAGCCATGAAGCCATATTAAGCTCACAAAAGCCATGAGAAGACTCATCTTAGACATTCACTATGTTGTTCCTAACCCTCTTAGCCAGGGGCTTAGGGGTTAAGGACCATCCATATGAATTACCTACATGAGTCAGGATGTCAAGTTGGGTGAGAGTGTGGTTTTAGGACTTGGAATGTGTGTGATAGTGTAGTGTATGTGCAAGTCAACCCTCACCAGACCAGGTCACCCAGGGTATTCCTAAGTCCAAAGAGTCCTATAGGAAACTCATCCTTTAAACCTCCACATATTGATTTTAACCCTCTAGGTCATTAGGGGTCTACAATCAAGCTTGTGGGGTTTGCAAGGAGTTAAGAAGTTGTTTGAAATTCTAAATGGTGGGTTCCATTTCTAGTCCTCTAAGATTAGTCAAAGGAAAAGCCTATGGCTAGATTCTAAGTAATAAGGAGAGAAGCAAAAGACCTCATCAAAAATGAGGTCAACAAATGGACCCCCAATAGGTGTGGTGTGCTAACCAAGCACACCGCGCGTATTGGTGTTGACTGAAGAGATCAACAAAACAAACACAGATGTCCAAGTGACAAACTTAAGAAGTAGAAGAATTTCCACTAGGGAGTATCAGGTATATTTCCAAGGCTGGAGATTCCTGAACTCTCGCTGGAGAAATTGAAATGGAGGTGAACTCCAAATCACAAGATATGGGGAATTTGATTTAGATTTTGTTTTACTTTTTTAAATTTCAAGTTTCAGTGTGTGAGTTTAGATTTTGATTTGAAGTTTAATTTAAAATCAATTTAAGGAAATTTTAAATTTGAAATTTGGATTTGAAATGAGAATTGAAACCTAGGTTTCAACCTCGGGATTGCGAAGAGAACTGAAATTTAGGTACCAGCCTCGGAGTGAGAATCAGAGTTTAAGTATCGACGGAAAAAAGGATGAGAATCAGAATTTAGGTACTGATCTCGAGAAAGTGAGATTTGAAATTTAAGTATCAAACCTGAAAGGGAATCGAAATTTAGGTATCGATCGAAAAGGATGAGAATCAAAATTTAGGTACTGATCTCAAAATGAGAGTCGGAATTTTGGTACCGACCTCGAAGGAAGAGAACCAGAATTTTGGAACCAGTTTCGGAATTTAGAATTGAAATTTAGGTATGAATTCGAAAGAGAATCGAAATTTAGGTATCGATCTCGAATGAGAGTCAGAATTTAGGTACCATCCTCGAAGGAAGAGAACTGGAATTTAGGTACCAGTCTCGGAATTTTTATTTGAAATTTAGGTATCAATTCGAAAGAGAATCGAAATTTAGGTATCGATCTCAAATGAGTGTCGGAATTTAGGTACCGACCTCGAAGGAAGAGAACCGGAATTTAGGTACCAGTCTCGGAATTTAGAATTGAAATTTAGGTATCAATTCAAAAGAGAATCAAAATTTAGGTATGAATCTTGAATGAGAGTCGGAATTTAGGTACCGACCTCGAAGGAAGAGAACTGGAATTTAGGTACCAGTCTCGGAATTTAAAATTGAAATTTAGGAATCAATTCGAAAGAGAATCAAAATTTAGGTATCGATCTCGAATGAGAGTCGGAATTTTGGTACCGACCTCGAAGGAAGAGAACTAGAATTTAGATACCAGTCTCAGAAATTTAGAATTGAAATTTAGGTATCAATTCGAAAGAGAATCGAAATTTAGGTATCGATCTCGAATGAGAGTCAGAATTTAGGTATCGACCTCGAAGGAAGAGAATTGGAATTTAGGTACCAGTCTCGGAAATTTAGAATTGAAATTTAGGTATCAATTCGAAAGAGAATCGAAATTTAGGTATCGATCTCGAATGAGAGTCGGAATTTAGGTACCGACCTCGAAGGAAGAGAACTGGAATTTAGGTACCAGTCTCGGAAATTTAGAATTGAAATTTAGGTATCAATTCGAAAGAGAATCGAAATTTAGGTATCAATCTCGAATGAGAGTCGGAATTTAGGTACCGACCTCGAAGGAAGAGAACTGGAATTTAGGTACCAGTCTCGGAATTTTAATGAGAAATGGAAATGGGTTCCAATCTCAAAGATTTATCTGTATGAAGAGGGACCCAGTCTCATGCCATCATAACCAAATCAAACAAAGTTTGTGGCTCCATGTCAACAGAACTAGTCGATCCTCTAAGACACAGAAGAAAGAGAATTGAAAGAAGCTGGTAAATGTACCAAGCTGAAAAGACTCGACTTAGCAATAAGTCAAGGAAAATATTCAAATTTCAAAAGAGTTTCAAAAAGATTTTGATTGAGAGAAGAACTGAAAGGTTCGAATCAGAGGATAAAGATCGGAATTCAATTTGAGATTTAGATTCGTTTTGTTTGTCCTTTAACGATCCCATTTTTTTTATTTTTGTTATTTATTTAGTGTTCATGTGAATTTGAAGTTCATTTTAATATTCAGATTTTTAGGAAAAATTCTCATTTATTTTCTTTTATTTTCTGTTCTTCGTTCAAAGTTCATTTAACTCTAATGGTGTTTCCCAGTCAATTTGCACAAAAAGAGGTGAAGGCAAAATGTGACGTAGTCATTTTCATTCCAACTTGCTGAAAGTACATCATACAACTTGATTTAGTCATGAAGACATTTTCCTCAGAAATTTAATGTCTCATACAATCCATGTAAATCCAAAATGGACTGTGTAAACTTCTCACTGATCCATCCAACAGCGTCTGTCAAAAATCCATGTTTGAATAGTAATAAACATGGGAAATGACATCACCTTCCAAGCCATCCTTGGCAGGAATGCCGCATGGATGTGCATTAGAGGTGTGTTATTTCCCATGTAACTCACAGCTCATAGGGCCGAAGACTCTCCAATTCTGGATCTGGCTGAAAGTTGTAAGGCATTTTTCTGTCATCCATTCTTCTAAAAGTAACTGAGATCTGCTCCACAGGCACTCCTGGAATGCAATGCTTCGCAATGTCTGCTCCATTTCCTTTTAACACCAAGATGGAACCTACCGGTAGTGGTATCTCCACCGGCCCTCGGAACTCACCGGAGCCTGTAATCCGGAGGTTAGATCCGAACATGATGTTGCACTGGTTGACGAATGATACTGTGCAGAAGGGTCTAACAAAGTCATGATGGTCTATATGCGGAGGTCTGCAGTCGCCTTCCTTGTATATGTTGATAATGTAGCTGTTGGGTATGCAATCTGCAAGCAATACCCTCCATGTTATCATCCTTTTCACCATTCCCTTGATGATTCTTGGCATTGGATCCACCTCACTGCGACGGAGTATCCCTGGTGGATTTCCTTTCCTGTCTGTGGCAAAATTGTAGCAACATCCGCATTGGATTGTAACTCTTCCCTTTCCTGGCATCCATCTTCGGGGTTCTAAATATTTATTTTCTCTCAAGCGGCCTGAAATGTATAACGGTCGGTTGTGATCTGCTGTTCCCAGTAATAGATCATTGTCCGTGAAGGTAACACCTCGCTGTTCTCTTAACGAGCAAACCTCATCGAAGGAATCACCGGCCATTTGGGCTAAACAAATCTCTGGATCAAGTAAAGCCTTGATCAGAGCCTCCCTCATCTCCTTTGACAGGATCAGAGAATCGTATATGCTTAGTTTGGCTTGTAATTTCCTAGGATGGGCTAGCACATTATTATCTACTTTATTACCATGTTCCTCGGTTTCTTCTCGAATGGCCAGTTCCTTTGCTGGGGTTGGCTCTTCCTGAGCAAGCACCTGCTTTCCTTTATCCTTTGGAACCATTCTCGGGGGTAGAACTTTTTCGTTTCTTAAATTTACTTGAGTTATCTCTTCTGAATTTGGTGTTGAATCTGCCGTTGTATCCTCTTGAATTTGAACAACTGGCTCTTCTGAAGTTGCTTCGGTGTCTGATGGTTCTAATTCTATCGTGATCGGAGCCCCTCAGAATTCATAAATGGACTCGTTGCTTGTCGAGCTTTCGTAGCCTCCTTTGTGAACATCTTCTTCATCGTGGTCATCGAGATTGTGTATGATTTAAGAATCGTTATTTGTATTAGAATCGAGATTCGGATTAAGCCGTTTTTCGTTAGTTACGTAATCGTTAGAAACAGTCAAAACGTAGCCAACGCCATAACCCTTATCATTATAAGATTCCGTCGGGGCGGGCAAATAATCATACAGAGTCAAGAGTTCGAGGGATTTCTCCCGAATCAGAAACAACCATCCTAGGATAAGCAGCCCCTAGTCTACCCTTCAGAGCCTCGGTCTTCTTTTCTTCCACGATCTTCTCCTCCTTCTAGGGCGGTTCTTCAATCGCAAGTGATAGTGCCGACTCGACGGGTTTCAAACTCCGAGTTGAAGCATGTACGAAGCGGCCTGGATGTGATCCAAAAATTTCTTCGATGATCTTGTCCAGACAGTACTCCATCCATCATCAGTCGTGTAAGGGTCTATCGGAACAATGGGATCCTTTGAAATAACATTGACGGAACGTCCTTTCTGGGGTTCCTTCATGTATTCCTTTGGGATCGTTATGTTCCCTTTCCGGAGATTGTCATTAAGCCAACTCTTGAAGGTGATGCAATCCTCTATCTTGTGTCCAAGCATCTGGTGGTAAGGGCAACAGTTCGGATGATCATTCTTATTCACTTCCTCCAGGTTCTTGGGTTCTGGCAGCTGAAAATCTGGTGTCTTCATTAAGCTGCGGAACAACTTCACTACTGCTTCAGTTTTGAATGGATATTCTCTATTTAGAAGTTCTCTTAAAGTACATGACGAACGAGGCGGTTGTTCATAATGCTGAGGTGACTGATAGCTCGGACGAGGTTGCTGATAACCCTGCTGAGGTTGTTGGTATGTTCTTTGTGGTGGTTGGTAACTAGGCTGCGATCGCTCTGGCGATATCTACATTGGCTGCTTGCCCTTATCTACTGCTGCGACGATTCCAGATTTTTTCTCGAATGTTTTCTCGGGCTTTTGCTTATCGTTCTTGTCAGCGAAACTTAATTGCTTTGCCTCTTCTTGTAAGCTCCCGGCCTTGCTAAGCAACTTCTTGAAAGTCTTGATTGTAAATCCTTTAAGGAGGAGTGCTATCATGCCATGGATACTTTTAAGTAGGATGCCGAGTGCATGTTGTTCTTGAAGCTGTGGTTCACACTTCATGCTTAAGTTTCTGCATCGAAGTATGTAATCCACTAAAGTCTCGTTTGGCTTCTGTTGCTTCACCACTAGATCACCGATAGTGATGTGGTGCTGAGCCCCGAAAAATCGTTTAACGAAGAGATTCTCCAGTTCTGAGAAGGTCTTTACTGAACCGTTTGGCAATTCTGCATACCAGAAATTGCTGACGAATTGGCGGAAGAGTAAAGCGTCGCTCCCACCTGCATTGCAGCAACTAACACAAAAATGTGTGACATGCTGCCGAGGGTTTCCTGTTCCATCAAAAGTCTTAAACAGAGGTGGTACGAAGCCTTTCGGGTACTGGACTACATCGAACTCCTCAGGGTAAGGTCTACCCGTCTGAATAGATGCTCCATTCTTGGATTGTACTAAAGCTTCTCGCACCTACTGTTCTACCATGCTCTTAATGTCCTTTTCGGGAATCATGCTCTGTGCAGAATCCTTATTTGGTTGCTCGTCTCCATTGATGGATGTGATCTCCTTTCCTCCATCTGCAATATGGATAATTTACGGGGTGTTTCTTTCTGAGGTTGTACCTGACTCTGGAGAGTGGCTAGGGTTGCAGCCATCTTTTCCATCCTCTTTGCCATCTGGGAAATTGTGTCATCTCTTTCCCAAAGTTGTGCTCTCAACACTTCTGGTTCATCTCTCTCTGCAGCTGCCAGAGCACCTTGCAAAGCTAACGATGCTCGTGTCTCAACCATGTTGATCTCGGCATACTACTCATCCATGAACTCTGATGAGTCAACTTCATCTCCTAGTTCTTCTTCTCTTTCCTTTGCTAACCGTCGGATATCAGTCCTTAATTTGCCCATGGCATCCTCTAGTGGCCCTTTTTTCACTGTCTCGCAGTTGTCTCGTGACAGTTGTTGAACTTCCTGCCCGGGAGTCCCCTTTATTGCAGTAGCACTTTCTTCTGATTCCAGTCTCTTGATGAGACTTTTCTTCTCAGGACATTATTTTGGTCTCAGCTCGCCGGTAGTAGGTCGCCATACCATCCTTCTTACAGCCGGAAGCCTAGGACCGGATGATCTGTCGGCTATATGCTGGAAGGTGGTATCCTCCCTAATTTGTAGACTTGATACAACAACGGGTGAACTGGCTTATATTTTCTTCTTTGGTTTCTCTATGGCAGCAACAGGCTCTATTCGCGGTCCGAGGGGGGATTTTGCTGGCACCCGTCCTATCCTTCTTAAGATTTCTGACACAGGGCATCTTTCTTTCTTTGCCAACCTTTCTATATCAGCTTGCAGTCGAGCCAATGGCGTAGTCTTATCCCTTTTTCTTATGTAATTGCTGTAGTGGCGATCCTACGGACATTCTCTTCATCTAATGCAGCAGAAAGAGGGTGAAACATGCTCCATTCCAATAGAGGTATATACTCAGGCAATTCTTCTCTTTCCTCAAGAATTTCTTCAAGAAAAGCAACTTCAGCAGTTCTGGCTTTCTTGGTGATCTTTTTGCTTCTATTTCTCCTTTGAGTCCGACTTAGGGGTGCAACTCTTGAACTGGACCCAATCTCAAAAACAAATGGTATTATAGCGAAATCTGTACCCTCCACGGTGACAGACTCATCATAGACTTGGATTTCCTTCCCCTTTATTTTGGCAGAAGTCGGGGTAGGTGCAGAGATGACTAGACAGGTGGGGGTAGAGACAACAGTCCTCCTACGAACAATAGTACTCCTTTCAGCTGGAATCCTTTGCAGGGGAGGGAATTCCTGAGCTGACTTCAGGTTGAACTCAATCACGGGCTCTTCCGTTTCTGACACTTTGTCCATTAGTGTGAAGAGAGTGACATCAGTAAACTTGATGTATGTGTTGCCGAATCCTTGTCCGAAATGGATGATTCCATTGTCGGGCAGCTCATCCTTGTAAACGGCGAAGTCCATTCCATTGGTGAAGGAGAAGATTAACTTTGGGACAGTCATTTTCTGCAGGGCAGATTTTGAATGTCAGTCCCGAATTATGTTTAGGACGAAAAAGAAAGAGTCCGAACACATTTTTGTTTATCTTAGTGTACTTGTGATTTATAAAAGAGGTTGTTTATTAAGAGGTTCGTTTGTTAGAAACAAAATGATTAAGGAAAAAGGTTATAGAAAAGGCAAAGGGCCCGATTTAGAATTGGAAAGGAAGAGAAAGTCTTATGCAAGGCTTCTCAACTAGAAGGACCGCTCTTAAACTAACACCTATTTGGGCTCCACCCCACCTCAAAAAAAGAGGTAAAAGGATCTCGGAACCTCTCCGTTTAGGGGTGTCTAAACCGTGGCTCCTAAATCTGAGAGGAGTTGGCTATACTCATTCAAGACAGAAATGAACGGGGTATTCCAACGGAAGAATGGTAGTTTGCTCCACTAGAGACATGGATACACTACCGATTTATGAAAGCAAAACCATCTAATCAAAATGGAGAGAGGAACTAGTCCCCAGCGGAGTCGCCAGAAGTTGTCGGCATATTTTTAGGTTGAGTGTTGTATTTTTGAAAAGGGGTCGCCTACAGAAGTTGTCGGTGAATTTTAGATTTTAAATTTAAATTAAATATATATATATATATATATATATATATATATATATATATATATAATTTAGAAAGTAGCATTTGATTTTGAAAGTAATTTTAAGTTTGAAAATTTTAAGATATGAAATCAAACCGATCTCGCATCCCAAATAGTTTATATAAACGAGCACCGCACCACAAACCGTATATCTATCCCTTAGGATAGACACACTGCTTGATGATGGGGCTCGGTTAAATAAACTAGAAGATTTGTGACATCCATTTGGTCTGCGAACCAATTTTATAAGTCGACAAGTTCCCCTACTTAATATAAATTAATTAAGCAGGGTGTATATTACCTGGGTTCTTAAAGTTCCCTATAAGGGCAAGCCCCTATAGTTCATTACATCTTAAATGTCTGAAGACACCTAGGAAAACTCTCAATAATGATCAGTGGTTTTGCTCTCAAAAATTTTAAAGTTTAAGGTTTCAAAGGATTGGATTTTGGAAATTTCAATAGGGATTGGATCAAATTTGGATCAATTTATTTTAAGAGTCCAAAGAAAGAGAAGTAGGAGAAGCTGAGGATCCAAGAAGAATCTTGGCAACTTCTCAAACTATCCTATTGTTTGGCTTCAATTTGGGAGTTTATTTAATGTTTTAATCCTGCCAATTTTATTTAATTAGGACTTATATTCGTATAACATAATCATACAAATAGCCTTGAAGATGTGAGGGTTTATGTCCTACCGAACGACTACCTCGGAGTCCTAAGACCGGTTAGGGCTTAATTTACATGACATGATCATGCAAATGCCTAACGAAGAGTTGAGGATTTATGTTGCACTAGGAAAACTACCTTGAAGTCCTATCACTTGGTTATTTAAAACTAAGAATGTTTTGCTGAAGTAGATCCAAGTTTTGCTGATGACGATGGCCGTGCTGGCCACTGTGCTTCAAGCTCCTTGTTGTTGTAGAGGTTTAGTTTTAGAAGTCATAAATCGGGAGATGAGAGAAGTGTTTTGGTTTAGAGAAAATCTTAAAATCCAAGTGTTTTAAATATTTTAATTAAAACAAATCTTAAAGTTGTTTAAACAGAACCGATTAAGATCTCCCGGTTCCGTCATCCCGGCACCGTTATTTTCATTGAATTCACTTAGTCCAAATGAATTTGCTAAACTCAACTGAATGAGTTCCACACTTTCATTTAGATTGTGGGAAATACCGTTAGCAACACGTGGGTTACATCATCCGAGGTATTCCCGATCATTCAACGAGAAATTTTAATTTAATTGCAATTGTAGTTTTGTTGTTCTGTTTGTGATTAAATTTTGAGTTGTTTTATATTTTGGAATGTTGTGGCGGTGAATTTTATCTTGCAATAACTTTTAATTTAGTTATGGTTTCAGTTCAGAGTCTATCCTAAAGGTTTTGATTTTCATGCAACATTCTTGTTTAACATGAAAAAAAAGTAAAGTATAGTGTATGTAAGTAAATTGCAATAAAGCAAATTGCAATAAAATAAAAGCGTACCTGGAGGGTCTTAACGTCATCCCAAGCTGCACTTAAAACACATGTTAGTGCATTTAAACATATTTTGCAAGAAGTACCTAGGTAAAGCTAAGGGAAAGGGTCTTGGTTGTCTACCAAATTCCTAATCCTATAATTAGTCATTTCCTATGACGTCTAGGTTCTTGGTTTGGTTTAAGGATGATTTTCTTCATCAAAGAACAATTAAATTCAGTTGTTCTCCTAAAACATTCCGTCATATTGAGGAAGTGCTTAGGACGAGTCCTAAACATCTTTTCAATATTTTTGGGATTGTTTTGAGTCCAAGTGAATTTAGTTGCACAGGTGAATTAACCATCCAAGAGTTTACTTAAACTTTGTCTCTTGCTCAGTGAACTTAGGTATTTGATTACCTGATGAATGAAGTGACATCTCACTTAATACTCTATTTAAGAGTTATAATAATTAAAGCCTTTAAGGGCAAGTTGGTTTGTTGAGAATTTTAATCATTCTTAATTTAAAGTTTGAGTTTATGATTTAAAGTGTTTTAATTTGATTATGAGGTTTTAATTAATAATTTTGAGTTTGGAATAATGTTCAAATTATTTTAGATTTAATTCTTAATGATTTCATTTAGGTTTGTTGTTAAATGATTTTAATTTAGTTTAATTCAATTTGATTTTAATTTAATTTAAATTTAAATCAATGTAATTTTATTTAATTTTTAAATTATTTTTAATTTAATTTTAATTTAATTTAATTTTAGCTTAATTTAATTTTATTTAATTTTAATTTTAATTTTAATTTAATTTTAATTTAATTTAATTTTAACTTTAGTTTAATTTAAATTTTATTTAATTTTGATTTAATTTTGATTTAATTTTACTTTTTAATTTTAATTGTTAATTTTAATTTTAATTGTTAATTTGGAGTATTATTTTAATTTTTAATTAAGAACTAAATATTTTTTAAGTGAGTTATTAAGGGATTTTTATGTTAAAGAATAAATATCCTCTTCATAATATCCTTATTTTAATAATTCAAATTTTAAATGTACTCTTTCTAAAATTTAAATCAATTAAAGTTTCATTTTGATATTTTTAAAGTGTTTAATGGGTTTTTTCCCCTTAAGTTTCCCTAAGTTTCAATCATCCTAGAGAAAGTTAAAATCAAATATTTTACCCACCATTTTGATTAAACCTAAAGTTTTAATTAAGGGTTAAAATTTTTAATTACCTTTATGCCCTTTTAGGCTTATTTATTTTATAACTCACTAAATTTAGCTCAAATGAATTTGAAATTTTTATGTCACCTCACTCACATGTCAATTAAGACATTAGAGGAGAAAATGTGATTTTTCTGAATTTAATTTATTTATATAATTATTTTTTAGTAGAAAATAAGGTTTTCAAAGAAAATTCAACAACATGACCAAGGAAAGGTTTCTATCCTTAAGAAAATTATGGAAGGTTCCTAATAACCAAATGATCACTTGGACCAATTTTTGTGATTTTTTGAATTATATTTTATTTATTATAATTATTTTGAGTTTTAGAGTATTAATTAATTATAAAAAAAAATAAAAGTTAAAAAATGGGTTTTATATTTTTCTTAAATCTCTCTGACCTCAAAGAGTCCAGAAAAACAAATTTTATAATTTTCTGATTTTTCTTTGATTTATTAGAATTATTTTAGTGAAAAATGTTGAAGATTCATTTTTTCAATATCTTATCCTAGGGACTTAAGAAAAATATTTGGTTTGTTTCTAAGTGATTAGAAGTCAAAATGTCACATTTTTATGATTTTTAATATTTTTATAATTTTAATTATTTTTTAATTATTAAAATATTAAAATATGGTGAAAAATCAACTTTTTTATAAAATTCTAATTTTAATTTTCTTGAACTCCCCTAATATCAGAGAAGCTCCAAAACCATTTTTGTGAATTTTTGAAAAGTATTTTTGGAGTTATGAATTTTTAAATTTCCATTTTACATATGAGGCTTAATCAACCCATTTGGTGGGGTTAATCAAGTCCAATTGATTTCAAAATTTTATGTAAGGTTTCCCTAATCCTAGAGATCAGTGGAGAATTGTTTTTAAGTCAGTTTGGTGTGTTGTTAGCCCTAATTAATTCAAATTCAATTTTAGGGGTTTAGGCCAATTAGGGTTATTATGAATGAATTAACTCAAAATATAATTTTCATAGGGTTCTCTTGTCCTAAGGAACATCACCAAATTTTCCTAGAATTTATTTCACAACATGCTAATTATTGAAATTAAAATACCTAAAACAGTGACATGAAATTAAAAATTCAATAACTTTTCACAGAGATGGTCTCTGATCTTAAAAAATTCAGGGATTGTTCCCAAGATCAGAGGCTTCAAAAGCCCTATGGTCTCATGTCATGGTGAATTGTCTATGCAAATGAAGAATCAAAATATTGAAAATAGTAAATAAATTATTAAAAATAAAATACTCATCCAATTAATTTGATTTCTTTTCTACATTATTCTCCTATGTTCACTGAGCAAGAGGGTATTTTTCTTTTATTTTTGTGATTTTTCTATACAAAGATATGAATTTTTAATGTTCAGGACATTTAAATAATTCAAAAATACCCTATTTATCTACTTATCCGACTCGGCGCCAGCGCAACATTGACAGCTCTGAAAGCCTACGCGACGCATTCTCATTCGACGCCGCCACTTGAGTCAGCAGCCACGCATCCCGCAGTTCATGTAACATCGCGCCGTCCTACTTGATCTCGACCGTCCACTCGATACACGTGCGATCCAACGGCTCCTGGTCATCGTCTACGACTGGTGTGCACCCGTGACTGTCCACACTAAAACCCTAAGATCTCACTCGATTCTCAATGGATTTTTGTGTTCTTATGCTCTATGGATTCGTCTTGAAGACACGAACACATCCATGCGGTTTATAGGCTATGAAATTAACTTAGACAAAATGGAGAATCGCTGGAAGCTCGGGAGGAAGAGTGAGTTCATACCTTTGTTCACAGAAGTGAAGCTTCGATCTGAGAGTTGTGTCACCTTCGATTGGGTCCAGGCAAGCTCCAGATGAAGTCTGCGGCTGCAGGGAATGTATGCAGGTGTGAATTTGACCAAGCCCGATCACAAAGCTTAGAGGCTAGAAGCAATGGCTGGCCTGGTGAGGGGGCTTTTGATGGGGAACTTCTCCTCTTGGTCTGGTGAAGGTGTAGGTCAGATCAATTTGGAGGTTGGCTCACTGTGGTGAAGTGTCCTATTTTTTGGGTGGATTTTCAACTCAGAAATTGAGCTCTGTTAATGGGGATTAGGGCAAAGGAACATTAGGGATCAACTGCTCTGGGTTAAGAGAAGATCCTGGAGCAATTTTGGCAGAGTTTCCTTAAGGTCTGGTTCATCTCCTTATTTGGCCGAGAGGTGGTGGTGTTTAAATATGCATGGTTGGAGGGCTTCCCAGGGGCAATAGGAGGCTGGGATCAGCTGCTCAGGGGAGGATAAGAAGAGCTCTGGTGTCCATTAGGGTTGGGACAGCTCATCAAGGGAGAATTGAATTTTTGGCTCACATGGAGCTCTCAGCCATGGTGTTTTCCGGTCGGTCGTGGTGGTGGCGGCCAGGCATGGGTCACCATATGACTCAGTGGGGTCAGGGGTTGAATTTGGTGAAGTCAATTGGAGTTTGACATGTGTAAAGGGGCTGAATTGAAATGGAATGGGGAGAGGCTCATTTTTGGTTCAAATGAGTCAACCCATTGTTTTGGGCTAGGTTCACCACCCAAGGCCTGGTTTTGGGCTGAAAAGGATCAGTTGGGTCAGCCAAGAGAAAATGATCTGGTCTCCATCCATGGTGAGGTGGCTAAGCATGTTTTAGAGTGTGACATGAGTATGCTTAAAAATGCATAATGAAAGATTAGGAAAGGGTCCCCTCTTCTTGCCATTAATGGCTTGGTGAGGTGGAAAGTGGCTTCCATGGCTTCCATGTGGCTTGTACATGGCTCAATGGCTCACATTTGGCTTGGAAAAAGTTTGGTCAATTTCAAAAAAGGGAATTTTATGAATTTTGGCATTTTTGGTGGAAATTTGGATGAAGCTTTATTTGGAATTATTTGATCATTGTTTTAGGACTTCGGGATGATTTTAATTGAATGGATGGTGTAGAGAAATGTCATGTGGGCTTTGGATGAATTTTGGGCTTTTGGATTTGGTGGAAGTGGGCTTTTAGAATGGTTTAAGAAAGTGGGCCTTTAGGTTTGAAAATAAATTGGTGGATGGAAATTTTGTGAAGGATCATGCCAAATAAATGCTGCAATTGGTTTAGAGATGTTTCATGAATGGTTTGGAATCAATTTGGTGTGATTTGGAATAGAATTGGGTTGAATTTGGGCTTTTTAGTTAAAGGGGCCAAAGTGGGCCAATTTGGGCTTTTTAGTTAAAGGGGCCAAAGTGGGCCAAATTGGGCTAACTTGGGTTAAGGTTAGGCTAAAGTTGGATTTGATGTAAAATTAATGTTGAGAAATGTTCATGGGAGTGTCACAAAGAGTTTACAACTTTTGTTGGGCTCTAATTTTGGGATTTGGGCCCATTTGGGTTAGGTTTGGGCTTAGGTCAATTTAAGGGATTTTGGTTTTGGGTTAGTTTTGGGTGGAGTTTAGGTTTAAATTTTGGGCAAATCAAGTTAGTGTTTTGTTTATAGGGATGTTAGGAAGGCTTTGGAAAAGATTTGGGGCCAATTGGAGTTGAATTGGATGGGTTTGAGCTAGGTTTAGGTCATGGGCCAAAATTGGGCCTTAGGCTTCAAATTGAAATTGGGCTCAAATGTGAATCAAATTAGACTTAGATTTTGTCTAAATTGATGTTGGTGATGTTTATTTGAAGTTTAGAATTGAATTGGACCAAACTTGAGGTCAATTCGGGTGGTTTGGTTTGACATTGGGTTCACTTGGGTTAAAATTGGGTTAAATTGGGGGTTTAGGTAAAAATGGGGTAAATTGAAAAATTTGGCCCAAGGTGTAGTTGGACAAAATGAAATTGGGAATATTTGGGATTTTCTGGAATTTTTTTGGAAATTTTCTGATTTTTTGGATTTTTGGGCTAAGAAGGGCATTTTGGGTATTTGGAGGGTATTGGGGGGTACTTTTGGAATCTTTGGTATTTTTGGCCAAAGATGGTCAATTTGAGTGGTGGGAAGTGTTTGGGATTGATTTTGAGGAATTTTGGGTAATTTAGGTGATTTTGCAAACTTTGGGTAGTTCCAAGGGCATTTGGCAGGTTTAATGGGTGTAGGGCCCTGGGGGTCAAAAATTGAAATTTTTGAAAAATGAAGATTGATCAAATTTGAGTAGAATGGAATCACTTTGTTTGAGCCATGAAGCCATATTAAGCTCATATGAGCCATGAGAGGACTCATTTGAGGCATTCACTAAGTTGTTCCTAACCCTCTTAGCCAGGGGCTTAGGGATTAAGGACCATCCATATTAATTACCTACATGAGTCAGAAAGTCAATTTGGGTGAGAGTGTGGTTT
The DNA here is from genome assembly GCA_022702705.1 of Papilionanthe hookeriana x Papilionanthe teres. Lineage (NCBI taxonomy): Eukaryota > Viridiplantae > Streptophyta > Magnoliopsida > Asparagales > Orchidaceae > Papilionanthe > Papilionanthe hookeriana x Papilionanthe teres. The sequence goes on along the minus strand of CM040436.1, from coordinate 42,613,316 downwards.
TAGGACTTGGAATGTGTGTGAGAGTGTAGTGTATGTGTAAGTCGACCCTCACCAGACCAGGCCACCCAGGGTATTCCTAAGGCCAAAAAGTGTTATAGGGAACTCATCCTTTAAACCTCCACATTTGATTTCAACCCTCTAGGTGATTAGGGGTCTACAATCAAGCTTATGGGGTTTGCAGGGAGTCAAGAGGTGTTTGAATTTCTAAAGGGTGGGTTCCACTTCTAGTCCTCTAGGATTAGTCAAAGGAAAAGCCTATGGCTAGATCCTAAGTACTAAGGAGTGAGAAAAGAAGAGACCTCATCAAAAATGAGGTCAACAGTGGCTAAAAGTTTTATGTCTTGATGGCTTAAGAGTTATGTTGATACTTAATGTTTATCTTGATTCATGAAAATATTTAGGAGATATATGGAGGCTTGAAGTTGTTCTTTTTTCATGGAAATTTTAAGATGTTTCTTTTACACCTCTTTGATGGCTAATAATTTATGCTCATAGTTAAATGTTTAGCTTTCTATATGTGATAATTAAGAGGTTTGTCTTACACATGTTTGATGGTTAATGGTTCTATGCTTTGGTGGCTAAAAATTTCATATTTATAGTTAAATATTTAACTTGCTACATGTGATATTTAAGAGGTTTCTCTTACACCTCTTTGGTGACTAAAAGATCATGCTTATGCTTAAATGTTTATTTTGTTGCATGAAGTATTTAAGAGGCCCTCTTGCTCGCTTTATGAATGGCTAAAATTCATGTTTGTAGCTAAGTATTTAGCTTGCTTTATGAAGTACCCTTTTGCTCTCTTTATGAATGGCTAAAATCCATGTTTGTAGCTAAGTATTTAGCTTGCTTTATGAAATATTTAAAAGGCCTTTTTGCGCTCTTTATGAAAGGCAAAAATTCCATGCTTACAGTGAAGTATTTGGATAGCTTCATGAAATATTTGGAGCCCTTTTGCTCCCTTTATGGATAGTCAAAAATGCATGCTAGTGTCTTGGTAATTTACATGTTCTATGTGATACTTGGGAGCTCCTTTGCTCTCTTTCATGTTGGCTAAAAGATATTTGCTTTGATATTTTCATTTGGGAATGTTTTATATCAACTCTATGCTATCCAGAAATAAAATTATGCACTTATGTGACCCTTTGGAAATGTTTTATATCAACTTCATGCTATCCAAAGATAAAATTTTGCACTTATGTTATCTTTTGGAAATGTTCTATACCCACTCTATGCTTACAAAAATGAAAATTTTACACTTACCTCTTTGTTTGGGATTGGTTGAAACCAATCTTATGTTACTATAAAATGAAGACTTTGCATCTATGTGATCATTTGGAAAGAATGTCATGCCAATTTGTGATATTTAGCATGTTTTGATAAGCTTAAATGCAATTTTCGGATTGGAATTTCACCACTTGTGGAAACATTCACAAAAGAGTCTATATGAGCTTGTTTTTCATTCCCTTCACTAAGCTCTCATATGTATATCATCTAAGCCTCAATTTCATACACTTTTCACCTTACTCTATACTTTAAAATTGTTTGAAAATGGTTAGTTCACATGGAAATATTTTTATAAGCTTAAATGCAATTTTTGGATTGGAACCTCACCACTTGTGAAACACTTACAAATGATGCCATTCGGGTTTACTTTTCAATCATTTCACTAAGCTTTCATATGTATATCACCTAAGATTCAATTTTACATGTTTTTCGCCTCATTCCATACATAAAAATGGTACTTTTCTTGTAGGACTTTGAATTTCCCCTTTGCCTATGTAAAACAACTTATGGTTAAGAAATTATCATGTGCCCATTATATGAAATTCATTATTCTTCACATATATGTTTAATACACTTCTCTGGTTGTGTTTATGTTTTTTTGGAAAGGAAATTACATGTTCATGATATGCCAAAGTGAAGGTTTTGCATCCATGTGTTCATTTGGAAGAGATGCCATCATACCAATGCTATGTTAAAACAAAATTTGCACTAGTTTACTTATTTGAAATGAGCTTGGATCATGTTTATGCCATGTTAAAATAATAATCTGCATTATTTTATTTGTTTAAACTTAGTTTGGATCATGTTTATTCCATGCTAAAGTTAAAATCTACCTTGTTTAGTCATTTTAAATTGTTTTGGATCACATTTATGCTATCTCTAAGTGAAAATATGCACCTATACACTTGTCTAAGATTGATCTAAATCACTTCTATGTTATCTTTATGTGGAAATCAACATCGCTTTACTTGCTTGGGATCGGTTTAGACCATTCTTATGTGACCTCTACATGGGAATTTCTATTGCTTAACATGTTCTAAGTTGATTTTAAATGTCCCCTTGTTGTCGTTATCTTAAAATTTATATGGATGAGACTTATTTATGTTGCTTACAAGAAAGAAAAGGGAAGAAAAGAATGTAGTATGCCTATCATTTCAAAGAGGGAGATTTGGAAATGCAATAGATGTTTAGATCATTCTCTTCGTTTACATGCTGATGTTGGGAGTTATTTCTTTCTTACTTGCATGTTTGCTCTTTCTACAAATTCTCTATTTGTTATAACACATTGTATTAATATCGCCAATTACTTAGTCTCTTTATCATGTTATTTATGGAAACGTTTGTGCCGTTTAGGAGGTGTGAAAATATGAAATGTGTAGGATTGTTAGGGGCAGTATTTTACATAGCAATTTTTAGTCTTCCACTTTTGTCGGCTCTCTACCTCGATAAATTGCTCCCCTTGCACCATGTGGAAGGGGTTCGGACTTTCCTCCTTTATATGTTTCATAACGCCTTGCACCATGTTGAAAGGGTTTAATCTTTTCAACTTTATATGTTTTATAAGTCACTCCCCTTGCACCATGTTGGAGGGGTTTAGTCCTTTCTACCTTACATGTTTGATAAATTACTCCCCTCTCACCATGTTGGGAGAGGTTTGGTTCACATGTCTTGGATGCTTTACAATCATCCTCTACCATACACTCATACATAGGGATTTACCTTTACATGTTTTCTCGCTTCGTGGCTGCCTCTTTTGCACCACATATGGAGTTTGCTTTTGCCCTTACAGTGGTTCATGCCTATTACTTTGTGCGACTTTGAGAGCCGATCCACCCCCTTTACGACGCTGTTCTGGGTGGATCGTCATCTCCTCTTTCTCTTTCTTGACCCCTTGTCCTTTGTTTCTTCTTACTTCTTGGCCTAAGTCTTGCATTTATGTAGGACACATGAGCACGCATGTATAGCCATTATGTTATATGTAGGGCCATCAAGTAAGCCTGTAAGTAGAGTGGAAGAGGGAGGTCGACGATGACATTGCAGTAAAAGAGTGATACGAGGGACTTCTTGAATATTGTCTCCTGACTCAGAGACCCTAGAGAGGGTAGAGAAAGGAATTTACAATACTATTCACCCATCCTTAAGGATGTCCGCCACTGTCAGTCTTAGGTTTCTAGTAGTCCTAGTTTGATTAAAATAGTCAACCTGTGGGTCCTATTACTATTATAAAAAATAATAATAATAAAATACCTAAACATTTTTTAAAAAGAAAATTACAAAACTACCTCCACAACAAAAATAGCCCCCTAACCATAAATTTTTCACTTGCATGTGAAATGTATGAATATTTTACAAAGGTCCACGGTTGACCATTCAGATCGAGTTAGAACTGCCTTCCATAGGGTGACGGTTTAGTAGTTCTCACCTAAGGTGAGATATATACAGCACAGCTTACGAGTCCTCCACGCCACCGTGCTTACGGTTCTCCTGGAGTTGTAGTCCATTTTTTGTGGTTCTCTTACGGAGTTTTCTATAGATTTTCTACGGATTTCCTATAAGTTTTCTCTCTGATTTTCTTTTTTTGGGTTTTCTACGAATCTTTTTTTTTACGACGCTTTCTACAGATTTTCTATGGATTTCATATGAGTTTGCTTCACAGATTTGCCATTTTCAGATTTCCTATGAATTTCCTATGGATCTTTTCTCTACGGATTTCCTACGAGATTTTCTTCTTTGTTCATTTGATTTTCTCTTAGTTTATTATACAAGTCTCGTACTTTACTTTTATTGCATACACTTCAGCACACACACCTATGCCTGCTTAAGTTCAATTTACTAGCTTTGCTTTTCCGAAGCATATACTACTGTTTAGCGTAGCTTTCTTGCTTTACTTTCTTGCATATTTTTGAACTGTGAAAAATGACTGAACCTCGCATGTCTAAATAACTCAAAATTTAATCACCAACCAAAATGAACACGCAACTTTAACTAAATTAAAATAACTCTTGAATGACCGGGAATCCCTCGAAAGAGGTAACTTACGTGTCCCCATAATCAACTTGAACATTTAATTAAAACACAAAGCCACCTTGAATTTAAACCTTCCATAACATGATAATTTTCTCACCTCTTCAATTATCACTTCTAAAACTGAACCTGCGAAAACGAGGAACGTGAAGCATGCAGCGTGGGCAGTACGACCATCTTCAACAGCATAACATGTCTACATCAACAAAACCTTTCTTTAGCATTAAACAACAGGCCATATGACTTCGAGGTAACCTATCTGGTTCAACATAAACCCTCACTTAATCTTTTGGGCATTTGCACTTGTCGGCATATTTTTAGGTCATGTGTTTTGAAAAGGGGGTCACCTACAGAAGTTGTCGGCGAATTTTAAATTTTAAATTTAATTTAAATATATATATATAATTTGGAAAGTAGTATTTGATTGTGAAAATAATTTTAAATTTGAAAATTTTAAGATATAAAATCAAACCAATCTCACATCCCAAATAGTTTATATAAACGAGCACCGCATCACAAACCGTATATCTATCCCGAAGAATAGACACACTGCTTGATGATGGGGCTCGATTAAATAAACTAGAAGATTTGTGTTGTCCGTTTGGTCTGCGAACCAATTTTATAAGCCAACAAGTTCCCCTGCTTAATACAAATGAATTAAACATGGTTTTTATTACCTGGGTTCTTAAAGTTCCCTATAAGGGCAAGCCCCTATAGTTAATTACATCTTAAATGACATGAATCATTTAAGAAAACTCTCGATAATGATCAGTGGTTTTGCTCTCAAGAATTTCAAAGTTTAAGGTTTCAAAGGATTGAATTTTGGAAATTTCAATAGGGATTAGCTCAAATTCGGAATAGTTTATTTTAAGAATCTAAAGAAAGAGAAGAAGGAGAAGCTGAAGATCCAAGAAGAATCTTGACAACTTCCCAAACTATCCTAATTGTTTGGTTTAGATTTGAGAGTTTACTTAATGTTTCAATCTTGCCAATTTTAATTAATTATGACTTATACTTGTATGATATAATCACACTAATAGCCTCAAAGATGTGAGGGTTTATGTCGTACCAAACGACTACCTCGGAGTCCTAAGACCGGTTAGGGCTTAATTTGCATGACATGATCATGCAAATGCCTAACAAAGAGTTGAGGAATTATGTTGCACTAGACAAACTACCTCGAAGTCCTATGGCTTAGTTATTTAATTCTAAGAAAGGTTTTGCTAAAGTAGATTCATGTTTTGCTGATGACGATGGTCGTGCTGCCCACCATGCTCCAAGCTCCTCGTTGTTGCAGAGGTTTAGTTTTAGAAGTCATAAATCAGGAGATGAGAGAAGTATTTTGGTTTAGAGAAAATCTTAAAATCCAAGTGTTTTTTTTATATTTTAATTAAAAAAAATCTTAAAGTTATTTAAACAGAACCGATTAAGATCCCACGGTTCCGTCATCCCGGCACCGTTATTTTCATCGAATTCACTTAGTCCAGAGAATTTGCTAAACTCAACTGAATGAGTTCCACACTTTCATTTAGACCGTGGGAAATCCCGTTAGCAACACGTGGGTTACATCATCCGAGGTATTCCCGATCATTCAACGAGACATTTTAATTTAGTTGCAATTGTAGTTTTGTTGTTTTGTTTGTGATTAAATTTTGAGTTGTTTTATATTTTGGAATGTTGTTGCGGTGAATTTTATCTTGTGGTGACTTTTAATTTAGTTTTGGTTTCAGTTCAGGGACTATCCTAAAGGTTTTGGTTTTCATGCAACAGTCTTATTTATCATGCAAGAAAAGTAAAGTACAGTTCATGTAAGTAAATTACAATAGAGTAAATTGCAATAAAAACGTACCTTGAGGGTCTTCCCATCATCCCAAGCTGCACTTAAAACACATGTTAAGGCATTTAAATATTTCAATAGATACCTAGGTAAAGCTAAGGGAAGGGTTTTGGTTGTCTACAAAATTCCTAATCCTATAACTAGTCATCTCCTATGACGTCTAGGTTCTTGGTTTGGTTTAAGGATGATTTTCTTTGTCTAAGAATAATTAAATTCAATTGTTCTTCTAAAACATCCCGTCATATTGAGGAAGTGCTTAGAACGAGTCCTAAACATCTTTTCAATACTTCTGGGATTATTTTGAGTCCAAGTAAATTTAGTTGCACATATAAATTAATCATCAAGGAGTTTAGTTAAACTTTGTCTCTTGCTCAGTGAACTTGGATATTTGATTACCTGATGAATGAAGTGACATCTCACTTAATACTCTATTTAAGAGTTATAATAATTAAAGCCATCAGGGGCAAGTTGGTTTATTGAGAATTTTAATCATTCTTAATTTAAAGTTTGAGTTAATGATTTAAAGTGATTTAATTTAATTATGAGGTTTTAATTAATAATTTTAAGTTTGGAATAGTGTTCAAATTATTTTAGATTTAATTTAAATTTTTACACTTTCAATTATCTTAGTATTTCAGATTGATGTTTATGTTTTAAATTTACTTAGATAGAAAGAGGTGTTGAAATTATTGATATGATTTGATTTAACTCTTAATGATTTCATTTAGGTTTGTTGTTAAGTGATTTCAATTTAATTTAATTTAATTTAATTTGATTTAATTTAATTTAGTTTAATTTTAATTTAATTTAATTTAATTTAATTTAGTTTAATTTTAATTTTAATTTTAATTTAATTTAATTTTAATTTAATTTTAATTTAATTTAATTTAATTTAATTTTAATTTAATATAATTTAATTAATTATTAAGGTGTTAATTTAATTTAATTTAAACTTTGACTTGACTTAATTTAATTTAATTTAATTTAACTCCAAGATTTTAAATTTGATTTTAATTATTGGACCATTTAACATTTTAAGCTTTAATTCATTTAAGGGTTATCTTCTTTTAATTTTTAATTTACTTAATTTGGATTATTATTTTAATTTTTAATTAAGAACTGAATATTATTGAAGTGACTTATTTAGGAATTTTTAAATTAAAGAATAAATATCCTCTTAATAATATCCCTATTTTAATAATCCAAATTTAAAATATATTCTTTCCAAAATTTAAATCATTTAATTAATTAGAGTTTCATTTTGATATTTTCAAAGTGTTTAATGAGTTTCTACCCCCTTAATTTCCCTAAGTTTCAATCATCTAAGAGAAAATTAAAATCAAATATTTTACCCTCCATTTTGATTAAACCTAAAGTTTTAATTAAGGGTTAAAATTCTTTAATTACCTTTATGCCCTTTTAGGCTTATTTATTTCATAACTCACTAAATTGAGCTCAAATGAATTTATAATTTTTATGTCACCTCATTGACATGTCAATTAAGACATTAGAGGAGAAAATGTGATTTTTCTGACTTTAATTTATTTATATAATTATTTTTAGTAAAAAATAGGGGTTTTCAAAGAAAATTCAACAACATGACCAAGGTAAAGTTTCTGTCCTTAAGAAAATTATGGGATGTTTCTAATGAGCAGAGGACTACTTGGACTATTTTTTGTGATTGTGTAAATTATATTTTATTTATTACAATTGTTTTGAGTTTTAGAGTATTAATTAATTTTAAAATAAAATAAAAATTGAAAAATAGATTTTATATTTTTCTTAAATTTTTCTGATCTCAAGGAGTCCAGAGAAATAAATTTTATAAATTTCTTATTTTTCTTTGATTTATTAGAATTATTTTAGTGAGAAAGGTTGAAAATTCATTTTTTTAATATTAAAATTACATTAAGCCTTTAAAATTCAATATCTTATCCTAGGGACTTAGGAAAAATATTTGATTTGTTCCTAAGTGATTAGGAGTCAAAATGTGACATTTTTATGATTTTTAATATTTTTGTGATTATTATTGTTTTTTAATTATTAAAATATTAAAATATTGTGAAAAATCAACTTTTTTAAAAAATTCCAATTTTAATTTTCCTAAACCTCCTTGATATCAGAGAAGCTCTAAAACCATTTTTGTGAATTTTTTATAATTATTTTTGGAGTTATGAATTTTTAAAGTTCCATTTTGTTTATGGGGCTTAATCAATCCATTTGGTGGGGTTAATAAAGTCAAATTGATTTCAAAATTTTATGTAAGGTTCCTCTGACCCTAAAGAGTAATGGAGAATTGTTTTCAAGTCAGTTTGGTGTGTGATTAATCCTAATTAATTCAAATTCAATTTTGGGAGTTTAGGCCAATTAAGGTTATTATGAATGAATTAATTCAAAATATATTTTTCATAGGGTCCCCTGGTCCTAAGAAACATCACCAAATTTTCCTAGAATTTATTTTACAACATGCTAATTATTGGAATTAAAATACCTAAAACAATGACATGAACTTGAAAAATCAATAACTTTTCACAGAGATGGCCTCTGACCTTGAAAAATTCAGGGAATAATCCCAATCTCAGAGGCTTCAAAAGCCCTATGGTCTCATGCCATGGTGAATTGTCTATGCAAATGGAGAACCAAAACATTGGGTACAGTAAATAAATTATTAAAAATAAAATACTCATCCAATTAACTTGATTTCTTTTCCACATTATTCTCCTTTGTTCACTAAGCAAGAGGGTATTTTTATTTTATTTTTGTGATTTTTTATGCAAAGATATGAATTTTTGAAGTTCAAGGTAATTAAATAATTCAAAAATACCCTAATTTCCTACTTATCTGACTCAGCACCGCGTCAACCTACGGCGGATCGAAAGCCCACGCGTCACTCTGTGATTTAGCACCGTCATCTGACTCAGAGCTCCAGGGGTCCGCGGTTCACGTAACATTTCACTGTCTGGCTTGATCTCGACCGTCCGCTCGATACACGCGCGATCCAACGGCTCCTGGTCATCGTCCACGACTTGTGTGCACCCGTGACCGTTCACACTCAAACCCTAATATCTCTCTCGATTCTCAATGGATTTTCGAGTTCTTATACTCTGTCGATTCATCTTGAAGAGACAAACACATCCATATGGTTTATGATCTATGAAATTAACCCAAACAAAATGGAGAATTGTTGAAAGCTCGGGAGGAAGAATGAGTTCATACCTTTGCTCAGAGAAGTGAAGCTTTGATCTGAGGGTTGTGTCACCTTCGATTGAGTCCAAGAAAGCTCTAGATGAAGTCTCTGGCTCAGGGGAATTGTCTAAGTATGAAAGTGACCAGACCCGAATTCAAAGCTTGGAGGTCGGAGCAAGCTGGATGGCACTGGAGAGGGGGCTTTCATCTGGGAACTCCTTCTCTTGGTCCTGTGCTCGGTGTGGGTGAGTTTAATTTGGATTTGGTGGAGGTTTCGAGAGATGTCCTGGTTTTTGGGTGGATTTTCAACTCGAAATTGAGCTGCGTTAATGGGGTTTAGGGCGAAGGAACATCTGGGGATCAGCTGCTCGCAGGTTAGGAGAAGATCCTGGAGCAATTTTGGTAGAGTTTCCTTAAGGTCTGGTTCATCACCTTGTTTGGCCGAGAGGTGAGTGGGTTTAAATAGAGGTGGCTGGAGGGCTTCCCAGGGGTAATTGGAGGCTTGGATCAACTGCTCAGGGCAAGGGAAGAACAGACATGGTGGCCATTTAGGTTGGGACACCTCAGCAAGGAAGAATTTGAAATTTGAGTCAAATGGGTGTTGACGGGTGTGGTGTTTTCCGGGGTCTGTGGTGGCTGGCCGGCCAGGCATGGGTCACCCTCAGGGTCAGGGAGGTCAGTGCTTGAGTTTTGTGAGTTCAATTGGAAAATGCCAAGTTTTAAGCAGTTGAATCAAAGTGAATGGGGGAAGGGCTCATTTTGGGCTTGGTTCGGTCAAATGCATGGATTTGGATTTGGTGCACCCACCAAGGCCTGATATGGGCTGAAGGAAATCATATAGCTCAGCTGAATTGGAGTGGAGAAGTCTCCATCCATGGTGAGGTGGCTAAGCATGGTTTAGTGTGTATCATGGATGAGGTTAAAAAAGCTTAAGGAAGGCTTAAGAAAGGGGTCCCTCCATTTGACATAAATGACATGGTGAGGTGTCAAAACTCTCATGGCTTCATATGGCTTGTAAATGGCTCACATTTGGCTTACATTTGGCTTGGAAAAGGTTGGCTTGTTTTATGAAAAAGGGTTTTAAGGATTTTTTGTTTTTAGGGGTAATTTGCATGTGGCTTAGTTTAGAAAAATTCAATGATGAATTTGAAACATAGGGAGTGATTTAATTAAATGGATGATGAGATGAAAGTGTCATGTGGGCTTTAGAGCCAATTTTGGGCTTTTGGATTTGGTGAGAATGGACTTTTAGAATGGTTTAAGAAAGTGGGCTCTTATATTTTAAAATGGACTTTTGGATGAATAATTTTGTGAATTACCATGCCAAATAAATGTTGGGTTTAGTTTAAGGATGTTTCATGAATGGTTTGGAATCAATTTGATGTGATTTGGAGTAGAATTGGGTTGAATTTGGGCTTTTTTTGGTAAAGGGGCCAAGGTGGGCCAAATTGGGCTAACTTAGGCTAAGGTTGGGCTAAGGTTGAATTTGGTGTAAAATTAATGTTGAAAAATTTTTATGGGAGTGTTACAAAGAGTTCTCAACTTTGGTTGGGCTCTAATTTTGGGATTTGGGCCCATTTGGGTTAGGTTTGGGCTTAGGTCAATTTAAGGGATTTTGGTTTTGGATTTGGTTTGGGTGGAGTTTAGGTTCAAATTTTGGGCAAATCAAGTTAGTGTTTTGTTTTTGGGGATGTTATGAAGGCTTTAGAAAAGATTTGGGGCAAATTGGGGTTGAGTTGGGTTGGTTTGGGCTAGGTTTAGGTCATGGGCCAAAATTGGGCCTTAGGCTTCAAATTGAAATTGGGCTCAAATGTCAATCAAATTGGAGTTGGATTTGGTCTAAATTGATATTGGGGATATTTAATGGAAGTTTTGAATTGAATTGGACCAAAGTTGAGGTCAATTGGGGTGGGTTGGTTTGACATTGGGTTCACTTGGGTTAAAAAATGGGTCAAATTGGGGGTTTTGGTAAAAGTGGGGGAAATTAGCAAAATTGGCCCATGGTGTAGTTGAACAAAATGAAATTGGGAATATTTTAGATTTCTTAGAATTTTCTGGGATTTTTTAGAATTTTTGGATTTTTGGGGTAAAAGGGTATTTTGGTAATTTTGGGGGGGTTTAGGGGTATTTTTGGAAATTTTGGTATTTTTGGCCAAATATGGTCAATTTTAGTGGTGGGAAGTGTTTAGGATTTATTTTGAGGGATCTTGGGTTATTTAGGTAATTTTGCAAATTTTGGGTCATCTCAAGGGTATTTGGTAGGTTTGGTGGGTCCGGGGCCCTGGGGGTCAAAAACTGAAATTTTGAAAAAAGGAAGATTGATCAAGTGTGAGTGAAATGTAATTACTTTGGTTGAGCCATGAAGCCATATCAAGCCCATATGAGTCATGAGAGGACTCATTTGAGGCACTCACTATGTTGTTCCTAACCCTCTTAGCCAGGGGCTTAGGGGTTAAGGACCATCCATATGAATTACCTACATGAGTCAGGAAGTCAAGTTGGGTGAGAGTGTGGTTTTAGGGCTTGAAATGTGTGTGAGATTATGGTGTGTGCAAGTCAACCTTCACCAGACCAGGCCATCCAGGGTATTTCTAAGGCCAAGAAGTCCTATAGGGAACTCATCCTTTAAAACTCCACATTTGATTTCAACCCTCTAGGTGATTAGGGGTCTACAATCAAGCTTGTGGGGTTTGCAGGGAGTTAAGAAGTAGTTTGAATTTCTAAATGTTGGGTTCCATTTCTAGTCCTCTAAGATTAGTCAAAGGAAAAGCCTAAGGCTAGACCCTAAGTACTAAAGAGAGAAGCAAAAGACCTCACCAAAAATGAGGTCAACAGGACTTAGTCCAATATAAGCCTTAACTCGTCTGAGGTTTCCGAGGTTGTCATTTGATATGACATAAATCCTCTTATCTTCCAGGCTATTCGTATGATCGATATTAAGTGAATGTAAGCCCTATTTAATTAAAGTTGGCAGGATGAAATATGAATAATTCTTCCAAATCGAAGCCAAACAATAGGATAGATCGGGAAGTCACCAAGATATCCTCTTGGGTCTGTGACATCCCCTAGTTCTTCCTCCTTTGGATTCCTTACAATCGAATGTTCCAAAATTTATACCGTTCACCTATTTGATTCTGATCATTAAAATATCATTGAAAAGTCCTTATCCTTTTGAAATCATAAAATATCTTTCCTGATCTTTATCGAATGTTTTCTTAGGTAACTTCGGTTATATAAGATGTAATTAACCATAGGGGCTTGCCCTTATAGGAAATTAAAATGACCCCAGATAAATATAAAACCTATTTAATTCTCTTGTATTAATCAGGGGAACCCGTCGGTCAATATAACAGGTTTCGCAGACCAAACAGATGTCATATTTGATTAGTTTATTTAACTAAGCCTCCATATTAAGTGATGTGTCTGTTCCTGGGGATAGATGCATAGCTTGATATGAGTGTTCATTTATTTAGACTATTCAAAGTATGAAATCAGCTTGATTTCATATTTTAGAATTAAAATTATATTTTTCAAATTATATACATAAATATTGGAATTCCTTCAGAAGTGGGAGATCATATTTCGATTCCGGTGGCCAACAGCTTCTACTAGACGACCTATTTTAAAAATATAAATTTTTATTTGTCGACAGCTTCTAGCGACTCCGCTAGGATTACAGTTTCTCTATCCATAAAAATCAGGAAATTTATTTTTACACATCGGTAATTTGTCTATTCCCCTCATAGACCAGTTTACCATTCTTCTGCCTTAACGGACACTGACATAATCCAAGGCATGAAAACATGCTCGATAGTAAAATATGCAAGTACTAATGTCCTTGCTTAGGAATTAGCTTAGGAATTAGACCTAATTAGAGTTTATAAAGTTAAACCTAATGTGGTTAAGGTCTAACTTGGATTAATTAGGTCTAATAGGTGTCTTAGACCTAATTAGAGTTTATTAAGTTAAACCTAATGTAGTTAAGGTCTAACTTGGTTTAATTAGGTCTAATTGGTGTCTTAGACCTAATTGGGGTTTATTAAGTTAAACCTAATGACGTTAAGGTCTAACTTGGTTTAATTAGGTCTAATTGGTGTCTTAGACCTAATTGGGGTTTATTAAGTTAAACCTAATGTGGTTAAGGTCTAACATGGTTTAATTAGGTCTAATTGGTGTCTTAGACCTACTTGGAGTTTATTAAGTTAAACCTAATGTGGGTAAGGTCTAACTTGGTTTAATTAGGTCTAATTGGTGTCTTTGAACTAATTGGGGTTTATTAAGTTAAACCTAATGTGGTTAATGCCTAACTTGGTTTAATTAGGTCTAATTGGTGTCTTAGACCTAATTGGGGTTTATTAAGTTAAACCTAATGTGGTTAAAGCCTAACTTGGTTTAATTAGGTCTAATTGGTGTCTTAGACCTAATTAGGGTTTATTAAGTTAAACCTAATGTGGCTAAGGTCTAACATGGTTTAATTAAGTCTAATTGGTGTCTTAGACCTAATTGGGGTTTATTAAGTTAAACCTAATGTGGGTAAGGTCTAATTTGGTTTAATTAGGTCTAATTGGTGTCTTAAACCTAATTGGGGTTTATTAAGTTAAACCTAATGTGGTTAAGGTCTAACTTGGTTTAATTAGGTCTAATTGGTGTCTTAGACATAATTGGGATTTATTAAGTCAAACCTAATGTGGTTAAGGTCTAATTTCGTTTAATTAGGTCTAGTTGGTGTCTTAGACCTAATTGGGGTTTATTTAGTTAAACCTAATGTGGTTAAGGTCTAATTTGGTTTAATTAGGTCAAATTGGTGTCTTAGACCTAATTAGGGTTTATTAAGTTAAACCTATTGTGTTTTAGGTCTAACTTGGTTTAATTAGGTCTAATTGGTGTCTTAGACCTAATTGGGGTTTAGTAAGTTAAACCTAATGTGGTTAAAGTCTAACTTGTTTAATTAGGTCTAATTCGTGTCTTAAACCTAACTAGGGTTTAGTAAGTTAAACCTAATGTGGTTAAGGTCTAACTTGATTTAATTAGGTCTAATTGGTGTCTTAGACCTAATTAAGGTTTGGATGAGGTTTGAATTTATATTAATTCATAGGTTTGGTTTTGATTTGGATTTGGGTTCTTATGGGTTGGACCTAGGTGTCTAAAGTTTGGTTTGGGTCCATTTTGATTAAACCCAAATATTTTTAATTTTGACTTAGATTCGTGTAAGTTGAACCAGAGTATTTAGAAGAAGATGTAAGTTCATTTGGGTTGAACCCAAAGGTTCTGGGATGTGACTTAGCCCAATTGTTTTTAAGGCTTAGTTTTACTCTAGGTCTAATTAAGAATTAAACTTAAGGATTAGGATTAGGTCATTCAAAGCAATCCTTCAAACCTAGGGGGGGTTTTTTTTATATGTAAATTTGAAATTTTACAATTTTACCCTAAGAGGTTAAAATGTCATTTTGATTTTTCAAAGGTTGGAAATTGTAATTTTAAGGTTTGAATTTGTTTATTTAAGTCACTTAACTAAGTTCTGATTTTTGTTCCTTTTATTTTAAATTTTTATAATTACTATTAGAAATAATTATAAAATCTTACAAAATTAGAAATTCTTATGTTAGAGAGTTCCCTTAGCCTAGGAAAAATCACAGAATGTCCTTAACGACCTAAGGATTGATCCCTGAAAATTTCATAATTTTCTGACTTGTGAATAATTTTTAATAATTAAAATACTCAAAAGAGTATTTAATTAATTAAAAATTAAATATTGAGAATAAAATTATGATTTTGGTCTCATAATTGTCCATTCTTCAAGAGCTTTCTAGAAGTATTTTTATTTTCTTTTTGTGACCTCTGGATCAAAAGATATCAATTTTTGAAGTTTTTAAGGTTTTCTGGAATTTATGAATTCCAGAAAATCCGGCCGGCGACGCGTGTCCTTGTACGCGTCGAAGAAGCGGGAGGATCCCTTGCGCGACGCAAAACAGCGGTCGTGGGGGGGGAGTCAATCAGCGTCGTCCGTTCCAAAACACGGGAACGGACAACGGAGATAATTCGAGGGAAAATTTGAATTATTTCCGACCGTTAAACTTTAAACATTAATATCACACTCAATTATCAACGAAATTGAGTGATTATTGAACCTATGGAATCATCTGGACGTATAGATTGTATATATACTATGATGATACGTTTCTAGGCAAGTAAAACCTATGATATTTCAAAAACATGAATTATTTTGGGGAAAATAATTCCATACCTTGGCCACAAGTGTATCAAGCTTGATCAGACCTTATGGATGGCTTCTAGGACTCCCAAGGAAGATCGTTGCTGCTCCAATTTGGTTTTATGGCTAGCCTTGGAGGAGAATTTTAAGAAAGTGGCTAATTTGGGCTGATTTTGGATTTTGATCAAATTGGCTTGATTGGGCTAACCCTATGGCTTGGGTTTAGTTGGGATAAATTTCTAAGGTTCCTAGGAAGAATTTTTGTGTTGGGGACAAAGTGGTTTGAGCAGCCTATGGGTCTCTACCAATATTATTCTTCTTCGCTATGGGTTAAGTTATGGGGTATATATAGCCATGGGGAGGCTTGGCTAAGCTTAAATCCATTTAGGGGAGGTGTTATCTGATTTCACGATTGCTGAGGATTGAATTTCAGCTGGAGGATAAGTTTAATTCACTTCCCCATGGTTAACTCATATTTAGTTTAGCTATGGTGAGAGCTTAACTCTTTATTTGGCTTGCTTCCATTGGCTCATCTATGAGATGGAGGGAATTTCATATTTGGGCTGAATATTTGTTCATCCAAGTCATGCTTTAGATTTAGGGGAAAGGTGACACTTAACCATCTTACTCACCTCATGCATGGTTTTGCCATTATTGCACTTAACCATGGGTTGACATTTTGTCTCTCTCCCATTGGTTATGGAGAAGGTGAGTGATGACTCAAAGTATGAAAGCTCTTCTTCATTCACCATGTCACTTAGGATTTAATAGGAGCATGAAAAATAAGCTCCATGACTCATTTCATTCATGATTTCATCATTACCTAATTTAACCATGGTAATGTTTAATCTATGCTAACCTCCTTTCTCATTGGATGCTTAGGGTAGTGATCAAAATTATTTTTTAATGTGGCTAGCCACCTCATCTTAGAGAGAGGTGACTCATGCTTTGAAATGAAGGGGAGATGACACCTCATTTCATTTATCATGATTTTTTCATGATGGCCTTTAACCATGGTTAAATGGTATGGTATGGGTTATTAATGGGTTGGATTATATTAAATGGATCATATGGGTTATGTATAACCCATATGATGTCATTAATGATGTCATTAATGGATTTAAAAAATTAAATCCATTTAAAATGTCATGCATGATGTCATGGGTAGAATTTCCATTTTTATGTCTTTTTAAATATAATTTCATTTTCAATTAATTATGTCATTAATTAAAAATGTTAGAAATTATTTTATTAACCAATTAATTAATCAAAATAATTATAAATTAATTATTAGATTAAATTTTTATGTCATTTTGGATTTGAAATTGAATTTTGTTTTATTTCATGGTTATTTTATTTTAATTAATTGTTTAATTAATTAAAATATTGAAAATTAGCCAATTAATGACTTTGAATTAATTTTTTATTTTAATTAATTATTTCAATAATTAAAATTTAAAAAAAAATTAAATCATTAGTCAATTAATTAATCAAAATAATTTTGAAATTAATTATTTGATTAATTTTGTCATTTTTATTTTACCTTGGTGTATTTTGTCATTTTATGGCTTTTAATTTAATTTTCATTATGTCATTTAATTAATTAAAATATTTAAAAATTAAATTATTAGTCAATTTAATTTAATTAATCAAAATGATTTTAAAATTAATTATTTTATTAATTTTTGTCATTTTGGGGTATTAATCATGTCATTAGCTCAATAATTGATTATTTAGGAAAAAATTAACCATAGTTGACTTTTTAGGTCATAAGGTTGACCTATGAGGTCAACAGGGTTGGTCATTGGGTTTAGATTGGTCATTTTGACCAAAGTTGACTTTTAGGTCAAAAGGTTGACCAATTGGGTCAACAGGGTTGGTCATTGGGTCTAGATTGACCATTTTGACCAAAGTTGACTTTTTAGGTCAACAGGTTGACCTATTGGGTCAACAGGGATGGTCATTGGGTCTAGATTGACCATTTTGACCAAAGTTGACTTTTTAGGTCAAAAGGTTGACCTATTGGGTCAACAGGGATGGTCATTGGGTCTAGATTGACCATTTTGACTAAGGTTGACTTTTTAGGTCAAAAGGTTGAACTATGGGGTCCACAGGGTTGGTCATTTGGTCTAGATTGACCATTTTGACCAAAGTTGACTTTTTAGGTCAAAAGGTTGACCTATTGGGTTAACAGGGTTGGTCATTGGGTCTAGATTGACCATTTTGACCAAAGTTGACTTTTTAGGTCAAAAGGTTGACCTATGGGGTCAATAGGGTTAGTCATTGGGTCTAGATTGACCATTTTGACCAAAGTTGACTTTTAGGTCAAAAGGTTGGCCTATTAGGTCAACAGGGTTGGTCTTAGGTCTAGATTGACCATTTTGACCAAAGTTAACTATTTAGGTCAAAAGGTTGACCAATGTGGTCAACAGGGTTGGTCATTGGGTCTAGATTAACCATTTTGACCAAAGTTGATTTTTTAGGTCAAAAGGTTGACCTATTGGGTCAACAGGGTTGATCATTGGGTCTGGATTGACCATTTTGACTAAAGTTGACTTTTTAGGTTAAAAGGTCGACCTATGGGGTCGACAGGGTTGATCATTGGGTCTGGATTGACCATTTTGACCAAAGTTGACTTTTTAGGTTAAAAGGTTGACCTATGGGGTCAACAGGGTTGGTCATTGGGTCTAGATTGACCATTTTGACCAAAGTTGACTTTTTTGGTCAAAAGGTTGACCTATTGGGTCAACAGGGTTGATCATTTGGTTTGGATTGACCATTTTGACCAAAGTTGACTTTGTAGGTCAAAAGGTATTGACTCATTGTAAAAATGAGGTCAACAAAAGGGCCTCCAATATGCGTGGAATACTGTATAAGTATTCTACACATATTGGCGTTGACCGAAGTGGTCTAAAGAGATGTCTCATAATAATCTGAAAAGGAGTGGGTGTCATATCGTTCTTAAGGAATCTCCGATATCTCATATGTTGGTTCTGAGAAGGAACATCCTTTTCATGTCTGGAAAGGGATTTATATCTGATAATTGGGAAGAGAAAATGGATGTCATATTCCATTTCTCGAAATGTCAATGTCGATATTTAGTTAAAAGAAAGCCATGATTTCCGTGTCAGGAAAGGATTTACATCCAATGACCGGAGAGAAAATGGATGTCATATTCCATTTATCAAAATGTCAATGTCAAGATTTGGCTAGAGAAAAGCCATGATTTCCGTGTCAGGAAAGGTCTTACATCCAATAACCAGAGAGAAAATGGATGTCATATTCCATTTCTCAAAATGTCAATGTCAAGATTTGGTTAGAGGAAAGCCATGATTTTCGTGTCAGGAAAGGGCTTATATCCAATAACCGGAGAGAAAATGGATGTCATATTCCATTTCTCGAAATGTCGATGTCAAGATTTGGTTAGAGGAAAGCCATGATTTCCGTGTCGGGAAAGGGCTTACATCCAATAACTGGAGAGAAAATGGATGTCATATTCCATTTCTCAAATGTCAATGTCAAGATTTGGTTAGAGGAAAGCCATGATTTCCATGTCAGGAAAGGGCTTACATCCAATAACTGGAGAGAAAATGGATGTCATATTCCATTTCTCAAAATGTTAATGTCAAGATTTGGTTAGAGGAAAGCCATGATTTCCATGTCAGGAAAGGTCTTACATCCAATAACCGAAGAGAAAATGGATGTCATATTCCATTTCTCAAAATGTCAAAGTTAGTTAAAGGAAAGCCATGATTTCCGTATCTGGAAGGGACTTACATCGAATAACTAGAGGGAGTGGCGAACTCACTAACACATTTGGTTGGGATATCCGCTGGGGTTTAACCTGTATAGGTCGAATGATATTTCTCATGTTTAGCTATCACAAGTCATTCATTTTACCATTAAAAATTTATTTTATTGTTTTTAGGACCTGCCGACACATCACAGACAATGGGGAACATTTTTCCAACATTTTGTTTTATTTCCATAGATAATGTACAAAAGGGTCACTAGTACACACCATTCCAGGAAAAGAAGTTAACAGTAGATATATGTACATATCATATAGCACGCATGCTACAAAACACTGACATATCAAATATCAAAAGCTTCCATATCATAGCATAACCTCAAATACTGTCAGACCATCTATAAGAATTTTACACTCCAAGACATTATTTGTCAGACATGTCTTAGGTGTTTGGACATTCATACGATCATGGTAGTTCTAAAGGTTTCAACCCTTCAAGTTCTGGGATGATTTGATATCCAACAGGTCGTTTATCTAGCTTCATCCGTCGCAGAGTGATCGAAATGCGTGGCCTATTAACACTGGGTATACAGTGTTCCACGAAATTCGCACCATTTCCTTGGAATGGTAGAACTGATCCTCGAGTTGAAAGGGTACGGCATATACCTTCAAATTCTCAGGGCCCCAAGATTTCTATCTCCTTTCCAAATACGACAGAACAGCGATTCATCAATGACACGGTGCAAAATGGTCTCTCAAAATCGTGACTGTCAATGTGGGGAGGGATACAGTCTCCTTCATCATATATGTTGATAATGCAACTATCAGGAATACAGTCTGCGGGTATGATCCCCCAAGTGACAAAACGTCTGATAATTTGAATTATTATAGTGAGCAGAGGATCAACTCATTCATATCGCAGGATTCCGGGAAGATTCCCATCTCTGTCCTTCGCATAATTATAACAGCATCCGTAGTGAATGGTCTGCCTTCCTTTGTCTCGAATCCATTTACTAGGCTTAGAATAAGTTTTTCTTTTAAGACGCCCAGCTCTGCCCTTGTTCTGGGCTTCTATTATATGATCGATAATGGCGGCTTGTTCATCTTCATCAAATATTCTGGTGAACAATTTGAGGCCATCCAGAATGTTCACTGTTGTTTTGTTCATATGTTTGTACTGTTCAAAAGTTCTCCATTCAATAGCACAAATTCGTCGTATTTCTTCTCCGAAATGTTCCTTTTTATCATCTTTCTTATTTGACATCTTGGGATTTTGACTAAATGTAAGTGAGGGTGAAGTGATAACCACTTTTTCATCCTGGTTTCTCTTTGCAAGGTCCAAGTTTGTCATTTCTGATGCGGAGTGTATCTCCTCAAATGGAGTGTCAATAGTCTGAGTTTTCAATTGACTAATGTCCTCCATATTTTGATTCTCTTGCAATTGTTTTTGATGTTTTAACCTTTTATTACAGTTTTGTCTTTGTGCTCGAGTAAGTCTTGTCGCGACATTATTTACGCCAGATGTAGATGCCCCTCGTACTGAAGTGGTGATGAACTCATGCTTGTCTGAGCTATCACTGACCTTAAAATCATACTCTTCAGGTTGTCGAAGTTTAAACTCTATCAAAGGTGTCTGCATCTTAATTTCATTATGATTGACCAAGTAGAGTAGTGATCCGTGATATATAGACTTAACTTGTAATAGGTCAAAGTTGAAGTGAATCCTAGTTCCCTCGTCTATATGTCGGCGGTCCAAGGCAAAAGTCATGTTATTTTGGAATGAGAAAAATAGTCTATCCTCAGGCATTATTCCTGAAAATAATAAGACAAAATAACATTTTAGCCTTTTAAATATTTGTTAAATGAATGAAACAGATGTTATAAGACATAAAAATAAAATTCAAAGATAATTTTGAAAAGAAGAATTTATTGTCCCAGTTTATAAATAAGTCGTCATTCATTTTTTTTTATGTTGCATAATATTTCTTCAGGAAACGACCATTGATTGGAGGCAGGATTCTTTCTCCTTGACAATCCACCAGTTGGTAGGATCCTCCGGAATATGTCTTTTCAATTATGTACGGGCCCTCCCATATTGGTTCAAATTTACCGCCTACCTTTCGGTGAGCAAGTATAGGTCTTCGAAGAACTAAGACTAATTCACCGATTTGAAAGGTTTTAGGACAGCTAATTTTTCGTGGGCTCGTATCATTGTCGCTTGATATAGTTCGAGATTTTGTTGAGCTTCTAGACGCTTGCCTTCTAAAGTTTCAAGTTCTTCAAGTCGTAATCTGACATTTTCTTCTTGAGTTATTTTATTTGTTATCGCGACCCTGAGAGAAGGAATTTGGACTTCCAATGGTAAAATAGCTTCAGAACCATATACCAAAGCAAATGGTGTAGACCGTGTTGGAGTTCGGTATGTAGTTCTATAAGCCCATAAAGCTTCTATTAATCACTCACGCCATTGTCTCGGGCTGTTACTCAATGTCTTTTTCAAGATTTGAACCAATGTTTTATTGAAAGCATCGGCTAATCAATTGGCCTTAGGATAATAAATTGTGGAATATCTTCAATCAATCCCGTGTCTTTAGATAAAGTTATTCGTTTTCGTGTTTTTGAAGGCCAATCCATTGTCTGATATGACCCTTTGAGGAATTCCAAATCTATAAACAATATGCGTCTTAAAGAAATGAAGGACTTGTTCTCCCTTGACTTCTCTAAGTGTTATCGCTTCTGCCCACTTGGAGAAAAAAATCAGTAGCTGCTAGAATAAACCGATGTCCCTTAGATGATGGAGGATCTATAGGGCCCACTATATCGGTACCTCAACATTCAAATGGCCAAGATGCAATAGTTGGGTGTTGGATATTTGGAGGCTGGTGTAAAACTATCCCATGTATCTGACATTGATGGCATTTCCTTGCAATGTAAAGACAATCGAACATCATTGTCGGCCAATAATAACCTATTCTTTTTATTTTCAATTTCATTTTGGGTCCAGAATGATGTGCACCACATAAACCTAAATGGATTTCCTTAACGATCTCTTGAGCTTCGACTTGGTTTAAACATCTTAACCACATTTGATCAAAAGATCATTTATAAAGAATATAATTTATTAGAGCATATGATAATGCTTTCTGTTTGATTTGGTTGGCAATAGAAGTGTTTTGAGGAAGATTTCCTGTTTATAAATATTGAATGATTGGTTATCGCCAATCATCCTTTTCGTCATTTATTGTCATTGTCATATTTTCACCGATTTTATTCAGATTATCCATATCAATTTGAGAATGAACTTGTCGTCCTCTTATAGAAATCAGTATGTCGTCATCCTCTGGAAAGGCAAACTCCTTTGCAAGATTTGCCAAAGTGTCTGCTAGAGAATTGTCTGGTCTTGGGATTAAAAAAAATGTCACGTCAGGAATTTGTTGAAGCAATTTCAGAGTGTAACAAGAATACTGTTCAAGTCGAAGTTTCAGAGTCTTATATTTGTCAGCGATTTGATTGATAATCAGCTGGGAGTCTCCGTAGATATCGATGTTTTTAATTTCCATTAATATGGTTAATTCTAGAATGGTTATGAGCGCTTCATATTCAGCTTCATTATTTGTGCATGGTTCAGTCAGATGATAGGAAAAAGGCATCATCATTTTGTCTGGAGTAATGAAAATTAATCCTACTCCTGCTTTGCCCGGTATAATTGTCTGTTTGTCTTTGTCTTTTAATGCAGATGATGCTCTGTCAAAATAGAGTTCCCATCGTTGCACGTTGGATTTTTTTATTTATGATATTTGTTCATCAGGTAAATCATCATTAAGAGGTGATCTAGTTGGAATTGGATGTGCTGCTAAGAAATCTGCCAGGATTTGTCCTTTGACAGCACGTAACGGTACAAATGTTATGTCAAATTGGAGTAAGATCATTGCCCATCTTGCTAATCTCCCAGGATATTTCGGTCATGTTATTAAATATTGTAATGGGTTAACTCTTGAAATAAGAGTTACTTTATGAGAAAGCATATAATGCCTTAGTTTTTGAACTGCGAAGATTAAGGCTAAACAATGCTTATAGATTGTTGGGTATTGTATTTCTGTCGGAACTGAACAACGACTTAAATAGTATAATGCATTTTATTTTCCCTCGTCATTCTCTTGTGCTAATAGAGCTACAAGGGAATTCTCCAACGTTGTGGTGTAAAGAATTAGAGGTCTTCCTAATACAGGGGCTACTAAGACATTGTTTGATGTTTTTAAATGCGTGCTGGCATTTTTCATCCCACCCAAATTTGGTATCCTTTCTAGTAAGGGCAGTAAGAGGTTGGCATCTACCCGATATATTGGAAATGAAACGTCGTATATATGCTAATTTTCCTTGAAAGGATCTCAATTGGGTTAGATTTTTAGGAGGAGGCATATTTAGGATAGCTTCAATTTTGAGAGGATCAATTTCTATCCCACGATGTTGAACTATAAATCCTAAAAACTTTCCTGAAGTGACACCGAAGGTGCACTTTAAGGGTTTCATTTTAAGATTGTATTATTGTAGTCGTTCAAAGACAATTCTCAAATCGTATATATGATCATCTTTTTGTTTACTGTTAACAACCAGATCGTCCACATAACATTCGACTTGATTATGTATTAATTCATCGAAGATTTGTGTCATGGCTCTTTGATAGGTTGCACCGGCATTTTTTAGTCCAAATGGCATAACCTTATAACAATATATCCCCATGGGTGTTCGAAAAGCTATATTTGCTTCATCCTCCGAAACATTTTTATTTGGTTATATCGTGATGATCCATCCATTAAGGAAAATATTGCATGTTTTGATGCTATATCAACCATTAATTCAAGAATTGGTAAAGGGAATTCATCTTTTGGACATGCTTTGTTCAATTCCCTGAAGTATATACAGACCCTTATCTGTCAATTTTTCTTTTTAACTGGCACCACATTGGCTAACCATGTCGGATAATTCTCTTCTCATATGAAGTCAGCTTCTATCAATTTCTTGACTTCTGCAATGACTTGTTGCTCTATTTCAACACGCATCCTTCTCGGAGCTTGTTTAACAGGGATTGCGATTCGATTTATCCAAAGTTTATGGACTGCAACTTATGGAGATAAACCAGGCATCTCTTCGTAAGTCCAAACAAACAGTCTTTATATTCTATCAACAATTGAGTAATGTCTTTTGCTTCCTCGTCATTAAGGAATGAACTAATAAAAGTTGGTTTTGGATTTTCATCAGTTCCTAAATTTATTTCTTTTAGTTCATCAATTGCCGATTTAATTTCTTCTTCCACTTCTGGAGGAGCATCTTCATTTGGAAGATCAGATAATAGTTCGGAATCATATTCTCCAGCGATGGCCAGACAAAATTCCGTGTCATCTAATGGTCCCAGAGTACCAAATAAAACACCTTCTTTGGAGTTAGAATGTCGTTTATTATTATTCCACATTTGTTCAATGAAATGTGGTTGTTTCAAAGGCCATTGTTTGAGCATTAAACAATTTTGAATAAATTTTTGTGCCCAAAGAGAATACAACTCAAAAGGAATTTTCATTGATTGTGGAAGATTTTCATGTTCTATTTTTACATCATTTTCAGTACAAGAAGAAGTAGAGCCAAGTCTAAACTTAATTGGATTTTTGTCATCATTACATACTTCTTTGACTATTTGATTCTCAATCTTAGCAGTGGAGATTGGAGTCAGAGTCATAGAATGTATATAATGATTGATTTTGTCATACATAGATTCAAATTGTTTTTCTTTATCTTCTTCTTCTAGAGATATTTTGAACTGAGGTTCCTTCAAAACCATAGATGTTGTTTCTTCTTCAGAATCCAGGTGAATTTTGAATTTCAGTGGTTTCTTCACTGTGACAGTTGGATCTTCCTTCCCTCGTCCTCGTCCTCATCCTCGACCTCGAGTTTGAGTTTGACGGGAATTAGTTCTTCTTGTTTTTATTGAAGAAGAATGGTCCTTTTCATTTATTTTCTTTTCTTTGTTCATTTATTCCACATCCACCATTGTTTCTTTCGAAGACATTGTTTTATTTATAGGAGCATAATATGTTGCATCTTGATGTATACTGATTTCATGGATTGAAAACGATTGCAAATCTCCTATAATACGACATTCTTGTCCGTTTCGTAGATATTTTATACATTGATGTAGTTAAGAAGGAACCATTTTATACTCATGAAGCCATGGTCTGCCAAGTAAGGCATTAAAAGAGGTATCTGAATAAATAATATGAAATTTTGCTGTTGTTGCCAAGTCGACTATTTTTAAGAGTAATGTTATTGATCCAAGAGCTCGTTCTCCTTGCTGATTGAATATTCGTAACATCATCATATCCCTTGATAGTTGAGAGGCATCAATGTCTAAGTATGCAAGAGTTCTCAAATTCATAATGTTGATTGAAGCACCTAGGTCAATAAGAACTCTACAAAGTATTGTATCATTTATGTTCACTGTAATATATAGTGGACGATTGTGTTCAGTCGTTCCGAGCAACAAGTCGTTGTCAGAGAAGGTAATCTTCGTTGATTCCTCTAATGGGTAAGCTTCATTTTAGGTAATACTAGCAAGTTGAGTTAAGCAGATATCTGGATCTGAAAGGGCCTTTATTAATGATTCTCTCATTTCTTTGGAAAGTATGAGATCGTCATAGATGCTTAACTTCGCAGGTAATTTTCTCAAATGAGCTAGTACATTATAATCCACTTTGTTATGAAGATCATCCTTACTTCTTTCAGGGAGTTGGGGATGTATTGGAGGAATGATCATGTCCGATGTGATTATTTGTTTTTCTTTTTCTTGTGGAGACATCCTAGGAGGTAAGATTTTTCCACTTCTTAAATTAATTTCAACTATTTATTCAAGTTGATTATCCGACTCTTTTGTCTCCGAATCTGAGGATTCCAATTCTATGTTAATCGGAGTTTCTTGTAGTTGAAGTGTGGCGATGTCATTTTCATTTTCATCATTGTCAGATTTTTCTTCTGTATTTTCATTATTTTGGTTGTCTTTGGGTTGATCATATATGATTTGAGTATCGTCTACAGGCTTAGAATTCAAATGATTATTTTCAGAAGCATCGCCCAAAATAGACAAAATATAAGCAAAACTAGGATTGTTATTATTTATGGTAGTAAAACGGAAGTCATACAAAGATATCGGTTCGAGGATTTTTCATCCTTCACCCGATATAACTAACCTAGTACAAGAGGGAAATGAACTAGAAGGTACAAAAGGAGTTGCAGCCCCTATATTTGGAAGACCTCTGGTCTTTTTTGGTTCCTGGTTTTTCTTTTCTTTTCTTTCTTGGGAGACTTTGTGATTTGATATTTAGCAAGGATTTCTTCGAAGTGCTTATCCTTGTTTCCGGGACTAAGTTTTTCTACTGAAATCATATTGACCGAACCTTTTTCAGGTTCTTTCAAATATTCTTTCGGGATTACTATATTTCCATCTTTAAAATTACGCTCCAACCAGTCTTAGAAGACAACATTCTTCAATTTTATGTCCAAGCATTCTGTGATAAGGACAATAATTAGGGTTCTTTTTCATGTCGAATTCTGCCGGCCTTTTACCTACTGACAGCTTAAATTTAGGTACTTTAAGTAGACTACAAAATATTTTGTTGACGGCTTCAATTTTGAATGGATATTCTTTTTTCATTCTTTCAGCCATTGTTTTCTTTTTTGCTGGTATTGGAATCAGTTGTTGAAGTTGTAGTTGAGGCGATGTTTGTGATGTTGATGGATTATGTCATTGTTCTTTCTTTTGTTCTGGTTGAATATGCTTCACCTGTTTACCTTTTTCTACAACATTTCCAGGTTTCTTTTCAAATGTTTTGACAGTTTTATTCTTTTCAGTCTTCTCTGTTACACTCATTTGTTTTGCTTCTTCTTGGAGATTAGCAGCTTTACTGAGTAATTTTTTAAATTTCTTTAGTGTGAATCCTTTGAGAAAAAATGCTATAGGACCATGAATATTTTTAAGCAATATTCCAACAGCGTGTTGCTCTTGTAGTTGTGGCTCACATTTCATGCTGAGATTTCTCCAGCGTAAAATATAATCCACCAAACTTTCTCCTGGTTTTTGTTTTTCTACCACCAAGTCACCTACTGTGGTGTGATGTTGTGCTCCTGCAAAACGTTGAATAAAGAGGCTTTCAAGTTCCACAAAAGTTTTGACAGATCCATTGGGGAGTTCTGCATACCAGTCAAAGGCAACTCCTGCAAGACTGTTAACAAATTGTCGAAATAAGAGAACATCATTTCCTCTAGCATTACATCAGCTTGCTTTAAAATGTGCTAAATGTTGTCGGAGATTACTTGTTCCATCAAACATTTTAAAGACAGGAGGAACAAAACCTTTAGGATATTGAACGGAATCAAATTCCTCTGGGTATGGTCTACCCTTTGGAGTTAATGCTCCAGCTTTCACCTGAGCCATTGTTTCATTGATTTTTTGTTCCACAAGTTGAGTAATATCCTTTTCTAGAATTCCACTATGAGGGGAATTCTTTTCTTTTGGGTGCTTTCCTCGATATCTAAAGGTTCTTCTTCATTTTCAAGAATATGGATAGCCTCTGGTCTGATAATTTCAATGGCTGGTGATGGGTTAGTTGGAGGATTTTGTAAAGCTATTTCCAACTCTTCCATTCTTTGTTCAAGACGACTAATTTGTTCATCTAGTTGTCGTATAACCGCTCGTAATTCATTTGTTGCCTCCTCTTCAATTGATTCTCGTGCTAAGGAAGTAGATCGTGTTTCTACCATGTTAACTCTGGCAACATTTTCATTGGAATTATCAGAATCGTTTTCTTTTCTCCATACTGAGAATTGTTTGATGTCATTTTTTAATTTTTTTAATCTTTCTTCAAATGATTTTGTAGAATGTTTTTGCAAGTTTCTTCTTGTGAACTATTTGCAAGAGTATTGGTGGTATCTGAATTTCTTTCAGATGATTTTCGTCTCCATACATTATTTTTAAGTACAGGACGAGAATTTCCAGGTGGTGTATCGTAACCTGTGTAAGGACAATTTGCTTTTTGTAGCATTTGGACTAGATCCGACATCTTAGCAGTTGTATCTTCTGCTTCTGACATCAATTCATCATATCTAGCTTTTTCATTTGTGACTACCACATCTTTTATTCTAGGGCCCAATCGGAATTTTACTGGCACTCGAACACAATGTTTATCAGTTGGGGATTGACAACCAATTTCTTGATAGTCAGGATTTTCCATTGCTAAAATTCTCCTTTTCATGGTGTTGGAGACTGCACAATCCATTTTGTTTAATAATTTAGATACTGAACATCTATCTTTCGTGCTAATCTTTTAAACATTGAATATATAGCACGAATTGAAGGAGAGCTTTTAGGTTGAAAGGAATTATCAGTGTATTCAACAGGAATTGGAATATTTAGATTCTCTTCTTAAAAAGAAGGGTTTCCAAAAATATTCTGTTGAAATTCAGGTGTGTCAAAATTATCATTTTCGTCCCACCTTTTCTTTCTTTTGAATGAAGGAGTTTTATGAATGTTCTTTGAACAAGATCCAACTTCATACACAGATGATGGTGGAACATCATCTTCCTTGTAAACTTGTTTTCCTTTCCTATCAGCTTGTCTTTTCATTTCCTCGAGGGTATAAGATTCTTCAGGTATATATTCAGGTAATTCTTCTGTAAAATTTAAAAGGTCTTCATAAGATTGTAAGTCAAAGTCTTCAAAAGATTGTATATCAGTCTGATATGGATTATCTAATGTAAATTCCGCTTCACTAAATAATCCATAATCATTTTGATAAAAGGAAGGATCTTCCTCTATTGGTATGTTGAAGTCTTGAAAATAAGAAAAGATTGAATTCGGAGAATCCATTGCAATTTTTCTGAAATTTCAGGAAAAATGAATATTATTGACTTATTTATAAACTGGGTATTTATTTTAAAATTTGAAATGAAAACAAATGATGACAAAAGATGAGAAGAAAGATATCCCCCAGCGGAGTCGCCAAAACTCTTGATGGCGATGAAAAGAAAGGGGTGGATGTCAATGTTGAGGAGTCGTTATTTTGTCTTATATTAGCCTAATTTTATTCCTATAAATCCTACGCCCATTTGAAGAATTTAGGACTAATAGTAGAAAAGGATATTTATGATAATCCTTATATGAGAATATTCTAGAATAACATATCCTAGAATTTTCATATAAAGAAAATCATGAAAAACTAGAGATTTATATCGTAGGTTCTTTTAGATCTCCTATAAAAGCAAGCTTCTATCGTTAATTACATCTTAAACAACTTTTAATTGTTCAAGAAAACTTCTGATTAATGTCGATCATTTGTTTTCTAAAATTTTATTTTTAAGGATAGATGTACCCACTATCAATCCTAAATGTTATGTTATATTTATCATTTTATTGTTAAAGTTTTGGTTTTGTTTTCCATGTCGTTATTTTGTTTTGTTTTGTTGAAAATGTTATGTCTGGTGGCTATCCTAAAAGTTTTGGTTTTGTTTTCCATGTCGTTACTTTGTTTTGTTTTGTTGGACTATCCTAAAAGTTTTTGGTTTTGTTTTCCAACTCATCCTGGAAAACAAAGTTAGCACACCCTATAACATACAAAGGAAATCTAAACGAAATTTTCGTCATTTTAGTTATCCTGTAAAACAGAGTTAGCACATTTTAAAGGAATTAAACATATTTAAATCTAATTATTAGATTTATTTGTCAGGTTTAGATTCAATGTCATTTGATTCTTTAGGTCAATTAAGTTTAATTTAAACTTAATTTGAATTTTAATATTTTTGAACTTAATGTTCAAATAAATTCAATTTAAGTTTAATTTAATTGAACTTCATTTTTTATTTTTTATTTTGGGATTGATTTTAATTTGGAATTTGATTTAAATTTTAAATAAAGGTTAGATCATTAATTTGAAATTTTAGTTGTCTTGTTGTTTAAATTGATTTAGAATTGAGTTATATTCAACATAGGGTGAACCTAAAGTTTAAATTAACTTGGGTTTATGTTGAATTCAAGTTAAATTTTGGGTTGAACCTAAGATTTAGGTTAACTTGAGTTCAAGTTAGATTGAACTCACGTTTAGTTAGGTTTAGGTTAGGTTCAATATGGGTTGAACCTAAGGTTTTAGGTTAGCTTGAGTTCAAATTAGGTTGAACTCAAATTTAGTTAAGTTTAGGTTAGGTTCAGTATAGGTTGAACCTAAGGTTTGGGTTAACTTGAGTTTAAGTTAGGTTGGACTCAAGTTTGGTTAAGTTTAAATTAAGTTAGGTTCAATATGGGTTGAACCTATGGTTTAAGTTAGTTTTGCGTTCAAGTTAGGTTGAACTCAAGTTTGGTTAAATTTAAGTTAAGTTAGGTTCAATGTGGGTTGAACCTAAGGTTTAGGTTAACTTGAGTTTAAGTTAGGTTGCACTCAAGTTTGGTTAAGTTTAAGTTATGTTAGGTTCAATGTGGGTTAAACCTAAAGTTTAAGTTAACTTGAGTTCAAGTTAGGTTGAACTCAAGTTCGGTTAAGTTTAAGATAGGTTAGGTTCAATATAGGTTGAACCTATGGTTTGGGTTAGTTTGAGTTTGTTGACCTCATTTTTGATGAGGTCTTCTCTTCTTCTTTTTAGTACTTAGGATCTAGCCTTAGGCTTTTCCTTTGACTATCCTAGAGGATTAGAATTGGGACCCACCACTTAGAAATTCAAACCACTTCTTAACTCCCAGCAAACTCCACTAACTTGATTGTAGACCCCTAATCACCTAGAGGGTTGAAATCGAATGTGGAAGTTTAAAGGATGAGTTCCTATGGGACTCTTTGGCCTTAGGACTCGCCTTGGGTGGCTCAGGTACAGTGAAGGGGCTGACTTACACACACACTACACCTATACACTACACTTTCACACACCTCCTAAAACCACACCCATACCCGATTTGACCTCCTGACTCATGAAGGTGATTCGCATGGATGGTCCTTAACCCACTAAGCCCTTGGTAAGAGGTTAGGAACAACATGGTCGATGCCTCGAATGAGTCCTCTCATGGCTCATACGAGGCTTAACATGGCTTCATGGCTCAACCAAAATGATTTCATTTCACTTACATTTACCCAATCTTCAATTTTCCAAATTTTTAATTTTTGACCCGAGGACCCACACCCACTAGTACTGAAAACCATCGAAATCGCCCAAATTTTTCAAAATTCTCCAAAATCACCCAAATTCCTCAAATCCAATCCAAAACATTCCCACATCACTCAAATTGATCATTCATAGCCAAAAATACCAAAAATTCCAAAAATACCTCCCAATACCCTCCAAATACCCAAAATGCCCCTCTTAGCCAAAAAATCAAAAAATTCAGAAAATTCCTAGAAAATTCAAGAGAATCCCAAATATTCCCAATTTCATTTTGTTCAACTACACCATGGGCTAATTTTGTCAATTTACTCCACGTTTGTCAAAATCCCCAATTTGACCCATTTTAACCCAAAGTGAACCCAATGTCAAACCAAACCTACCCAATTGACCCAAATTCTGGTCCAATTCAATTCTAAACTTCAATTCAACATCCCCAACACCAATCTAGACCAAATTAAAGCCCAATTTGATTGAAATTTGAATCCAATTTCACTTTTGACCTTAAAGCCCGATTTGGACCCATGACCCGAGCTTAGCTCAAGCTCACCCGATTCAACTCCAATTAACCCCAAATCTTTTCTAAACCTTCCCTAGAATCCCCACAAACAAAACACTAACATGATTTGCTCAAAATTTAGACCCAAACCCCACTCAAATTCAACCCAAAGCTAAAAGACTCAATTTTGACCTAAACCCAAACCTAACCCAAATAAGCCCAAACCCCAAAGTCAAAACCCAACCAAAGTCAAAACCTCTTTGAAACAGTCTCATAAACATTTCCCAACATTAATTTTACATCAATTTCAAACCTAGCCCAACATTGGCCCAAGTTAGCCCAATTTGACCTACATTGGCCCACTTACCAAATGAACCCGAATTCAAACCAATTCAATTCCAAATCACACCAAATTGACTTCAAACTATTCATGAAACATCCCTAAACCAATTGCAACATTTATTTGACATGGTCCTTCACAAAATTTTCACCCAAATGCGCATCCTAAAATAAAAAAAAACCCACTTTCCTAAACCATTTTAAAAGCCCACCTTTACCAAATTTTAAAAGCCCAAACCCATCCTAAAGCCCACACTACAATCTCATCTCATCCTCACTCAATTAATATCACTCCCTAAGTGCTAAATCCATCATGAAAATCAAACCAAAATGGTATTATGCCAAATCCCATCAAATAACTCCAAAATATCCAAAATCCTTAAAAACCCATTTTTATGAAATTGACCGAAACTTTTTCGAAGCCATAGGCGAAGCCATGAAGCCATGCATGAGCCACATGGAAGCCATGAAAGCCCTTTACTTGTCACCATGCTATCTTGGGCAAATGGAGGGGGTCCTTTCCATATTCCCTTAAGGTGATTAACCATGTTCATGTCTCCCCTAAACCATGTTTAACCTTAATTGTACTTGGATGGTGACCCTTCCCCACTAATCAAGCTGACCTAAACCACTTTCTCTTCGACCCAAACTAGCCATGGGGAGGTGCACCTAGCCCAAAAGGATGGGTTGACCCAAATCAAGCCAAAATGGCCTCTCCCCCATACCATTTTAATCCAAACACTTTACACATGTCTAAGCCAGTTGCCTTCACCAACTTCGAGCCCTGGACCTCCCGACCACCGAGGGTGACTCATGCACTGCTGGCCGGCCACTGGGCCGCCAGAAAACGCCATGGCCGAGACATGGGAAGGAGCCAAGCATTGAAATTCCACCTTGCTTGAGTTGCCCCATGCCCGGTGGCCATTGCGAATTGTTCTTCCCTTGCGAAGCGGCTGATCCGATCCACTAACTCCCCGCAGGAGGCCCTCGAGCCTCTCCTATTTAAACACGACCCCTCTCGGCCATGGAGGAGGTGCTGAACCAACCTTAAGGAAACTGCTGCCAAAATCATTCCGGACCACTATCCACACATAGAGAACTTGATTCCCAGCTGGATTCCGGCCACGATTCCCTCCGAGTTGAGCTCGATTTTGAGTTCAAATCTCAGCACAAAAACCAGGACACTTTTTCACAGTGGATCAATACCCAAATTGATTGGTCCTATACCTTCACCAGACCAAGAGAAGAAGTTTACCAGCAAAAGCCCCCTCACCAGGCCAGCCATTGCTTCCAGCCTCCAAGCTTTGTGATCGGGCTTGGTCGAAATCTTACCAGACAATTCACTGAGGCCGAGGGACTTCATGCGGAGCTTGCTTGGACCCAATCAAAGGTGACACAACTCTCGGATCCAAGCTTCACTTCTACGAGCAAAGGTATGGACTCACTCTTCTTCCCGAGCTCACGGAGATTCTCCATTTAATTTGAGCGATTTAAATACATGTTTACCGTATGGATGTGTTCGTCTCCTCGAGACGAATCCATAGAGCATAAGAACACGAAAATCCATTGAGAATCGAAGTGAGAAATTAGGGTTAGAAGGTTGACGGTCACGGGTGCACACCGGTCGTAGACGATGACCAGGAGCCGTCGGATCGAGCGTGTATCGAGCGGACGGTCAGGATTGCGCCGGACGGAGCAACGGAACATGAACCGCGGGGCCCTGGAGCGCTGAGTCGGATGGCGGCGCCGAATCAGAAGACGACACGCGGCGCTTCGGAGATGCCTAGGTTGAGTTGGCGCCGCGTGGATAAGTAATAAATTAGGGTATTTTCCTATTTATTTAATTCCCTAAACTTCAAAAATGCATAACTTTTTGTAGGAAAATCAGAAAAATAAAATAAAAATACCCTCTTGCTCAGTGAACAGACGAGAATAATGTGGAAAAGAAATCATTCAATTTCATTGAGTATTTGATTTTTAATAATTTATTTACTCTCTGCACATTTTCAATTCTCCATGCATGTATACAATTCACCATGGCATGAGACTATAGGGCTTTTGAAGCCTCTGAATTTGGGAAGCTTCCCTGAATTTTCCAAAGTCAGAGGCCATCCCTATGAAGAGTTATTGATTTTCCAATTCTAGATTGCTAGTTTGAGTCATTTAATTCCAATAATTAGCATATTGTGAAATAAATTCTAGGAAAATTTGGTGATGTTTATTATGACCGGAAGGACCCTAGGAAAAATAGGTTTTGAGTTAACTCACTTGGAATAACCACTAATCGGCTTAAACACCCAAAATGGAGCTTTAATTAATTAGAGCTAATCACACATAAAATTGACTTGAAATCAATTCTCCACTGACCTTTAGGATCAGAGGAACCCACCATAAAAGTTTGAAGTCGATTGGACTTGGTTAGCCCTATCAAATGGGTTGATTAAGCCATTTAGCCAAAATTAAACTTAAAAAATTCATAACATTCGAAATACTTTTCAAAAATTCACCAAATTGGTTTTGGAGCCTCTCTGATATCAGGGGAATTTAAAAAAAATTAAAATTGCAATTTTCTAAAAAAGTTGATTTTTTGCATTATTTTAATATTTTTGATAATTAAAAAATAATAAAAATCACAAAAATAATAAAATTCACCAAAATGTCACATTTTGAATTTTAATCACTTAGGAGCAAACCCCATATTTTTCTTAGGTCTCTATGATGAGATATTAAATTTTAAAGCCCTAGGGTAATTTTAAATTTAAAAAAATGTATTTTCTAGCATTTCCACTAAAATAATTATAATAAATCAAAGAAAAATTAGAAATTATAAAAATTAGTTCTCTGATTTCCTTGATATCAGGGAGATTTTTGAAAAATATAAAATTCATTTTTCAGCCTTTATTTTATTTTTAAATTAATTAATACTCCAAAACTCAAAATAATTATAATAAAAAGAATATAATTCAAAAAATCACCAAAATTGGTACAAGTGGTTCTTTGGTCATTAGTAATGTCCCATAATTTTCTTAAGGGCAGAAACTTTCCCTTGGTCATGTTATTGAATTTTCCTTGAAAATCCCTATTTTCCACCAAAAATAATTATATAAATAAATTAAATACAGAAAAATCACATTTTCTCCTCTAATGTCTTAATTGACATATGAGTGAAGTCACATTAAAATTTCAAAATCATTTAAGCTCAATTTAGTGAGTTATGAAATTATTAAGCTTAAAGGGCAAAATGGTAATTAAAATTTTAACCCTTAATTAAAACTTTAGGCTTAATAAAATGAAAGAGTAAAATATTTGATCCTAATCTGATTTGGATGATTGAAATTTAAATAATTAAAGGGTAGAAACCTACCAAATAAATTTAAAAATAATTAAAATAAAACCTTAATCAAATAATTAATTAAATTTGGAAGAATAATAAAAAATTAGAATTATTAAATTAGGGATGTTATTAGGAAGAGATTTGTTCTTTAATTTAAGAATCCCTAAATTAATCACCTCAATAATATTTAATTCCTAATTAATATGATAATCCAAATTTAAAATTTAAAATGCTAAAAGACTTAATCATTAAATTAAATTAAAATTAAAATTATTTAAATTTAATCCTTTTAAAATTTCAATTAAAATAATACTTTAACAATTAAAATTAAATCATCTTTAAAACATAAAAAAATAAATTAAAAATTAAAAATTAAATTAAATTAAAATTGAAATTAAATTAAATTAAATTAAATTAAATTAAATTAAATTAAATTAAAACATATTAAATTAAATCAAATTAAATCAAATTAAATTAAATTAAATAAAATTAAATTAAATTAAATTATGTTAAATTAAATTAAATTAAATTAAATTAAATTAAATCATATTAAATTAAATTAAATTAAATTAAATTAAGTTAAATTAAAATAAAAAATAAAATCAAGTTAAAGTTAAAATTAAATTAAATTAAATAAATTAAATTAAAATCAAAATTAAACTAAATTAAATCAAATTAAAATTAAGTTAAATTAAATTGAATTAAAAAATAACATCACCTAAGACATAAAGAATTCAAAAATAAATCTAAAACAACTTGAACACTATTCCAAACTTAAATCCATTAATTGAAATTAAATTAAATCAGAAATCACTTGAACATCCATTTGCCCTCGAAGGCTTTTGTTATCATAACTCCTAAACAGAGTATTAAGTGAAGTGTTACTTCATTTATAGGATATTCAAATGTCCTAGTTCACTGAGCATGATAACGAAACTTGAACTCCCGGATGATTAATTCATTTGTATAATTAAATTCTCTTGGACTTAAAATAATCCTAGAAATATTGAAAAGATGTTTAAGATTCGTCTTAAACACTTCCTTGATATGATAGGATGTTTATAAGAACAATTGAACTTAATTGTTCTTTGATGAAGAAAATCGTCCTCAAACCAAAACACAAGAACTTAGACGTCATAGGAGATGACTAGCTATAGGATTAGGAACTTGGTAGAAAACCATAACCCTTCCCTTAGCTTTACCTTGGAACTTGTTATAAATACTTAAATGCTCTAACATGTATTTAAGTGCAGCTTGGGATGACGGGAAGACCCTCCAGGTATGCTTTTATTTTATTGCAATTTACCTTATTGCAATTTATTTAATCGCATCACATTTACCTTTCTTGCATGATAAACAACTGTTGCATGAAAACAAAAACCTTTAGGGTAGTCCCTAAAACTGAAACCAAAACTAAATTAAAAGTCATTACAAGATAAAATTCACCGCCACAACATTTCAAAATATAAAACAACTCAAAATTTAATCACAAACGGAACAACAAAACTACAACTACAACTAAATTAAAACGTCTTGTTGGATGATCGGGAATACCTCGGATGATGTAACCTACGTGTTGCTAACGGGATTTCCACGGTCCGAATGAAAGTGTGGAACTCATTCAGTTGAGTTTAGCAAATTCATCTCGACTAAGTGAATCCGATAAAAATAACGATGCCGGAAGGATGGAACCGTGGGATCTTAACCGGTGTTGTTATAATCAACTTTAAAATTTATTTTAATTAAAACATAAAAACACTTGGAAACTAAGACTTTCTCTAAACCAAAACACTTCTCTTATCTCTTGATTTATGACTTCTAAAACTAAACCTCTGCAACAACAAGGAGCTCGGAGCATGGTGGGCAGCACGGCTATCGTCATCAGCAAAACCTGAGACTACTTCAGCAAAACTTTCTTAGAATTCAATAACCAAGCCATAGGACTTCGAGGTAGTTTGCCTAGTGCAACATAAATCCTCAACTCTTCGTTAGGCATTTGTATGATCATATCATGTAAATTAAGCCCTAACCGGTCTTAGGACTCCGAGGTAGTCGTCTGATACGACATAAACCCTCACATCTTCAAGGCTATTTGTGTGATCGCTTCATACAAATATAAGTCCTAATTAATTAAATTGGCAAGATCAAAATATTAAATAAACATTAGGTCTTTCCTAAATCCAAGCCAAACAAATAGGATAGTCGGGAAATTACCGAAGCTCGCTTCGAATCTGTGATTTCTCCTACCTTTCTTCATTTGAATTCTCAGAATAAAATGTTCCAAATTTGATCCATTCCCTACTGAAATTCCAAAATTCAATTCCTTGAAAACTTAAACTTTGAAATTCTTGAGAGCAGAACTAATGATTATTATCGAGAGTTTTCTTAGGTGATTCCCGTCACTTAAGATGTAATTAACTATAGGGGCTTGCCTTTATAGGGAATTTTAAGAACCCAGGTAATATAAACCCTGCTTAATTTATTTATATTAAGCAGGGGAACTTGTCGGCTTATAAAATTGGTTCGCAAACCAAACGGATGTCACAAATCTTCTAGTTTATTTAACCGAGCCCCATCATCGAGCGATGTGTCTATTCTCCGGGATAGATATACAGTTTGTGGTGCGGTGCTCGTTTATATAAACTATTCGAGATGTGAGATCAGTTTGATTTCATATCTTAAAATTTTCAAATCTAAAATTATTTGCAAAATAAAATACAACTTTTTTTCAAATTATTTATTTAAATTAAATTAAAAATTCGCCGACAAATTCTGTAGGCGACCCCTCTTTTCAAAAATACAAAACACAAACCTAAAAATATGCCGACAGAGTTCAAATTAGGTTGAACTTAAGTTTGGTTAAATTTAAGTTAAGTTAGGTTCAATGTGGGTTGAACATAAGGTTTAAGTTAACTTGAGTTCAAGTTAGGTTGAACTCAAGTTTGGTTAAATTTAAGTTAAGTTAGGTTCAATGTGGGTTGAACCTAAGGTTTAAGTTAACTTGAGTTTAAGTTAAGTTAGGTTCAATATGAGTTAAACCTAAGGTTTAGGGATTAATTAAACATAATTTAGTTATGTTTAATTACGGTTAATGGATTCCTTAAACCTATTATAAATAGGGCTTAAGGATTAATAAGATTAGACTTAATTGGAGTTTAAAGGTTACCTAGGCCTAATTTATGTAAAGCTTAAGGGTTAATTAAGTCTAATTAGATTAGACTTAATTGGGGTTTAGAGGTTGCTTAAGCCTAATTTAAGTGAAGCTTAGGGGTTAATTAAGTCTAATTGGATTAGACTTAATTAGGGTTTAAAGGTTACTTAAGCCTAATTTAAGTAAAGCTTAAGGGTTAATTAAGTCTAATTAGATTAGAATTAATTAGGGTTTATGGTGTTAAACCTAATGTGATTAAGGCTTAACAAGGTTTAGTGGGGTCTAATTGATGTCTTAGACATAATTGGGGTTTATTAAGTTAAACCTAATGTGGTTAAGGTCTAACTTGGTTTAATTAGGTCTAATTGGTGTCTTAGACCTAATTGGGGTTTATTAAGTTAAACCTAATGTGGTTAAGGTCTAACTTGTTTTAATTAGGTCTAATTTGTGTCTTAGACCTAATTGGGGTATATTAAGTTAAACCTAATGCGGTTAATGTCTAACTTGGTTTAATTAGGTCTAATTGATGTCTTAGACCTAATTGGGGTTTATTAAGTTAAACCTAATGTGGTTAATGTCTAACTTGGTTTAATTAGGTCTAATTGGTGTCTTAGACCTAATTGGGGTTTATTAAGTTAAACCTAATGTGGTTAAGGTCTAATTTGGTTTAATTAGGTCTAATTGGTGTCTTAGACCTAATTGGGGTTTATTAAGTTAAACCTAATGTGCTTAAAGTCTAACTTGGTTTTATTAGGTCTAATCGGTGTCTTAGACCTAATTGGGGTTTATTAAGTTAAACCTAATGTGCTTAAAGTCTAACTTGGTTTTATTAGGTCTAATTGGTGTCTTAGACCTAATTGGGGTTTATTAAGTTAAACCTAATGTGGCTAAGGTCTATCATGGTTAAATTAAGTCTAATTGGTGTCTTAGACCTAATTGGGATTTATTAAGTTAAACCTAATGTGGGTAAGGTCTAATTTGGTTAAATTAGGTCTAATTGGTGTCTTAGACCTAATTGGGATTTATTAAGTTAAACCTAATGTGGTTAATGTCTAACTTGGTTTAATTAGGTCTAATTGGTGTCTTAGACCTAATTGGGGTTTATTAAGTTAAACCTAATGTGGTTTAGGTCTAACTTGGTTTAATTAGGTCTAATTGGTGTCTTTGACCTAATTGGTGTTTATTAAGTTAAACCTAATGTGGTTAAGTTCTAACTTGGTTTAATTAGGTCTAATTGGATTCTTAGACCTAATTGGGGTTTAGTAAGTTAAACCTAATGTGGTTAAGGTCTAACTTGATTTAATTAGGTCTAATTGGTGTCTTAGACCTAATTAAGTTTGGATGAGGTTTGAATTTATATGGGTTCAACCTAATTCATAGGTTTGGTTTTGATTTTGATTTGGGTTCAAATGGTTTGGACTTATGTGTCTAAAGTTTGGTTTGGGTCCATTTTGATTAAACCCAAATATTTTTAATTTTGACTTAGATTCGTGTAAGTTGAACCTAAGTATTTAGAAGAAGATGTAAGTTCATTTGGGTTGAACCCAAAGGTTCAGGGATGTGACTTAGCCCAACTGTTTTTAAGGCTTAGTTTTACTCTAGATCTAATTAAGAATTAAACCTAAGGATTAGGATTAGGTCATTCTAAGCAATCCTTCAAACCTAAGGGTTTGTTTTTTTTTATATGTAAATTTGAAAATTTATAATTTTACCCTAAGAGGTTAATATGTCATTTTGATTTTTCAAAGGTTGGAAATTGTCATTTTAAGGTTTGAATTTGTTTATTTAAGTCACTTAACCAATTTCTGATTTTTGTTCCTTTTATTTTGAATTTTTATAATTATAATTAGAAATAATTATAAAATCTTGTAAAATTAGAAATTCTTGTGTTAGAGAGTTCCCTTAGCCTAGGAAAAATTACAGAATGTCCTTAACGACCTAAGGTTTGATCCCTGAAAATTTCATAATTTTCTGACTTGTGAATAATTTTTAATAATTAAAATACACAAGAGAGTATTTAATTATTTAAAAATTAAATATTGAGAATAAAAATATGATTTTGGTCTCATAATTTTCCTTTCTTCAAGAGCTTTCTAGAGGTATTTTAATTTTATTTTTGTGACCTCTGGATCAAAAGATATCAATTTTTGAAATTTTTAAGGTTTTTTGGAATTTATTAATTCCAGGAAATCCGGCCGGCGACGCGTGTCCTCGTACACGTCGAAGAAGCGGGAGGATCCCGTGCGCAGTGCAAAACAACAGATAAGGTGGGAGTCAATCAGCGTCGTCCATTCCAAAACACGGGAACGGACGGTGGAGATAATTCGTCGGAAAATTTGAGTTATTTCCGACCGTTAAACTTCAAACATTAATATCTCACTCATTTTTCAACGAAATTGAGTGATTTTTGAACCTTTGGAATCATCTGGACGTATAGATTGTATTTATATGGTGATTATATGTTTCTGGGCTAGTAAAACCTATGATATTTCAAAAACATGAATTATTTTGGGGAAAATAATTTCATACCTTGGCCACAAGTGTATCAAGCTTGATCAGACCTTATGGATGGCTTCTAGGACTTCGAAGTCAGATCTTTGCTGCTTCAATTTGGTTTTATGGCTAGCCTTGGAGGAGAATTTTAAGAAAGTGGCTAATTTGGGCTGATTTTGGATTTTGATCAAATTGGCTTGATTGGGCTAACCCTATGGCT
Organism: Papilionanthe hookeriana x Papilionanthe teres; assembly: GCA_022702705.1. Classification (NCBI taxonomy): domain Eukaryota; kingdom Viridiplantae; phylum Streptophyta; class Magnoliopsida; order Asparagales; family Orchidaceae; genus Papilionanthe; species Papilionanthe hookeriana x Papilionanthe teres. The sequence continues at coordinate 42,571,807 of CM040436.1, read as the reverse complement.
TGGGTTTTGTTGGGATAAATTGCTAAGGTTCCTAGGAAAAATTTTTTTGTTGGGGACCAAGTGGTTTGAGCAGCCTATGGGTCTCTACCAATTTTTTTCTTCTTCTCTATGGGTTCGGGTATGGGGTATATATAGCCATGGGGAGGCTTGGCTAAGCTTAAATCCATTTATGGGAGGTGTTATCCGATGTCATGATTTTTTAGGATTGAATTTTAGCTGGAGGATAAGTTTAATTCACTTCCCCAAGGTTAACTCATATTGAGTTTAGCTATGGTGAGAGCTTAACTCTTTATTTGTCTTGCTTCCATTGGCTCATCTATGAAGTGAAGGGAATTTTATATTTGGGCTGAATATTTGTTCATCCAAGTCATGCTTTAGATTTAGGGGAAAGGTGACACTTAACCCTCTTACTCACCTCATGGATGGTTTTGCCATGATTGCACTTAACCATGGGTTTAAATTTTGTCTCTCTCCCATTTGTTATGGAGAAGGTGAGTGATGACTCAAAGTATGAAAGCTCTTCTTCATTCACCATGTCACTTAGGATTTAATAGGAGCATGAAAAATAAGCTCCATGACACATTTCATGCATGATCTCATCATTACCTAATTTTACCATGGTTAATGTTTAATCCATGCTAACCTCCTTTCTCATTGGATGCTTAGGGTAGTGATCAAAATTATTTTTTAATGTGGCTAGCCACCTCATCTTAGAGAGAGGTGAATCATGCTTTGAAATGAAGGGGAGATGACACCTCATTTCATTTATCATGATTTTTTCATGATGGCCTTTAACCATGGTTAAATGGTATAGTATGGGTTATTAATGGGTTGGATTATATTAAATGGATCATATGGGTTATGCATAACCCATATGATGTCACTAATGATGTCATTAATGGATTTAAAAAATTAAATCCATTTAATATGTCATGCATGATGTCATGGGTATAATTTCCATTTTTATGTCCTTTTAAATATAATTTCATTTTCAATTAATTATGTCATTAATTAAAAATGTTAGAAATTATTTTATTAACCAATTAATTAATCAAAATAATTTTAAATTAATTATTTGATTAATTTTTATGTCATTTTGGATTTGAAATTGAATTTTGTTTTATTTCATGGCTATTTTATTTTAATTAATTGTTTAATTAATAAAATTATTGAAAATTAGCCAATTAATGACTTTAAATTAATTTTTCATTTTAATTAATTATGTAATCAATTAAAATTTTAAAAAAATTAAATCATTAGTCATTTAATTAATCAAAATAATTTTGAAATTAATTATTTGATTAATTTTGTCATTTTTATTTTAACTTGGTGTATTTTGTCATTTTATGGCTTTTAATTTAATTTTCATTATGTCATTTAATTAATTAAAATAATTAAAAATTAAATTATTATTCAATTTAATTTAATTAATCGAAATGATTTTAAAATTAATTATTTTATTAATTTTTGACATTTTGGGGTACTAATTATGTCATTAGGTCAATAATTGATTATTTAGTCAAAATGTAACCAGAGTTGTCTTTTTAGGTCAAAAGATTTACCTATGGGGTCAACAAGGTTGGTCATTGGGTTTAGATTGGTCATTTTGACCAAAGTTGACTTTTTAGGTCAAAATGTTGACTTATTGGGTCAACAAGGATGGTCATTGGGTCTAGATTAACCATATTGACCAAAGATGACTTTTTAGGTCAAAAGGTTGACATATTGGGTCAAAAGGGTTGGTCATTGGGTTTAGATTAACCATTTTGACCAAAGTTGACCTTTTAGGTCAAAAGGTTGACCTATGTGGTCAACAAGGTTGGTCATTGGGTCTAGATTGACCATTTTGACCAAAGTTGACTTTTTAAGTCAAAAGGTTGACCTATTAGGTTAACAGGGTTGGTCATTGGGTCTAGATTGACTATTTTGACCAAAGTTGACTTTTTAGGTCAAAAGGTTAACCTATGGGGTCAACAGGGTTGGTCAATGGGTCTAGATTGACCAATTTGACCAAAGTTGACTTTTAAGTCAAAAGGTTAACCTATTGGGTCAACAGGGTTGGTCATTAGGTCTAGATTGACCATTTTGACCAAAGTTGACATTTAAGTCAAAAGGTTGACCTATGGGGTCAACAGGGTTGGTCATTGGGTCTAGGTTGACCATTTTGAACAAAGTTGACTTTTTAGGTCAAAAGGTTGACCTATTGGGTCAACAGAGTTGATCATTGGATCTAGATTAACCATTTTGACCAAAGTTGACTTTTTAGGTCAAAAGATTGACCTATGGGGTCAACAGGATTGGTCATTAGGTCTGGAATGACCATTTTGACCAAAGTTGACTTTTTAGGTCAAAAGGTTGACCTATGGGGTCAACAGGGTTGGTCATTGGGTCTAGATTTACCATTTTGACGAAAGTTGACTTTTTAGGTCAAAAAGGTTGACCTATTCGGTCAACAGGGTTGATCATTGGGTATGGATTGACCATTTTGACCAAAGTTGACTTTTTAGGTCAAAAGGTATTGACTCATTGTAAAAATGAGGTCGACACTACTGCTTGTTTGGAATGTTTTTCCCTCTTTGTTTATTTTGCTTTTTGTTATACATACATATATATATATATATATATATATATATATATATATATATATATATATATATATATATATTGATTTAGAAGATAACGAGTCACACAATTAACGTAGGTATACGTATCGCTCAAGTAACATAGGGCTCTAGTGGAGTCCTGGTTATTGATCCCACAGAGAGGCTTTAATTTTATGGCGCAGCACAGAAATCACTAATCAAATTACAACACAATTGCAAGTGGTTTAATTCTTAGAGTAAAGACAAACAGATTCAGTTATTTTTTCTACCAAAGCACGTTCTAAACTCTAGCAAGTTAAACTAACACAAGACTAAATATATAACAAAGTACAGTTGCTAGAAAGAGTCTTCCTCCTTTCCGATCATAATTTGATGGTTATTGTGACATAGATCACTGAAGCAAATATATTGTACCAAATAGGAGCATTCCTATTCTTTACCCATATTTCAGCGTATAAAGAACATTTGCTAATCCTAAGTTTAGTCCTCAAATCCGTGGTTAGGTTGGGAGGATACTGACTGTCACTCCAGAGCTCCCACTTCCCTCCATCTGAAGGCTAACTCTTGCTTCATTTTCTAAACATTAGGACCAAATGGAGGATTTCAGCATGTCACTCTGAAATTGCCAATTCTACGCCCATCAAAGTATATTTCCCTATTTATTTGCACTCAACCCCCATGAACTACATCTCTCATTCATGGAGATTGAATGTGACCTTCACTTTTCTTGTGGAACTCATAATCCTTTCGAAACATAGGTTTCCCAACAAGTTTTAACAATTTAATTAGCCAGATTGAAAAGTAAATGAAGTTCTAAGTGATAAGATCATCATTAATTCTCCATAATAAATCGGCACATCATTTTCATTTCATAACATCAACACATCACATGAAAAGGAGAAAGATAAAGAAATCTACTTAAGACTCATGAGGAAAAGATGACAAAACATTGATTATATATATAAAAACAACGTCATACAAATAGAGTAAATTAAAGACAACTTATCTCAAACTCTTCTCCAAGGGAATATCAAAGAATTCCCTTGACTCCTCTTCTTTCTTTAGAACAACACACAATTCTATCTTTAGAACAGTAAGGAAGAAGAAATCTCTCACTTTCTTTCTCCTCTCACACTCCTTAGAAGAGAAAACACAAAACCTAACTTCTTACACAAAATGGAAAGAAACTCTCTCTAAAACTCTAAACTCTTCTCTTCCTTTCTTTCCTCTTATGAAATTTGGCTCCAAAAGTGTTTAAATTCAGCCAAAATTGAATTCCCTAGAGTTTCCTCAAGCAACCTTTCAAAATTAGGCCAAATACATTGAATCTAGTTTGAATTCAGGATAGGGCATTGTCTGACGCTGCTAAGAGCGTCATTCGGCGCATTATTTTGCCAAAACGTCGTAACTCTCTAGAAACTGTCACTATTCGGTGCTGGTGACAGCTGTGTTAGTTCAATAAAATGTACTTTTGTCCTTTTTCGCTCCAAATTTGCTCATATTCGCTTCTTTTTGCTCCAAAGGACTAAAACCATTGTACCTACATGAAATCATGAAAAATACCTTACTTTAAAGTGTAATATCATCAAAAACAGGTATGAAATTAATAGTAAAAAGCTATCAAACTTTCAGTGGATCAAGATCCCCAATCTTAACTATTACTTGTCCACAAGTAATTTCAGTTAATACATAAAATTATGATCCACTATAATGAACTTTCTTTCTAGAATACTATAATTTTTATTTAGATAAGTACAATAGTAAAATTCTCAGAAAGAACTTTGAATAATTCAAGTATATTTTGCAGGTGTAAGAATATCTAATAATCAAGTCTAAGAGTTCTAGCCTTCTCTTCATTTCAAAAATGACTGTAAATTGTCTTGTTAAAACACTTAAAAGGATTACATGAAAAGAAGTTTATGAGAACATTACTAGTAAAGATGCTAATCCATACATATAAGTTCAGGAAAGTAATTAAGTTTTTCCCTTTAGGTAGGTCCAAGTGAAGCCAAATTTTTATTACGCATCTCCTAAAGCTTCTCCTAATTTCTCTATTTTTTTTCATTTGTTTTCTTTTGATTTTTCTTTTCTTTTCTTTTTAGTGAGGATTATTGTATCTAAATAGCCTTTAATTATTTTGAATGTCACCCTTCTCACCCTAAATTTGAAACTTACCACATTCCTTTACCTTATAGGCATTTCTCTAGCTTATTAATGATTCATCATAGAGTCTCAATTTATTCCTATCACATAAAATTTTAAGATTCTTAATATTTCAAACGTACATTATTTCTTACTTTGAATAGTTGACTATAGTCCTATTCTCTTATACCAAATATCTAACATTACAAAATTACTTTTCATTACCAAATAATTTCATTCAATTTTATAAAATACTTAAGTAAAATCAAAATACAGTTATCTGAATTTGAGTTTTATTATAGGAACTCATGTTACTAATTTTTGAAAATAATTTTAAATGAGAGTAATTAACAATTAATTCTTTCCCTTCCCCCAAACTTAGATTTTTTAATATAACTAACATGGAAGAAAGAAACGATCTAAATATATTACTCATACCTCAATATGTTGATCTTTTCATACCTTTGAGTTTAAGCAGGTTTTTCTTCATAATGTAGAACAGTAGTCCTGAAATAATTAAGAAGCATTTCTATACACAAATATGGGTTAGAAGTTTATAAAGAAGAAGTTTAAACACATTAAACAGTGCACATAACATTAACATCTAACTGTTACTTTTTCAAATTATACTAGCAATCCAAACACATAAAACCTTCACTATCACATCACACACATCACAAATCAACAATAAAGTCTACTACAAGTACATCCAAATACAAATATAACATCTCAGATACAAATCATAAGGATTCTCAGGTACATCACAAATACAAAACACAAATACATGACTAAGTGAAATGAAAATAATAATAAAGATACACAAGCTACCAATCTTCATCTTCTGCAGGAGTTCCACCATCATCAGGTTCTTAAGGCTGGTATAAAGTATACTCAAGAAAGTAGGAAATACAGCATTAGTGTCTCCCCTGAAAAATCTCATCTGTGCGTCATGATAAGCTATCTCATATTCTCTCCACCGCACTTAATAATCATAATTAATCTTGTTCCTTACTTCTAGTCCCTCTACTTTGTTGTTTAACCTTTCTAACAGATCCAAAACATCATGCACAGTAGGCTCCCTAAATGTAGATGGTCTATCTTGACTAGAAGAAGGGTCATCAGATTTCTTACTCCATTTCCATCTTATATGGGCTTCATAAGTTTTCAGATTTAATTTAGTAATGAGCTTCAAGAGATGGACTACCTCATCATTATCTTCAACTACTATCCTGACTGAATGCATAAGGCATGAATCAGACTGGGGTGTCCTAGTCCTCCTATAGTTTCTCCTTTTAAGCTTGTCAAAATAATTTTATGAATAACAGCCCCAATATTTATATTGTTTATGTTCTAAATACAGTAATTCAGAACAGCTCTATTTACAGTAACATCACTGTGATGGTTGGTAAGCAACAATCTTGCAGAAATGAAATAATGCTAGGCTTTTGACATAGGATTCAAAGTAGAAAGGGGGAAGTTAACTTTTAGTCTTTGCTTAATTTTCCATTCCCCTTTTCCATCAGTAAAAAATTTTACAATCATATCCAATGCTTCATTTGTAATAGAAAAATTTTCATATTCACAAGAAAAAGGGGCTCTTACTAATAAAATGCATTTATGCTGGCAGGGGTGAATTCAACAATTTGGCATCTAACCAGAATGTATTCACTCTCAAAATAATACAGATTAGCACAAAATTCTCTAACGATACCCAGCATCGCATTTGAAGTGAAATAACAGAAAATCTCCCATTGACGATTAGTAATCAGTTCTTCAAGCATCCCTCGAGAATTTTCAAAAGCCCTTTCATGAATACATTTCTTATTTCTATGAAACGTACTAAAATGTGAATAGGCATTGAAACTCACAAATTTACTTTCATCATATTCAAATTTCCTCTTCCCCTTAGCTAATTTTAAAGCCATTTGTCTAAAAATACCAAATTTTTCCAAATACATTTTAAAATTACAATGCAATCGACTCCAAGATAATTTTAAAAAGATAAGAACTCAAAATAAATGAAAAATCTCCAAAGTTTCTTTAAAAACTTCAAAATTTCAAATCTTCTAAAAGCAAGAGATTTCCACGGTCAAAATCAAAGAATTTTAGGTTAACGTGTAGCTCTTACAAAGAGAATATGAAATCTAAACTTTTCCAACAATGAAATCACTTCAAATCCAAATGCTAGTGTGCCCTAAGTGCAAAAATAGACCTTAGCTGGAGGTTGAAGACAATGATTTGGGAAAAAATGGCGGGTCCCACAGTTAATCTGCGAAAATTTGGAGTTTCGGGCATTTTTCTTGTTCGAGCGCTGTCCAGCTCTAGTAGCAGCGCCGTTCGGCACATTATTCTACAGAAATGGCCAAACTCTTTGACTTTTGGTGTTGTCCGGTGCTGGTGGCAGTACCGTTCGATGCCAATTCAAAAACTGGGCTTCTGACTTTCTTTTGCAATTTCGATCTTTTCAAGCCCGCTCCGACGTCTAATTAGTCTAATTATGCATTAATAACATCCTAAAGCTTTAGCAAATGATATTTTTTTAACACCAACAACACATAACATTACTTTCATGTATAAAATCCAAGTGTCAGACACATACACACAACAATAAAAATTACACATTTTCAAGCCGTATATTCTTAAATTCAGTGTCGCACACAACCATATGACAATAACGCTAAAAACTAAACAAACAAGCATGTGTAAATATAACATTCAAGCCAAATAAAATAAAGGAAAAGCAAAGCAATTTGATACACAAACACAGAAATACAATAATCAAGTTTTCATACTCCCTCAGAACTATCATCAATTCTAAGATCTCCCATTGATTGAGCATGAACAAATAAATTGTAGAATGGACGAAACGGTAATTATTCAGTAGAATCCTCTTCAATCCAACCTTTTCTTCTCATCATTTGTGTCAATTTTCCTTCAAGATATACAGAATGATTAAAATGCTCCTTCATTATTCAATCCATGTGATCAAAGAAATCATAAAGATTGTTGATTGCATTCATTAGATGTTGTACTTCCTTCTCCAATTTCTTGATTTTCTTCAAGATGATTTGTGAACTTTCAGGAAAATAAGGAGGAATAGGTGCTGACATTTGAGATGGTTGATCTTCAAGGATACTAATATCATTCATATCACCAATTGCCTAGTTATTATATGCATCTACTGGGTCTATAAGATTCCAAGGTAGAAGTTCTCTTTCCCAATTCTCATATGGCACTTGAGATTGACTACAGAGGAAAAATATGGTGTAAGTATTTCCAAGCCCATAATTTGGTCCATGAACAATCAATCCCAAAATAGACTTAACAATTATTAAACCAACATCAATAGGCATTCCTATTTGAATACAATAATTCAGAATAGCACACTCCTTAGTTACCTTACTGATTTTCATTGTTGGTAGCAATTTTGCACATATGAAGTAATGTAAGTGTTTCGACGTAGGATTTAACAATGTGGTCGAGAAACTTACATATCAGTTATCTCTTATCTATCGTTCATCACTTCCATACATCAGATATCTGTATATATCATTCATATTGTCCTTTGTCAGGTAAAATTTTGAATAGTGGCAGACTGACACCTTCTCAATCATGTATAAATCATTAATCTTTGCTGGATAAATGTGACAAACCTACCTTGCACATGAACTGATCCTTGGTTGATTCCATGAAGATTTGCATAAAACTCCACCACTGGAACAACTACAGCGGTAGTATTATAACACAATACTTTCCAACGTCTCTGAAGAATAATTTCATCAATTCTAGTCGTAGGAGAATTCGTACCTCTATTCACAAAGCCTCGCTCCTTAATCAATCTCATTTTCAAGATATTTTTGTTGAAAAGTAGCTGCGCCTTGAAACATACGAACTTTATACGGTTGAAAACTTGGAATTTTAGAGTTTGCATTGAATCGAAATCCATTTGGACAAGAATTTGGGTCTTCCTCTTCGTTCCATTGGAAGTTCCAACGTCTACGGGCGGTTTTTGGGAATTCTAATGGAGGATTTACTTCCTAGAACCGAAAAAACTCAAATTTAAAGATTAGAAATGATTTCTAGAATAGCGGCGCTATCAGGCGCTGATAGCAGTGCCATTCGGCACTAGTTCAAATTTCGCCAAACATCACTGCGTTCAAATTTTTTCCAAATTTCGATTTGATTCATTTCGTAAATGTTATTAATGATAATTAAGGAAGAATAAGAATTAGTTAAGTAACAAACAAACATAAATAACATAAAAAAACAAAGCACACATTCAATAATTGTGGGTTGCCTCCCACAAAGCACTTGGTTTAATGTCTTCAACCCGACCTAACTTTCAGTTATTCAGGTTGATCCAACATTAAAACCTCTTTAAAATTAAGTCTATTGCCTTCAAAATATCGTTTTAATCTTTAGCCATTAACTTTGAATATTCTTCCAGATTTAGGGTCTTCAAAAATCACAGCTCTAAATTGATATACTTTTATGAAAATGAAAGGTCCTGTCCATCTATATTTTAGTTTCCCAGGAAATAATTTCAATATTGTATTATATAATAAACTTTTTGTCCTGTTTCAAATTTCTTTTTGACAATCTTCCGATCATACCATATTTTTCTTTTCTCATTGTATATTCTATCTTTATCATATGATTCATTTCTGATTTCTTCCAATTCATTCAATTGCAACAGTCTCTTCTCACCAGCATCTTTCAAATTAAAGTTCAATTTCTTTATCGCCCAATATGCTTTATATTCTAATTCAACTGGAAAGTGACAGGTTTTTCCAAAGATTAATCTATAAGAGGACATTCCTATAAAAGTTTTATAAGCAGTTATGTATGCCCATAAAGAAGTATCTATTCTAGCAGACCAATCCAATTTCTTAGGATTAATGACTTTCTCCAAAATTTATTTAATATTATGATTAGATACCTCTGCTAAAACATTAATTTGGGGATGATAAGCTGTAATGATTCTATATATAATATTAAATTTTTCCACCAATCTTTGAATCAGATTATTCTTAAAATGGGATCCTCCATCAGTGATGATTACTCTAGGCATTTCATATCTTGTGCAAATATTTTTTTATTAAAAACCTCGAAATAATTTTAGCATCACACCTAGGTAAAGCTATTTCCTAAATCCATTTTGATACATAATCAACAGCAATCAGTATATGTATATTTCCAAATGAAGGTATAAATGGACCCATAAAATCTAATCCCCATGCATAAAAAATTTCAACTTCTAGAGTAAAATTAAGAGGCATTTAATTTCTTATGGATATATTGCCTATTATCTGACATCGAAATTTTTAATATCTTATATTTAAAATTTTAAAATCTCTGACATCGAAATTTTTAAAATCTTATATAAGATTTTAAATTTCTTTTTAACAATAAACAGACACATGCAACTATGACTTGCAATTCAAATATAAGATTTTAGATACTACAAAAATTAAATTTAAACAGTTATTTTTTTTCCTTGCCTCCCGGCAATGGCGCCAAAAACTTTGTGTGAGTTTTTTAATTTGAAAAAATTAATACTCAGATTTAGATATATATATTGATTTAGATAATAATGAGTCACACAATTAACGCAAGTATATGTATCACTCAAGTAATACAAAGCTCTATTGGAGTCCTGGTTATCGATTCCACAAGGAGGCTTTAATTTTATGGCGTAGCACATAAATTACTAATCAAATTACATAACAATTGCAAATGGTTTAATTCTTAAATTAAAGATAAATAGATTCAGTTACTATTTCTACCAAAGCACGTTTTAAACTCTAACAAGTTAAACTAACACAATACTAAATTTATAATAAAGTACAATTGCAAGAAAGAGTCTTCCTCCTTTCCAATCATAATGTGATGATTATTGTGACATAGATCACTGATACAAATGTATTCTGCCAAATAGGAGCATTCCTATTCTTTACCCATATTTCAGCGTATAAAGAACATTGTCTAATCCTATGTTTAGTCCCTAAATCCGTGGTTAGGGGAGGATACTGGCTCTCACTCTAGAGCTCCCACTTCCCTTCATCTGAAGGCTAAGGCTAACTCTCGCTTTAGTTTTTAAACATTCGGACCAAATTGAGAATTTCAGCATGTCACTCTAAAATCTCCAAATCTATGCCCGTCAAAGTATATTTCCCATTTATTTGCACTCAATCTCCATGAACAACATCTCTCATTCATGGACATTGAATGTGACCTTCACTTTTGTTGTGGAACTCATAATCCTTTCAGAACATATATTTCCCAACAAGTTCTAACAATTCAATTGGCCAGATCAAAAAGTAAATGAAGTTCTAAGTGAAAAGTTCATCACAAATTCTCCATAATAAATTAGCACATCATTTCCATTTCACAACATCAACACATCACATGAAAAGGAGAAAGACAAAGAAATCTACTCAAGACTCATGAGGAAAAGATGACAAAACATTGATTTTATATATAAAAACAATATCATACAAACACAGTAAAGTAAAGACAACCTATCTTAAACTCTTCCCCAAGAGGATCTCATGGAATTCCTTTGACTCCTCTTCTTTCTTTACAACAACACATAATTCTATCTTTAGAATAGTAAGGAAGAAAAAATCTCTCACTTTCCCTCTCCTCTCACACTCCTTAGAATACAAAACACAAAACCTAACTTCCTACACAAAATGAAAAGAAACTTTCCCTAAAACTCTAAACACTTCTCTTCCTTTCTTCAACCTTTTGAAATTTGGTTCCAAAATTGTTTAAATTTGGCCAAAACTGAATTTCCAAGAGTTTCCTTAAGCAACCTTTGAAAATCCAGCCAAATACATTGAATCTAGTTTGAATTTGGGATAGGGCACTGTCCGACGCTGGTAAGAGCACCGTTCGGCACATTATTCCTCCAAAACGTTGTAACTCAATGGAAACTGGCACTGTCCGGTGCTGGTGACAGCGTCGTTTGACACTAGTTCAAAAAAATGCACTTTGTCCTTTTTTACTCCAAATATGCTCCTTTTTGCTTCCTTTTGCTCCAAAGGCCTAAAATCATTATACCTGCATGAAATCATGAAAACTACATTTCTTTAAAGTGCAATATCATCCAAAAAAAATTATAAAATGATTAGTAAAAAGCTATCAAATTTTCAGTGGATCAGCGCTCACTTGAATTTTTACAGGATCTAGCTCCATACCTTTCTCTGAAATATAATGTCCTAAAACAATTCCTCATGCTAACATAAACTGTCATTTTTCACAATTACGGAAAAAATTTATTTCTTCACAGCTTTTAATAACGCATGATAAATGTTTAACATAATTCAAATGAAGTTGCAAACACGAAAAATCATCCATAAAAACTTCAATTCCTTTTTTGATTAAATTAGACAAATTAGCCATCATACATCATTGAAATGTAGCAGGGGCATTACATAAACGAAAGGGAATTCTTCTAAAAGCAAAAGTACCATAAGGATTGGTGAACGTTTTTTTATTCTTGATCCTCTGAAGCAATTTGTATTTGGTGATAACAAGTATATCTATCCATAAAACAAAAGTATTTATGCCCAACTAATCTATCTAACATTTGATCCAAAAAGGGTAACAGAAAATGACTTTTACTCGTGGAAAAATTAAATTTTCTATAATCAATGCATATTTGTCATCCTGTAAGTTATCCTATCAGTGTTAATTCATTTTGTTCATTAATAGTTACAGTTACTTTTCCTTCCTTAGGAACACACTGTATCAGACTAACCTATGCAGTATCTGAAATAAGATAGACAGTCCCAACATCTAACCATTTTAAAAACACTTTCTTAACAATTTCTTTCATAATGGGATTTAATCATCTTTGAGGATCAGCTCTGGGTTTCCAGCTTTCTTCCATCAGAATTCTAGGCATACAAATTGAAGTAACGATTCTTTTAATTTTAGAAATTATCCATTCAAAGGCTTTCATGTATTTCTTCAAAATTTGCAGTAAACACTCTTCTTCTTCTTAAGTTATGTTCAAGGAAATTTTAACCCATCAAGTTGAGGAATCACCTAAAAAGTCATATTTTAAATTTTTTGAAAGTAACTTCAATTCAAGTTCAGATGGTTTCTCAATTGATGGAGTAAATGATTTGTCTTTTTTCATCATGTCCAAAAATTCAGAACATTCATGAAAAAAAATTTGAATATTCTCCAATAAAAGCATTAAAATGTTCTAATTATTCTTCTTACTCAATCTTCAATACTTTCATTTCTGAATTCTCTTCATAAGTTGTTTTGGAATGGAATTCACTAAGATATCTAATTACATCCATCCTAAAATATTTATCATCTTCACCTTATGCAGGGTATTTCATTGATTTGGAAATATTAAAAGTAATTGTTTAATCATTAACACGCATAGTTAGTTCCCCTTTTTGCATATCTATCATTTCTCTTCTTGTAGCTAGGAAAGATCTCCCCAAAATGATAAGTATCTCTTTCTCTTTCTCTATATGTAACACAGTGAAATCAACCAGAAAAATAACTCAATTCACTTTCACCAAAATATTTTCTACAACTCCTTTAGAATAAGTTATAGAAAGATTTGTTAATTGTAAGGTTACAGTTGTAGGAGACATTTTACCGAATCCCAATTCTTTAGTTAAAAATAATGTCATAAGGTTAATACTTTCACCTAAATCACATAAATAGTTTCTAAAAATTTTTGTCTCCGATCGCATATAGAATTGTGAAACTTTCAGGATCGTAAAGTTTTCCAGGAATTTTTTTCTGAATTATAGCACTACACTTCTCACTAAATGCAAATGTCTCATTATTTTCAAAATTCTTTTTTCTGTTAAGAATATCTTTCATAAACTTTACTTACATTGTCATTTGTTCTAAAGCTTCAGCAAAAGAAATATTAATTGTAAGCTTCCTAAAGATTTCTAGAAAATTATTTATTCAACTTTTATTGACGAAGTCTTGAGGAGAAAAAGGTGCAGTTTTTCTATATAAATCTTTAGTGCAGAAATATGTCTCTTAAAACCTTCTAGAGCATCTTATTTGGGTTCTTCAATTTCTTCATTCTCTACTTCACTCTCTTTTTAAGCTATACCTTCTAACTCTCTTCCACTTCTAGGTTTAACAGCCATTACTTGCTCTTTATTCTGGTCTTTTGGATTTACTTCTATATTATTAGGAAGTGTTCCTTAGATTCTATTACTTATTGAAATTGTAATTTGTCCTAACTGATTCTCAATATCTTTTATAGCAGCACCTTGACTTTGTAATTGATTTCCTATTTGTAACACCACTTCTTCTATAGACAACTTCTTATCCTTAAATTGTTATTAAAATTAAAATATGGAGGATAAGTAGTTCTATAATTACTATTACTTTGGTTGTTCCAGTTCTCCAATGGGTTTACTTGGTTGCTCCCCCATTGCTGATTAGTACCACCTGAATTATTTTTCCAGTTAAAGTTAGGGAGGTTTGTCTAACCTGGGTTATAGTAGTTTGAATATGGGTTATTTGACTTGTTATTTATAGCATTTAAAATATTAATTGATGTTTGAGAATCCACCATTTGGGATAATGAATTCTCTTTAATCATTTGAATTGTTTAAGAAACATTTAATCCAAATTGGTCTATCTTTTTTGGAATTGTAGCAACTTGATTTGCTAAAATTGCAAAAGCCTCAGATTCATGAATATTGGCTAACTTTTTAGGATGTGCCCTTTTAGAAGGCCATTGAATATTATATGTAGCCATTTCTTTAATTAAAGCATAAGCTTCATGAAGTGCTTTTGACATCTATGAACCACCACCACCAACATCGATAATAGATCTAAGAGCTCCAGCTAATCCATTATAAGAAGGTTGAATAATTAACCAATATTGCACATCATGTTGTAGACACTTTCTTAGCAGTTCTTTAAATCGTTCCCAAGCTTCATAAAAAGATTCTCCTTCAAACTGACAAAAACTAGAAATATTATTTCTAAGCTCCGTAGTTTTTGATGGTAGAAAATACTTAGCATGGAATTTTTGTGCTAAATCACCCGAAGTTCTGATAAATTCATGTGCTAATGAATTCAACCATATCTTTGTCTTATCCCTAAGTGATAATGGAAAAAGAATAAGTCTAATAACATCATTAAAAGCACAATCATATTTAAATCTAGCACATAATTCTGGAAAATTAACAAGATGTAAATTTGGATCTTCAGTTGGTGCTCCCCTAAACTGATTATTAGATACCATTTGGATAATAGCAATTTTAAGTTCAAATGAATTAGTAGCTAGAGTAAGATTTTGAATACTAGCATGAAGTTCATCCACTGTAGAGTTTGGGTAATCTCTTGAAGGTCTTATTTCGTGATGAATTTTAGCATTTAGATTATTTTTTATTTGCCTTTTCCTGAAAATTTTTAATTTATTTTGTATTCTTAATTTTTCTATTTTTTTAATAGTTCATTCTATTTCAGAATCGTAGGGCACAAGTCCTTCAGAAACTCAAATTCACATAAACAATTACAACACAACAATGAAAATAAAAATAAACTACGCACAAAAAGGTAAAATATAAATAAGACTTTCTAAAAATTGAAATTTTATTTTCTAACTTTTTATTTGATTTTTTAATTTCAAATCCAAAATAAATTTGATTCCCTAGCAACGGTGCCAAAAACATGATCCCAAGACAAGAATATCGATATATTTATACTTGTGGTAATAAGATTATAATTATATTTATAATATAAAATTTCCTACTTTACAACGACGCCAAAAACTTGATCCCACCACACGAATACTGATACATTTATACTTGTGGTAATAAGATTATAATTATATTTATGATATAAAATTTCCTTCTTTGCAACTGCACTAAGACCTTAATTTTGATGTATATAAGAATTTAACAGTTATATTTAAATTTAGGGATTCTACGCAAGTATACGTATTGTTATCAAGTAATATAGGACTTTCCTATTATGCCCCCAAAATATCGATCCCAAGGGGAAAAGTTTTGGATATTAAAAAAATAAAAAGGTTTTAGATCACTAAATCTATTTAGTGAAAGATACGTACTTAAATAGTTTTAGATAATATAATGTTATAAAATGCAATTTTTCTTGTATTTTCTTAAATTATGAAATAAAATAAATAATTAATTAACTATAACGAGATTTTTGTAAAATTACAGAAGTATAGATAAACATATCTCTTTCCTTCTCATGAATTAATAAAAGGTACAGGATCTCTGTTGTGGAAGTATTCAAAATAGTTTGTGTCAGATAGGAGCAATAATATTCTTTACCCTTACTAGAGATGCTATAAAAAACATTGGCTAGATTAAACTTTGAATAGTTTTGGAGACGGGGTAGGTAGGGAAGATACTAGCCCTCGCTCTGGAGTTCTCTACTTTTCATCCACCTGAGGGCTAACATCTCGCAACAAAACCTAAAATAATAAAATAAATTAGGATCTTTAATCTGTCACCCTAAAGTCCTCTAATTTTACTTTATCATTCGTACAATCTGAATGATTTTTACTAATTGTTGATTGAGACAATACCTACTAGGATCATACATGCTCTCACAACAAATGTTAAATTCTTATTTGGACAAATCACGAAGTAAATGAAATCCAAAGATTAAATAAGCACAAATACCTCCACAACTTCCATCCAAATTTTAATTATTTTTTATTAAAGGGAAAAAGATAAAGAGAACTACTCAGAATGCATGGATAAAACACAACAATATGTAATTTTAGAAGTATAAATCATGTAGAAAACATAATAAGTCTCATTTAAAACTAAATGAAGTACAAAGATAAAAACTTATCTCAAGTTCCTCTCCACCAAACTCTTAAAGTTCATTTGAATCTCTTCATTTCTCTAGACTCCCAAGGACTGGACGCCAACCCCAGTGGGTTTAATTCTCTCTAAACAATGAATTATTATTTAGAAATCTCTACACACCTTCCCCTTCACTAGGAATGAGATAAGTGTGAAGAATTACTATGTAAGAATCCTACAACTTCTTACTATAATTACTCTCTCTAATTACTCTAATTCTACTTTCTAATAGCCTCTTCAATTCTTCTTTAAATCCTTTCATTTATACTTTCTCAAAAAGTGTCTTGGTGTCTCTTCAAAATGTGTCCATATTCAGTTAATCTACCTACGAGATGTTACCTTTCCTGTGAAATTTGATTGTCTTTTGGAACCCTTGAACAGTTACCCACATTTGTAACAAAGGGTGCCTCAAACACGTCTTCAAAATTTACAAAAAATTCCCTAAAATTGTTAAGTAACTAACATGTGCTTAAGCGTATAGCCTTTGGAGCTGAGACGCGGCCTTTCATGTCTACTGGCGCTTAGGCGCCAAATCTATGTGCTCGAATGACCCAGATCATTTCAACTCCTTCATTTTTCCTCTAAATTTGACCCTTTTTCACTTCTTATGATATATTTAGTCCATTTAATTGTACCTGAAAAAAGAACACACAAATATTTTCTATTAAAGTGAAATATCATCAAAAATAGGTATAAAATTGTGCATAAAAATATTATATATTTTAGGTATATTATGGAGACTCTGTCCAATTATTCTTAGAGCATCATCAGACCTACTGAGTTCATCCCCACCATTTTCCAGCTCTAACTCCCTCTGTCTAGAGCCATTTTCTTAGCTCAAGTTTCAGCTAAAACTAGGACAAAATTTTCCACACCTCCTCACTATACCAAAGTTAAATTAAAATTGCCCTCACCATCCCGTGACTAAATGAAGATGATCCCCCACAGAAGCCCCAACACATAGCTTCTTCAACCTAGGCTTCCATCAGACCTGAAATCTCCTCCTGATCAAGTTCTGGTGCAGACCCAATAAGAGCTCAAATTGGTGCCTACAGTAGCTTCATGAGGTCACAACGAACGTGATGAAAATCACTTCTAATTGGGGCTACACCTCTCAGACCATGATATTGAACTCTCTCCCCATGCTGAGCTCAGTTTTCGTCTACATGCTTACACAATGTATTTTATACCATATAAACCATATAGATGTGTTCATCGTGACTAGATATGTCAAGAGCGAAAAAACTAAGGTTATTTGATTGATTATAGGCAGATATCTTAGGGATAGATGGTGGACGACTCTCAGGTTAGACCAGATGAAGACGATCAACCAGGACCTTCAGATTGCGCGTGTAATGACGATGGTTAGAATTGCGCCAGACAAATTTTATAAACATAAAACATAGACACTTGGATCCTTAGTTAGAAGGAGGCATCAAATGATGGCGCGATGTGTGGGGGCTTCGAAGCTGTCGATGATGACGATGCGCCGTAGTGGAAAAATAAAAGATGAGGGGTATTTTTTATTTCTTTATTTTCCAAAACTTTAAAAATGCATAACTTAGTGTAGAAAAATCATAAATAAAAATTAAATATACCTTCATGCTCAATGAATAGAGGAGAATAATGTGAAATAGAAATTTAAATATGTTATTATATATTTTATTTTCAATAAATTAAATACTCTCTTTGGTATTTTAATTATATTTAGCTAAATATAACTCACCATTGTAGGAGGTTTGGAGGGCTTGTATGCTCTGTGATTAAGGATCTTCCCTGATGTTTCCAAGGTTTGAGGGAATCTCTAGCTAGAGATGCGTATTTTTTTAATAAATCCCCTCTGTTTTGGTATAAAACAAATAATAATTAAAATATTAATTAGAAGAAGTACAAAACATGTTTTGGTAGGTTCACTGTGGTCAGTGGACCCTACGAAAAATATAAAATTGATTTAAATCATTAATAATAATCGTAATTGTAATTGAACCCCTAACATGAAAGAAAATTAAAATGGTTAAAATATAAATGTAAAAAACGAAAAAATGATTCTCCACTGTAAATAATGGTCTTGGCAACTTCCCATAAAAATTTGAAGTAAATGGGAACTAATTTGATAACTAAAATAGATTTTCTAACAAAAATCATTATTTTGGAATTAAAATAATTATAATAATAAAAATATAACTTAAAAAATTATGAAATTGATTTTGGGAGTTCTTTGTGACTAGAGGAGTCTAAAAATATAAAATTGGAATTAAAATAAAAATTTCTTTTTTAAGCAATATTTAGTATTTAAATAATTTGAAATAACTAAAAATTCATAAAAAATACAAAAATATTAGAGCACACTGATGCGACTTTTTTATATGCAATAATTTATGAACCTAGATTTATATATTTATAATGATTTCGTAAAGTCACAATTTCAAACGCAAGTATACGTATCGCTCAAGGAATACAGGGCTCTAGTGGAGTCCCGTTTATCGATCCCACAGGGAAGCGAGGTAAGGGTCATTAGTCAAATTTTAGTATACTACTATTAGACTTTAGTTTGGAAGGTCGATATAAGTGGTTTTTTTATAAACTACTCCTAAAATTAAATCTTAATTTTAAAATAAATAGTAACTACTCCTAAAGAAAAATATTAATACTAAAGATAACTCTTTTTAGAAAAATTGGTTTGGAAAATTTTGAGATAATAAAAACTACTATTCTAAAGTAATGAATTGGATAATGTAGAGGAATGAGATGCATTAAATATTGTATGTTCCAAATAGGAACAATTTTATTCTTTACCCTCTTCTGAGTACATAAAGAACACTGGCTAATCTTAGGTTTAGCCCCTAAATCCGTGGTTAGGCTGGGAGGATATTGGTTCCCACTCCAGAGCTCCCACTTCCCTTTGCCTGAAGGCTAACCCTCACTTTAGTTTCCAAACACTAGGACCGAATCAGAGATTTTAGTTTGTCACCCTAAAATCTTTAATTCTTCGCCCTTCAAAGTATATTTCCTTATTTATTTGCACTCAACTCCCATGAACTTCACAATCCATGGAAATTTAATGTGGTTCCACTTTGTTGAGAATTACACTGGCCTCTCAGATCATAGAGCAATTACAACAAATTTTAACACTACAACGAGCTCTTATTGTAATGTAAATGAAGCGGAAGTAAAAACCATACCATTTATAATTTAAACTTCTTCAAGCATGATCCCAATATTCTAAACATGAATCCTACTCATTACAAAAGAAAAGTAGAATGAAAACAATGGCATAATCTTCTTATGCCACTACTTCCAAATAAGAAGAAAGATTAAGAGAAAGACATCACAAAGCACGAAGAAAATACAACGGAAAACCTCATTTCAAAGCAAATCCACAAAATAAGTTTTTAAAAAATAATAAGATAACGAAGAAAAAATACTTAGCCTTTTCCTCTTAAAAGAAAGAAGGAGATCTCTTCCATAAAGTCTTCCGCTGATCCATGCAATGCTAGAATAAACCCTTACAAGTTCTCTTAAAATCCCCTCACCAATCACTCAAAAAAGGTAGAAATTTACATACCTTCTCCTATTCTATGATCTCTAAGCATTCTCCATGTTTTTCCTAACATCTACCACCATTTTTTGGCTTCAGATTTGTTTTAAAATAGTGTAGGATGAATTTCCTAAGAGGTGCTTCAAGAAACATTCCAAAAAACATCCAGATTTAACGTATATGGCCAATAACCGCCCAAATACGCATCCAAACTGTTTGGGGCGCAGTCTGGCGCCCTATTAGTCGCTATCTAATGCCATTTTTTCAATCTTTTCAAGATCCTGGCGCTGTCCAGTGCTTGATATGGCACTGTCTAGCGCTAATACTGCGTATCTCCACCATTTCGCTCTGCTTGGCTCCGTTTCAGCTCTTATTCGCCTCGTTTCAGTTGTGTTGCGTTCCTAACAGATAGCCCTATAAAATAAGCATATAAAAACCTTTATTTAAAGTGTAATCTCATTCAAAAATATGCAAGAAGTGTAAAAGAGATTAAGTAAAGAAAGACTTACAAAATGTGTCATGACAATATTTATTTTTTTTGCTCATTTTTGTTCCAAATTGCACCATTTTTGCTTCCTTTTCTCCAAAAGCCATTTCATATACATAAAACCAAAAAACATACAACACATCTCCCTTTATAGTACAATATTATCAAAAATAAGTATGAAATAAACATTGAAAAGCTATCTAATTTTTAGTGGATCACACACTAAAATATCACATTTGGTGTCCTGATCACTTGAAAGAAGTTAAAATTATTTTTTTTAGTTTTATAAGTGAATTTATTAAATTTTAAAGGCTTAAAATAATTTTTCAAGGTTAAAAATGAATTTCCCTAATATTTCATTAAAATAATTATAATAACTAAAATATAAATCACAAAAATATGAGATTTATTTCTCTGGGTCCTCTGAACACAAAGAGATTTAAGAAAAAAATATAAAACCTCATTTTCCACTTCAATAACATTTTATATTTAATTAATACTCAAAACAAACAAATATTTTTAATAATTAAATTGAAACTTTAAAAATCATGAAAATTGGTCCAAGTGGTCCCACAACCTAGTTGAACCACGAATAATTTTGTTAAACACAAATTCTTTAATTTGGCTAAGTTATTAAATTAATTTTAAGAATCCTTATTATGCACTAAACTAATTATAAAATAAAATTAAAATTAAAAAAAATCACATTTTCTCCTCTAGAGTTTTAATTGACCCATGAGTGGAGTTACATAAAATTTTGAATGTCATTTGAGTTTAATTTAATGAATTATGAAGTGATAGGGCTTATAAGGGCAAAATTATAATTTCGAGATTCAAGACATAATTAAATTTTTAGGCCTAATCACAGAGAAATAAGAAACAAATGATCTTATTTGACATATCATGAGGATTGAAATGAAACTGACTTAATGGTAGAAACCAATCTCACACTTCTCCACATTAAGGATAAAATTGAAATTTCTTAAATTAAGAAAATCTGGAAGATAAATATAATTAAATTATACTAAGGTGAGGGTTTTGACTTTGGAAGATAATAATTCACCAATATAGAACCCCTAGTCAATAGTTTAATGACACTTCAATATTTTTTTAAGAGTAAAGATCACATAAACTTAATATTTCTAAAATTACAAACTTACACAATGTCTTAAAAGCTTTGTAGCGAATTAAGCTTAATCAATATTTGACTTATTGAGGTTTAGAAAATGAAACATAATCAACATTAAACATCTTTGAAACACTACAAGCCAAAAGCTAAATTAAAAATGGCTAAATCTCCTAATCAAAACAATTTGCCTCTATGGGCCTTCACCCATATAACTTATAAATGAAATATTAGGTGATAGTTACCCCACTCATCGGGATAATTAAAACATCAATATTCATTGAGCATAAGGATATAATATGGATGAATTATTTAACAACATTATAGGTTCAAATGAATTTGAGACAATTCAAAAGGTTGTGAAATGTCTATGGTATGGCCCCGTACCACCTCATAATCTTTTGGATATCTTGGAAGACGATTGGACCCATTATGCTTTGCTTAATAAAAATCGTCCTCACAATTGAACTAATAAGAACCCACCAAATTAAGGCATAGGATTTGGTAGGTATATTTTAAAACATCTTTTTCCTATTTTTTGGAAAGCAATTTTAATTTGCTGCAAAATTATATTTATTGCAAAAAACGAATCATTCAGCTGGAGTGCTAGAAGAGGACTGGTACTCTTTTATAGTTTACACATGTTTCTTTTCCTGCATTTACATTTTTGTATTTTCCTGCTTACAGAACTTGCATGTCAAAATTGAAACTCTTAAGATTGCCACAGAACAAAACAAAACAAAAATCAAAATTCATGGCCATAACAAAGCAAAATATAAGACATCTCAAAATTTAATTACAAACAAAACAAAACCACAATTACAACTCAATTAAGATGTCTCTTTGGATGATCGAGAATACATCGGAGTGTACGGCTTATTTTTAGGTTGTGTGTTGTATTTTGAAAAGGGGTCGCCTAACAGAAATTGTCGGCGAATTTTAGATTTTAATTTTAATTTAGATATAGATATATATTTAGAAAGAAGCATTTAATTTTTTTAAAATAATTTTAAGTTTGAAAATTTTAAGATATGAATTCAAACCGATCCCACATCCTGAATAATTCATATAAACGAGCACCACACCACAAACCTTGTATCTATCCCGAAGAATAGACACACTGCTTGATGATTGGGCTCAACTAATTAAACTAGAAGATTTATGACATTCATTTGGTCTGCAAACCAATTTTTATAAGCTGACAAGTTCCCCTGCTTAATATAAAGAAATTAAGCAGAGTTTATATTACCTGGGTTCTTAAAGTTCCCTATAAGGGCAAGCCCTATAGTTAATTACATCTTAAATGACGGGAATCATTTATGAAAACTCTCGATAATGATTAGTGGTTTTCTCTCAAGAATTTCAAAGTTTAAGGTTTTCAAAGAATTGAATTTTAGAAATTTCAATAGGGAATAGCTCAAATTTGGAACAGTTTATTTTAGGAATCCAAGGGAGGAAAGGTAAGAGAAGTTGAGAATCCAAGAGGAATCTTGGCTACTTCCCAAACTATCTTATTGTTTGGCTTCAATTTAGAGTGTTATTTAACATTGTAGTCCTGCCAATTTTAATTAATTAGGACTTATACTTGTATGATATGATCACACAAATAGCCTCGAAGATGTGAGGGTTTATGTCGTACCAAACGACTATCTCAGAGTCCTAAGACCGGTTAGGGCTTAATTTGCATAATGTGATTATGCAAATACCTAACGAAAAGTTGAGGATTTATGTTGCACTAGGAAAACTACCTCGAAATCCTATGGCTTTGTTATTTAATGCTAAGAAAGGTTTTGCTGATGTAGATTCAAGTTTTGCTGATGACGATGGTCGTGCTGCCCACTATGCTCCAAGCTTCTTGTCGTTGCAGAGGTTTAGTTTTAGAAAATGATAATCAAGAGATGAGAGAAGTGTTTTGGTTTAGAAAGATCTTAAAGTTCAAATCTCTTTAATGTTTTATTAGGGGAATCTTAAAGTTGATTATAACAACACCAGTTAAGATCCCACGGACCCATCATTCCGACACCGTTATTTTTATCGGATTCACTTAGTCCAGATGAATTTGCTAAACTCAACTGAATGAGTTCCACATTTTCATTTAGACCGTGGGAAATCCCGTTAGCAACACGTAGGTTACATCATCCGAGGTATTCCCGATCATGCAACGAGATGTTTTAATTTAATTGCAATTGTAGTTTTGTTGTTCTGTTTGTGATTAAATTTTGAGTTGTTTTGTATTTTGAATGGTTTGGCAGTGAACTTTATCTTGTTATGACTTTTAATTTAGTTTTGGGTTTCAGTTTTGTTGCTATCCTAAAGGTTTTAGTTTTCATGCAACAATCTTGTTTAACATGCAAGAAAGGTAAAGCGCAGTACATGTAAGTAACTTGCAATAAAAGCGTACCTGGAAGGTCTTCCCGTCATTCCAAGCTACACTTAAAACACATGTTAAGAGCATTTAAATGTTTATTACGAATACCTAGGTAAAGCTAAGGGGGTTCTGGTTGTCTACCAAATTCCTAATCCTATTGCTAGTCATTTCTTATGACGTCTAGATTCTTGTGTTTTGTTTAAGGATGATCTTCTTCATCAAAGAACAATTAAGTTCAGTTGTTCTTCTAAAACTACCCATCATATTGAGAAAGTGCTTAGGATAAATCCTAAACATCTTTTCAATACTTCTGGGATTATTTTGAGCCCAAATGAATTTCTTTGCACAGGTGAATTAATCATCCAAAAATTTAGTTGAGTTTGTTTCTTGCTCAGTGAATTAGGATGTTTGATTATCCTATAAGTGAAATGTCATATCACTTGATGTTCCATTTAAGAGTTATAATAATGAAAGCCTTTAGGGGCAAATTAGTTTATTAAAGATTTTAATGATTTAAAATTGGAATTGATGATTTAAAGTGGTTTAGTTTAGTTATGAAATTTTAATAATTTTAAGTTTGGAAAAGTGTTCATGTTGTTTTAATTTAAATAAATCTTTACACTTTAAATGATCTCAATGTATTAGATTAATTTGGGTTGAAAGAGGTGTTTAGATTATTCAAATTAGATTTTAAGTATTTAATTTTAATTTAATTGAAATATTGTAGGTTAATTTTAAATTGGTTTGATTTTTTATGTTTTTTATTATGAATTGTCTTAAGGTTGATTTTCTTTAATGTTTCAAATTTGTTTTAAATTTGTTTTTTAAGTGATTTCAAATTAATTTTAATGTTTTAAATTTATTCCAATTTGATTATCAAGTTATTCAATGTTTTAAATTTTTAATTTAATTAAGGTTTATTTTCCTTTTAATTATTTAATTATTAATTTCAATTATCATTTTAAATTTAATTAGAAGTTAAATATTATTATAGTGATTCATTTAGGGATTTTAAATTAAAGAATTGACATCTTCTTAAATCATATCCCTAATCTTAACAATCCAAATTTTAACATATTCTTCCAAAATTCAAATTGTTTAATTAATTAAATTTACTTTAAATATTTTCAAGATGATTAATGGGTTTCTACCCCTTAATTCCCTAGGTTTCAATCATCTAATGAGAATTTTAAAATCAGATATTTTACCCTCCCCTTGATTAAACTTAAATATTAATTAGGGTTAAAATTCTTTAATTACCTTTATGCCCCTTTAGGCTTATTTATTTCATAACTCATCAAATTAAGCTCAAATGAACTTAAAATTTTTATGTCACTTCACTCATATATCAATTAAGACATTAGAGGCGAAAATGTGATTTTTCTGCATTTAATTTAATTTACATATTTATTTTTTTATGAAAAATATGGGTTTTCAATGAAAATTATATAACATGACCAAGGTAAAGTTACTGTCCTTAGGAAAATTATGGGATGTTCCTACTGACTAGAGGACCACTTGGACCAATTTTGGTGATTTTTTAATTATATTTTATTTATTATAATTATTTTGAGTTTTTGAGTGTTAATTAATTATAAAATAAAATTAAAGTTGAAAATTGAATTTTATATCTTTCTTAAGTCTCTCTGACCTCAAGGAGTTCAGAGAAGCAAATTTTATAATTTTCTGATTTTTCTTTTATTTATTAGAATTAATTTGGTGAAAAGGTTGGAAAATCCATTTTTTAATATTAAAAAATTTCTTAATCATTTAAAATTCTATATCTTAACCAAGAGACTTGGGAAAAATAATTAGTTTGTTCCTAAGTGATTAGGAGTCAAAATATAACATTCTTTTGATTTTTATTATTTTTATGATTTATATTATTTTTTAATTGATAAAATATAGTAAGGTGGAAAATAAAGATTTTTGAAAAATTACAATTTTAAGTTTCATAGACTCCTCTAATATCAGAGATCCCACAAAACCAATTTGGTGAATTTTTTAAATGTATTTTTAGAGTTATGAATTTTTAAAGTTTAATTTTTGTCATGTAATTTAATTAATCCATTTAGCGGGGTTAAACATTTCCAATTGATTCTAAATTTTTATGTGAGGTCCCTCTGATGCTAAAGATCAGTGGAGAATTGTTTTCAAGTTCTTTTGATGTGTTGTTAACCCTAATTAATTAAAAATTTATTTTGAGTAAGTAGGCCAATTAGGGTTATTCTTAATGAATTAACTCAAAACATAATTATCTTAGTGTCCTCTGGTCCTATGAAACTTCCCCAAATTTTCCTAGAATTTTCTAAGCAATATACTAATTAATGGAAATAAAAAACAAAAAAAAAGTGACATAAACTTGAAAAATACATAACTTGCCATAGAGATAGCCTCTGACCTTGAAGAATTCAGGGAACGTTCCCAAGATCAGAGTCTTCAAAAGCCCTATAGTCTTATGCCATGGTGAATTGTCTATGAAAATGGAGAATTAAAATACTGAAATAAGTAAATAATTAATTAAAAATAAAATACTCATCAAATTAACTCAATTCATTTTCTACATCATTCTCCTCTGTTCGCTGAGAAAGAGGGTATTATTATTTTATTTTTTTGATTTTTCTATGCAAAGATATGGATTTTTGAAGTTCTGGGTATTTAAATAAATCAAAAATACCCCTAATTATCTACTTATCCACATGGCGCCGACTCATCCTCGGCAGCTCCGAAAGCCCATGCATCGCCTCCCTATTCGACGCTGCCATCAGACTCAGTGCTCTGGGGGCCCGCGGTTCATGTCCCATTCACTCGTCTGATGCGATCTGCACCGTCCATTCGATACACGCTCGATCCAACGGCGGCCGATCATCATCTCCGACTGGTGTGTCCCGAGAGCCGTCCACACTCAAACCCTAAGATCTCTCACGTTTCTCAATGGTTTTTCATGTTCTTATGCTCTATGGATTCGTCTTGAGGAGACGAACACATCCATACAGTTTACATGCTATGAAATTAACTCAAACGAAATGGAGAATCGCTGGAAGTTCAGATTAAAGAGAAGTCTCCATACCTTGGTTCAGGAGGTGAGGCCTCAACTGAATGTGCTCGGCACGTTTGATGGAGCTGGAGGAGCCTGGGGATGAAGCCTCTGACCCTGTCGAATTGGCTAGGTGCAACTTCCACCAAGTCCGATTTCAAAGCTTGGCCGATAGAGAGAATGGCTGCACTGGTGAGGGGGCTTCCACTGGGGGACTCCTTCTCTTGGTCTTGTGCAGGTGTGGGTGAGTTTAATTTGATTTTGGTGGAGGTTTGAGGGATGTCCTGTTCTGGCCTGAGAATTGAGCTCCAAAATTGAGCTCAATCAATGGGATTTAGGGCAAGAGAACAGTGGGGATGGATTGCTCTTGGCTAGGGGAAACTTTGTTGGGATTTTGGAGGGATTTTATGAAGGTTGATTTCAGCCAACCTTTTGGCCGAGAGGGGGTGGCTTGTTTAAATAGCCATGGCCAGGGCCTCCCAGGGGGGTTTGATGGCTTGGATCAACTGCTCTGGTGAAGAGAAGAATAGCTGCAGTGGCCATTGGGCATGGGACAACTCAGCTAGTTCAAATTGAATTTTTGAATCCATTTAGACCTCTCGACCATGGTGTTTTCCGGTGACCTGGTGGCTGGCTGGCCAGGATCAGGTCACCATCCTGATCAGAAGGGTCAGAGCTTGAAGTTTGTGGGTTCAATTGGCCAATGCCAAGTGTAAAGAGGCTTGATTTAAGTGGTAAGGGGGAAGGGTTATTTTGGTTTCAAATGGATCAAGTCATGGCTTAGGGCTTGGTGCACCATCCAAAGCTCTGATTTTGGGTTGAGGGAGGTCAGGTGAGTCAGCTTATGAAGAGTGGTGAAATCCCCATCAAGTTTAATTGGATTAAATTTGGGTTAAGGGGAACCATGGGTAGGGCTAGTGACTTATAGGGAGTGCTTAAAGGATCTCCTTCTTTTTCCATTTAGGGAGTGATGACAAGTCTATGGCTCCTCATGGCTTACATATGGCTTATCCATGGCTCCATGGCTCCATTTGGCTTGGGGCCAAGCTTAGTCAATTTCATGGAAATGAGTTTTAAGGATTTTAGATATTTAGGGGTAATTTGGCACATGGCATAGTTTAGAAATGTTTAATGATGAATTTGAAACTTAGGGAGTGATTTAAATCAAAGGGATGATGAGGTGAAAGTGTCAAGTAGGCTTTGGATTGACTTTGGGCCTTTTGGATTTGGTGAAAATGGGCTTTTAGAATGTTTTAAGAAAGTGGGCCTTTAGGTTTGAATACAAATTGATGGATGGAAATTTTGTGAATTATTGGACCAAACAAATGTTAGGTTTAGTTAGGGGATGTGTCATGAGTGATTTGAAACAAATTTGAGGTGATTTGGAGTTTAATTGGGTTTGATTTATGATTTTTTGGTAAAGGGGCCAAAGTGGGTCAAATTGGGATAACTTGTGCTAAGGTTGGGCTAAAGTTAGATTTGATGTAAAATTAATATTGATAAATGTCTATGGGAGTGTTACAAAGAGTTTTCAACTTTGGTTGGGCTTTGATTTTGGGATTTGGGCCAATTTGGGTTCATGGTGTGTTTAGGCCAAAATTGGGGATTTTGGTTTTGGGTTAGGTTTAGGTGGAGTTTGGGTTTAAATTTGGGGCAAATATTGTTAGTTTTTTGTTTGTGGGGATATTAGGAAGGTTTAGGAAAAGATTTGGGGTTAATTGGAGTTGAGTTGGGTTAGTTTGGGCTAAGTTTAGGTCATGGGCCAAAATTGGGCTTTAAGCTTCAAATTGGAATTGGATCCAAATTTTCATAAAATTGGGTTTGGATTTGGTCTAAATTCATATTGGGTATATTGCATTGAAGTTTAGAATTAAATTGGATCAACATTAAGGTCAATTATAGTGGTTTGGTTTGACATTGGGCTTACTTTGGTTAAAAATAGGACAAATTAAAGGGTTTTGGCAAAAGTGGGCTAAATTGACAAAATTGGCCTATGGTGTAGTTGAACAAAATTAAATTGGGAATATGTGGGATTTTATGGAATTTTCTGGAAATTTTTGAAATTTATGGATTTTTGGTTAAAAAGGGCATTTTGGGTATTTGGAGGGTATTGGGGGTATTTTTGGAAATTTTGTTGTATTTGGTCATGGATGATCAATTTGAGTGGGGGGAAATGTTTAGGATTGATTTTGAGGAATTTTAGGTAATTTAGGCAATTTTGCAAATTTTGGGCAATTTCAAGGGCATTTGTTAGGTTTGGTGGGTGTAGGCCCCCGGGGTCAAAAATTGAAATTTTGGAAAAGAGAAGATTGATCAAGTGTGAGTGGAATGGAATCACTTTGGTTGAGCCATGAAGCCATATCAAGCCCATAAGAGCCATGAGAGGACTCATTTGAGGCATTCACTATGTTGTTCCTAACCCTCTTAGCCAAGGGCTTAGGGGTGGAGGTCCATCCATATGAATTACCTACATGAGTCAGGAAGTCGAGGCAGGTATGAATGGTTTTAGTATTTGTAATGTGTGTGAAAGTGTAATGTGTGCAGGTCAACGCTCACCAGACCAGGCCACCCCTCACCAGACCAGGCCACCCAGGGTAGT
Source organism: Papilionanthe hookeriana x Papilionanthe teres (assembly GCA_022702705.1). Lineage (NCBI taxonomy): Eukaryota > Viridiplantae > Streptophyta > Magnoliopsida > Asparagales > Orchidaceae > Papilionanthe > Papilionanthe hookeriana x Papilionanthe teres. Next base: position 42,542,055 of record CM040436.1, on the reverse strand, counting down.
CCTAAGGCCAAAGAGTCCTATAGGAAACTCATCCTTTAAACCTCCACATTTGATCTTAACCCTCCCAGTAGTTTGGGGGTTGTTAATCAAACTTATGGGTTTTGCAGGGAGTTAATATGTGTTTGAATTTCTAAGTGGTGGGTTCCATTTCTAGTCCTCTATGATAGTCAAAAGAAAAGCCTAAGGCTAGATCCTAAGTACTAAGGAGAGAGAAGAGAAAAGACCTCATAAAAAATGAGGTCAACAAATGGACCCCCAATAGGTGTGGTGTGCGAACCAAGCACACCGCGCGTATTGGCGTTGACCAAAGTGATCAAAAAAACCAACACAGACGTCTAAGTGACACACTTAGAACGAAGTATAGAAAAGTTTCCGCTGGGGAGTATCAGGTAAATTTCCAAGACTGAAGATTCTTGAAATCTCACTGGAAAAAAGAAAAGGAGGTGAATTCCAGATCACAAGATCCGGGGAAATTTGATTTAGATTTCATTTCATTTTCTATTCCGAGTTTTTTTTTTGTGAGTTTAGATTTCGATTTGTTTTGAGTTTCAATTTCGATTGAGGTTTAATTTAAAATCAATTTAAGGAAATCTGGATTTGAAATGAGAATTGAAACCTAGGTTCCAACCTCGGGATTGGGAAGAGAATTGGAATTTAGGTACCAGCCTCGGAGTGAGAATCGGAGTTTATGTATCAATTGGAAAGGATGAGAGTCAGAATTTATGTACTGATCTCGAAATAAGATCTGGAATTTGGTACCAGCCTCGGAAGGAGGGAGTTGAAATTTGGTATCAATCTCGGGAAGAGAGTCAGAATTTGGTACCGACCTCGAAAGGAGAGAACTGGAATTTGGTACCAGTCTCGCAGGTTTAAAGAGAAATGGAATATGGTTCCAGTCTCCAAGGTTTAAAGAGAACTAGAATCTGGTTCCAGTCTCGAAGGTTTAAAGAGAACTGGAATCTGGTTCTAGTTTGGTTCCAGTCTTGAAGGTTTAAAGAGAACTGGAATCTGGTTCCAGTCTCGAAGGTTTAAAGAGAACTAGAATTTGGTTCCAATCTCGAAGGTTTAAAGAGAACTGGAATGTGGTTCCAGTCTCAAAGGTTTAAAGAGAACTGGAATCTGGTTCTAGTCTCGAAGGTTTAAAGAGAACTAGAATCTGGTTCCAGTCTTGAAGGTTTAAAAAGAACTTGAATCTGGTTCCAGTCTCGAAGGTTTAAATGGTTGAAATTTTCTGTGGAGATTTGAGTTTAGCAAAAGATTTGGAATGAGACGTGAAAGTGTTTTACGTCTACGAGGATCAATCAAAGTCTGATTATTTGGCGACAGATATGAATCCATGCCATCAGAACCAAATCAAAAATCTTTGTGGTTCTGTGTCAATAGATTCAGTCGACCTTCTCAAAAGAGGGAAGGAAATATGGAGAGTTAAAAAGAGATTTGAGAATAGTCGAAGGCTTTCAGATTCAGGAATTTGTCTTAGTCTCTTTTTGTGATTTGATTTTAGCTTGATTTTCAATTTAGGGTTCATTTTGACATTCAGATTTTTAAAAGAGTTCTCATTTATTTTTATTGTCCCTTTGTTATTTGTTCGAAGTTCATTTAACTTAATGTCGTTTCCCAGTAAATTTGCATAAAAAGAGGTGAAGGCAAAACATGACATGGTCATTTTCATTCCAATCTCATTGAAAATACATCATACAACTTGATCCAAAACATGATGATTTTTTTCCTTGAGCATTCAATATCACATACAATCCATATAAATCCAAAATGGATTGCGTAAGATCCTTGCAAATTTCTTCCAAAAGCATCTGTGAAAATCCATGTCTGAATAGTGAGATACATGGACAATAACATCAACTTCCAAGTCATCCTTGGCAGGAATGTCGTATGGATGTGCATTGGAGGTGTGATATTTCCCATGTAAATCACAGCTCGTAGGGCCGGAGACTCTCTAACTCTGGATCTGGCTGAAAGTGAAAAGGAATCTTTCTGTCATCCATTCTCCTGAAAGTAACAGAGATTCGCTCAACAGGCACTCTTGGAATGCAATGCTTTGCAATGTCCGCTCCATTCCCTTTTAACACCATGAAGGAACATATAGTTAGTGGTATCTCCACCAGCCCTCAGAATTCTCTGGGGCCTGCTATCCGGAGGTCAGATCCGAACATGATATTGCATTGGTTGACAAAAGACACTGTGCAGAAAGGTCTAACGAAATCATGATGGTCTATGTGTGGAGGTATGTAGTCGCCCTCCTTGTAGATGTTAATGATGCAGCTGTTGGGTATGCAATCTGCAGGCAATACCCTCCATGTTATCATCTTTTTTACCATTCTCTTGATAATATTCGGCATCGGATCCACCTCACTGCGACGGAGTATCCCTGGTGGATTCCCTTATCTGTCTACCGTGAAGTTGTAGCAACATCCGCATTGGATCATAACTCTTCCTTTTCATGGCATCCATCTTCGGGGTTCTGAATAAGTTTTCTCCCTCAAACGACCAGCTCGGCCCATTTTCTGAAGTTCAACGATGCAGTCTACGATTTGCTATTGTTTGTAGTCCGAGAATACATCTGTATGCAGCTCGAGGCCTTCTAAGATATTGATCTTCTTGCCACGGATTCTTTCAAAGTATTCAAAAGTTTTCTTTTCAACATTCTGCATCCTTTCCAGCTCATATTCCGGAATTATCTGCAACTGGAGAGGTCTAGTAACGTACTAGGGAATGTATGGTTCAACCCTGGCACGCTCTCCTGCATGTCTTGGCTCCTCGGGGATAGTCTCTGTCGGGACATCCTCCGGAGTTGCTTTCGCAACAAGACTCTTCAGAACTGGTGCATCTGCTTGGCGTCGAGGCGCTGATTCTATTTCTACTCTTCTTGGAATTTCCTTTATCTGTTCTGCTTTCCTTGGAGTTGATCTCCTCCTTTCCGGTTCCTGATGAACCAATTTCTTTAGAGTATTTGTATTGACGGTAGCAACTGTCTCTTCATGTTGATTTGCTGCTAACTTGGTTAACATCTTGCGAATGCGGCGATTCTTGTTCCTCCGCTGGTTGGCAGTGAGAGTAGCTCTCCTTACCCCTTGAACTTCTACGGGCATGGCACTGACAAGCATGCCCACTATTGTAGCAACAACGGACTTAACTTTCTTATCTTCTCCTGTTGCACGAGCGGCGTTTACTTTTCTCTTCTTGCTGGCGGATTGCTGATTTGGGCCACCCACTTTCATCACTATCTGGCTATGGAAATCTTCCCGATCAATCGGGGTTCAATCATTTTCGTCATATTGTAGCTCAGCTGGTGTGAAGTCAGAGTCAATCTCGATCACGGCTCCATCCCTCACCCTCTTTTCTTCAAGTGTTAGACTCACGCCATTTCTAAAGTTCAGAACCAACCGCCCGTTCGACATTTCTCTGTGAAAAAATAAGGAAAGGATCAGGGGCTGTACTAAGAACAAGAACAACAAGAAAAACATTTATTAATAAAAAATTCTTATTTATCTCTTTTAATTTTTAAAGAAAGTAGGAAAAGATCAGGAATGAATTGATTTAAAAGGAAAGATTGACATTTCATTATTACAATTTCACACGTTTTTTTTTATTTTTTTTTCTAACTCATTTTTTGTTAATGATTTTCTTTTTATCATCTTTTTTTTATGTTTTGGGTTCAAACCCAATCGCAAATGATTACTCTACCCGTGCTTCTAGGAATGAGACCTCATTTTTAAAGATAATCCTTCGAAACATCAGGTTGCGTAATACTTCTTCAAATATCGTCCAATGATTGGAAGCATAGGTCGTTCTCCATGGCAATTCACCAGTTGGTGGGAACCTCTTGAGTAGACTGTCTCAACCACAAATGGCCCTTCCCATGTTGGTTCAAATTTACCTCCTATCTTGCGGTGTGTAAGAATAGGTCTTCTGAGAACTAGAACCAAGTCACCGACTTTAAATGTCCTTGGGCGGACCAGTTTATCGTGGGCCTGGATCATCTTGGCTTGATACAGTTCCAAATTCTACTGTGCTGAAAGTCTTTTTTCCTTCCAAGCTTTCTAATTCTTCCAATCATAATTTGGCATTTTCTTCTGTAGTGATCTTTTCTGCAACTGCAATTCTGAGTCACGGAAGCTGTACTTCCAAGGGTAAGACGGCCTCAGACCCGTACACTAAAGCGGAAGGCGTAGACTGAGTAGGAGTTCTGAAAGTCGTCTTGTAGGCCCATAAGGCTTCTAACAACATCTCGTGCCAATTTCTTTTGTTGTCGTCCAAGGTTTTCTTTAGGATTTGGATGAGAGTTTTATTAAAAGCCTCGGCCAAGCCGTTCGCTCTTGGGTAATAGATCGTCGAATAGCGCCAATAATCCCGTGTCTTCTGACAAAATTGTTGATCTTCATACTCTTGAACACGGACCCATTATCTTAAATGATTCTGCGCGGTACTCCGAAAGGTAGACAACTTGATTCTTGAAAAACTGCAACACATGGTGCACTTTTACTTCTTTGAGCGATATTGCTTATGCCCATTTGGAAAAGTAATCTGTAGCTGCAAGGATAAAGCGATGTCCTCTTGAAGAAGGCGAATCTATCGGACCCACAATTTTTGTGCCCCAACATTCAAATGGCCACGATGCAATTGTCGGATGTAGCACATTTGGAGGTTGGTGTAGAACTACTCCATGCACTTGGCACTGGTGACAACTTTTGACAACCTTCATGTAGTCGATTATCATAGAGAGCCAGTACTACCCTAGTCTTTTAATCTTCATTTTCATCTTCGGACCCGATTAATGAGTGCCACAAAGTCCTGAGTGTACTTCTTTGACAATTTCACGAGCCTCAGACCCGCTCAGGCATCTTAGCCACATCTGATTAAAAGACCTTCTGTATAATGTGTTGTTTATTAATGCGTAAGACAAAGTTCTTTTCTTGATTTGATGGGCTATCGACTTATCGTCTGGTAGATTTCCTGTTTCCAAGTAGTCTATTAGTGGCTGACGCCAGTCTTCTGCATTTTCTGTTACTGCCGCAATTGTTTCATCTTCTTTTCCTTCTGATTTGTGTATTGTATCCATGTCGAGTTGTGAGAGGAACTGTCGTACCTGAAATGACATTTCCACTGACTCATCCTGTAAGCAAACAAACTCTTTTGCAAGGCGGGCTAGCACGTCTGCAAGAGCATTTTCTCTCCTGGGAAACTTGTAGATCGTTACATTTGGAATTTGCTCGTACAACTTCATGGCATATTAGAAGTACTGCTCAAGCCTTAGTTTCAGAATTCTATACTGTCCTGCAACTTGCTGAATGATCAACTGTGAATCTCCGTAGATGTTGATGTCTGTTATCCCCATCTGAATGGTTAATTCCAGTCCGGTTATAAGGGTTTCGTATTCAGCTTCGTTGTTTGTACACGGTTCTGTTAGATGGTAGGAGTATCTTAACATCCCCCGCTCTGGTGTTATAAAGATTAGTCTGATTCCTGCCTTACCTGGCACTATCGTTTGCGATTCTTTATCTCTCTGTGCTGAAGATGCTCTATCGAAGTACAGTTCCCAACGCTGATCATCGGGGTCTTCTAGGCTCATTATCTGCTCATCTGGCAAGTCGTCGTTGAGAGGCGATTCTGCCGGTAAAGGGTGTGCTGCAAGGAAGTCTGCTAGGACTTGTCCCTTTATAGCACGAAGAGAAACGAAAGTTATATCGAATTGCAATAGTATCATCGACCACCTAGCAAGTCTGCCGGAAAGCGTCGGTCGGGTCATCAAATATTGCAACTGATTAAACTTCAAAGTATGGTTGACCTTATGAGAAAGCATGTAGTGCCTGAGCTTTTGTGCGGCGAAGATCAGGGCCAAACAGTGCTTCTCAATAGGAGGATACTTTACTTCCCTTGGAATTAAATGACGGCTTAGGTAATAGAGTGCATTTTCTTTTCCCTCATCATTGACCTGGGCTAACAGGGCTCTGAGAGAGTCGTCTAAAGCCGCGGTATAAAGTATTAACGGTCGTCCCGAGACTGGGGCTGCTAAGACAGGATGTGTCATTAGGTATTATTTAATATCATCAAAGGTATGTTGACATTTGGAGTCCTAAGTAAACTTGGCATCCTTCTTAACTAAAGCAGAAAACGGCTGACACCTTCCTGACAAATTCGAGATAAAGCGTCGAAGATATGCCAACATCCATTGAAAGGATTGTAGTTGTTTCAAGGTCTTGGGAGGTGCATCTCTAAGATAGCTCTAATATTTTCCGGATCGATTTCAATTCCACGATGTCGGACAACAAATCCTAAGAATTTCCCAGAGGTGACGCCGAAGGCGCATTTCAGGGGATTCATCTTAAGGTTAAATTGTCTTAATCGCTCGAAAACAATTCTCAAATCATACAAGTGATCTTCCTTTAATTTGCTCTTGATGACCACATCATCCACGTAACAAACGACTTGGTTGTGAATGAGATCATCAAAAATCCTCGTCATTGCTCTTTGGTAGGTTGCGCCTGCGTTCTTCAATCCAAATGGCATCACTGTGTAGCAGTACACTCCAATTGGTGTTCTGAAGGATGTGAGCTTTTCATCTTCCGGTGCCAATCTTTATCTGGTTGTATTCTGATGACCCATCCATGAATGAGAAGGCTTCATGTATTGAAGCGATGTCGATCATCAATTCTGGAATTGGTAGCGGGAATTCATCCTTTGGTCATGCTTTGTTCAAATCTCTGATATCTACGCAGATTCTGATCTGACCATTCTTCTTTCTGACTGGTACCACATTGGCTAACCAAGTTTGGTATTTCTCTTCACGGAAAAATTTAGTGTCTATTAGCTTCTTAACTTCAGCTATTACTTGTTGTTCAATCTCTAGATGCATTCTTCTCGGAACTTGTCTGACTGGAACAGCAGTGTGATCCACTCCTAGCCTGTGAACTGCAACCTCTGGAGCTAATTCTGGCATTTCATCATAACTCCACGCAAAACAGTCCTTGAACTCCATTAATAGCTTGATTATGTTTTCGGAGTCTTCTTTATTGAGTAAGGAGCTAACAAAGGTCGGCCTAGGCTCTTCGCTAGTACCTAAGTTAACTTCCATTAACTCTTCTATTGTAGATTTAATTTCTTCTTCGAATTCTGGCGATGCATCTCCGATTGGTAGATCTTCGAGATCTTCTGAAGCTTCCAAGAAGTCTTCATCAGGCTCGCAAGTGACAACCAAGCAAAATCCCGTATCGTCAAATGATCCTACCGTACTGAAACCAAGACCATGTTTTGAATTTGTAGGCCGGCTGACATTATTCCATAATTTTTCAAAATGTTGTGATTGACTTTTTGTTCATCGTCGATGTAAGACACCACGTTGAATTAAATTTTGAATACAGGGAGAGTACCACTCAAAAGGCAGTTCCATTAGTTCAGATAAAGCAACATCTTCAAATTGTACATCATTTTCAGTTTTGGAAGAAGAAGCACCACGGTAGAATTTGATTAGTTCAGTATCACCACCATGCACTTCCTTGACCACCATACCCTCGATCTTATTAGAATGGATCGGGGTCAGGGTCATAGTATGTACATAATGGTTAATCTTCTCGTACATTGATTTGTATTCTTCATTCCTTTCGTCTTCGAGAGAGATCTTGAACTGAGGTTTCTTTTGATTTACTGTTGCTACTTCTTTTTTGATTTCTTCTTCCTCGGAACTATCCTCCCAATCAACATCAATGACTGGTTTCTTCTATCCAACTGTTCCACCGTTTCTTTTCCGACCTCGTCCCCGACCTCTACCTCGGGTGCGAGTTCTGGAGAAACCTTCACCATCTCACCGTAAGGGAGTGGTGAGTAACTGTTGGACTAGAATTTCAGGCTCTTCATCATCTTGCACTTCTTTTGCTTCATTTGGTATGACATTTCTTGAGAAGATTGTTTTCTTCGGAGGCGCGTAATAGGCTGCATCTTCATGAATTCCAGTCTCATGTACGGAGAATGGTTGCAAGTCACCTTTGATACATTGTTCTCCTCCTTCATAATATTTTATGCACTGGTGCAGAGACGACGGTACCATCCGGTTCTCATGGATCCATGGCCAATGCAGTAGAGCGTTGAATGATGTCTTAGAATTAATTATATGGAATTTTGCGGTTGTCTTTGCCAAGTCACCGGTTTTCATTAACAGTGTTATTGATCTGAGTGCTCTTTCTCCTTTCTGATTGAACACTCTTAATAACATCTTATCTACTTCAAGTTCGCGAGCATCAATTTCCAAATATGCTAGCATCTGAAGATTTATTATGTTGATTGATGCTCCCGGATCAACCAACACTCTGGAGAGCGTAAACTTTCCAATAATGACTGAAATGTACAACGGTCGGTTGTGATCAGCTGTTCCCAGTAATAGATCATTGTTCGTGAAGGTAACACCTCGGCTGTTCTTTTAACAAGCAAACCTTGTCGAAGGAATTACCGGCCATTTGAGCTAAGCAAATCTACGGATCAAGCGCAGCCTTGATCAGAGCTTCCCTCATCTCCTTTGACAGGATCAGAGCATCGTATATGCTTAGTTTGGTTGGTAGCTTCCTAAGATGGGCTAGCACGTTATAGTCCACTTTATTACCATGTTCTTCGATTTCTTCCCGAGTGGGTAATTCTTCTGCTGGGGTTGACTCTTCCTGAGCAACGACCTGCTTTCCTTTATCCTTTGGACCCATTCTCGGAGGTAGAACTATTCCGCTTCTTAGGTTGACTTTAGTTACTTATTCTGAGTCTGGTGTTGGGTCTACCGATGTTTTCCCTTGAATTGGAATGACTGGCTCTTCTGGAGTTGCTTCAGAATCTGATAACTCTAATTCTATCGCGATTGGAGCTCCTCGAAATTCACAAATGGACTTGTTGCTTGTTGAGCTTTTGTAACCTCCTTTGTGAACATCTTCTTCATTGTGGTCATCGAGGTTGTGTATGATTTGAGAATCGTTATTTGTATTGGAATCGAGATCCGGATTAAGTCGGTTGTCGCTAGTTACGTAATCGTTAGAAACAGTCAAAACGTACCCAACGCCATAACTCTTATCATTATAAGATCCCGTCGGGGTGAGCAAATAATCATACAGAGTCAGAAGTTCGAGGGATTTCTCCCCCGAATCGGAAACAACCATCCTAGGATAAGCAGCCCCTAGTCTACCCTTCGGAGCCTCGATCTTCTTCTCTTCTACGATCTTCTCCTCTTTCTGAGGCAGTTCTTTGACTGCAAGCGATAGTGCCGGCTCGGCAGGTTTCAAACTTTGAGTTGAAGCTCACACCGAACCGATCTGGATGTGATCCAAACTTTTCTTTGAAGACTTTGTCCAGACGGTACTCTATCAATCATCGGTCGTATATGGGTTTATCGGAACAATAGGATTCGTTGAAATAACATTGACGAAACCTCCCTTTTGGGGATCCATCATGTATTCCTTCGGGATTGTCATGTTCCCTTTCCAGAGATTGTCCTCAAGCCAAATCTTGAAAGTGATGCAATCCTCTATCTTGTGCCCGAGCATCCGGTGGTAAGGGCAATAGTTTGGATGATCTTTCTTGTTGACTTCTTCTGGCCTCTTGGGCTCTGATAGCTGAAAATCTGGTATTTCCATTAAACTGTGGAACATCTTTGCTACTGCTTCAGTCTTGAATGGATATTCCTTATTCAGAAAATCTTTCAGGGTACGATGTGGACGAGGCGGTTGTTCATAATGCTGAGGCAATTGATAGCTCGGTTGAGGCTGTTGATAACCCTATTGAGGTTGCTGATAGATCTGTTGCGGTTGTTGGTATGTCCGTTGCGGTGGTTGATAACTAGGCTGTGGCCGCTCTGGCTGTATCTGAACCGGCTGCTTGCCCTTATCTACTGTCGCGACGATTCTGGATTTCTTTTCAAATGCTTTTACAGGCTTCTGCTTATCGGTCTTGTCTCTGAAACGTAACTGCTTTGTCTCTTCTTGCAAGCTCCCGGTCTTGCTAAGCAACTTCTCGAAAGTCTTGATTGTAAATCCTTTAAGGATAAGTGTTATTGGGCCGTGGATGCTTTTTAGTAGGATAACAACTGCATGTTGTTCCTGTAGTTGTGGCTCACACATCATACTTAAATTTCTCCATCGAAGTATGTTATCCACTAAATTCTCGTTTGGTTTCTGGTGCTCCACCACTAAATCACCGATAGTGATGTGGTGTCGAGCCCCGGCAAACTGCTTAATAAAGAGGTTTTCCAATTCTGCGAAGGTCTTAACTGAACCATTTGGCAATTCTACGTACCAGTCAAAGGCGATCCCTGACAAACTGCTGATGAACTGACGGAAGAGTAAAGCGTCACTCCCACCGGCATTGCAGCAACTAGCACGAAAATGTGCGACATGTTGTCGGGGGTTTCCCGTTCCATCAAAAGTCTTAAACAGAGGTGGTACGAAGCGTTTCGAGTATTGGACTACATCGAACTCTTTGAGGTATGGTCTACCCGTATGAATAGATGCTTCGTTCTTAGACTGAGCTAAGGCTTCTCGCACCTGCTGTTCTACCATGTTTTTAATTTCCTTTTCAGGAATCATATTCTGTGTAGAATCCTTCTTTGGTGGCTCATCTCCGTCGACGGATGTGATCTCTTTTCCTCCATCTGCAATATAGATGATCTCTGAGGGTGTTTCTTTCTAAGGTTGTACCTGACTCTGTAGAGTGGCTAAAGCAGTAGCCATCTCTTTCATCTCTTTGCCATCTGAGAAATTGTGTCATCTCTTTCCCGAAGCTGTGCTCTCATCACTTCCGGTTCATCTCTTTCTGTAGCTGTCGGAGCACCTTGCGAAGCTGATGATGCTCGTGTCTCAACCATATTGATCTCGGCATACTCCTCATCCATGAACTCTGATGAATCAACTTCATTTTCTAACTTTTCTCCTCTTTCTTTTGCCAACCGTCGGATATCCGTCCTTAGCTTTCCTATAGCATCCTCAAGGGGTCTCTTCCAGACGGTCTCGCGGTTGTCGTGTGATGGCTGTTGAACTTCTTTTTCGGGAGTTTCTTTTATTGCGGTAGAACTTTCTTCTGATTCAGGCTCTTTAACGAGGCTTTTCTTCTCAGAACGTTGTGTTGGTGTCGGCTCGGTAATAATAGGTCGCCACACCATCCTTCTTGCAACAGAAGGCCTAGGACCGAGCGGTCTGTCGGCTATATGCTGGTAGGTGGTGTCCTCCCTAATATGATGGCCTAATACAACAACAGGTGAACTAGCTTTCATTTTGTTCCTTGGTTTCTCTATGGCAGTGACAGGCTCTACTCGCGGTCCGAGGCGAGATCTAGCTGGCACTTGTCCCATTCTTCTTAAGATTTCTGACACGTGACATCTTTCTTTCTTTGCCAATTTTTCTATCACAGCTTGTAGCCAAGCAAATAGCGTAGTCTTAACCCTTTTTCTTTTGTAGTTACTATAGTATGCAGGTCGGGGTAATGTAGCGGCAATCCTTCGGACGTCTTCTTCATACGATGCAGCAGAGAGGGGTTGAAACCTACTTCCTTCCAACAGAGGTGTATACTTAGGCAGTTCAGGGATTTCTTCCAAGAAAGCAACTTCAGCGGTCTTGGCTTTCTCAATCCTAGCTGTCTTTCTGCTTCTATTTCTCTTTTGAGTCTGAGTTAGGGGTTCAACTCTTGAACTGGACCCAATTTCAAAAACAGATGGTATTGTAGCAAAATCTGTACCCTTCGCGGTGACAGGCTCATCACAAACTTGGATTTCCTTCCCCTTCAGTTTGGCAGAAGCCGGGGTAGGTGCAGAGATGACTAGACCGGTGGGGGTAGAGACAACAGTCCTCCTACGAATAGCAGTACTTCTTTCAGCTGGAACCCTTTGCAGGGGAGGGAATTCTTGAGTCGACTTCAGGTTGAACTCAATCAGGGGTTTCTCAGTTTCTGGCACTTTGTCCATTAGTGCGAAGAGAGTGACGTCAGTGAACTTGATATCTGTATTGCGAATCTTTATCCGAAACGGATGATCCCATTGTCAGGCAGCTCATCCTTGTAGACAGCCAAGTCCAGTCCGTTGGTGAAGGAGAAGATTAACTTTGGGGCAGTCATTTTCTGCAAGGCAGATTTCGAACGTCAGTCCCGAATTATGCTTCCCTTTGTCGCAAAACATAGGACGAAAAAGAAAGAGTCCGAACACATTTTTGTTTATCTTAGTGTATTTATCATTTCTAAGAGAATTCATTTATTAAAAGAGTCGTTTGTTAGGGGATTTATTTGTTAGGAACAAAATATTTAAAGGAGGAAGGTTATAGAAAAGGTAAAGGACCCGATTCAGAATTGGAAAGGAAGAGAAAGTCTCGCAAAACTTCTCAACCCGAGGGACCGCTCCTAAGCTAACACCTATTGGGGGTTCACCCCACCTCAAAAAAGAGCTAAAAGGATTTCAGAACCTCTCTGTTTATGGGTGTCTACACAGTGGCTCCTAAATCCAAAAGGAAGTCGACCATACTTGCTCAAAACAGAAAAGAGCGAGGTATGCCAGCGGAAGAATGATAGTTTGGTCCACTATGGATATGGACTCACTATCAATTTATGAAAGTAAAACCATCTGATCAGGATAGAGAGAAGAACTAGTCCCCAGCGGAGTCGCTAGAAATTGTACGGCTTATTTTTAGGTTGTGTGTTGTATTTTGAAAAGGGGTCGCCTAACAGAAATTGTCGGTGAATTTTAGATTTTAAATTTAATTTAGATATAGATATAAATTTAGAAAGAAGCATTTGATTTTTTTAAAATAATTTTAAGTTTGAAAATTTTAAGATAAGAAATCAAACCGATCTCACATCCCGAATAGTTCATATAAAAGAGCACCACACCACAAACCATGTATCTATCCCGAAGAATAGACACACTGCTTGATGATGGGGCTCGATTAAATAAACTAGAAGATTTGTGACATCTGTTTGGTCTGCGAACCAATTTTTATAAGCCGACAAGGTCCCCTGCTTAATATAAAGAAATTAAGCAGGGTTTATATTACCTGGGTTCTTAATGTTCCCTATAAGAGCAAGCCCCTATAGTTAATTACATCTTAAATGACAGGAATCATTTAAGAAAACTCTCGATAATGATCAGTGGTTTTGCTCTCAAGAATTTCAAAGTTTAAGGTTTTCAAAGAATTGGATTTTGGAAATTTCAATAGGGAATAACTCAAATTTGAAACAGTTTATTTTAGGAATCCAAGGGAGGAAAGGTAAGAGAAGTTGAGGATCCAAGAGAAATCTTGGCAACTTCCCAAACTATCCTATTGTTTGGATTCAATTTAGAGTATTATTTAACGTTGTAAACCTACCAATTTTAATTAATTAGGACTTCTACTTGTATGATATGATCACACAAATAGCCTCGAAGATGTGAGGGTTTATGTAGTACCAAACGACTACCTCAGAGTCCTAAGACCGGTTAGGGCTTAATTTGCATAATATGATTATGCAAATGCCTAACAAAAAGTTGAGTATTTATGTTGCACTAGGCAAACTACCTCGAAATCCTATGGCTTTTTTATTTAATGCTAAGAAAGGTTTTGCTGATGTAGATTCAAGTTTTGCTGATGACGATGGCCGTACTGCCCACAATGCTCCAAGCTTCTTGTCGTTGTAGAGGTTTAGTTTTAGAAAATGATAATCAAGAGATAAGGGAATTTTTTTGGTTTAGAGAGATTTTAAAGTTCAAATTTCTTTAATGTTTTATTAGGGGAATCTTAAAGTTGATTATAACAACACCGGTTAAGATCCCACGGTTCCATCATTCCGGAACAGTTATTTTTATCGGATTTACTTAGTCCAGATGAATTTGCTAAACTCAACTGAATGAGTTCCACATTTTCATTTAGACTGTAGGAAATCCCGTTAGTAACACGTAGGTTACATCATCCGAGGTATTCCCGATCATCCAACTTGATGTTTTAATTTAATTGTAATTGTAGTTTTGTTGTTCTGTTTGTGATTAAATTTTGAGTTGTTTTATTTTGAATGTTGTGGCGGTGAATTTTATCTTGTTGTGACTATTAATATAGTTTTGGGTTTCAGTTTTGTTTCTATCCTAAAGGTTTTAGTTTTCATGCAACAATCTTATTTAACATGCAAGAATGGTAAAGCGCAGTACATGTAAGTAACTTGCAATAAAAGTGTACCTGGAGGGTCTTCCTGTCATTTCAAACTACACTTAAAACACATGTTAAGAGCATTTAAATGTTTATTACAAATACCTAGGTAAAGCTAAGGGAAGGTTCTGGTTGTCTACCAAATTCCTAATCCTATTGCTAGTCATTTCTTATGAGTTTTAGGTTCTTGTGTTTTGTTTAAAGATGATCTTCTTCATCAAAGAACAATTAAGTTCGGTTGTTCTTCTAAAACTAACCATCATATTGAGAAAGTGCTTAGGATAAATCCTAAAAATCTTTTCAATACTTCTGGGATTATTTTGAGTCCAAATGAATTTTATTGCACAGGTCAATTAATCATCCAAAAATTTAGTTGAGTTTGTTTCTTGCTCAGTGAGTTAGGATGATTGATTATCCTATAAGTGAAGTGACATATCACTTGATGTTCCATTTAAGAGTTATAATAATGAAGGACTTTAGGGGCAAATTAGTTTATTAAAGATTTTAATGATTTAAAATTGGAGTTGATGATTTAAAGTGGTTTAGTTTAGTTATAAAATTTTAATAATTTTAAGTTTGGAAAAGTGTTCAAGTTGTTTTAATTTAATTAAGTCTTTACACTTTAAATGATCTCAATGTATTAGATTAATATGGGTTGAAAGAAGTTTTTAGATTATTCAATTTAGATTTTAATTATTTAATTTTAATTAAATTGAAATATTTTAGGTTAATTTTTAATTAGTTTGATTTTTTATGTTATTATTATGAATTGTCTTAAGGTTGATTTTCTTTAATGTTTCAAATTTGTTTTAAATTTGTTTTTTAAGTGATTTCAAATTAATTTTAATGTTTTAAATTTATTCCAATTTGATTATCAAGTTATTCAATGTTTTAAATTTTTAATTTAATTAAGGTTTATTTTCCTTTTAATTATTTAATTATTAATTTAAATTATTATTTTAAATTTAATTAGAAGCTAAATATTATTAAAGTGATTCATTTAGGGATTTTAAATTAAAGAATTGATATCTTCTTAAATCATATCCCTATTCTTAATAATCCAAATTTTAACTTATTCTTCCAAAATTCAAATTGTTTAATTAAGTAAAATTTACTTTAAACATTTTCAAGATAATTAATGGGTTTCTACCCCTTAATTCCCTAGGTTTCAATCATCTAATGAAAATTTTAAAATCAGATATTTTACCCTCCCCTTGATTAAACCTAAATATTAATTAGGGTTAAAATTCTTTAATTACATTTATGCCCCTTTAGGCTTATTTATTTCATACCTCATCAAGTTAAGCTCAAATGAACTTAAAATTTTTATGTCACTTCACTCATATGTCAATTAAGACATTAGAGGGGAAAATTGGATTTTTCTGAATTTAATTTAATTTATATATTTATTTTTTATGAAAAATATGGGTTTTCAATGAAAATTCAACAACATGACCAATGTAAAGTTTCTATCCTTAGGAAAATTTTGGGATGTTCCTACTGACTATAGGACCACTTGGACAAATTTTGGTAATTTTTTGAATTATATTTTATTTATTATAATTGATTTGAATTTTGGAGTGTTAATTGATTATAAAATAAAATTAAAGTTGAAAAATGAATTTTATATCTTTCTTAAGTCTCTCTGACCTCAAGGAGTTTAGAGAAGCAAATTTTATAATTTTCTGATTTTTCTTTGATTTATTAGATTTAATTTGATGAAAAGGTTGGAAAATCCATTTTTTTAGTATTAAAAAATCTCTTAAGCATTTAAATTTCAATATCTTAACCAAGAGACTTGGGAAAAATATTTAGTTTGTTCCTAAGTGATTAGGAGTCAAAATATGACATTTTTGTGATTTTTATTATTTTTATGATTTTTATTATTTTTTAATTATTAAAATATTAAAGTAAGGTGGAAAATAAAGATTTTTGAAAAAATACAATTTTAATTTTCTTAGACTCCTCTGATATCAGAGAGCCCACAAAACCAATTTGGTGAATTTTTGAAATGCATTTTTAGAGTTATGAATTTTTAAAGTTTAATTTTGGTCATGTAACTTTATTAATCCATTTAGTGGGGTTAAATATTTCCAACTGATTCCAAATTTTTATGCCAGGTCCCTCTGATCCTAAAGATCAGTAGAGAATTGTTTTCAAGTTCTTTTGATGTGTAGTTAACCCTAATTAATTAAAGTTTAGTTTTGAGTAATTAGGCCAATAAGGGTTATTCTTAATGAATTAACTCAAAACATAATTATTCTAGGGTCCTCTGGTCCTAAGAAACTTCCTCAAATTTTTCTAGATTTTTCTAAGCAATATACTAATTAATGAAATTGAAATACAAAAAACAGTGACATAAACTTGAGAAATACATAACTTGCCATACAGATAGTCTCTTACATTGAAAAATTCAGGGAATGTTCCCAAGATCAGAGGCTTCAAAAGCCCTATTGTCTCATGCCATGGTGAATTGTCTTTGAAAATGGATAATTAAAATACTCAAATACGTAAATAATTAAATAAAAATAAAATACTCATCAAATTAACTCAATTCTTTTTTCATATTATTCTCCTCTGTTCACTAAGCAAGAGGATATTTTTATTTTATTTTTTTTATTTTTCTATGGAAAGATATGGATTTTTGAAGTTCTAGGTATTTAAATAAATCAAAAATACCCCTAATTATCTACTTGCGCCGACTAATCCTCGGCAACTCCAAAAGCTCACGCGTCGCCTCCCTATTCGACGCCGCCATCCGACTCAGCACTCCGGGGGCCCGCGGTTCATGTCCCGTTCACTCGTCTGACTCAATCTGCACTGTCCATTCGATACACGCTCGATCCAACGGCGTCCGATCATCGTCTCCGACTGGTGTGTCCCGAGAGCAGTCCACACTTAAACCCTAAGATCTCTCTCGTTTCTCAATGGATTTTCATGTTCTTATGCTCTATGGATTCGTCTTGAGGAGACGAACACATCCATACGGTTTACATGCTATGAAATTAACTCAAACAAAATGGAGGGTCGCTGGAAGCTCGGGTTAAAGAGAAGTTTGCATACATTGGTTCAGGAAGTGAGGCCTCAACTGAATGTGCTCGGCACGTTCGTTGGAGTTGGAGGAGCCTGAGATGAAGCCTCTGGCTCTGTCGAATTGTCTAGGTGCAACTTCCACCAAGCTCGATTTCAAAGCTTGGCCGATAGAGAGAATGGCTGGCCTGGTGAGGGGGGCTTCCACTAGGGGACACCTTCTCTTGTTCTTGTGCAGGTGTGGGTGAGTTTAATTTGATTTTGGTGGAGGTTTGAGAGATGTCCTATTCTGGCCTAAGAATTGAGCTCCAAAATTGAGCTCAATCAATGGGATTTAGGGCAGGAGAACAGTGGAGATAGATTGCTCTTGGCTAGGGGAAGCTCTGTGGGGAGTTTGGAGGGATTCTATGAAGGTTGATTTCAGCCAACCTTTTGGCCGAGAAGGGGTGGCTTTTTTAAATAGCCATGGCCAGGGCCTCCCAGGGGGGTTTGATGGCATGGATCAACTGCTCTAGTGAAGAGAAGAACAGCTGCAGTGGCCATTGGGCATGGTACAACTCAGCTAGTTCAAATTGAATTTTTGAATCCATTTAGACCTCTCGGCCATGGTGTTTTCCGGTGACCTGGTGGCTGGCCAGCTAGGGCCAGGTCACCATCCTGATCAGGAGGGTCAGGGCTTGAAGTTTGTGGGTTTAATTGGCCAATGCCAAGTGTAAAGAGGCTTGATTTAAGTGGTAAGGGGGAAGGTTCATTTTGGGTTCAAAGGGATCAAGTCATGGCTTAGGGCTCGGTGCACCATCCAAAGCTCTGATTTTGGGCTGAGGGAGGTCAGATGAGTCAGCTTATGAAGAGTGATGAAGTCCCCATCAAGATTATTTGGATTAAATTTGGGTTAAGGGGAATCTTGGGTATGGCTAATGACTTTTAGGGAGTGCTTAAAGGATCTCCTCCTTTTGCCATTTAGGGAGTGATGACAAGTCTATGGCTCCTCATGGCTTACATATGGCTTATGCATGGCTCCATGGCTCCATTTGGCTTGGGGCCAAGCTTAGTCAATTTCATGGAAATGGGTTTTAAGGATTTTAGATATTTATGGGTAATTTGGCACATGGCTTAGTTTAGAAAAGTTTAATGATGAATTTGAAACTTAGGGAGTGATTTAAATCAAAGGGATGATGAGGTGAAAGTGTCCTGTAGGCTTTGGATTGACTTTGGGCCTTTTGGATTTAGTGAAAATGGGCTTTTAGAATGGTTTAAGAAAGTGGGCCTTTAGGTTTGAAAACAAATTGGTGGATGAAAATTTTGTGAAGGATTGGACCAAACAAATGTTAGGTTTAGTTTAGGGATGTGTCGTGAGTGATTTGAAACAAATATGTGGTGATTTGGAGTTGAATTGGGTTTGATTTGGGATTTTTTGGTAAAGGGGCCAAAGTGGATCAAATTGGGCTAACTTGGGCTAAGGTTGGGCTAATGTTTGATTTTATGTAAAATTAATGTTGAGAAATGTTTATTGGAGTGTTACAAAGAGTTTTCAACTTTGGTTGGGCTTTGATTTTAAGATTTGGGCCCATTTGGGTTCTTGGTGTGTTTAGGCCAAAATTGGGGATTTTGGTTTTGGGTTAGGTTTGGGTGGAGTTTGGGTTCAAATTTGGGGCAGCTCTTGTTAGCTTTTTGTTTTTGTGAATTTTAGGAAGGTTTAGGAAAATATTTGGGGTTAACTGGAGTTGTGTTGGGTTAGTTTGGGCTAAGTTTAGGTCATGGGCCAAAATTGGGCTTTAAGCTTCAAATTGGAATTGGATCCAAATGTTCATCAAATTGGACTTGGATTTGGTCTAAATTGGTATTGGAGATATTGAGTTGAAGTTTATAATTGAATTAGATCAACATTGAGGTCAATTGGAGTGGTTTGGTTTGACATTGGGCTTACTTTGGTTAAAAATGGGCCAAATTGGGGGGTTTTTGCAAAAGTGGGCTTAGTTGACAAAATTGGCCTATGGTGTAGTTAAATAGCCATGGCCAGGGCCTCCCAGGGGGGTTTGATGGCATGGATCAACTGCTCTGGTGAAGAGAAGAATAGCTGTAGTGGCCATTGGGCATGGGACAACTCAGCTAGTTCAAATTGAATTTTTGAATCCATTTAGACCTCTCGGCCATGGTGTTTTCCGGTGACCAGGTGGCTGGCCAGCTAGGGCCAGGTCACCATCCTGATCAGGAGGGTCAGGGCTTGAAGTTTGTGGGTTCAATTGGCCAATGCCAAGTGTAAAGAGGCTTGATTTAAGTGGTAAGGGGGAAGGTTCATTTTGGGTTCAAAGGGATCAAGTCGTGGCTTAGGGCTTGGTGCACCATCCAAAGCTCTGATTTTGGGCTGAGGGAGGTCAGATGAGTCAGCTTATGAAGAGTGGTGAAGTCCCCATCAAGATTATTTGGATTAAATTTGGGTTAAGGGGAATCTTGGGTATGGCTAATGACTTTTAGGGAGTGCTTAAAGGATCTCCTCCTTTTGCCATTTAGGGAGTGATGACAAGTCTATGGCTCCTCATGGCTTACATATGGTTTATGCATGGCTCCATGGCTCCATTTGGCTTGGGGCCAAGCTTAGTCAATTTCATGGAAATGGGTTTTAAGGATTTTAGATATTTATGGGTAATTTGTCACATGGCTTAGTTTAGAAAAGTTTAATGATGAATTTGAAACTTAGGGAGTGATTTAAATCAAAGGGATAATGAGGTGAAAGTGTCATGCAGGCTTTGGATTGACTTTGGGCCTTTTGGATTTAGTGAAAATGGGCTTTTAGAATGGTTTAAGAAAGTGGGCCTTTAGGTTTGAAAACAAATTGGTGGATGAAAATTTTGTGAAGGATTGGACCAAACAAATGTTAGGTTTAGTTTAGGGATGTGTCGTGAGTGATTTGAAACAAATATGAGGTGATTTGGAGTTGAATTGGGTTTGATTTGGGATTTTTTGGTAAAGGGGCCAAAGTGGATCAAATTGGGCTAACTTGGGCTAAGGTTGGGCTAATGTTTGATTTTATGTAAAATTAATGTTGAGAAATGTTTATTGGAGTGTTACAAAGAGTTTTCAACTTTGGTTGGGCTTTGATTTTAAGATTTGGGCCCATTTGGGTTCTTGGTGTGTTTAGGCCAAAATTGGGGATTTTGGTTTTGGGTTAGGTTTGGGTGGAGTTTGGGTTCAAATTTGGGGCAGCTCTTGTTAGCTTTTTGTTTTTGTGAATTTTAGGAAGGTTTAGGAAAATATTTGGGGTTAACTGGAGTTGTGTTGGGTTAGTTTGGGCTAAGTTTAGGTCATGGGCCAAAATTGGGCTTTAAGCTTCAAATTGGAATTGGATCCAAATGTTCATCAAATTGGACTTGGATTTGGTCTAAATTGGTATTGGAGATATTGAGTTGAAGTTTATAATTGAATTAGATCAACATTGAGGTCAATTGGAGTGGTTTGGTTTGACATTGGGCTTACTTTGGTTAAAAATGGGCCAAATTGGGGGGTTTTTGCAAAAGTGGGCTAAGTTGACAAAATTGGCCAATGGTGTAGTTGAACAAAATGAAATTAGGAATATTTGGGATTTTCTGGAATTTTTTGGGAATTTTTGGACATTATGGATTTTTTGGTTAAAAAGGGCATTTTGGGTATTTGGAGGGTATTGGGGGTATTTTTGGAAATTTTTGTGTATTTGGTCATGGATGATCAATTTGAGTGGGGTGAAAGGTTTAGGATTGATTTTGAGGAATTTTTTGTAATTTATGCAATTTTGCAAATTTTTGGCAATTTCAAGGGCATTTGGTAGGTTTGGCGGGTGTAGAGCCCCGAGGGTCAAAAATTGAAATTTTGGAAAAGAGAAAAATGATTAAGTGTGAGTGGAATGGAATCACTTTGGTTGAGCCATTAAGCCATATCAAGCACATAAGACCCATGAGAGGACTCATTTGAGGCATTCACTATATTGTTCCTAACCCTCTTAGCCAAGGGCTTAGGGGTGGAGATCCATCCATATGAATTACCTACAAGAGTCAGGAAGTCGAGCCAGGTATGAATGGTATTAGGATTTGGAATGTGTGTAAAAGTGTAATGTGTGCAGGTCAATCCTCACCAAACCAGGCCACCTAGAGTAGTCCTAAGGCCAAAGAGTCCTATAGGGAACTCATCCTTTAAACCTCCACATTTATTCTTAACCCTCCAGTAGTTTGGGGGTTGTTAATCAAACTTATGGGGTTTGCAGGGAGTTAAGAGGTCTTTGAATTTCTAAGTGGTGGGTTCCATTTCTAGTCCTCTAAGATAGTCAAAGGGAAAGCCTAAGGCTAGATCCTAAGTACTATGGAGAGAGAAGAGAAAATACCTCTTAAAAATGTGGTCAACACGGAGGAGGCAACCTACGATTGCTAACGAGCTTTCCCATGTCTGAATGAACTTATGGAACTCATTTAGTTGAGTAAATTCATTTGGACCTAGTGAATCCAAAGAAAATAGTGGTGCTGGAATGAGGGAACCGTGAGATCCTAAATGGTGTCGCTTAATCAACTTAAACATATGGCCCTTAATAAGACATTACAACACCTCAACTTAAAATATCTCCAAAACATGACACTCCTGCCATCTCTACCATTTGATACTTCTAAAATTAAACTTGATGTAATGAGGAGCTTTGATGCAGCACGACCATCTTCAACAGAAAAATTTCTTTCTTAGAAATAAATAAAATAAGTTATAGGACTTTGAGGTAGTTTGCTTGGTGCAGCATAAACCCTCACTTTATCTCTTTATGTCATTGCTTCTCATGCAATATAAGCCCTAAAATTTTCTTAGGATTTTGAAATTTTCATCGGATATGGCATAAATCCTCCTATCTTATAGGCTATTTACATTATCGGTATCAAGATAATGTAAGCACTAAATAATAAAATTAGTAGGATTAAACATCAAAAATTACCTCAAATTGAAGTCAAACAATAGGGTAGTTTGGTAATCACCATCATTCTTCATAGATCTGTGTTTTCCCTAGCTTTCTCTTCCATTGGATTTCTATAATAATTGTTTCAAGCTTGAGCCACTCACCAATTAGATTTCCTATTACCCCATTTTCTTAAAGATCTTACCTATTGAAAGTCATGAAAACAACACATATTGATCTGAATCAAGATTTTTCTTAAGAGACTTCGGTTAGTTAAGATGTGATCAACTATAGGAGCTTGCCCTTATATGAAACTTTTAGACCTTATATTAACATAAACCCTATCTAGTTGCTTCATACAAGGTAAGGGAATTTTTCGGTCAACATAAATGGTTTGCGGAACAAACGGAAGTCACGAGTCTTTAGTTTATTTGATCAAGCCACACCGCCAAGCAATGTATTCATTCTTTAGGATAGATACCTGGCTAGTGGTGCAATGCTTGATTATTTAAACTATAACATATATGAGATTGATTTGATTTAATATTTTAAATTCAAAATGATTTTTTTCCAAATTTTCTATATATATAGATAAATTAAATCAGGACCATGAAACTTTAGCGACCGATAAGTGCAAGTCCACTACTTCCAACCACCCATAGCCACTATTCAGAGCCAATTTCCCCACAAAATTTTCAGCCAAATCCATGACACATTTCACCACTCCACCACAGTCCACCAAACTCTAAACTGATTTACTCCTCACCATCCACTGACCAAACGAATAAGATCCCCTTGATAGCACATCCTACAACAGCCCTAACCTAGCTCAAGACTAGGGCCCTCAAATTAGTCTGAGCGATTTCGCACTTGGACAGTTCACCATAGCCTAACAAAACATCCAAGAGGTTTGTTGGAGTCCTCTGAAGTTTCTATAAGCTTCTGATTGAGGCAACACCTCTCGGGCGAAGGTATTGAATTCTCCCCACAAACCAAGCTCGTTTTTTGCTTTCGTTGCAATATACTTGATTTCATGGGCATGTAACCCTATAGATAGGCTTGTCTTGACTAGATGAAGCTTTAGGAAAAAACCATAAGTGATTTGGATAAGTCTAGGAAAAGATCTTAGTATTTTAGTGTGGACGGCTCACAGGTTACACCAGCTAGGGACGAAGATGGGGAGCCGTTGGATCACACGTCTATCAGACAAATTACGAGGATTGTGCCAGATGAACCTTACATAAAGCAGGAGCCGTGTGGCTGCTGACTCAGATGACGGTGTCAAATGGCGGAGCGCCACGCAGTAGTTCGGAGCCACCGTAGGTTTATGTGGCTCTGAGTCGGATAAGTAGGAAAAAATATTTATTTTATTTATTTAAAGTAGAAAACCTTCAAAAATGTAAAACTTGGTGTAGAAAATTCGTAAAGCTAAAGAAAAAATTCCTCATTGCTTAGTGAACACATGAGAACACTATGGAAATAAATTTGGAGTTAGTAGAATTATATTAATTTTTAAATTAATTAGATACAGAAAAATTTAATTAAATCATAACTCATCACAAAGATTTCACCATGGCTTGAAACTTTGGGGCTTGATTTTCTCATGTTATTCGAGTTATTCTCTGATTTTTCCAAGGTTAGAGGGCTACTCTAACCAGAGATCCCTAATTTTCAAGTTAAACCTATCTGTTTTGTTTAAGAAAATTATAATAATTAAAATATAAATCATAAAACTACAAAACTTATCTTGGTATTTTCACTATGGTCAGAGGACCCTAGAAAAATATAAAATGGATTTAACTAATTCATAATAACACTAGTTGTAACTAACTCATTAAAACCCTTATAAAATTAAATAAATAAAAAAAATAATCAATGAAATCCATCCACACTATAAATAATAATTTTGTTAACTCCCAATAAAGTTTTGAAGTTAATTGGAACTGATTCGATCACTAAAAAAGATTTTCTAAGCAAAATTGCCTTTTGGCACTATAATAATTATAATAATTATAATCTACTTAAGAAAATTTTAAAAATAGTTTTGGGAGTTCTTAGTGACCAGAGGGACTTAAGAAAAATAAAATTAGAGTTAAAATAAGTATTTCATTTAAGTCTATATTTTGAATTTTTAATAATTAAAAATATTTTAAAATAATTAAAAATCATAAAAACCACAAAATCATAAAAATACAGCAAAATGTCACGTTTGATTCCCTTGTCACTTATGAATGATTAAAATATTTTTTATTAATTTTATAAATAAAATTATAATTTTTAAAAGGCTAAAAATGAATTTTTTCTTAATTTTACACTAATATAATTATAATAAATAAAATAAAAAACCATAAAAATATGAAATTTGTTTTTTTGGCTTCTTTGAACTAAGAGAGATTTACGAAAAATATAAACCCTAATTCTCAACTTAAATAATATTTTATATTTAATAAGTACTCAAAATAAAAAAATATATAATAATTAAAATAATACTAAAAAATCTTGAATATTGCAGAGTGGACCTCTAACCAAAGTGAACCTCTAATAATCTTCCTAAGGACAGATGTTTTGTTTTAGCTATGTTAATGAATTAACATTGAAAACACCTATTTTTGAATTAAAATATTTTTAAAAATAAAATGAAAATTAGAAAGATCACATTTTCCCCTCTTATATTTTAATTCACCCATGTGTGGGGATTATGAAGTGATAGGCCTTAATGGGGGAAAAATGGTATCTATGGAATCTAAACCTTCAATTATTATTTAGGCTTAATCAAGGGTAAATGGGTAGTAAATGATTCTAATTAACTTTGTTAGATGATTGAAACATAATGGGTTGAAAGGTAGAATCCAATCTCACATTTCCATAACAATGGTATAAATGATAATCTTACTTTAATTATGGTATTTTGAAAGTTAATTAAATTGAATGATTCTAACGTAGAGGTTTGATTTAGAAGATAATTAGTTTGAGACGCCTAGCTAATGGCTTGATGATAATGAAATCATGGATAAAAGATTAAATAACAATTAACTTAAGATTCCTAAAATTATAAATTTACACGCACTCCTTAAGGGCTTAGTAGTGAACTAGGCGTAATCCAAAATTTTGATTAACGAGGTTTAGGAAAGAAAAAATGATTGATTACGAATGTTTTGAAAACATTACTAGCCCATCTTTAATTTAATTGGCTAAACTCCTTAACAAATAAATCTATCCTTAAAGGGTCTTCACCCACATAAATTATAAAAATAAAATATCAAGTGATAGTTACTGATGTACCTTAAAATGTACTTATTTTTATGCTATATTTTATAATGATATTGTAATTTAAAGGTATGTATACTTGTGTTTTTGTTTGTAGGTATATCAAATTGAAGAATTTGTAGTGATTGGAGCAAAAGGAACAATTATGGACCAAAATAAAGCAAACTGGAGCAAACCTTGTCGAACCGGGCCACACCAGATTATTAAGGGTCGAAATCGGGCACTTAAGTGCCTATGCTTGGGGATTAATTGCACAAACATGGCGCTTAGGCCCCACCAGATAGAGAGAAGAGCTCTTAAGCGTCCAAAATTGGCGCTAAGCGCTTGTGACGATTTTCAACATATCTTTTTGAATATACATCACTGGTTTATTCTTGTGTTTGTCCCGTCATTCGATTTTGGAGTTCCTAAAATTATTTTTGCTCAAATTCATTGGCGGACTCCATGTTAAAGGTTTCTCGCAATTGTGTTCCTCTCTATGGTGCACTCTTCTTCTTGTAGCGGATAAGATTTCATGCTTACCACACCTTTTATGATATTGAATCCAAAAATGTCTTTTGGATCACAACCAATGAATAAAGCGTTGGACAAATGAGCTGATAGAGAAAGAAGAAAAGATGTAGTGCGCATAATAACACAGGTTACCTGAAAATGGATTCAATGCACCCTACTTGAAGAAACGACACCACTATTTATAGATCATAGTGGGTGTCTCACAAGGTACACAAAATTGTCCCTTTTTTAATATGATTGTTACAAAAATTAATGCACCTCTTCATGTTCGTACCTGGCTATAAGATCCATAACTGACACTGATGCAATTTCATATTTGTAAATAATAAACTACTGGTGTTGTCATTCGATCGTTTGACAATCATTTGGTCGACTAGACTTTCTTCGATGTGTTCAGACTATCTTAGGTCGGCTTGCTTGGGAGAATCGTCGGTGGAGGACTACTTTCATTAAGGTAAACTTGGACCACCAAGTAGAGGGTGTATAATTGTAATCCAATTGACAACTTTACTTAAACAAGGGATCTGTTGAGAGGATCTAAAAGATGTTGGGGTGTCTTTTGATCGTCCTGCGAAGAATATCGAAATTGTTCGGCTGTAAATATCTGCCACTCGAATCTAGTGCCTCATATTGGTTTGTTCAACACAGCTTTTGTTCGGCCGACTTGTGATTCTGACTGAAAAGAACGATATTTGAAGTCTCCGTCCTCTGACTCATGATGCAATCTTTTAGTATCTAATCATAGAGATCCGATAAATTTTTTCAAGATTTGCGTGGATATATTTTTTATTCAAATAATATAAATTATTAATTTTATTATTTTGATGTTTTTATTTTTAATTTTCTGTTTTGTTTTTTGAACGCCTGAACATATTATTAAAAGCTGTAAAAGAAAAAGACGTGGATTTATTATTAAAAGCTGTAGAGGAAGTAGACGTGGATCTATATTATTAAAAGTAACGCAAATTATCTGCGAGCCTATTTTCTCACACCTACTTTGGGCTGCGATTTTATTGTTTTCATTATTAAAATTTAATGAAAGTTTTTAAAAAACATCAAATAAATCAATATTTTGAGTAAAATTAAGCGCAGAATATTGGCAACAGCAACACATCGCACATAATTAATTTAAAGATAAAGAGAAATTAAAGAGATGATACCGTTGGTAGCTGAGCAATATGATGAAGGATTAGGTCCACAATCGTTCAATAATTTTAAAGCCTCGTCACTCATCATCAATTTCTATTACATCCACAACTGTCGAATCCTTCACGGTCGCGTGGCCCATGAAAACGAACCCAGATGGAATTGCTATTAATTTTTAAAAATATATATTAAAAATAAAACAGAAAAATGAAAGCAGCCCACCCAAAATTTTAAAAGAATGGTATCAAAAGTTGACGCAATTAATGAAATTTGTAGCGTTGGCAGTTCAACAAAAAAAATATTAATACAATCTTATTAAAATTATCTCAGAAGATATCCACAGATTTAATTTTTTTCTTAATATCAAAATATAAAATAAAAGTTTGGTATTATTTTATATATTTTATGTTTATAACATTTTATAAATATATTTTAATATGGATATTTATTATTAATTTTTAAAAATTGTTTTGTATTTAAATAGAAAAAGAATTCATGTCAAATTAATAAAAAGTGATATAGTAGAATATCAAAGATATCTAAGGAAGCGTTTTATCTTATTAATATTGCATAGAGTTCAAATAAAAAAGATGTGAAGGCTATGTTTAACCAAATTCACAAAAGAAATTCATTGAAAACCATGAATTGGAAAATCACAAAATATTGCCAAATGGAACAATTCCTATATATACATAAGAATATGAAATGATATACAAGTTATTATTTTTAGAGAAAGTAGAATTACAAAACATCACAACTAATGTTACTAGAAAAATTCATATGGTATTCCCCAATAGAACAATTTCATTATGTAAGAAATTATAATGATTTGTCATTCCTTGTTTCAAAAGAATGGATGATTGCAAGGCATGAAAATGGGTCATTTTATTGGTCATAGTAGAGGATGATATACGCCACATTCATTCAACAATGATCGATGAGGGATGAGAATGAATGATTAGAATGGATAATGATATGGTGGAATACACTGATGTTACTTAGTACAAGTAAACATAGCTTTAGAAAACTAAGCCTCAAAATTCTCTCCTTTGGAATCTTCTTTGGACCATCTACTTGACCTCGATGTATTCATAGGAGTAAAACATATTTAAGGATTTTTTTAGTATACTTTCTTATTGTTTTGACTATTTATACAACATTATATTGTTCGAGTTAATCCCGCTTAATAGTAAAACATTTTCATAGATATCATGTTGTTTCAACGCCAAGACCCAACACATTACAAACGATGGAAAACTAAATAATTATACTAGAAGGAGAATTATAAAGTAAAATTGGACTTAAACCATCAATGAGACTACCAAAATGTAGTTCTCCTTTTTATCTACGATATATTTGAAAGAAATTATGGAACATTCATATTATACAATAATATGCATATTATTCACAATCCATTAATGAACAATACAAATAAAAGTCTCTTGAACCAAGCATAATATACAACAAATCTATTTACTTCAAAATATCCATGTACAATATTCAATTTCACTTAATACATTTGAATAAAAAAGTGTCGTGATTATGAAAGAAATCATCCATATTCATCAAAGCACATCAATAGAAATAAAATAACTGATTACACTCAATGGGAGCAATACCCTTCTTTCAAACCAAACAAGAGACAAGTGCATGTGGTGACCAGTAAACTTGATAGTTGATAGAGAACATACAACTGAATTTAACATTGATAAAGAGAAGCATTGTTTATGCTTGTTAGTTATCATACTATAGTTAATAAATAGTTGTGGGGGATTTTTGTGTGTAAGCACTCACAAATAGAAATTTTCAAAAGAGTTCAATCTTGAAGACCAGGCACAACATTAGAAGTATAATATATCTTCTTGATAGAAGAAACTTAGAAATTGGTATATTCACTTGGATAATAAAGAACTTCGCAAGTCTATAGGACCAGTGGTTTTTTCCATAATTAGCATGTGTAAGAAAGGTTTATTTTAATTTTGGGTCTTATTCCCTAAAAGGGCAAGCCATGTTATTTGATTACATTTCTAAAGTTGTGAGCTTTAAATAAAACTTGTGAATAAAATAAAGAGTCAGCCCATCAAGCTTGGACTTTAATTATTGAAGATTTGAATGTGAAGGTGACTCGACTGGAATTACACAAATAAATTAGCTTATAAAATTATAGCCAAACTTGACCCCAAATCAGATTTCTAGATTGCTTAGAATATATCAGAATTTGTCCACAGACTTCAAGATTGCTTCTGAGTTATCAATAACCGTCACAAAACCATCCAAGAATTCCATAGATTTCCCTGCTGAGTTTGGCGCCTGGGCGCCAGATTTGGCGCCTAGGAGCCAGAATCAGCCCTTTTTTCTTCTTTTCTTCACTTGACTCATTTTTGCTCATTACTCCTTTTTTGACTCTTATTCTTCATAAACTAATTTTCTTGTACCTGCAATAAAAAACATAAGAAATACCTTTCATTAAAGCATAATATCCTTAAAATATTTGTTAAAAATGATATAAAAAATTAGGTAAATTTAAGGTGGATCAATTCCCCCAAACTTAAATGTTGTTTGTCCTCAAGTAACTCTTTACTACTAAAAAAAATAATCTATGGAGAAAATTTTTCTTTAAGACTTCTATAAATGTTTATTTTATAAATAGAATAACGAAACTTAAAAAGCTTTTTATATAACATAGGCTAAAACCAAAATATGTAAAATATTTAATATTTAAGTGTTAAGAAGTCTCTTCTCCTATCTATTTCAAAAAATAATTGCAATTTGTCATATTAAGAACATATAGATAATTTACAAGAAAAAGATTTTCATGATAACTCTACTAGTAAGGATGCTTATACATAAGACTTAAGTAAAAAAATATAATTAGGCCTCTTCCTATAAGATTATTCAAGTGAAGCCAATTTTTAATTAGGCATCTCCTCAAGCTTCTCCTAATTTATTATTTTTCCTTTTCTTTTCATATTTTGATTGCTTTTCAATCCTATATTTTTTTTCTTTTCAGGGATTATTTTCAATCCTTTCTCTTTTCTTTTTTTTTTCTTTTTCAAGTGAAGATTACTATATCTGAATAGCCTGTTAATGATTTTGAATTCACTATCCTTAACTTATATTTAAAGACTTTACACATTTTTCACTTAATGAATATGTGTTTAGCAAAAATTTTTTTCATAGAGTTTCAATTCTATCTTTTCAAGTAAACATCTAGATTCCTTAATAATTTCAACAATACAACATTTTTTAATTTAGACATTTGAATCAAAATTCTTACACCCTTTTATTAAATAATTACAATTTTTAGAATTATCCCTTGTTATATAAAAATACTTTTATAAGTTTATTATAATATTCATGAAAGCAACAGCATATCTATCTTAAATTAACTTTTCTTCCATAGGTTATATTATTAATTTTGAAAATATTGTTTACTAAGGACAAGTAAAGTTTAAATTTAATTTCTTTTCCCTCCCCCAAACATAGTTCTTTTAATAAGGTTAAAACATTTTGAAATATGAAATTTCAAACTAAGCAGGAAGAAAAAGATACATTAACTAAGGTATTTAAAATAGTAGAGTAATACAGGTATAAGCAACAATATAAAAGAGTAGCAAAGTAAATAACATAAAGAAAACTAACACTCTTTTACATTTTAAACATTTAAAAACAATAGGAGCATAAATAGGATTAAATTCTAAGCAATCTGGCAACAGAAATATAACAGAGTTACTATAGAGTAATCATACAGTACAATAATACTTAAAAAGTAAAAACACGCATAACAGACACAAAAGCAAAGAAAAGCAAAAAATAAGTCCAATCATCCTCAGTCTCCTCTTCATCGTCGGAAGAATCATCAGAAATAGAACTTCTGCGATTAATTTAAGGGGTGAATTTAGGACTAGTAGGAAATTCTATATTCGTATCACTTTTCGAAAATTTTACAAGCACTTCATTATAATCCCCATCATAGTCACTCTTCCTCTGTATATACTTAGACACATGATCAATCTTACTATCCATCTCATCTACTCTGCATTACATCAAGAATATATCACTTTGATGCTCCAAGTACCTCTAACAAACATTATTCCACACATCTGGTGGAGGCTCAGAAGTAGAAGTGCAAGGTCCAGGTGCAAAAGTAGAAGGCATAGAAGAAGTATATGCTGCAGAACCTTGACTTTTTGTCTTTCCATAAGTATCCAAATGAGATTTTCCAATTGGCTTCAGTGGCTTAAGCATCTATTCTGAATGAGAGTAAGTATACCAGCATTCTTGCAAATTGAGAAAATGAGAGTCGGGAAGCCTAAACCAGAAATAACACTTCCTCTAGCTGAAGTGTTGATCACATCATATATAATGGCTCCCACATCTATAGGCTTCATTTCTTGAATGCAATAATTTAAAATAGCTCATTTTTTCGTCACTTCACTCAGGTGATTTGGTGGACAAATAAAAGCAGAATTAAAGTAATGTCAGTCTTTAGAAGTAGCATTAAGCATAGAAGAGGAAAAATTTACCTTTTTATTGTTTCATATTTTCCAAGATCCTCTTCCATCAGTCAGGTAGGCTAAAATCTCATCAAGCTCTGTTTCAGAAGGAGTAAAAACATCATAGAAGCAGTCTGTTGCAGGAGGTAGGCCGTAAAACATGTTGATGACTTCAGGAGTGAACTCAACACTCATCCCCCTAATATAAACTTCATTATCGACTGTTTCAGGAAAATTTGCATAGAATTCCCAAACAACAGAAATAACAGCTACAGTAGAAAATTAACAAAACTGCTCCCACTGTCGAGCAGCAATAATATTTTTGATCGATCCGTCAGGATGATAAAAACTTCATTCCGCAATGAATTTGCAAGCCGAAGAAAATTCATTGTAGCGCACTTGAGCACTTGCGCTAGCAAACTTCGAGTGATCAAATTCGCTCCGCTCCTTTCCTCGCCTTGATTTTCATGCCCTTCTGTAATTTTGAAAATAATTTCAAACAATATATAAAATCTATAACATGGCACAAAATCTAAACTTAAAACACTAAATTAAGCTTAGTTCCATGGATTTTCTACTTACAAATCAAAATTTTCTTCCAAATTTTTGGCATTATTCATATGTAGAGAAATCCATGGTGAAAACTCAAAATATCTATGCTAAAGTGTAGATCGAGAAGTTGAAATATGGTGTTTTTAATCTTCGAAACTTCACGAATCAAGCACAAAATTGAACCCTAGTGATGCACTGAAAATATATACGGTTTTTGTTATCTACTTTTACCTAATTTTTGTGATATTGCACTTTAAAGAAAGGTATTTTTCATGATTTGTTACAGGTATGATGATTTTAGGTGATTGGAGTGAAAAGTAGCAAAAAGGAACAAATCCGGAGCAAAAAGGGTAAAAAGGAGCAAAAGGAGCGAAATGGTGGAAAAAGTGTTATGGCACCGCCGGCGCCCAAATCCAGTGAGCACAGAATTAAATAAAACGATATAGCGCCGTTGGCGCCCGAAGTCGGTGGAGTTCAAATTTGAAGAGTTTTGGCGACTTTTTGAAGGGATGCCTATGGAAACTCTTGGCATTTTGTCCCTATCTTATAAGTAACTGCTTTTGGATAAAAATAGTGTGCTTCTTCAGTGGTTCTAGAGTAGTTTTAGTGAGAGTGAAGTACTAGGGTTTAGGAGTAGAGAGTGTAGAGTGAAAATTTGAGAGGGGATTCTTCTCTAAGGAGGGGAGGAGAAGCGGTAAAGTGAGGGATTGCTTCTTCCTTTCCATTCTAAAGAGAGAATCATGTGTAGTAAAAAAGAAGAGAAGAGGATTCAAAGGAACTTCAAGGGAATTGTATAGGGGAAGGGAAAGAGATAAGTTGTATTTTCTTTTGTGGTTTGTATAACTTTTCTTTTATATATAAAATCCATGTTTTATTATATCTTCTCCATGAATTCTGAGTAGTTTCCTTATCTTTCTTCTTGCACAAGAGATGTGATGATGGATTGATGTGGATTCGATGTGCTTTTAATGTGATGAAGAAATTGTGATGGTTTTTCATTTAGAACTTAATTTACTTTCGATTTGGCCAATTGAAATGTTAAAATATTTTGTTGAACATTAAGTTTGAAAAGATTTAATGTCCTACAACAATAATGAAAGATCCATTCAATTTCATGGATGAATTGCGTAGCACATGGGAATTTAGTGCAAATAAATAAGGAAATGTGTTTTGATGGACTTCAATGTGGAGATTTCAGGGTGGCAGGCTGAAATCCTTAAATTGGTTCTTAGATTAGTAACTAAATATCAAAGGTTAGCCTTCGGGTGAAGGGAGAGAGGGAGCTCCGAAGTGAGAGCCGGTATTCTCCCACCCTAGCCTTAGAGTTAGTGACTAAACTTAGAATATGTCAATGTTCTTGTCTACTTAGAAGAGGGGGTACTCCCTTAAGGGTAAAGAATCATCTATGCTCTATTTGGCACAATAATATAAATATTTGTTCCATATCAATCCACAAATCATATTCTCCTTACAAGAGGAAAGATACTTTTTTTATATATCAAAAACCTTTCAAAAACTTAATTTAGTGTGTCTGTTAATTAATTATGTCTTTAAAGTTGTTAGAAGTATTTGTAGTTTAGTTAACTGTTATTATTTTCTGCAAAGTGTTAGTAGGAGTTTGTGTTAGACTTTAAGTACTATCTAAATATAGTATCTTAGTGCCATCTTACTTATCTTGGTATCGCTTTCTTAAAACTTCAAACTTTTTTGTGGGATTGATAACCATGACTCCATTAGAGCTCTGTATTACTTGATACGATACGTATACTTGCGTTGAATGCTTGGACTTGTCAAAATCATTAAAAATATATAAATTTAAGTTCATAAATTCTTGCAATATATGTCCCGTGCATCAAGTTTTAGGCATCGTTGTCAGGGATTGTAATGGAGTTAAGAAAGAAGAAAATCTTTATTTCGTAGTGTGTAATTATGTGTTTATTTATCTTTATTAGAGTATTTGTGTTTGTATATGCATAGTAGCTGATCTATATGTTTAGTGCCTTACGATTCAGAGTTAGAGCGTACTATTAGAAATATTAGAAAACAACAAAAACAAATTGAAAATCCTTGCAAAATGGCTAATATTCAAGATATTCAGAGAAATGAAATTGGAAATTTGCCAAGACCTTTAAGAGATTATGCTAACCCAACAGCAGATGAAATTCAAATAACTATTCAAAATCCTGATGTTGCTATTAATTCATTTGAACTTAAACCTGTTATTATTCAAATGGTACAAAATAATCAATTTGTTGGAACACCTAATGAGGATCCAAATTTACATCTCGCTAGTTTTTTAGAAGTGTGTGCTACTTTTAAATATGATGGAGTGTCTAGTGACGCTGTCAGACTTAGATTATTCCCTTTTTCATTAAGGGATAAAGCTAAGGTGTGGTTAAATTTGTTAGCACCTGGATATATTAGAACTTAGGGAGAATTATCTCAAAAGTTTCTATCAAAATATTTCCCTCCATCAAAGACTGCTAAACTAAGAAAAGATATTACATCTTTTTGTCAGTTTGAAGGAGAGTCTATATATGAAGCTTGGGAGAGATTTAAAGATCTTCTTAGGAAGTGCCCACATCATGTTTTACCAAATTGGTTAATAATTCAAACATTTTATAATGGATTAGTGGGATCATTGAGATCTATTATAGATGCTGCTGCCGGTGGATCATTAATGTCAAAACTTTTGATGAAGCATACGCATTAATTGAAGAAATAACTACTAATAATTTTCAATGGCCCTCTGAACGGGTAAATCCTAAGAGAGTAGCTAGTGTTCATGATTCAGATATAATGACTATGGTAGTTTCTCAAATTGCAGCCCTTTCAAAGAAAATAGATCAATATGGAATGAATTATTCTCAACCACCTCAAGTATTAGAGGAAAATTCATTTGGACAGATAACAGAATCTCAAACACCTTTTGAGACCATAAATACTATTAATAGACCTAACAATCCTTATTCAAATTATTATATTACTAGTTCGAAGGATCACCCAAACTTCAATTGGAATAATAATAATGCTAATGTTAACCCGCACTGGGCTACAATTTTATCAATCCAATTGGAAATTCGAACAATCAAGGAAATTCTAATTTTAGATCATCTTCTGCCCCTGGATTCAATAGTAACCCACAATTTAAGGATAAGAAGTTGTCTACTGAAGAAATGATTCTGAATATGAGAAATCAATTACAAGATCAATGTGTTGCTATGAAGAATATTGAAAATCAATTAGGACATAATTTCACTGCACTTAATAATAGACCTTCTGGATTACTTCCAAGTAATGTGGAGATCAATACAAAAGATCAAAACAAGGAACAACTTAAGGCTATTCAATTAAAGAGTGGAAAAGAATTAGAAACTAAAGTGCAAAAAGAAGTTGAAATAGAAAAGGAGAAGATGTAAATTGAAAAAGGTTCAAACAAGATTTATCCAGACTTGGATTATCCTCTTGAACCAATGAAGATAACTGTCGAAAAGCCACCACCTCCATTTACTCAAAGATTAAAGAGACAAAACAGAGATTATATATTTGGAAATTTTTTGGAGATCCTTAAGAAATTAACGATTAAAATTCCTTTTGTTGAAGCATTGGAACAGATGCCTAACTATGCTAAGTTTATGATGGATATTCTGTGAAAGAAATGAAAGTTTACAGATCATGAAATTGTTGCACTTAGCGGAGAGTGTAGTGCAATAATTTAGAAGAAACTTCAGGAAAAATTTAAAGACCCTGGTAGTTTCACTATTATGTGTGCTATAGGTGAATATTTTTTCGGAAAAGCTTTTTGTGATTTGGGAGCGAGTATTAATCCTATGCCTTTATCAACTTTCAAAAGGCTGGGAATAGGAGAAATTTCTCCTACATCTATGATTTTTCAGTTGTCTGATCGTTCCATTACTTACCTTAAAGGAGTGGTGGAAGATGTGTTAGTAAAAGTGGATAGATTTATATTTCCTGTGGATTTTATTGTACTTGATATGAAGGAAGATAAATAAATTTCAATCATTTTGGGAAGACAATTCCTTGCTACTGGAAGAGCAGTAATTGATGTTCAAAAAGGAGAATTAACTATGAGAGTTAATGATCAAGAGGTGACCTTTAATATTTTAAAATCTATGAAGTATCCCTCAAATGAAAAAGATATTGAATGTTTTAGAATGGAGGTTTGTGATTACTTGAGAAACGATCATTTTGAAAATACATTTAAAAAAGAGGAAGAATATAAAAATACGTTTGAAGAATAAAGTGAAGATGAAGAAAATTCAGATAGTGAGAAGAATGAAGATTTGGAGTATGTTTAAGAGAGATTTGAAGTATTAGACACTATGGAAGGTGGAAATAAAGGTTTAATACCATCTATCATAAAACCTCCTGAACTTGAAATGAAAATTCTCCCTAATCATTTAAAGTATATATTTTTAGGAGAATCATCTACTTTGTCTGTTATTGTATCTTCAGAACTAAACAAATACCAAGAACAGAAGTTGTTGGAAACTTTAAAAAGATACAAGAAAGCTTTTGGATAGACTTTAGCAGATATTAAAGGACTTAGTCTTTTGATTTGTATGCACATAATTTTATTAGATAAAGAACATAAACTGAGAGTTGATCCACAAAGGAGATTGAATCCTATAATGAAAGAAGTAGTTAAGAAATAGATTTTAAATGGCTGGATGCTGGAATTATTTATCCTATTTCAGATAGTGCATGGGTGAGTCCAAAACATTGTGTACCGAAAAAAGGAGGAGTGACTGTTGAAGTGAATGAATGTAATGAAATTATACCCGCAAGACAATTTAATGGATGACAAATTTGTATTGAATATAGGAAATTAAATGCCGCCACCAGAAAAGATCACCTCCCTCTTCCTATTCTCGATCAAGTGCTAGATAGACTTACTCGAAACAAGTACAACTGTTTTCCGGATGGATATATTGGTTACAATCAAATACCTATTTCTCCTAAGGATCAAGAAAAGACTACATTTACTAGCCCTTATGGAACCTTTGCTTTTCGAAGAATGCCTTTTGAACTGTGTAATGCATCTGCAACATTTCAAAGATGTATAATGTCTATCTTCATTAGTAAGATAGATAATGGAATAGAAGTTTTTATGGATGATTTCTCTGTATTCGGGACTTCATTTGAAATTTGTCTGGAAAGCTTAGTAAAAGTTTTGGAGCTTTGTGAGAAAACAAATCTAGTTCTGAATTGGGAGAAATGTCAATTTATGCTTGCAGGAGGAAATGTGCTTGGGCATAAAATATCTGAACATGGCATGGTGATCGACCCTACTAAAATTAGAGTGATTGAGAGATTTTCGCCACCCACTACTTTGAGAGAGGTGAAGAATTTCTTAGAACACGCTGGATTTTACAGGCGATATATTAAAGCTTTTTCTAAAATTACTAAACCATTATGCCAACTTTTAGAAAATGATAGAATGTTTGATTTTAATGATGAATGCTTAAGAGCTTTCAAAAAATTAAAAGAAAACTTAATCACTGCCCCTATAATTGTTTCACCCGACTGGGAGAAACCATTTGAACTTATGTGTGATGTTAGTGATTATGCAATCGGAGTAGCATTGGGGCAAAGGCATGATAAAGTTTTCAAAGTCATTTACTATGCTAGTAAAACTCTTAATGAGGCTCAAATTAATTATACCACAACTGAAAGAGAATAATTATCTATAGTGTTTGCTTTTGAAAAATTTAGACCTTATTTAGTTGGAGCTAAAGTATTGTGCATATATATCATTAGGCTATCAAATATTTAATGTAAAAGAAGGATGTGAAACCTAGACTTATTAGATGGATACCTCTTCTGCAAGAGTTTGATTTTATGATAGTTGATTGGAAGGGAGCTGATAATCAAATAGCTGATCATCTATCCAAAATAGACTATGATAAATTATCTGAATTTTAAAAAGAAATTACAGAAATTTTCCCTGATGAGAAACTCTATACTATTATGGGAAATAATTTTCCTTGGTATACTGATATTGTGAATTATATTGTAAGTGATATTGTACCACCTGATTTAACAAGGCAACAATAAAAGAAATTTAAATATGATGCAAAATTCTATTTTTAAGATGAGCCCTATCTATATAAACAGTGTAAGGATCTGATTATTAGGAAATGTGTGCCACAAGAAGAAATAAATTTGATTATTCAACGATGTCATGATTCTGAATTTGGAGGTCATTTTGATGTTGATAAAATTGCTTTTAAGATTTTACAATCTGGATTTTATTGGCTACTCTTTTTAGAGATGTTTATAAATATATTAAATCATGTGATTGGTGTCAAAGAGTAGGTAATATCTCTAGAAGAAATGAAATGCCTCTAAATTATAATTTGGAAGTTGGAAGTTTTTATGTATAGGGATTATATTTTATGGGACCATTTACTCCTTCATATGGAAATTTATATATATTGGTTGCTGTTGATTAGGTCTGAAAATGGATTGAAGCTATTGCTTTACCAAGATGTGATGCTCGGAGTGTTTCAAAATTTTTAAAGAAAAATATATTTACGAGGTATGAAATGCCAAGAGTGATCATAACTGATGGTGGATCCCATTTCAGAAATAATCGAATTAAGAGATTAATTGAGAAATATATTATTATTCAGAGAATCTCTACTGTTTATCATCCACAGACTAGTGATTTAGTAGAAGTGTGTAATTGTGAAATTAAAAGAATTTTGGAGAAAACTGTGGATAATCATAAATTAGATTGATCTACTCGATTAGATACTTCTTTATGGGCTTATAGAACTGCTTTTAAAACCCCTATAGGAATGTCTCCTTATAAACTAGCATTTAGTAAGACTTTCTATTTACCAGTTGAATTGGAGCATAAAGCATATTGGGCGATAAAAGAGTTAAATTTTAATTTAAAGAATGCTGGAGAGAAAAGTTTATGCAATTGAATGAATTGGAAGAGATTAGAAATGCATCTTATCCCAATGACAGGATCTATGAAGAGAAAAGGAAATTATGGCATGATCAGAA
Source organism: Papilionanthe hookeriana x Papilionanthe teres (assembly GCA_022702705.1). Taxonomy (NCBI): domain Eukaryota; kingdom Viridiplantae; phylum Streptophyta; class Magnoliopsida; order Asparagales; family Orchidaceae; genus Papilionanthe; species Papilionanthe hookeriana x Papilionanthe teres. The sequence continues at coordinate 42,502,972 of CM040436.1, read as the reverse complement.
GATTTTGAAAAAGAACTTAGAAAATGGACAAAAAGTTTTATTATACAACACAAAATTGAAGTTATTTCCTGGAAAGCTCAAGTCTAGATGGTTATGACCTTTTACAGTTGTAAAAGTTTATTCTTTTGGAGCTGTTGATATTAAAGATCCTGATGCTTGAAATATTATCAAGGTTAATGGGCATCGATTAAAGCCTTACTTTGACAGGTTTCAACCTGATTTCAAAGAGGTTTTAATGCTGAGTCATCTTGATTAATTGAACGGTTTGTCCAGCTGACGACGTTAAACCAAGCACTTTATGGGAGGCAACCCATATGTATCTTTGTGGTGTTTTTGCTTGTTTATTGTAGTTGTACCATTTTAGATATTTTTTTTGAATCCTAATTACTCCTAAATAATTAAAAATTCGATAAATGATGGATCGAATCGAGATATTGGAATATTTTGGATCAAACGAAGTTCAGTGAGAAATTTTGACCACTGGCATCGTCGGCGCCAGAATGGGCGCTGCCGGCACCCTATCGTTTCCCCTACTAAACTTGTCTGTTTGAGAGCCGCCAGCGCCCAAAATTTGGTTGACAGTTTTTAAGTTTTAAAATGTGAGTTTTGGCAATTTTTGGCGAGATCTTTGTCCTTATAACTCCCCAAACTACATTTTTGACTTCTTAACTCTAGAAAAATGAAAACCACCAATCCTAATTCGTTTCCTATGGATTCCTTTCCCATTGAAACCCTCGATTTTGTGTTTTCAACCGAAGGAAGTTCATAAGTTTTGAAGTGCAGCATTTGTTCAACAAACTGATGATGAAAAGAAGGATTATCAAGGAAAGAAACTTCATAAATCGACATATGGATAATCCTACTAATATAATTGAAGAAATTATTAAAGAGAGACGTTGGGAAGTGCTTTGCTACACCACCGCTGCCGTTGTTGTTCCCGTCGTAAAAGAGTTTTATGAAAATCTTCATGGGATCAAACAAGTGTTCATATTTATGAGTGGTAGATTTGTGCAAATCACTCCTGCACAAATCAACGATCTCTTTATGATCGAGAACATAACTATTTTCCATTATTCTAATTTCAATGCCGCGAAGGATAATATGAATGATGTGTATCAATATATGACAGATGAGAAAGAAGAATGGGAAGTTAGAGAGAATGGATATATGAGTTTCCCATCTGAATCTCTCAATCCAATATCGAAGCAGTGGCACTACTTTATTTCAACAAAGTTATTTCTTACAATGAAGATTAGCAAGATAACCAAGGAAAGCGCCATTTTGAATTTCAATATTCAAACTAGGAGGCCGGTTGAATATGGGCTTGGAAACCCATCCACCATATTTTTGTTATGTAGTCAGTCACAGGTTCCTTATGAAAGTTGGGAAAAAGTTCTTCCGTGGAGGCCTATTGATCCAACTAATCTTTACAACTACCAGACAGTTGGAGATGAGGATGACATGAATTTACTTGTTGATCAACGAACGCAAACTTCACAGCCGATTCAACCTTATTTTTCTGAAGGTTCCTGGATGATTTTGCAGAAGATCAAAAAATTGGAGAAAGAGGTACGAAATGTTATGAATGTGATCAACAACATTTTTGATTTATTCGATCATATAGATTGAGAATGAAAGAGCAATTTAATCACACTGGTCAAATTGAGATGAGCTTGATCAATCTGATGAAGAAGAATGTGGTGATTGCTGACAAATCATCTGACGAATTTCTATTTCGTCCATTCTATAACTTGTTTGTGCATCAGCAATCAATTGGAGACATTAGAGGAGAGGATAGTTCTTAAGCTGACGTGGAGTAATTGATGGATTCTACTTATGTATGTTGTTTGCTTAGTTCGCTTTGCTTAGTTATGTTTGCTTTGTGTAGTATTAGTTTGAGATTTGAACTTGGATTTGGATGTGTTTACAATAATTGTATGCGTAGATCTTCGTGCTTGCCTATCGTAGACTACTTGCTGCACAAAACATCTAATTTGAATGAACATATTTAGTGTCTTTGATGTAACTTGGATTATATATATATAAGATTGCTGTGTGTTGTTTGTGTGAAAAATGGTGTTAATTATTGCTTATGGGATGATGTTAATGTTTATTGAAGTGTTAAACATCATTGTGGGGCCATTTATCTAAACGATCGAAATTACAAAAAAATTTTCGGACCCAGAAAATAATTTGGGGCCCTTTATTTAAATAGAGCGCCGCTGGCGCCCTATCGAGCGCTGTCGGCACCTGAACCGATAAAAGGTCTAAAACCCTCGATTTCGTGATTTTTGCATTGGGACCCGCAAATTTTTCCATTTCCTTCAACTTCCTCCACCATTTTCAGGATTTTGAAGATCTAGGGCTTGCTAGATCTCGGATTTAAGGAGTTTTCAAGGTTATTCGACACCTATCGTAGACTACTTGCTGCACAAAACATCTAAATTGAATGAACATATTTAGTGTCTTTGATGTAACTTGGATTATATATATATAAGATTGTCGTGTGTTGTTTGTGTGAAAAATGGTGTTAATTATTGCTTATGGGATGATGTTAATGTTTATTGAAGTGTTAAACATCATTGTGGGGCCATTTATCTAAACGATCGAAATTACAAAAAAATTTTCGGACCCAGAAAATAATTTGGGGCCCTTTATTTAAATAGAGCGCCGCTGGCGCCCTATCGAGCGTTGTCGGCACCTGAACCGATAAAAGGTCTAAAACCCTCGATTTCGCGATTTTTGCATTGGGACCCGCAAATTTTTCCATTTCCTTCAACTTCCTCCACCATTTTCAGGATTTTGAAGATCTAGGGCTTGCTAGATCTCGGATTTAAGGAGTTTTCAAGGTTATTCGACACCAGATTTACACTTCCCTTGGTAAGAGCTTCACTTTAAGTTAACATTGTTGGATTTTCACCATGGAAATCTCTCACATTACCTATGGTGGAATTTTTGGAGTTTTAAAGAAATTTTGGAAATGAGTTTTAAAGAAATTTTAAGATTTCCATGATAAAAATTTGCTCTTACTTATTTAAGATAGTGTTTAGAGTTGTTACATTATGAATTTGGGATTTATTGGAATTTTTTTTGCAAATTTTAGAATTTCACATGGCTCCAAGAGGGAAGAGGAAATTGGATTTTGATGAGGAGAGATTTGTCAACGTCAAAGCTCAATTTCTCTATAACTCTATCCTTCACAATAAGAAGTGTATCCAGGATTAAGCTTTTGATAGTCCTGGCAGATCTGTAGAACAATTAATTGCAGAGCAAAACCGAGAGAGATTTTGCTATTTCACTGTGAATGTTGTTATGGGAGTTGTTTGAGAATTCTACTCGAATATACCCAGGACTGAGACGAAGTATGTGCTCTTTAGTGGAAAGATGGTTGAGTTTACTCCTCAGCGCATCAATGCTTTCTATCAGAATCAGAATTCATTCATGTGTGAATACAAAAACTTTAACACTGGGAGAGAGAATATGAGAGAAGTTATTGCTTTTCTGACTGACGGGGGAGGAGAATAAAAAGTAAGTAAAAAAAAGTTGATAAATTTCCCTGCCTCCACTTTGAATGTTGCTTCGAAAGCCAGGCATTATTTCATTTCTGTAAGGCTATTACCATCTTATCACCATAGCGAAGTTACTAGAGATAGAGTGATTTTGAACTACTATATACAGAAGATGGAAAAGATTGATATTGGGACTATTATTTACAAGAATATTCAGATGATTGCTAAAGGCGAGACGACTGGAGTATTAGAACATCCTGCTTTAATTCATGCCCTCTGTGTTCAGTCTGGAGTGAAGTTCAGTAATTCTGAAGAAGTGGCTATACCGTTGAGACCTATTACAAAAAATATTATCCGTACTTATGAGTCTCATGTGGGAGCTAGAGCTGAGCGTAGGAGTACTGTTACTCCTACTATGTGTTATGATGTACCATCTACTTTTGAGCCGTCTACCTTATCTGGTATTATGGAGCAGCTGAGATTACAGAGTGTTGTACGGCTTATTTTTAGGTTTGTGTTTTGAAAAGGGGTCGCCTACAGAAATTGTCAGCAAATTTTCATATTTTAAATTTAATTTAAATATATATAATTTGGATAGTAGCATTTGATTTTGAAAATAATTTTAAGTTTGAAAATTTTAAGATATGAAATCAAACCGATATCACATCCCAAATAGTTTATATGAACGAGCACCGCATCACAAACTGTGTATCTATCCCGAAGATTAGACACACTGCTTGATGATGGGGCTCGATTAAATAAACTAGAGGATTTGTGACATCTGTTTGGTCTGCGAACCAATTTTATAAGCCGACAAGTTCCCCTGCTTAATAAAAAGGAATTAAGCAGGGTTTATATTACCTGGGTTCTTAAAGTTCCCTATAAGGGCAAGCCCCTATAGTTAATTACATCATAAATGACGGGAATCATTTACGAAAACTCTCGATAATGATCAGTGGTTTTGCTCTCAAGAATTTCAAAGTTTAAGATTTTCAAACAATTGGATTTTCGAAATTTCAATTGGGAATTGATCAAATATGGAATAGTTATTTTAGGAATCCAATGGAGGAGAAGTAGGGATGTCACAAATTTGAGACTAGTCTCGGTGACTTCCTAACTATCCTATTTATTTGGCTTCAATTTGAGAAGATGTTATTTAATTTTTCATCTTGCCAATTTTAATTAATTAGGACTTATATTTGTACGACATGATCATACAAATAGCCTCGAAGATGTGAGGGTTTATGTCGTACCAAACGACTACCTCAGAATCCTAAAACTGGTTAGGGCTTAATTTACATAACATGATTATGCAAATGCCTAACAAAGAGTTGAAGATTTGTGTTGCACTAGGCAAACAACCTCGAAGTCCTATGATTTGTTTGTTTAATTCTAAGAATGGTTTTGCTAATGTCGATCCAAGTTTTGCTGGCGACGATGGCCGTGCTGCCCATTGTGCTCCAAGCTCCTCATTGTTGCAGAGGTTTAGTTTCAGAAGGTGAAAATCAGGGGATGAGAAAAGAGTCTTGGTTTAGAGAAATCTTAAAGTTCCAATGTCTTTAGTGTTTTAATTAAAACAAATCTTAAAGTTGATTAAACAGAACCGATTAAGATCCCACGGTTCCGTCATTCCGACTTCGTTATTTTCATCAAATTCACTTAGTCCAGATGAATTTGCTAAACTCAACTGAATGAGTTCCGCACTTTCATTTAGACCGTGGAAAATCCTGTTAGCAACACGTGGGTTACATCATCCGAGGTATTCCTGATCATTCAACGAGACATTTTAATTTCATTAAAGTTGTGGTTTTGTTGTTCTGTTTGTGATTAAATTTTGAGTTATTTTATATTTTGAAATGTTGTGGCGGTGAATTTTATCTTGTGTGACTTTTAATTTAGTTTTGGTTTCAGTTTTGTGGCTACCCTAAAGGTTTTAGTTTTCATGCAACAATCCTGTTTATCATGCAAGAAAAGTAAAGCGCAGTGCAGGTAAATAAGTTGCAAAAAAGTAAATTGTAATAAAGTAAAAGCGTACCTGGAGGGTCTTCTCGTCATTCCAAGCTACACTTAAAACACATGTTTGAATATTTAAATATTTGCAACAAGTACCTAGGTAAAGCTAATGGAAATGTTTTGGTTGTCTACCAAGATTCTAATCCTACTGCTAGATAGTTCCTATGACATCTAGGTTCTTTATATTTTTGTGGATGATTTTCTTATTCAAAGAATAATTAAGTTCAATTATTCTTCTTAAAACACCTCATTGTATTGAGGAAGTGCTTAGAACGGGTTCTAAACATCTTTTCAATACTTCTGAGATTATTTCGAGTCTAAATGAATTTTAATTATAGAGATGAATCAATCATCCAAAAATTTTTAATTAAGTTTTAACTCTTGCTCAGTGAACTTAGGACATTTAATTATCCCATGAATGAAGTGACACCTCACTTGATGCTCCATTTAAGAGTTATAATGATAAAAGTCTTTAGGGGCAAATCAATTTATTAAGAGTTTCAACGATTTAAAATTAGAATTAATGTTTTAAGGTTATTTAATTTAGTTATAAAATTTTAATAAATTTAAGTTTGGAATAGTGTTCAAGTTGTTTTATTCTTAAGTGTTTTAAACTATTTGAATTGAAAGAGGAGTTTAAATTATTTAATTTACACTTTAATGATTTAATTTTAATTTAATTGCAATATTCTAGATTAACTTTTAATTGGTTTGATTTTTTAATTAATAATTATTTTTTGAAATTGATTTTGATGTTTTGAGTTTGTTTTAAATTTGCTTTCAAGTGATTTTTGAAATTAATAATAATTTTTTTAATGTTTTAAATTTATTTCAATTTAATTATCAAGTTATTTAATGTTTTAAGTTTTAATTTAACTAAAGGTTACCTTTTCTTTATTATTAATTTATTAAATTCAATTATCATCTTAAGTTTAATTAAGAGTTAAATATAATTAAAGTGATTCATTTGGGGATTTTAGTTTAAGTGATTGTAGTCTCTCCAAATTATATCCCCATTTTAATAATCCAAAATTTTTCATTATTCTTCCAAATATCAAATTATTTAATTAATTAAGGTTTCATTTTTTTGGTTTATTAAAAGTGATCAATGAGTTCCTACCTTTTTATTTTCTAAAGTTTCAATCATCTAAGAAAGAATTAAGATCAAATATTTTAACCCCCAATTTGATTAAACCTAAATTTTTAATTAGAGGTTAAAATTCTTAATTATTAATATGCCCTTTTATGCTTAATTATTTCATAACTTATCAAATTTAGCTCAAATGAGCTTGAAATGTTTTATGTCACTTTACTCACAAGTCAATTAAGACATTAGAGGAGAAAATGTGATTTTTCTGTTTTTAATTTAATTTATATAATTATTTTAATAGAAAATAGGGATTTTCAATGGAAATTCACAACATGACCAAGCTAAGGTTTCTATCCATAAGAAAATTATGGGATGTTCCTAATGACAACAGGATTACTTGGACCAATTTTGGTGATTTTTTGAATTATATTTTATTTATTATAATTATTTTGAGTTTTTGAGTATTAATCAATTATAAAATAAAATTAAAGTTAAAAAATGGATTTTATAATTTTCCTAAATCTCTCTTACCTCAAGGAGTCCAGAGAAACAAATTTTATAATTTTTTGATTTTTCTTTGATTTATTAGAATTAATTTAGTGAAAATGTTGGAAAATTCATTTTTATATTCAAAAATTGTTTTAGGGCTTTTAAAATTCAATATCTTATCCTATGGACTTGGAAAAAACATTTAGTTTGTTCCTAATGATTAGAAATTAAAATGTGACATTCTTATGATTTTTAATATTTTTGTGATTTTTATTATTTTTTAATTATTAAAATATTAAAATAAGGTGAAAAATGAAGATTTTTAGAAAATTCCAATTTTAATTTTCATAGACTCCTCTGTTACCAGAGAAGTCCCAAAACTAATTTGGTGAATTTTTAAAATGTATTTTTGGAGTTATGAATTTTTAAAGTTTAATTTTACTCATGTGACCTAATTAATCCATTTAGTGGGGTTAAACATTTCCAATTGATTTCAATTTTTTATGTGAGGTTCTTCTAATCCTAAAGATCAGTGGAGAATTATTTTTAAGCTCTTTTGATGTGTGGTTAACCCTAATTAATTAAAGTTCAGTTTTGAGTAATTAGGCCAATTAGGGTTATTCTTAATGAATAACTCAAAACATAATTATCCTAGGGTCCTCTAGTCCTAAGAAACTTCCCCAAATTTTCCTAGAATTTTCTAAGCAACATGCTAATTAATGGAATTAAAATACCAAAAAAATTGATATAAACTTGAAAAATACATAACTTGCCATAGAGATAGCCTCTGACCTTAAAAAATTCAAGGAATGTTCCCAAGATCAGAGGCTTCAAAAGCTCTATGTGCTCATGCCATGGTGAATTTTTTATGTAAATGGAGAATTAAAATACTAAAATGAGAAAATAATTAATTAAAAATAAAATACTCATCAAATTAACTCAATTCTTTTTCCACGTTATTCTCCTCTGTTCACTTAGCAAGAGGGTATTTTTATTTTATTTTTATGATTTTTCAACACAAAGATATGGATTTTCTAAGTTTCAGGCATTTAATTAAATCAAAATTTCCATTTTTTCCTACTTATCCGACTCAGCGCAACGACAACCTTAGCGTCACCGAAGATCCACGCGGCGAGCTCCATTCGCCGCCGCCATCCGACTCAGCGCCACGCGACCCGCTGTTCACGTACCTTTCCCTGGTCCGACGTAATCTGAGTCGTCCATTCGATACACGCTCGATCCAACGGCGGCTGGTCGTCGTCTCCGACTGGTGTGCACCCGTGACCATCCACACTCAAACCCTAACACCTCCCTCATTTCTTAATGGTTTTTCATGTTCTTATACTCTATGGATTTGTCTTGAAGAGACGAACACATCCATACGGTTTACATGCTATGAAATTAACTCAAACAAAATGGAGAATCGCTGGAAGCTCGGGTTAAAGAGAAGTCTCCATACCTTGGTTCAGGAGGTGAGGCCTCAACTGAATGTGCTCGGCACGTTCGTTGGAGCTGGAAGAGCCTAGGGATGAAGCCACTGGCCCTGGTGAAAGATCTAAGTATTAAAGTGACCAGGCCTGATTTTAGACTTTGGAGGCTAGAGCAATTGGGTGGCCTGAAGAGGGGGCTTTCACTGGGGAACTCCTTCGCTTGGTCCTGTGCAGGTGTGGGTGAGTTTAATTTCATTTTGGTGGAGGTTTGAGAGATGTCTTGTTCTGGCCTGAGAATTGAGCTGCAAAATTGAGCTCAATCAATGGGATTTAGGGCAGGAGAACAGTAGCGATTGATTGCTCTTGGCTAGGAGAAGCTCTATGAGGATTTTGGAGGGATTCTATGAAGGTTGATTTCAGCCAACCTTTTAGCCGAGAGGGGGTGGTTGGTTTAAAAAGCCATGTCCAGGGATTCCTGTGGGCAATCGATGGCCGGGATCACCGCTCGGGGAGGAAATGAAGAGCCGTGGTGGCCAATCGGAGTGGGGCAGCTCGACAGTGAGAATTTGAAATTTGGCTCATTCCAAGCTCCTCGGCCATGGTGTTTTCTGGTGGCCTGGTGGCTGGCCGGCCAAAGTCAGGTCACCATCTGACTCAGGGGAGTCAGGGCTGGGGTTTGGTGCAGTCAATTGCCTTTGGACATGTGTAAAAGATTGGATATAAGTGGCATGGGGAGAGGGGTGATTTTGGGTCCAAATGGGTCAACCTATGGATTTTGGTTAGGTTCACCCCCCATGACCTGATTTGGGTTGAAGGGGATCAGTTGGGTCAGCCTCACATGTGTGGTGAAGTCCCCATCAAGGATTATTTGGATTAAATTTAGGTTAAGGCGAATCATGTAATGGTTTAATGACTTTGAGGGAGTGCTTAAAGGATCTCCTTCTTTTGCCATTTAGGGAGTGATGACAAGTCTATGGCTCCTCATGGCTTACATATGGCTTGGGCATGGCTCCATGGCTAGGCTCATTTACATGAAAGTGGGTTAGTTGGAATTTTGAAAACTTTGGATTCTTTTGATGGGATGTGTGATGATGCTACAAATGGGTTGATTTCATGATCATTTAAGACTTTGGTCAATAGTATTATCAAAGGAATGATGAAGAAAAAGTTTCATGTGGGCTTGGGGATTTTTGGGCTTTTGGATTTGGTGAAAATGGGCTTTTAGAATGGTTTAAGAAAGTGGGCCTTTAGGTTTAAAAACAAATTGGTGGATGGATATTTTGTGAAGGATTGGGCCAAAAAAATGTTGGGTTTAGATTAGGGATGTGTCATGAGTGATTTGAAACAAATTTGAGGTTATTTGGAGTTGAATTGGGTTTGATTTGGGACTTTTTTGGTAAAGGGGCCAAAGTGGGTCAAATTGGGCTAACTTTGGCTATGGTTGGGCTAATGTTGGATTTGATGTAAAATTAATGTTGAGAAATGTTTATGGGAATGTTACAAAGAGTTTTCAACTTTGGTTGGGCTTTGATTTTGGGATTTGGGCCCATTTGGGTTCATGGTGGGTTTAGGCCAAAATTGGGGATTTTTGGTTTGGGTTAGGTTTGGGTGGAGTTTAGGTTCAAATTTGGGGCAAATAAAGTTAGTGTTTTGTTTATGGTGATGTTAGGAAGGTTTAGGAAAAGATTTGGGGCTAATTGGAGTTGAATTGGGTGAGTTTGGGCTAAGTTTAGGTTGTGGGCCAAAATTGAGCCTTAGGCTTCAAATTGAAATTGGATCCAAATGTTCATCAAATTGGGCTTTAGTTTGGTCTAAATTGATATTAGGGATATGGAATTGAAGTTTAGAATTGAATTGGATCATTATTGAGGTTAATTGGAGTGGTTTGGTTTGACATTGGGTTCACGCGGGTTAAAAATGGGTCAAATTGGGGATTTTTGTAAGAGTGGGCTAAATGACAAAATTTGGTTATGGTGTAGTTGAACAAAATGAAAATGGGAATATTTGGGATTTTTTGAAATTTTTTGGGAATTTTTGGAATTTCTAGATTTTTTTGGTTAAAAAGGGCATTTTGGGTATTTGGAGGGTATTGGGGGTATTTTTGGAAATTTTGGTATATTTGGCTAATGATGATCAATTTTAATGATGGAAAATTTTTAGGATTGGTTTTGAGAAATTTTGGGTAATTTAGGTGATTTTGCAAATTTTGGGTAGTTTCAAGTACATTTGGTAGGTTTGGCGGGTGTAGAGCCCCCAGGGTCAAAAATTGAAATTTTGAAAAAATGAAGATTGATCAAATGTAAGTGAAATGGGATCATTTTGGTTGAGCCATGAAGTCATATTAAGCTCACAGGAGCCATGAGAGGACTTATTTTAGGCACTCAATATGTTGTTCATAACCCTCTTAGCCAGGGGCTTAGGGGTTGAGGACCATCCATGTGGATTACCTACTTGAGTCAAGAAGTCAAGCTAGGTATGAATGGTTTTAGGATTTGGAATGTGTGTGAAAGTTTAATGTGTGCAGGTCAACCCTTACCAGACCAGGCCACCCAGGGTATTCCTAAGGCCAAAGCGTCCTATAGGGAACTCATCCTTTAAACCTCCACATTTGATCTTAACCCTCCAAGTGACTTAGGGGTTTACAATCAAACTTATGGGGTTTGCAGGGAGTTAAGAGGTGTTTGAATTTCTAAGTGGTGGGTTCCATTTCTAATCCTCTAAGATAGTCAAAGGGAAAGCCTAAGGCTAGATCCTAAGAACTAAGGAGAGAGAAGAGAAAAGGCCTCATCAAAATTGAGGTCAACAAATGGACCCCCAATAGGTGTGGTATACTAAACAAGCACACCGTGCGTATTGACGTTGACCGAAGAGATCAAGAAAACCAACACAGATGTCTAAGTGACACACTTAGAACAGAGTAGAAACAAATTTCCGTTGGGGAGTATCAAGTATATCTCCAAGACTGGAGATCCCTGAACTCTCGCTGGAGAATAGAAAAGGAGGTGAATTCCAGATCATAAGATCTGGGTAAATTTGATTTAGATTTCATTTCATTTTCTATTACAAGTTTTTTAATGTGTGATTTTAGATTTCGATCTGTTCTGGATTCCAGTTCTCTTTAAACCTTCGAGACTGGAACCAGATTCCAGTTCTCTTTAAACCTTCGAGACTAGAGCTAGATTGCAGTTCTCTTTAAACCTTCGAGACTGGAGCCAGATTCCAGTTCTCTTTAAACCTTCGAGACTGGTACCAAATTCTAGTTTTCTCCTTTCGAGATCGATACCAAATTCCTACTATCTTCCCGAGATTGATACCAAATTTCAACTCTCTCCTTCCGAGACTGGTACCAAATTCCAGATCTTATTTCGAGATCAGTACCTAAATTCTGATTCACATCATTTTCAATCAATACTTAAAATCTGATGCATACTCCGAGGCTGGTACCTAAATTCCAGTTCTCTTCGCAATCCCGAGGTTGGAACCTAGGTTCCAATTCTCATTTCAAATCCTGATTTCCTTGAATTAATTTTAAGAGAACTGGAATCTGGTTCCAGTCTCACATGTTTAAAGAGAACTAGAATCTGGTTCCAGTCTTAAAGGTTTAAAGAGAACTGAAATTTGGTACCAGTCTCGAAGGTTTAAAGAGAATTGGAATTTAGTTCCAGCTTGAAGGTTTAAAGAGAACTGGAATCTGGTTCCAGTCTCGAAGGTTTAAAGAGATCTGGAATCTGGTTCCAGTCTCGAAGGTTCAAAGAGAACTGGAATCTGGTTCCAGTCTCGAAGGTTTAAAGAGAACTAGAATTTAGTTCCAGTCTCGAAGGTTTAAAGAGAACTGGAATCTGGTTCCAGTCTTGAAGGTTTAAAGAGAACTGGAATTTAGTTCCAATCTCGAAGGTATAAAGAGAACTGGAATTTAGTTCCAGTCTCGAAGGTTTAAAGAGAACAGGAATCTGGTTCCAGTCTTGAAGGTTTAAAGAGAACTGGAATCTGGTTCCAGTCTCAAGGGTTTAAAGAGAACTGGAATCTGGTTCTAGTCTCGAAGGTTTAAAGGGTTGAAATTTGCTGTGGAGGTTTGAGTTTAGCGGAAGATTTGGAATGATACGTGAAAGTGTTTCACGTCCCACGAGAATCGACCAAAGTCTGATTATTTGGAGAAGGATATGAATCCATGCCATCAGAACCAAATCGAAAATTTTTGTGGTTCTGTATTAGTAGATTCAGTCAAGCTTCTCAAAAGAGGGAAGGAAATATGGCAAGTAAAAAAGAGATTTGAGAATAGTTGAAGGCTGGGGATTTCAGATTCAGGAATTTTTCTTAGTCGTTTGTTGTGATTTGATTTTAGCTTGATTTTCAATTTAGGGTTCACATTTATTTGGGGTTTGTTTTGAAATTTAGATTTTTAAAAGAGTTCTCATTTATTTTTATTTTCCCTTTGTTCTTTGTTCGAAGTTCATTTAACTTAATGGCGTTTCCTAGTCAATTTGCACAAAAAGAGGTGAAGGCAAAACATGACATGGTCGTTTTCATTCAAATCTCGTCGAAAATACATCATACATCTTGCTCCAAAACATGATGATATTTTCCTTGAGAATTTAATATCTCATACAATTCATATAAATCCAACACGGATTGTGTAAGATTCTTTAAGTTTCTTTTAAAAGCAGCTGTCAAAATCCATGTCTGAATAGTGAGATAGATGGACAATAACATCACCTTCCAAGTCATCCTTGGCAGGAATGCCGTATGGATGTGCATTGGAGGTGTGAATTTCCCATGTAAATCACAGCTCGTAGGGCCAGAGACTCTCTAACTCTGGATCTGGCTGATAATGGAAAGGCATTTTTCTGTCATCCATTCTCCTGAAAGTGACGGAGATTCTTTCCATAGGCACTCCTGGAATGCAATGTTTTGCGATGTCTGCTCCGTTTCCTTTCAACACCAGGACGGAACCTACTAGTAGTTGTATCTCCACTAGCCCTCGAAACTTACCGAGGCCTGCAATCCGGAGGTCAGATCCGAACATGATGTTACATTGGTTGACAAAAGACACTGTGCAGAAAGGTCTGACGAAGTCATGATGGTCTATGTGTGGAGGTATGCAATCGCCCTCCTTGTATATGTTAATGATGCAGCTGTTGGGTATGTAATCTGTAGGCAATACCCTCCATGTTATCATCCTTTTTACCATTCTCTTGATAATTCTTGGCATCGGATCCACCTCACTGAGACGGAGTATTCCTGGTGGATTCCCTTTTCTGTCTATCGTGAAGTTGTAACAACATCCGCATTGGATTGTAATTCTTCATTTTCCTGGCATCCATCTTCGGGGTTCTGAATAGGTCTTTTCCCTTAGGCGACCAGCTCGGCCCATTTTCTGAAGCTCAAGTACGCAGTCTATAATTTTTTGTTGTTCGTAATCCGAAAACACATCTATATGCAGCTCAAGGCCTTCCAAGATGTTGACCCTCTTGCCTCGAATTCTCTCAAAGTATTCAATAGTTTTCTTTTCAACTTGCTGTAATTTTTCCAGCTTGTATTCAGGAATTATCTACAATCGGTGAGGTCTAGTAATGTACTGGGGAATGTATGGTTCAACCCCGGCACGCTCTCCTGCATGTTTTGGCTCCTCGGGGATAGTCTCTGTCGGGACATCCTCCGGGGTTGCTTTCGCAACAAGACTCTTCAGAACTGGTGCATCTGCTTGGTGTCGAGGCGCTAATTCTATTTCTGCTATTTTTGGAATTTCCTTTATCTGTTCTGCTTTCCTTAGAGTTTATCTCCTCCTTTCTGGTTCTTGACGAACCAATTTCTTCGGAGTATTTGTATTGACGGTAGCAACTGTCTCTTCTTGTTGATCTGCTGCTAACTTGGTTAACATCTTGCGAATGCGGCAATTCTTATTCCTCCGCTGGGTGGCAGTGAGAGTAGCTCTCCTTACCCCTTGCACTTCTGCGGGCATGGCGCTGACAAGCCTGCCCTCTGCTGTAGCAACAACAGACTTTACTTTCTTATCTTCTCCTGTTGCATGAGCAGCGTTTGCTTTTCTCTTCTTGCTGGCGGATTGCTGACTTGGGCCACCCACTTTCATCACTGTCTGGCTATCGAACTCTACTCGATCAATCGGGGTACAATCATTTTCTTCATATTGTAGCCCGGCTGGTATGAAGTCAGAGTCAATCTCGATCATGGCTCCATCCCTCACCCTCTTTTCATCAAGTGCTAGACTCACGCCATTTCTAAAGTTCAGAACCAACCGCCCGTTCGACATTTCCCTGCAAAAAAAATAAGAAAAGGATCAGGGGCTGTACTAAGAGCAAGAACAATAAGAAAAACATTTATTAGTGAAAAATTCTTATTTATCTCTTTTAATTTTTAAAGAAAGTAGGAAGAGAAGAGGGAAAGATCAGGAATGAATTGATTTAAAAGGAAAGATTGACATTTTATTATTACAATTTCACACGTTTTTTTTTCTTTTTAACACATTTTTTTGTTAATGATTTTCTTTTTTATCATCCATCTTTTTTTCTTTTTTATGTTTTGGGTTCAGACCCAATCGCAAATGATTACTCTACCCGTGCTTCTAGGAATGAGACCCCATTTTTAAAGTTCATCCTTCGAAACATCAGGTTGCGTAATACTTCTTCAAATATCGTCCATTAATTGGAAGCATAGGTCGTTCTCCACAGCAATTCACCAGTTGGTAGGAACCTCCTGAGTAGACTGTCTCGACCATGAATGGCCCTTCATATGTTGGTTCAAATTTACCTCCTATCATGCGGTGTGCATGAATAGGTCTTCTGAGAACTAGAACCAAGTCACCGACTTTAAATGTCCTTGGACGGACTATTTTATCGTGGGCCTGAATCATCTTGGCTTGATACAGTTCCAAATTCTGCTGTGCTGAAAGTCTTTTTCCTTCCAAGCTTTCCAATTCTTCCAATCGTAATTTGGCATTTTCTTCTGTAGTGATCTTTTCTGCAACTGCAATTCTGAGTGAGGGAAGTTGTACCTCCAAGGGTAAGACGGCCTCGGACCCGTACACTAAAGCGTAAGGCGTAGACTGAGTAGGAGTTTTGAAAGTCGTCCTGTAGGCCCATAAGGCTTCTAACAACTTCTCGCGCCAATTTCTTTTGTTATCGTCCGAGGTTTTGTTTAGGATTTGGAGGTGAGTTTTATTAAAAGCCTCGGCCAAGCCGTTCGCTCTTGGGTAATAGATTGTTGAATAGCGCCAATCAATCCCGTGTCTTCTGACAAAATTGTTGATCTTCGTACTCTTGAACGCGGACCCATTATCTGAAATGATTCTGCACGGTACTCCGAAACGGTAGACAACTTGATTCTTGAAGAACTGCAACACATGATGTGCCTTTACTTCTCTGAGCGGTACTGCTTCTACCCACTTGGAAAAGTAATATGTAGCTGCAAGAATGAAGCGATGTCCTCTTGAAGAAGGCAGATCTATTCGACCCACTATATCTGTGCCCTAACACTTAAATGGCCATGACGCGATTGTCGGATGTAGTACATTTGGAGGTTGATGTAGAACCACTCCATGTACTTGGCACTGCTGACAACTTTTGGCAACCTTCATGCAGTCGGTTATCATCGAGGGCCAGTAATACCCTAGTCTTTTAATCTTCATTTTCATCTTCGGACACGATTGATGAACGCCACAAAATCCTGAGTGTACTTCTTTGACAATTTCACGAGCCTCGGACCCGCTCAGGCATCTTAGCCACATCTGATCAAAAGACCTTCTGTATAACGTGTTGTTTATTAATGCGTAAGACAGAGTTCTTTACTTGATTTGATGGGCTAATGACTTATCATCCGGTAAGTTTCCTGTTTACAAGTAGTCTATTAATGGCTGTCGCCAATCTTCTGCATTTTCTGTCACTGCTGCAATTGTTTCTTCGCTTTTCCGATTTGTGTATTGTATCCATGTCGAGTCGTTGGAGAACCCGCCGTCCCTGAACTGACATTTCAACTGACGCATCCTGTAAGCAGGCAAATTCTTTTGCGAGGCGGGCTAACGCATCTGCAAGAGTATTTTCTCTCCTGGGAATCTTGTAGATCATTACATTCGGAATTTGTTCCAACAACTGCATGACATACTGAAATTACTGCTCGAGTCTTGATTTCATAATTTTGTACTATCCAGTGACTTACTGAATGATCAACTGAGAATCACCGTAAATATTGATATCTGTTATTCCCATCTGACTGGTTAATTCCAATCCTGTTATGAGTGCTTCGTATTCTACCTCATTATTTGTACACGGTTCTGTTAAGTGATAGGAATACCTTAACATCCCCCGCTTCGGTGTTATAAAGATTAGTACGATTCCTACTATATCGGGCACTATCGTTTGCGATTCTTTATCATTCTATGCTGAAGATGCTCCGTCGAAGTACAATTCCCAACGCTGATCATCGGGATCTTCTAGGCTCATTATCTGCTCGTCTAGCAAGTTGTCGTTGAGAGGTGATTCTGCTGGTAAAGGGTGTGCTGCAAGGAAGTCTGCTAGGACTTGTCCCTTTACGATACGAAGAGGAACGAAAGTTATATCGAATTGCAATAGTATCATTGACCACCTGGCAAGTCTGCCGAAAAGCATCGGTCGGGTCATCAAATATTGCAACGGATTAAACTTTGAAATAAGGTTGACCTTATGAGAAAGAAGATAGTTCCTGAGCTTATGTGCGGCGAAGATCAGGGCCAGAAGTGCTTCTCAATAGAAGGATACTTTCGTCGGAATTAGGCGACGGATTAGGTAATAGAGCGCGTTTTTTTTTCCCTCATCATTGACCTGGGCTAACAGGGCTCCGAGAGAGTCGTCTAAAGCCACGGTATAAAGTATCAACGGTCGTCCCGAGACTGGGGCTGCTAAGACAGGAGGTGTCATTAGGTATTGTTTGATGTCATCGAAGGCATGTTGACATTTGGAGTCCCAAGTAAACTTGGCATCCTTCTTAACTAAACCAGAAAACGGTTGACACCTTCCTGAAAAATTCGAGATAAAGCGTCGAAGATATGCCAATTTCCCTTGAAAGGACCGTAGTTGTTTCAAGGTTTTAGGAGGTGGCATTTCTAAGTTAGCTTTAATCTTCTCCTGATCGATTTCAATTCCACGATGTCGGACGACAATTCCTAAGAATTTCCCAGAGGTGACCCAGAAGGCGCATTTCAGGGGATTCATCTTAAGGTTAAATTGTCTTAATCGCTCGAAAACAATTCTCAAATCATACATGTGATCTTCCTTTAATTTGCTCTTGGTGAACACATCATCCACGTAATACTCGACTTGTTTGTGAATGAGATCATAAAAAATCCTCATTATTGCTCATTGGTAGGTTGCTCCTGCATTCTTCAATCCAAATGGCATCACTGTGTAGCAGTACACTCAAATTGGCGTTCTGAAGGCTGTGAGCTTTTCATCTTCCGGTGCCATCTTTATCTGGTTGTATCCCGAAGATCCATCCATAAAAGAAAAGATTTCATGTGTTGAAGCGATGTCGATCATCAATTCTGGAATTGGTAGCAGGAATTCATCCTTTGGACATGCTTTATTCAAATCTCTGAAATCCACACAGATTCTGATCTGTCCATTCTTCTTTCTGATTGGTACCACATTGGCTAACCAAGTCGGGTATTGCTCTTCACGGAAAAATTTAGCGTTTATTAGCTTCTTAACTTCAGCTATTACTTGTTGTTCAATCTCTAAACGCATTCTTCTCGGAGCTTGTCTGATTGGAACAGCAGTGTGATCCACTCCAAGCCTGTGAACTGCAACCTCTGGAGCTAATCCTCGCATTTTGTCGTAACTCCAAGAAAAATAGTCTTTGAACTCCATTAATAGCTTGATTATGTTTTCGTAGTCTTCTTTATTGAGTAAGGAGCTAACAAAGGTCAGCCTAGGCTCATTGCTAGGACCTAAGTTAACTTCCATTAACTCGTCTATTGTAGATTTAATTTCTTCTTCAAATTCTGGCGGAGCATCTCCAATTGGTAGATCTTCGAGATCTTCTGAAGCTACCAAGCAGTCTTCATTAGGCTCACAAGTGACAACCAAGCAAAATCCTGTATCGTCAACTGATCCTACCATGCTGAATCCGAGACCATGTTTTGAATTGGGAGGCCAGCTGGCATTATTCCATAATTTTTCAAAATGTTGTGATTGACCTTTTGTTCATTATCGAGGTAAGACGCCACATTGAATTAAATTTTGAACACAATAAGAGTACCACTCAAAAGGTAGTTCCATTAGTTCAGATGAAGCAACATCTTCAAATTGTACATCATTTTCAGTTTTGGAAGAAGAAGCACTACGGTAAAACTTGATTGGTTTAGTACCACCACCATGCACTTCCTTGACCATCATACCCTTGGCCTTATTAGGGTGCATCGGTGTTAAGGTCATAGTATGTACATAGTGGTTAATCTTCTCGTACATTGATTTGTATTCTTCATCCTTTTCATCTTCGAGAGAGATCTTGAAGTGGGGTTTCTTCTGACTTATCACCGCTGCTTTTTTCTTGATTTCTTCTTCTTCCGAACTGTTCTCCCAATCAACGTCGATGACTGGTTTCTTCTGTCCAACTGTTCCAACGTCTCTTCCATGACCTCGTCCCCGGCCTCGACCTCGGGTGCGAGTTCTGGAGAAACCTTCACCATCTCGCCGTAAAGGAGTGGTGAGTAACTGTTGGACTAGAATTTCAGGCTCTTCATCGTCTTGTACTTCTTTTGCTTCATTTGGTATGACATTTCTGGAGAAGATTGTTTTCTTCGGAGGCGCGTAATAGGCTGCATCTTCATGAATTCCAATCTCGTGTACGGAGAATGGTTGCAAGTCACCTTTGATACATTGTTCTCCTCCTTCGTAATACTTTATGCACTGGTGCAGAGATGACGGTACCATCCAGCTTTCATGGATCCATGGCCGACCCAGTAGAGCGTTGAACGATGTCTCAGAATCAATTATATGGAATTTTACAGTTCTCTTTGCTAAGTCACCAGTTTTTATTAACAGTGCAATTGATCCGAGAGCTCTCTCTCCTTTCTGATTGAAGCCTCTCAATAACATCTTGTCTGCTTCAAGATCACGAGCATCAATTTTCAAATATGCTAGCATCTGAAGATTCATTATGTTGATTGATGCTTCTGGATCAACCAACACTCTAGAGAGCGTAAACTTTCTAATAGTGACTGATATGTACAGCGGTCGGTTGTGATTAGTTGTTCCCAGTAATAGATCATTGTTCGTGAAGGTAACACCTCGCTTTTCTTTTAACGAGCAAACCTCGTCGAAGGAATTACCGGCCATTTGAGCTAAACAAATTTCTGGATCAAGTAGAGCCTTGATCAGAGCTTCCCTCATCTCCTTTGACAGGATCAGAGCATCGTATATGCTCAGTTTGGCTGGTAGCTTCCTAAGATGGGCTAGCACATTAAAGTCCACTTTATTACCATGTTCCTTAGTTTCTTCCCGAATGGGAAATTCCTCTGCTGGGGTTGGCTCCTCCTGAGCAACCACCTGCTTTCCTTTATCCTTTGGACCCATTCTCGGAGGTAGAACTTTTCTCGCTTCTTTGGTTGACTTCGGCTACTTGTTCGAGTCCGGTGCTAGATCTGCCGATGTTTCCCCTTGAATTGGAACGACTGGCTCTTCTGGAGTTGCTTCAGAATCTGATAACTCTAATTCTATTGCGATTGAAGCTCCTCGAAATTCACAAATGGACTCGTTGCTTGTTGAGCTTTCGTAGCCTCCTTTGTAAACATCTTCTTCGTCGTGGTCATCGAGGTTGTGTATGATTTGAGAATTGTTATTTGTATTAGAATCGAGATCCGAATTAAGTCGGTTGTTGCTAGTTACGTAATCGTTAGAAATAGTCAAAACGTAGCCAACACCATAACTCTTATCACAATAAGATCCCGCCGGGGTGAGCTAATAATCATACAGAGCAGAAGTTCTAGGGATTTCTCCCCCGAATCAGAAACAACCATCCTAGGTTAAGCAGCCCCTAGTCTACCCTTCGGAGCCTCGATCTTCTTCTCTTATACGATCTTCTCCATCTTCTAAGGCGGTTCTTCGATCGCAAGCGATAGTGCCAGTTCAGCAGGTTTCAAACTCTGAGTTGAAGCGTGTACCGAAGCGGTCTGGATGTGATCCAAAATTTTCTTTGAAGACTTTGTCCAAACGGTACTCCATCCATCATCGGTCGTATACGGGTTTATCGGAACAATAGGATCCGTCGAGATAACATTGACGGAACCTCCTTTTGGGGTTCCTTCATGTATTCCTTCGGGATCGTTATGTTCCCTTTCCGGAGATTGTCGTCAAGCCAACTCTTGAAAGTGATGCAATCCTCTATCTTGTGCTCGAGCATCCGGTGGTAAGTGTAATAGTTTGGATGATCTTTCTTATTGACTTCTTCTGGCCTCTTGGCCTCTGGTAGCTAAAAATCTGGTGTTTTCATTAAACTGCGAAACATCTTTGCTACTGCTTCAGTTTTGAATGGATATTCCGTATTCAGAAAATCTTTCGTAGTACGCTCGTGGACGAGGCGATTGTTCATAATGCCGAGGAGACCGATAGACTCGCCTGAGGTTGTTGTTGATAACCCCGCCGAGGTTGTCGATAGATCCGTTGCAGCTTGTTGGTATGTCTGTTGCGGTGGTTGATAACTAGGCTGTGGCCGCTCTGGCTGTATCTGAACCATCTGCATGCCCTTATCTACTGCCACAACGATTCCAAATTTCCTTTCAAATGCTTTTACGGGCTTCTGCTTATCGTTCTTGTCCACGAAACTTAACTTCTTTGCCTCTTCTTGTAAGCTCCCAGCCTTGCTAAGCAACTTTTCAAAAGTCTTGATTGTAAATCCTTTAAGGAGAAGTGCTATCGAGCCATGGATAGTCTTAAGAAAGATGCCGACTGCATGCTGTTCTTGAAGCTGTGGTTCACACTTCATGCTTAAGTTCCTCCATCGAAGTATGTAATCCACTAAAGTCTTGTTCGGTTTCTGGTGCTCCGCCACTAGATCACCGATGGTAATGTGGTGCCGAGCCCTGGCAAACCGCTTAACGAAGAGGTTTTCCAATTCTGCAAAGGTCTTAACTGAACCATTTGGCAATTCTGCATACCAGTCGAAGGCAATCCCTGACAAACTTTTGATGAACTGATGGAAGAGTAAAGCGTCACTCCCACCGGCATTGCAGCAACTAGCACGAATATGTGCGACATGCTGCCGGGGATTTCCCGTTCCATCAAAAGTCTTAAACAGAGGTGGTACGAATCCTTTCGAGTATTGGACTGCATCGAACTCTTCGCGGTAAGGTCTACCCGTATGAATAGATGCTCCACTCTTAGACTGTGCTAAGGCTTCTCGCACCTGTTGTTCTACCATATTTTTAATGTCCTTTTCAGGAATCATATTCTGTGTAGAATCCTTCTTTGGTGGCTCATCTCCGTTTACGAATGTGATCTCTTTTCCTCCATCTGCAATATGGATGATTTCTGGGGGTGTTTCTTTCTGAGGTTGTACCTGACTCTGGAGAGTGGCTAAAGCATCAGCCATCTCTTCCATCCTCTTTGCCATCTGGGAAATTATGTCATCTCTTTCCCGAAGCTGTGATCTCATCACTTCCGGTTCATCTCATTTCGCAGTTGTCGGAGAACCTTGCGAAGCTGATGATGCTCATGTCTCAACCATATTGATCTCAGCATACTCCTCATCCATGAACTCTGATGAATCAACTTCATTTTCCAACTTTTCTCCTCTTTCTTTCGCCAACCGTCGGATATCCGTCCTTAGCTTTCCTATAGCATCCTCGAGGGGTCTCTTCCAGATGGTCTCGCGGTTGTTGTGTGATGGTTGTTGAACTTCTTTTTTGGGAGTTTCTTTTATTGTAGTAGCACTTTCTTCTGATTCTGGCTCTTTGACGAGGCTTTTCTTCTCAGGATGTTGTGTTGGTCTCGCCTCGGTAATAATAGGTCGCCACACAATCCTTCTTGCGATAGAAGGCCTAGGACCGGACGATCCGTCTGGCTATATGCTCGGTAGGTGGTGTCCTCCCTAATATGATGGCTCGATACAACAAGCAGGTGAACTAGCTCTCATTTTCTTCCTTGGTTTCTCTACGGCGAGCGATGTGCTCTACTCGCGGTCTGAGGAGGGATCTAGCTGGCACTCGTCCCATTCTTCTTAGGATTTCTGACACGGGGCATCTTTCTTTCTTTGCCAATTTTTCTATCACAGCTTGTAACCAGCAAATGGCGTAGTCTTAACCCTTTTTCTTTTGTAATTACTATAGTATGCAAGTCGGGGTAATGTAGCGGCAATCCTTCGGACGTCTTCTTCATCCGATGCTGCAGAGAGGGGGTGAAACCTACTTCCTTCCAACAGAGGTGTATACTTAGGTAGTTCAGGTATCTCTTCCAGGAAAGCAACTTCAGCGGCCTTGGTTTTCTCAATCCCGGCTATCTTTCCGCTTATATTTCTCCTTTCGAGTCCAAGTTAGGGGTGCAACTCTCGAACCGGACCCAATCTCGAAAATAGATGGTATTGTAGCAAAATCCGTACCCTCCACGGTGACGAGTTCATCGGAGACTTGGATTTCCTTCCCCTTCGCCTTAGCGTAGCCGGGGTAGGTGCAGAGATGACTAGACCGGTGGAGGTAGAGACAACAGTGCTCCTACAAATAGCAGTACTTCTTTCGGCTGGAACCCATTGAGGGGAGGGAATTCTTGACTCGACTTCAGGTTAAACTTAATTACGGGCTCCTCAGTTTCTGGCACTTTGTCCATTAGTGTGAAGAGGGTAATGTCAGCGAACTTAATATCTGTATTATCGAATCCTTGTCCGAAACAGATGATCCCATTGTCGGGCAACTCATCCTTGTAGACAGTGAAGTCCTGTCCATTGGTGAAGGAGAAAATTAAGTTTGGTGCAGTCATTTTCTGCAGTGTAGATTCCGAATGTGAGTCCCAAATTATGCTTCCTTTCGTCACAAAACTTAGAATGAAAAAGAAAGAGTCCGAACACATTCTCGTTTATCTTAATGTATTTGTGATTTTTAAGAGAATTCTTTTATTAGAAGGTTGTCTATTAGAGGATTTGTTTGTTAGGAACAAAATGATTAAATGTATAGAAAAGGTAAAGTACCCGATTCAGAATTGGAAAGGAAGAGAAAGTCTCGTAAGACTTCTCAACCTGAAGGACCGCTCGTAATCTAACACCTATTGGGGGTCCACCCCACCTCAGAAAAGAGGTAAAAGGATTTCAGAACCTCTATGTTTAGGGGTGTCTAAACAGTGGCTCCTAAATTTGAGAGAAGTTAGCATACCCGTTCAAGATAGAAATGAACATGGTATGCCAATGTAATGAATGGTAGTTTGCTCCACTAGGGACATGGATACACTACCAATTTATGAAAGCAAAACCATCTGATCAAAATGGAGAGAGGAACCATTCCCTAGCGGAGTCGCCAGAAATTGTACGGCTTATTTTTAGGTTTGTGTTTTTGAAAGGGGTCGCCTACAGAAATTGTCGGTGAATTTTCATATTTTAAATTTAATTTAAATATATATATTTTAGAAATTAGCATTTGTTTTTGAAAATTATTTTAAGTTTTAAAACTTTAAGATATGAAATCAAACTGATCTCACATCCCAAATAGTTTATATGAACAAGCACCGCATTACAAACCGTGTATCTATCCCGAAGAATAGACACACTGCTTGATGATGGGGCTCGATTAAATAAACTAGAAGATTTGTGACATCTGTTTGGTCTGCGAACCAATTTTATAATCCGACAAGTTCCCATGCTTAATATAAAGGATTTAAGCAGGGTTTATATTACCTGGGTTCTTAAAGTTCCCTATTAGGGCAAGCCCCTATAGTTAATTACATCTTAAATGACGGGAATCATTTAAGAAAACTCTTGATAATGATTAGTTGTTTTGCTCTCAAGAATTTCAAAGTTTAAGATTTTCAAACAATCGGATTTTGGAAATTTCAATTGGGAATGGATCAAATTTGGAATAGTTATTTTAGGAATCCAATGGAGGAGAAGTAGGGGATGTCACGAATTAGAGACAAGTCTCGGTGACTTCCCAACTATCCTATTTGTTTGGCTTCAATTTGAGAAGATGTTATTTAATGTTTCATTCTGCCAATTTTAATTAATTAGGACTTATATTTGTACGACATGATCATACAAATAGCCTCGAAGAAGTGAGGGTTTATGTCATACCAAACGACTACCTCGGAATCCTAAAACTAATTAGGGATTAATTTACATAACATGATTATGCAAATGCCTAACAAAGAGTTGAGGATTTATGTTGCACTAGGAAAACTACCTCGAAGTCCTACGGTTTGGTTGTTTAATTCTAAGAATGGTTTTGCTGATGTTGATCTAAGTTTTGCTGACGACGATGGCCGTGCTGCCCACTGTGCTCCAAGCTCCTTGTTTTTGCAAAGGTTTAGTTTTAGAAGGTGAAAATCAGGGGATGAGAAAAGTGTCTTAGTTTAGAGAAATCTTAAAGTCCCAATGTCTTTAGTGCTTTAATTAAAAAAAATCTTAAAGTTGATTAAACAGAACCGATTAAGATCCCACGGTTTTGTCATCTCGGCACCGTTATTTTCATTGAATTCTCTTAGTTCAGATGAATTTGCTAAACTTTACTGAATGAGTTCCACACCTTCATTTAGACCGTGGGAAATCACGTTAGCAACACGTGGGTTACATCATCTGAGGTATTCCCGATCATTCAACGAGACGTTTTAATTTAGTTAAAGTTGTGGTTTTGTTGATCTGTTTGTGATTAAATTTTGAGTTGTTTTATATTTTGAAATATTGTGGCGGTGAATTTTATCTTCTGTGACTTTTAATTTAGTTTTGGTTTCAGTTTTGTGGCTATCCTAAAGGTTTAAGTTCTCATGCAACAATCCTGTTTATCATGCAAGAAAAGTAAAGCGCAGTGCAGGTAAATAAGTTGCAATAAAGTAAATTGTAATAAAGTAAAAGCATACCTGGAGGGTCATCTCGTCATTCTAAGCTGCACTTAAAACACATGTTAGAAGATTTAAATATTTGCAACAAGTACCTAGGTAAAGCTAATGGAAAGGTTTTGGTTGTCTACCAAGATCCTAATCCTACTGCTAGTCAGTTCCTATGACAACTAGGTTCTTTATATTTTTGTGGATGATTTTGTTCATCAAAGAACAATTAAGTTCAATTATTCTTCCTAAAATACCTCATTGTATTGAGGAAGTGCTTAGAACGGGTTCTAAACATCTTTTCAATACTTCTGAGATTATTTCGAGTCCAAATGAATTTTTATTGTAGAGATGAATCAATCATCCAGAAATTTTTAGTTAAGTTTTAACTCTTGCTCAGTGAACTTAGGACATTTAATTATCCCATGAATGAAGTGACACCTCACTTGATGCTGCATTTAAGAGTTATAATGATAAAGGTCTTTTGGGGCAAATCAATTTATTAAGAGTTTCAATGATTTAAAATTAGAATTAATGTTTTAAGGTGATTTAATTTAGTTATAAAATTTTAATAAATTTAAGTTTGGAATAGTGTTCAAGTTGTTTTATTCTTAAGTGTTTTAAACTATTTGAATTGAAAGACGAGTTTAAATTATTTAATTTAGACTTTAATGATTTAATTTTAATTTAATTGAAATATTCTAGATTAACTTTAATTGGTTTGATTTTTTAATTAAGAATTATTTTTTGAAATTGATTTAGATGTTTCGAGTTTGTTTTAAATTTACTTTCAAGTGATTTTTGAAATTAATAATAATTTTTTTCTTTAATGTTTTAAATTTATTTCAATTTAATTATCAAGTTATTTAATGTTTTAAGTTTTAATTTAATTAAGGGTTACCTTTTCTTTATTATTAATTTATTAATTTCAATTATCATCTTAAGTTTAATTAAGAGTTAAATATAATAGAAGTGATTCATTCGGGGATTTTAGTTTAAGTGATTATAGTCTCTCTAAATTATATCCCCATTTTAATAATCCAAATTTTTTAATTATTCTTCCAAAATTCAAATTATTTAATTAATTAAGGTTTCATTTTTTGGTTTATTAAAAGTGATCAATGAGTTCCTACCCTTTTATTTTCCAAAGTTTCAATCATCTAAGAAAGAATTAAGATCAAATATTTTACCCCCATTTTGATTAAACCTAAGGTTTTAATTAGAGGTTAAAATTCTTAATTATTAATATGCCCTTTTAAGCTTAATTATTTCATAACTTATCAAATTGAGCTTAAATGAGCTTGAAATTTTTTATATCACTTCACTCACATGTCAATTAAGACATTAGAGGAGAAAAATGTGATTTTTCTATTTTTAATTTAATTTATATATTTATTTTAATAGGAAATAGGGATTTTCAATGGAAATTCAACAAAATGACCAATTTAAAGTTTTTGTCCTTAAGAAAATTATGGGATGTTTCTAATTACCAGAGGACCACTTGGACCAATTTTGGTGATTTTTTTAATTATATTTTATTTATTATAATTATTTTGAGTTTTGGAGTATTAATCAATTATAAAATAAAATTAAAGTTGAAAAATGGATTTTATATTTTTCTTAAATCTCTCTGACCTCAAGGAGTCCAGAGAAACAAATTTTATAATTTTCTTATTTTTCTTTGATTTATTAGAATTAATTAAGTGAAAATGTTGGAAAATTCATTTTTTAATTCAAAAACTGTTTTAGGGCTTTTAAAATTCAATATCTTATCCTAGGGACTTGGGAAAAATATTTAGTTTGTTCCTAAGTGATTAGGAATTAATATGTGACATTCTTATGATTTTTAATATTTTTGTGATTTTTATTATTTTTTAATTATTAAAATATTAAAATAAGGTGAAAGATGAAGATTTTTAGAAAATTCTAATTTTAATTTTCTTAGACTCCTTTGTTACCAGAGATGTCCCAAAACTAATTTGGTGAATTTTTAAAATGTATTTTTGGAGTTATGAATTTTTAAAGTTTAATTTTACTCATGTGACCTAATTCATCCATTTAGTGGGGTTAAACATTTCCAATTGATTTCAAATTTTTATGTGAGGTCCCTCTGATCCTATAGATCAGTGGAGAATTTTTTTTAAGTTCTTTTGATGTGTGATTAACCCTGATTAATTAAAGTTCGGTTTTGAGCAATTAGGCCAATTAGGATTATTCTTAATGAATTAACTCAAAATATAATTATCCTAGGGTCCTCTGGTCCTAAGAAACTTCCCCAAATTTTCTTAGAATTTTCTAAGCAACATGCTAATTAATGGAATTAAAATACCAAAAATAGTGATATAAACTTGAAAAGTACATAACTTGCCATAGAGATAGCCTCTGAGCTTGAAAAATTCAGGGAATGTTCCTTGAAAAATTCAAGATCAGAGGCTTCAAAAGCCCTATGGTCTCATGCCATGGTGAATTGTCTATGCAAATGGAGAATTAAAATATTGAAATGAGCAAAAAATTAATTAAAAATAAAATACTCATCAAATTAACTCAATTTTTTTTCCACATTATTCTCCTATGTTCACTGAGCAAGAAGGTATTTTTATTTTTTTTTATGATCTTTCTACACAAAGATATGGATTTTCTAACTTTCAGGGATTTAATTAAATCATAAATTCCATATTTTCCTACTTATCCAACTCAGCGCCACGACAACCTTAGCGTCTCCGAAGCTCCACGCGACGCACTCACATTCGTCGCCGCCATTCGACTCAGCGCCATGCGGCCAGCAGTTCACGTACCGTTCCCTGGTCCGACGCAATCTGAGCCGTCCATTCGATACACGCTCGATCCAACATCGGCTGGACCTCGTCTCCGACTAGTGTGCACCCGTGACCGTCCACACTCAAACCCTAATATCTCCCTCATTTCTCAATGGTTTTTCATGTTCTTATACTCTATGGATTCGTCTTGAAGAGACGAACAGATCCATATGGTTTACATGTTATGAAATTAACTCAAACAAAATGGAGAATCACTGGAAGCTCGGGTTAAAGAGAAGTCTCCATACCTTAGTTCAGGAGGTGAGGCCGCAACTGAATGTGCTCGGCACGTTCGTTGAAACTGGAAGAGTATAGGGATGAAGCCTCTGGCCCTGGTGAAAGATCTAAGTATGAAAGTGACCAGGCCCGATTTCAGGCTTTGGAGGCTAGAGCAATTGGGTAGCCTAGAGAGGGGGCTTTCACTAGGGAACTCCTTCTCTTGGTCCTGTGTTGGTGTGGGTGATTTTAATTTGATTTTGGTGGAGGTTTGAGAGATTTCCTGTTATGGCCTGAGAATTGAGCTCATAAATTGAGCTCAATCAATGGGATTTAGGGTAGGAGAACAGTGTGGATCGATTGCTTTTGGCTAGGGGAAGCTTTGTGAGGAGTTTGGAGGGATTTTATGAAGGTTGATTTCAGCCAACCTTTTGGCTGAGAGGGAGTGACTGGTTTAAATAGCCATGGCTAGGGCTTCCCAGGGGAATTGATGGCTGGGATCAGCTGCCTAGGGGAGGAGATGAAGAGCTGTGGTGGCCAATTGGAGTGGGGCAGCTCAGCAGGTGAGAATTTAAAATTTTTCTCATTCCAAGCTCCTCGGCCATGGCATTTTCCGGCGGCCTGGTGGCTGGCCGGCCAGAGTTAGTTCACCATCTGACTCAGGGGAGTCAGGGCTGGGGTTTGGTGCAGTCAATTGCCTTTGGACATGTGTAAGCATTGGATTTAAGTGGCATGGGGAGAGGGGTGATTTTCGGTCCAAATGGGTGAACCTATGGATTTGGGTTAGGTTCACCCCCCCATGACCTGATTTGGGCTGAAGGGGATCAGTTGGGTTAGCCTCACATGTGTAGTGAAGTCCCCATCAAGGATTATTTGGATTAAATTTAGGTTAAGGGGAATCATGTAATGGGTTAATGACTTTTAGGGAGTGCTTAAAGGATCTCCTCCTTTTGCCATTTAGGGAGTGATGACAAGTCTATGGCTCCTAATGGCTTACATATGGCTTGGGCATGGCTCCATGGCTTGGCTCATTTACATGAAAGTGCGTTAGTTGGAATTTTGAAAACTTTGGATTCTTTTGATGGGATTTGTCATGATGCTACAAATGGGTTGATTTCATGATGATTTAAGACTTTGGTCAAATAGTATTATCAAAGGAATGATGAAGAAAAAGTTTCATGTGGGCTTGGTAATGGATTTTTACGCTTTTGGATTTGGTGAAAGTGGGCTTTTAGAATGGTTTAAGAAAGTGGGTCTTTAGGTTTGAAAACAAATTGGTGGAAGGAAATTTTGTGAAGGATTGGGCCAAACAAATTTTGGGTTTAGTTTAGGGATGTGTCATGAGTGATTTGAAACAAATTTGGGGTGATTTGGAGTTGAATTGGGTTTGATTTGGGACTTTTTTGGAAAAGGGGCCAAAGTGGGTCAAATTGGGCTAACTTGGGCTAAGGTTGGGCTAATGTTAGATTTGATATAAAATTAATGTTGAGAAATGTTTATGGGAGTGTTACAAAGATTTTTCAACTTTGGTTGGGCTTTGATTTTGGGATTTGGGCCCATTTGGGTTCATGGTGGGTTTAGGCCAAAATTGGGGATTTTTTGTTTGGGTTAGGTTTGGGTGGATTTTAGGTTCAAATTTGGGGCAAATCAAGTTAGTGTTTTGTTTGTGGGGATGTTAGGAAGGTTTAAGAAAAGATTTGGGGCTAATTGGAGTTGAATTGGGTGGGTTTGGGCTAAGTTTAGGTTATGGGCCAAAATTGGGCCTTAGGCTTCAAAATGAAATTGGATCCAAATGTTCATCAAATTAGGCTTGGATTTGGTCTAAATTGATATTAGGGATATGGAATGGAAGTTTAGAATTGAATTGGATCAACATTGAGGTTAATTACAGTGGTTTGGTTTGACATTGGTTTCACTTGGGTTAAAAATGGGTCAAATTGGGGGTTTTGTTAAAAGTGGGCTAAATTGACAAAATTGGCTTATGGTGTAGTTGAACAAAATGAATTTGGAAATATTTGGGATTTTCTGGAATTTTTTGGAAATTTTTGGATTTTTTGGTTAAAAAGGGCATTTTGGATATTTGAAGGGTATTGGGGGTATTTTTGGAAATTTTGGTATATTTGGCTAAGGATGATCAATTTGAATGATGGGAAATGTTTAGAATTGGTTTTGAGAAATTTTGAGTAATTTAGTTGATTTTGCAAATTTTGGGTAGTTTCAAGGGCATTTGGTAAGTTTAGCGGGTGTAGGGCCCCTGGGGTCAAAAATTGAAATATTGAAAAAATGAAGATTGATCAAATGTAAGTGTAATGGGATCATTTTGGTTGAGCCATGAAGCCATATTAAGCTCACAGGAGCCATGAGAGGACATATTTTAGGCACTCAATATGTTGTTCCTAACCCTCTTAGTTAGGGGCTTAGGGGTTGAGGACCATCCATATGGATTACCTACATGAGTCAGGAAGTCAAGCTAGGTATGAATGGTTTTAGGATTTGGAATTGTTGACCTCATTTTTGATGAGGTCTTCTCTTCTTCTCTTTAGTACTTAGGATCTAGCCTTAGGCTTTTCCTTTGACTATCTTAGAGGATTAGAATTGGGACCCACCTTTTAGAAATTCAAACCACTTCTAAACTCCCCGCAAACTCCACAAACTTGACCGTAGACCCCTAATCACCTAGAGGGTTGAAATCAAATGTGGAAGTTTAAAGGATGAGTTCCTATAGGACTCTTTGGCCTTAGGACCGCTCCAGGTGGCTCTGGTCCGGTGAAGGGTTGACTTGCACACACACTACACCTACACACTACACTTTCACACACTTCCTAAAAACACACCCATACCCGACTTGACCTCCCGACTCATGTAGGTGATTCACATGGATGGTCCTTAACCCCTAAGCCCTCGCTAAGAGGGTTAGGAACAACATGGTGAATGCCACAAATGAGTCCCCTCATGGCTCATGTGGGCTTGATATGGCTTCATGGCTCAACAAAAATGATTTTATTCCACTTACATCCACCCAATCTTCAATTTTCCAAATTTTCAATTTTTGACCCCCGGGACCCTACACCCGCTAACCTACCCAAAGCCCTGAATAGCCCAAATTTCTCAAAAAATTTCCAAATCACCCAGAATTCTCCAAAATCATTCCCAAACATTTCCACATCACTCAAATTGATCATATATACCCAAAAATGCCAAAAATTCCAAGAAAACCTCCCAATACCCTCCAAATACCCAAAATACCCCTCTTAGCCAAAAAATCCAAAAAATTCAAAAAATTCCCAGAAAATTCCAGAAAATCCCAAATATTCCCAATTTCATTTTGTTCAACTACACCATGGGCCAATTTTGTCAATTTACCCCACTTTTATTAAAACCCCCAATTTGACCCATTTTAACCTAAAGTGAACCCAATGTCAAACCTAACCTACCCAATTGACCTAAATTCTGGTCCAATTCAATTCTAAATTTCAATTCAACATCCCCAACACCAATATAGACCAAATCCAAGCTTAATTTGATTGACATTTGGATCCAATTTCACTTTTGGCCTTAAAGCCCAATTTGGACCCATGACCCAAATTTAGCCCAAACTCACCCAATTCAACTCCAATTAAACCCAAATCTTTTCTAAACCTTCCTTGACATCCCCATAAACAAAACACTAACATGATTTGCCCAATATTTTGATCCAAACCCCACTCAAATTCAACCCAAAATTAAAAGGCCCATTTTTGACCTAAACCCAAACCTAGCCCAAATGAGCCCAAATCCCAAAATCAAAACCCATCAAAGCCAAAACCTCTTTGAAACACTCCCATAAACATTTCCCAATATTAATTTTACATCAATTTCAACTATAGCCCAACATTGGCCCAAGTTAGCCCAATTTGACCTACATAGGCCCACTTACCAATTAAACCCAAATTCAAACCAATTCAAGTCCAAATCACACCAAATTGACCCCAAACCACTCATGACACATCCCTAAACCAAACTCAACAATTATTTGGCCCAACCTCTTTACAAAATTTCTATCCATAAATTCATTTTCAAACCTAAAAGCCCATTTCCCTTAAACTTTCCTAAAAGCCCACTCCCTTCAAATTCAAACGCCCAAATTCATCCAAAGCCCACATGACACTTCCTTTCATCATCCATTTGATCAAAATCACCCCTAAGTTTCAAAATCATCAATTAAACCATTCCAAATTAAGCCACATGTCAAATTACCCCCTAAATGTCAAAAAAAATTTCTAAAACCCTTTTCATGAAACAAATCAACCTTTTCCCAAGCCAAATGGAGCCATGAACAAGCCATTCTCAAGCCACATGAAGCCATGAGGGCTTTGACTTGTCATTAGTCCATTTATGGCAAGAAGAGGGGGTTCTTTTTTAAACCTCCTTTAACCCTTTTTACCTTAATCATGTCACACACTAAACCATGTTTAGCCACCTCATCATGGATGGGGACTTCACCACTCCTTCTAAGCCGACCTAAATGATTCCCTCAGCTCAAAATCGAGCTTGGAAGGGTGCACCAAGCCCAAAATGGTGGGTTGACCCAAACCAAGCCAAAGTGACCCCTCCCCCATTCCATTTTAATTCAGCCACTTTACACATGGCAATGGCCAATCGATCGCACAAACCTCTAACCCCGACCCACCCGGACCCGAGGGTGACCCATGCCCGCCGGCCGGCCGCCCGAGTCGCCGGAAAACACCATGGCCGAGACCTTGGGAGGAGCCAAACTTTGGAATTCTCCCTCGCCGAGCTGCCCCATGCCCAATGGCCACCATGGCTGTTCTTCACATGCCAAGAGCAGCTGATCCCAGCCCTCAACTCCCCCTGGGAGGCCCTCCAACCTCTCCTATTTAAACCCCTCACCCTCTCGGCCATGAGGAAGTGCTGAACCAGACCTTACCGAAACTCGCCAAAATTGCTCCGCATCATTCTCCATACTTAGAGCACTTGATCCCCGATGAGATCCGCCTGCCATTTCTTCTCTCGTAAGCTCAATTTCGGAGTCGAAATTCCACCCAAAACCAGGACACTTCTCCACAATGAGCCAATCCCCAAATTGATTGGTTCTACACCTTCACTGCACTGAGGGAAGGTGTCCACCGACAAAAGCCCCATCTCCGAGCCACCCGGCTGCTCCAGCCTCCAAGCTTTGTGATCGGGCTTGGTCGAAATCACGTCTAGACAATTCACCAAACCAGGAGACTTCATCCGGAGCTTCGTCGGGATCCAATCGAAGGTGCAACAACTCTCGGATCGAAGCCACACTTCTCCGAGCAAAGGTATGAACTAATTCTTCATCCCGAGCTTCCGGAGATTCTCCATTTCAAATGCCTTAACTTCAATGCATGATAACCGTATAGATGTGTTCGTCTCTTCAAGACGAATCCATAGAGCATAAGAACATGAAAATCCATTGAGTATCGAGTGAGATATTAAGGATTTAGTGTGGACGGCTCTCGGGCGAGGACACTTGGGGACGATGAACGGATGCCGTCCATTTAATACACGCGCAGACGGACGGCCGGGATCGCGTCGGATCGGAGGACGGAGCGATACGGCGGGTCCCGGAGCGCCGACGCGGATGGCGGCGTCGAATGGGAGCGCGCCACGCCGCACTTCGGAGTCGCCGATGTTTCGCTGGCGCCGCGTGGATAAGTAGAAAATTAGGGGTATTTTCTATTTATTTAATTCCCTAAACTTCAAAAAATTCATAACTTTGTGTAGGAAAATCATAAAAATAAAATAAAAATACCCTCTTGCTCAGTGAACAGAGGAGAATAATATGGAAAAGAAATTAATTAATTTTGTCCAGTATTTTATTTTTAATTAATTATTTACTCCCTGCATTGTTTTAATTCTCCATGCATTCATACAATTCACCATGGCATGAGACTATAGGGCTTTTGAAGCCTCTGAACTTAGGAACATTCCCCGAATTTTCCAAGGTCGAGGCCATCTCCGTGAAAAGTTATTGATTTTTCAAATGCATGTTGCTGTTTTAAGTATTTTAATTTCAAAAATTAGCATGTTATGAAATAAATTCTAGGAAAATTTGGTGATGTTCCTTATGACCAGAGAACCCTAGGAAAAATAGGACTTGGGTTAATTCACTTAAGATAACCCTAATTGGCTTAAACATCCAAAATAGACCCCTAATTAATTAGAGCTAACCATACATCAAATTGACTTGAAATCAATTCTCCACTGACCTTTAGGATCAGAGGAACCCACCCTAAAAATTTGAGGTCAATTGGACTTGGTTAGCCCCACTAATTGGGTTGATTAAGCCACTTAGTCATGTTAAACTTTAAAAATTCATAACTTTCAAAATATCTTTCAAAAATTCACCAAATTGGTTTTGGAACCTCTCTGATATCAGGAGAATTTAAGAAAATTAAAATTTCAATTTTCTAAAAAAGTTGATTTTTAATATTATTTTAATATTTTTAATAATTAAAAAATAATAAAAATCACAAAAATAATAAAATTCACCAAAATGTCACATTTTGAATTTTAATCACTTAAGAACAAACCCCATATTTTTCTTAGGTCTATTTGGTGAGATATTAATTTTTAAAGCTCTAGGGTAATTTTAAAATTTAAAAAAAAATGTATTTTCTAGCATTTTCACCAAAATAATTATAATAAATCAAAGAAAAATCAGAAAATTGTAAAATTTGGTTCTCTGGAATCCTTGATATCAGAGAGAATTTTAAAAATTATAAAATTCATTTTTCAACATTTATTTTATTTTTAAATTAATTAATACTCCAGAACTTAAAATAATTCTAATAAATAAAATATAATTTAAAAAATTACAAAATTTGGTCCAAGTGGTCCTCTGGTCATTAGGAATGTCCCCTAATTTTCTTAAGGATAGAAACTTTCCCTTGGTCATGTTATTGAATTTTCCTTGGAAATTTCTATTTTCTACTAAAAAATAATTATATAAATAAATTAAATACAGAAAAATCACATTTTCTCCTCTCATGTCTTTATTGACACATAAGTGAAGTCACATAAAAATTTCAAGTTCATTTGAGTTCAATTTAGTGAGTTATGAAATTATTAGGCTTAAAGGGCAAAATGGTAATTAAAATTTTAACCCTTAATTAAAACTTTAGGTTTAATAAAAAATTAACAAGTAAAATATTTGATCCTAACCTGATTTGGATGATTGAAATTTAATAATTAAAGGGTAGAAACCCATTAAGCAATTTAAAATGATTAAACCTTAATTAAATAATTGATTAAATTTGGAAGAATAATAAAATTGGAATTATTAAAATAGGGATATTATTAGGAAGAGATTTATTCTTTAATTTAAAAATCCCTAAATTAATCATCTCATTAATATTGAACTCTTAATTAAAATGATAACTCAAATTTAAAATATTAAAAGACTTAATCATTAAACTAAAATTAAATCATTAAACTCTTTCAAAAATTAAAATTAAATTAAATTAAATTAAAAATTAAATTAAATTAAGTAAATTAAATTAAAATTAAATTAAATTAAATTAAGATTAAAAGTTGAATTAAATTAAATTAAATTAAATTAAATTAAATAAACAAATTAAATTAAATTAAATGAATTAAATAAATTAAATTAAATAAATAAATTAAATTAAATTAAATTAAATAAATAAAAATAAATAAATAAATAAATTAAATTAAATTAAATAAATTAAATTAAATTAGATTAAATTAAATTAAATTAAATTGAATTAAGTTGAATTAAATAACATCACCTAAGACATAAAGAACTCAAAAATAAATCTAAAATAACTTGAACACTATTCCAAACTTAAATCATTAATTTGAACTTAAATTTGCATCACAAATCATTAAGTATCATTTTGCCCTAGGAGCTTTAGTTATCATAACTCCTAAATGGAATATCAAATGAAATGTTACTTCACTTATAGGACATTCAAATGTCCTAGTTCATCGAGCAAGTTAACAAAAATCGAAAACCTCGGACGATCGATTCATTTACATAATTAAATTCTCTTGGACTTAAAACAATCCTAGAAATATTGAAAAGATGTTTAGGATCCTTCCTAAGCACTTCCTCAATATGATAGGACATTTATAAGAACAATTGAACTTAGTTATTCTTTGATGAAGAAAATCGTCCTCAAACACAAAGAACCTAGACGTCATAGGAAATGACTAGCTATAGGATTAGGAACTTGGTAGAAAACCATAACCCTTTCCCTTAGCTTTACCTAGGAAATTGCTATGAATGCTTAAATGCTCTAAATTGTGTTTTAAGTGCAGCTTGGGATGACGGGAAGACCCTCCAGGTACGCTTTTATTTTATTGCAATTTATTTTATTGCAATTTATTTAATCGCATCGCACTTATTTTTCTTGCATGATAAACAACAGATTGCATGAAAACCTACACCTTTAGGACAGAAACCAAAACCGAAACCCATAACTAAATTAAAAGACACTACAAGATAAAATTCACCTCCACAACATTTCAAAATATAAGACAACTCAAAATTTAATCACAAACGGAACACAAAACTACAATTACAACTAAATTAAAACGTCCCGTTGGATGATCGGGAATACCTCGGATGATGTAACCTACGTGTTGCTAACGGGATTTCCCACGGTCTAAATGAAAGTGTGGAACTCATTCAATTGAGTTTAGCAAATTCATCCGGACTAAGTGAATCCGATAAAAATAATGATGCCGGAAGGATGGAACCGTGGGATCTTAACCGGTGTCGTTATAATCAACTTTAAGATTTGTTTTAATTAAAACACAAAAAACACTTGGAAATTAAGACTTCTCTAAACCAAAACACTTTTCTCATCCCCGATTTATGATTTCTAAAACTAAACCTCCGCAACAACAAGGAGCTCGGAGCATGGTGGGCGGCACGGCCATCGTCGTCAGCAAAACCATTCTTAGAATTAAATAACAAAGCCATAGGACTTCGAGGTAGTTTGCCTAGTGCAACATAAATCCTCAACTCTTCGTTAGGCATTTGCATTGCAAATTAAGCCCTAACCGGTCTTAGGATTCCGAGGTAGTCGTCCGATACGACATAAACCCTCATATCTTCCAGGCAATTTGTATGATTCTAGCATATAAATATAAGCCCTAATTAACTAAAATTGGCAAGATTAAAACATTAAATGAACATTAGGACTTTCCTAAATCCAAGCCAAACAATAGGATAGTCGGAAATTACCGAAGTTCGCTTCGAATCCATAATTTCTCCTACTTTTCTTCCTTTGAATTCCCAAAATAAAATGTTCCAAACTTGATCCATCCCCTATTGAGATTCAAAATTCAATTCTTTGAAAACTTAAACTTTGAAATTCTTGAGAGCAGAATTATTGATTATTATCGAGAGTTTTCTTAGGTGATTCCCGTCACTTAAGATGTAATTAACTATAGGGGCTTGCCCTTATAGGGAATTTTAAAGAACCCAGGTAATATAAACCCTGTTTAATAGTTTCATATTAAGCGGGGAATTTGTCGGCTTATAAAATTGGTTCGCGGACCAAACGGATGTCACAAATCTTCTAGTTTATTTAACCGAGCCCCACCATCAAGCGATGTGTCTACCCTTAGGGATAGATACACGGCTTGTGGTGCGGTGCTCGTTTATATAAACTATTTGGGATGTGAGATCGGTTTGATTTCATATCTTAAAATTCTTTAAAATTATTTTCAAAATCAAATATTACTTTCTAAATTATATCTATATTTAAATTTAAAATTCGCCGACAACTTCTGTTAGGCGACCCC
The DNA here is from genome assembly GCA_022702705.1 of Papilionanthe hookeriana x Papilionanthe teres. Lineage (NCBI taxonomy): Eukaryota > Viridiplantae > Streptophyta > Magnoliopsida > Asparagales > Orchidaceae > Papilionanthe > Papilionanthe hookeriana x Papilionanthe teres. Next base: position 42,464,602 of record CM040436.1, on the reverse strand, counting down.
TTTTTAAAATATCACACAACCTAAAAATATGCCGACAGGAATGTGTGTTAAAGTGTAATGTGTGCAGGTCAACCCTCACCAGACCAGGCCACCCAGGATAGTCCTATAAGGAACTCATCCTTTAAACCTCCACATTTGATCTTAACCCTCTAAGTGACTTAGGGGTTTACAATCAAACTTATGGGGTTTGCAGGGAGTTAAGAGGTGTTTGAATTTCTAAGTGGTGGGTTCCATTTCTAGTCCTCTAAGACAGTCAAAGGGAAAGCCTAAGGCTAGATCCTAAGTACTAAGGAGAGAGAAGAGAAAAGACCTCATCAATAATGAGGTCAATAAATGCTAGTGTGGATAGACTCCATAGTCGGATGGATGTGTTTGAGGCGAGGAGTGATGTGAATGAAGATTATCTACAGAGGAGAGTTGAGTTTGATATGGCTTATTAAGATGCTCAAGTCAGATTTATGAGGGGGGAGTCCGATGTGATATTTCCTACTTTCCCCAGCTATACACCATATAGACCCGACTCTGCTGATGACCCTGCTGATGAAGACTGGTAGATAGTTTTTTAGTTTTATTTCTGTTGTTTTTTGTTTATTGTGTTGTATTGATGTGATGTAGTGGATATTTACTTTTCATGCGATGTGTAACCCTGTGTTGTACTGTGTGATGTAGTGTTATTTACTTTTCTTGTGGAACTGTTATGTTGTACTGAAAATTAAAATTGTTAGTTATACTGTTAGTAGTGTGATAGTTTGTTTCATGTTATAGTGTTCTATTGGATATTTATATGTTTAATGTTAACTTCTCTTTACCCATGCAAATATTTAAAATTTTTATATCACTGCTACTAATTTTTTCATGCCTGCTAATTGTAAAGTTTGATTAATACCAGATAGCTGTTGAAGATTTCAAAATCCCAGCACAGAAAGGTTAGTTTTCTTTTACTCTCAACTATTTTAAATTTATTGAAAAATTTAAGTTTGGGGAGGGTAGAGAAATGCTAAACTTTTATTTGTTCTCAATTATTATATTTTCAAAAATTATTAGCATAACTTCTGGCAGTTGAATCTCATTGTAAGATAACTAAAACTCTTTTTTTCAGTTGAATATTATGGAAGAATAGGATGGAAATTTTTGGTCATAAAGGTTGATTTTATAGAAGTAAGATATTTGGTATGAAGGGATTTGATTATAGTCAACTATTTAAAGTAATGAAAACTGTATTTTTGAAATGTTAAGGGACTTAAACTATTGTGTGTTAAGAAGAGATTGTGACTTTATGATGAATAATAAAGCTTGTACTTAACTATAAAGTAAGCAGGTGACTTAAGTTTGAACTTTAGAAAGAGGAGAGTGAAGTTCAAAATCATTAAAGGCTATCCAGATATAGTAATCCTAAGGAAAAAAAAAAAGAAAAAGATAAAAGAAAAGAAGAATTGAAAAACAATCCCAAAAAGAAATAAAAAGAAAAGAAAAGAAAAATGTTTATGAGGAGAAGCATGAGGAGATGCCTAATAAAAAATTAGCTTCACTTGAATCAACTTAAAAGGAGAGCTTGATTTCATTTCTGAATTTATGTTTAAAGTACTAGTCTACATTCTAATGAAGTTTTCATGAACTCCTTTTTCACATAGTTTTTTGACGCACTCTTAATATGACAAATTATGGTTCATCTTGAAATAAATAGAAGACTAGAACTGTTAGACTTAATTACTGAATATTCTTATACCTGTAATGTTGATCTGAGTTACTAAACTTTTTCTGAAAATCTAACCACTATATTCTTTTGAATGAAAAATTTTAGTGGCTTAAAATTGAAAATTACATTGCCTAGAGTTATATTTTATGTAGTAAAAGGATTACTTGAGGACAAGTAATAGTTTATGCTTGGGGGATTCTGATGCACTGAAAATATATACGGTTTTTGCTATCTAATTTTACCCATTTTTGGTGATATTGCACTTTAAAGAAAAGTATTTTTCATGATTTATTACAGGTATGATGATTTTAGGTGATTGGAGTGAGAAGAAGCAAAAATGAACGAATCCGAAGCAAAAAGGAGCAAAATGGTGGAAAAAGTGTTATGGCGCTGCCGAAGCCCAAATCCAAAGAGAATAGAATTAAATGGTACGATAGAGCACCGCCGGTGCCTGAAGTCGGTGGAGTTCAAATTTGAAGAGTTTCAACGATTTTTTGAATGGATGTCTATGGAAACTCTTGGGATTTCGTCCCTATCTTATAAGTAACTATTTTTGGACGAAAATAATGTGCTTCTTCAGTGGTTCTAGAGTAGTTTTAGTGAGAGTGAAGTATTAGGGTTTAGGAGTAGAGAGTGTAGAGTGATAATTTGAGAGGGGATTCTTCTCTAAGGAGGGGAGGAGAAGAGGCAAAGTGAGATTGCTTCTTCCTTTTCATTCTAAGAGAGAATAAAGTGTTGTAAAGAAGAAGAGAAGAGGATTCAAAGGAACTTCAAGGGAATTGCATAGGGGAAGAGAAAGAGATAAGTTGTATTTTCTTTTGTGGTTTGTATGACTTTTCTTTTATATATAAAATCCATGTTTTATTATATCTTCTCCATGAATTCTGAGTAGTTTCCTTGTCTTTCTTCTTGCATAAGAGATGTGATGATGGATTGATGTGGATTCGATGTGCTTTTAATGTGATGAAGAACATGTGATGGTTTTTCATTTAGAACTTAATTTACTTTTGATTTGGCCAATTGAAATGTTACAACATGTTGTTAAACATTAAGTTTGAAAAGATTCAGTGTCCTACAATAATAATGAAAGATCCATTCAATTTCCATGGATGAATTGCGTAGTTCATGGGAATTGAGTGCAAATAAATAAGGAAATGTGTTTTGATGGACTTCAATGTGGAGATCTCAGGGCGATAGGCTGAAATCCCCAAATTGATTCTTAGATTAGTAACTAAATATCAAAGTTTAGCCTTCGAGTGAAGGGTGAGTGGGAGCTCCGAAGTGAGAGCCGGTATCCTCCCACCCTAGCCTTAGAGTTAGTGACTAAACTTAGAATATGTCAATGCTCTTGTCTACATAAAAGAGGGGGTACTCCTTTAAGGGTAAAGAATCATCTATGGTCCTATTTGTCACAATAATATAAACAAGAGGAAAGATACTTTTATTATATATCAAAAACCTTTCAAAAACTTAATTTAGTGTATCTGTTAATTAATTCTGTCTTTAAAGTTGTTAGAAGTATTTTTAGTTTAGTTAACTGTTATTGTTTTCTGCATAGTGTTAGTAGGATTTTGTGTTAAACTTTTAGTGCTATTTAAATATAGTATCTTAGTGTCATCTTACTTATCTTGGTATCGCTTTCTTAAAACTTCGAACTTCTTTGTGGGATCGATAACCAGGACTCCATTAGAGCTCTGTATTACTTGATACGATACCTATACTTGCGTTGAATGCTTGGACTTGTCAAAATCATTAAAAATATATAAATTTAAGTTCATAAATTCTTGCAATATATGTCCCGTGCATCACCTAGGACGAGTTTTCACGAGTTTTGGGGAAGAAGATGAAGCTTAGGCATGATAATGGTGATGGGCTCAGTTTTAAGGCTGAAATATTGGTTCATGTGAACTAGTGCCTAGGTGCTAGAATCGCCAAAAATTTCGAAAAATTCCTAAATTTTTACATTTTGTAATTTAGGTGTTCTAACATATGTAAACTTAAAATTACAAAATAAACTTCATCAATCATCTCCCTAAAAATATTGAAGTCCAAAATAGATTCTAAATTTAAGATACATTCCAAACATAAATTGATACATTCCTAACTCAAACTTTACTTCATTCCATTTCAGATCTTCAAGATAAGGTTCATAAAATACATAAAATACACATAAACAACTTCTCACAACTCACAATAACATATATAACAATCACACAAATCACTTACACAAAACATCAAGCAAATCACTTAACACTTAACTATTACAATCAATTTCTCCACATAAATTCACCTTAAATTCAAGGATTCACATCAGAACCTTCATTTATTCCACAAGGTAATTCACTACAAACAATGGAGTGAAAGAAAGGGACACGAGGAAATTCCAAGGCTATCTTTTCATCAATCCATTTGTTTTGAGCATACATGGTTACCTGATAGTCTTCAAAGGCAGCCAAATGATCAAATTGTTCCTTCTTCTGCCATTCCATATGCCCATATTGATGTTACATTTCATGCGTCCTTTCTCCAATATGCACCAATTTTTCTTCAATCTTCTCAAGTTGACCAAATAGCTTCTCCAACGTCATGGCTAAGTAGCCATTAAAGTATGTTTGTGAATCCTTGTGCACAAACTTGGTTTTCCCTCCATTCTCTATATTAAGTCTCTCCATGGATGGAATCAAATCTCTATTCTCTCTCAAAAGTATAGTTTTAGGTCGGAAATTGATGGCTTGATGTTTGGGGACGAAGAAGTAGTGATTTATAAGGATTTGAGTGGGTAAAAATTGTAATTGGGTGGTTTTTCCACGATACAGAACTGTGGCGCCTAGGCACCAACTTTGGCGCTTAGGCACCCAAATTTTAGATGTCAGGCGCTTAGGCGCCAGATTCCTGAAATTCACATGTTCTCCCTTCGTCAAATTTTCATAAGTTTTATACCAAATAGGGGTCTAAATATATGGATCAAAAGATATGTAACTAAGTGAGGTCACATATAAAGCACTCTCAATATCAAAAGAAATCAAATCGTACTATGTGTTGCCTCACACAAGGTGCTTGGTTTAACGTTGTCAGCCCGACATAACCAATTGGTTTATTCCAAATGGGTTAAATATAGCACATCCTTAAAAGATGGCAAACTTCCTCCAATATAGGGCTTCAATATTTGTCCATTTACTTTAATTATAGAATTTGTTTTCTAATCTATTATATTCACAGCTCCATAAGGATAAACTTTCTTAACAAAAAAAGGCCCTATCCATTTTGATCTCAATTTTCTTGGAAATAATTTAAATATGAAATTGTATAGTAAAACTTCTTGTCCAGACTTAAAATTCTTTCTTAATATTCTTTTATCATGCAGCTTGTTCATCTTCTCTTTATAGATTCTATCACTTTCATATGAATCATTTATAATTTCTTCATGTTCAATCAATTGCAATAATCGTTTATCTCCAGCATCACTTAATTTATTTTTAAACTCTTTAATCGCCCAATAAGCTTTATGCCCCAATTCAACAGGTAAATGAAAAGGTTTTCCATAGATGAGTCTATATGGTGACATCCCAATAAAGGTTTTATAAGTAGTCCTATAAGCCCATAAAGCATCATCGAGTCTATCAGCCCAATTAGTTCGTTTTGGGTTAACTGTTTTCTCTAAAATTCTTTTGATCTCCCGATTCAAAACATCAGCTAATCCACTAGTTTTGGGATGATAAGCTGTTGAAATTCTATGTTTAATCCCAAATTTACTCAGTAATCTCTGAATCATAAAATTCTTTAAGTGACTTCCCCCATCAGTGATAATTATCGCGGCATTCCGAAAATAGTAAAAAATATTTTCAGTTAAAAAATTTTCAACACTTTTGGCATCATAATGAATTAAAGCTTTTACTTCAATCCATTTTGAAACATAATCAACAGCCAATAGCATAAAACTTTTTCCTGAAGAAGGCACATATGGTCCCATGAAATATAAACCCCAGACATAAAAATTTCCACTTCCAACCTAAAATTTTGAGGCATTTCATCTCTCCTAGAAAAATAGCCCATATGTTGAGATCGATCACAGGATTTAACAAAACTATGAACATCCTTAAATAATGTAGACCAATAAAATCTGGATTGTAAAATTTTAAAAGCAGTTTTATCAATTATGAAATGCCCGTCAAATTTAGATTTGTGGCATTTTTGAATAATCTCGTAAGTTTCTTCATTAGAAACACATCTTCATTTAATAAAATAAAATTTCACATCATGTAAGGGGTCTATACAGTGTTTAAACAGAAAGTGGTTATACTAAAATGAAAATTTCACATCATGTAAGAATTTATTTTTCTGTTGATGATCTAATCCATATGGTATAATGTTACTAGCTAAATAATTAACTATATCAACATACCATGGAATTAATCCATCAGAAATAGTAAAAAGTTGTTCATTAGGAAAATATTTATTTATTTCTTCCTAATCATTCATTTCCTTATTATTTTCAATTCTTAATAGATGATCAGCGATTTGATTATCAGACCCTTTTCTATCAACTATTTGAAAGTTAATTTTTTGCAAAAGAAGGATCCAACAAATCAATCTAGGTTTAGCTTCTTTTTTTTTCATCAAATATTTAATAGCAGAATAATTTGTATGCACTATACATTTATTACCAAGTAAATATGATTGAAATTTTTCAAAGACATATTCTATAGCTAATAACTCCTTTTCAGTAGTAATAAAATTAATTAGAGCTTCATTAAGAGTTTTATTGGCATAATATATAACCTTAAACATCTTATCATATCTTTGTCCTAAAGCTGCCCACATAGCATAATCACTCGCATCACACATTAATTCAAATGGCTTTTCCCAATTAGGTGCAACTATGTTTGGTGTTGTGATTAACTTTTCTTTTAATAAGGTAAAGGCATTTAAGCAATTTTCATCAAATTCAAATTTTGTATCTTTTTCTAAAAGATGGAATAAAGGTTTAGTAATCTTGGAAAAGTCTTTAAAATATATTCGAAAGAATCCAGCATGTCCAAGAAAACTTTTTATACCTGTTACAGAAGTTTGGGGTTTTAATCCAGCAATAATTTGGATTTTTGCTAGATCAACTTCCATTCCTTTTTTAGAAATTTTATGACCAAGTATAATTCCTTTTGTGACCATAAATTGATACTTCTCCCAATTCAGAACTAAATTAGTTTCTTGAAAGTGCTTTAACACTTTAGTCAAATTATGTAAGCAAGAATCAAAAGAAGTTCCAAATACAGAGAAATCGCCCATAAAAATTTCAATTTCTTTTTTAATTAAGTCAGAAAAAATAGCTATTATACACCTTTGAAAAGCAGTAGGTGCATTACATAACCCAAAATGCATTCTTCGAAAAGTAATGTTTTATAAGGGCTTGTAAACGTAGTCTTTTCTTGGTCCTTAGGAGTTATAAGCATTTGATGATAACCAGAATATCCATCTAAAAAGCAAAAATATGAATATCCTGCTAATCTATCCAGCATTTGATCTAAGAATGGAAGAGCAAAATGACATTTTCTGGTGGCAGCATTTAGTTTTATGTAATCAATACAGATTAGCCAACCACCCACTTGTTTTGTAGGAATTAATTCATTATTTTCATTTTCAACAATAGTCACTCCTCCTTTCTTTGGAACGTAATGAATGGGACTAACCCAAGGACTATCAGATATTGGATAAATAATTCCAGTGTCTAACCATTTCAACATTTCTTTCTTAATAACATCTTTCATAATTTGGTTTAATCTCCTTTGAGGTTCAATATTGGGTTTACTGTCATCTTCCAATAATATTCTGTGCATACAAACTGATGGGCTAATTACTTTAATATCTGTTTTTTTCAATCCAAAAGCTTTCTTATACAGTTTTAACACTTTAATCAATTTTATCTCTTGTTCTGTAGTTAATTCAGAAGATATAATAATAGGTAAAGTCAATGAATTCCCTAAAAAGGCATACTTTAAATGAGAGGGTAATTCCTTCAATTTCAATTTAGAAGCCTTTTCAATTGATGGTTTGAATTCATTACCTTTAGTTGTATCCAATATTTCCCAATTTTCATTAATATAATCAATATCTTTTATATCTTCCTTAGAATCATTTTCATCACTTAAATCTTCAGGGTCTAAAAACTCTTCTTTTTAGAAATGATCTGACATTTTTCTTGATAATTTTGTGTTAAAATGAAGTCAAAGACATCCATTCTGTAACACTTCTCCTTGTTAGGATACCTCATTGATTTAAGAACATTAAATGTTACTTCTTGATCATTAACCCTCATGTTTAACTCTCCTTTTTGTACGTCTATCATAGCACGTCCAGTAGAAAGAAAAACACATCCTAAAATAACAGGAATCTCTTCATCTTCTTCCAAATCTAGAATTATATAATCTACAGGGAAAATGAATTTATCCACCTTTACCAACATCTTCTATCATTCCTCTCGGATGAGTAGTAGATCGATAAGCTAATTGCAAGGTTATAGTTGTAGGAGATAATTCTCCTAAATCTAACCTCCTAAAGATGGATAAAGGCATGAGGTTAATACTCGCTCCTAAATCGCATAAGGCTTTTCCATGAAATTTGCCTCCTATAGCACAAGGTATAGTAAAACTTCTAGGATCTTTAAGCTTTTAAGGTAGCTTTTTCTGAATAATTGCACTGCATTCTTTGCATAGTGCAACAGTTTCAATAGCTTAAATTTTTTTTTATTAAGAATATCTTTCATAAATTTAGCATACTGATCCCCGATAAATATATGTGTGCCAAAAACTTGACTCCACACTGAATATATGTGCTTACGATTAGATATGAAATTATAATTTTATAATATGGGATACTTGATGGGAGTCGCAGGATTTTATATATTGCAATAACTTATGAACTCAAATCAATATATTTAATAATGATTTTATAAAGTCCAAACATTCAACACAAGTACACGTATCATGTTAAGTAATACAGGGCTCTAATAGAGTCCTGGTTATCGATCCCACAGGGAAGGCACGATTCTTACAATACATAACGTAATACTGAAATCCAATACTCAATTTACAATTGAAGTTTAAGTTTACTTCTACTAACAAGATGCTAAAAACAGTAACAATTAAGTAAACTACAATTACTTCTAATATCTTTAAAACATAATTAACAAACTGACACACACTAGGCTATGTATTTGAAAGATTTTAATATATAAGAAAATATTCATTCCTCTTGCAATGAGTATATGATGTGTGAATGATATGGAATGATTATTTACTGTATTGTGCCAAATAGGAGCATAAATGTTTCTTTACCCTCAAAAGAGTACCCCATCCTCCAAGCAGGAAAAGAACATTGACACATCCTAAGTTTAGTCGCTAAATCTAAGGCTAGGCTGGGAGGATACCGACTGTAACTACGGAGTTCCCACTCACCCTTCACCTGAAGGGTAACCTTCGAGTTTAGTTACTAATCTTAGGACCAAATTGGGGATCTCAGCCTGTCACCCTGAAACCTCCAATTTGAAGTCCATCAAAATATATTTCCCTATTTATTTGCACTCAATTCCCATGAACTATGTATTTCATCCATGGACATTGAATGGATTCTTCATTTATTTTGTAGGACACTAAATCCTTTCAAAGTTAATGTTCAACAATATATTTTAACAATTCAATTGGCTAGATCAAAAAGTAAATTATGTTTGAAATGAAAAACCATCACAATTTCTTCAATACTTTAAAAGCACTTCAAATCCACATCATCACATCATCACATCTCTATGCAAAAAAAAAGACTAAGGAGACTACTAAGAATTCATAGAGAAGACGCAATAAAAGATGGATTTTTTATATAAAAGAAAAGTTATACAAACCACAAAAGCAAATACAACTTATGTCTTTCTCTTCCCCAATGCAAATCCCTTGAAGTTCCTTTGAATCCTTTTCTCTCTTTTTTGCAACACTCAATTCCCTCTTTAGAATGGAAAGAATGAAGCAAAAACTCACTTTACTCCTCCTTCACTCCTTAGAGAAGAATCCCTCTCAAATTCTCACTTCTACACTAACTCTTCTAAGCTCTAACACTCAACACACACTCTCCTTCTCTGAAACCACACTAGAACTTCAGAGCGCTCCACATTTTTCATCCAAAAATAGTTACTTATAAGTTAGAGACGAAATCTAAGAGTTTCCTTAAGCATCCTATCAAAAAATTGCCAAAACTCTTCAAATTTGAATTGCACCGACATTGGGCGTCGGCGGCATTCTATCGTCCGAATATTTTCTGGGCTCTCGAGAAAATGGAGTCGGTGGCGTCCATTCTGGCGCCGGCGTCGCCAGAAACTATTTTCCTCCATTTTGCTCATCCTTGCTCTGAATTCGTTCCTTTTCGCTTCTTTTCACTCCAATCACCTAAAATCATCATACCCGCAATAAATCATGAAAAATACCTTTCTTTAAAGTGAAATATCACAAAAAATGTGTAAAATTATATAGCAAAAATAGTATATATTTTTTGTGCATCAAAACTACGCAAGTATACGTATCGTTTATCAAGTAATATAGGACTTTCTGATTAAGCCCGAGATATCGAACCCACAGGGAAATGTAAAAACTTTTTAAAGAAATAAGAAAATTATATTTTTACTTTTTAAATGACTTTTGAAAGTATGTTTTGATTTGTAAAGTTTGAAAGTTGTTTTTGGTATTTTTGATAAAAAGCTAAGCATAAAATGAAAATTATCAGAACTTTAACATGCGGTATAAAACACTAGGAAATAAAATATCTTTTTCATTCTCTTATAAAGTGGTAATAATTATGAAAGTATTGTTATGGAAGTATTTAAATGTGTTGTGACAAATAGGAGCAAATGTATTCTTTACCCTTACTTGGTTCTATAAAGAACATTGGTTAATTTGAAATTTTAAAATTTTGAACATGGTTAGGTAAAGAAGATACCAGCTTTCACTCCAGAGTTCCCTCGATTCCCTCCACCTAGGGGCTAACTTCTCATAAAAAAATTTAAAATATCAAACCAAATTAGGGGGCTTTAGCCTGCCACTCTAAAGACCTCTAATTTTACTCCCCATTAAAAACACATCTCCTAATATATTTGCATTCAGTTATATGGACTACAATTCTCACCCATATAATTGAATGTGATTTTTACCAATTGATGTTTGAGACAATACCGCATTGGATCTTACATAATCTCACAAAAAATTTTAACATCTTAACTGGCTAAATTAAGAAGTAAATTAAGTTCATGAAATTAAATCTTCAAAACTTATTCCAACTTTAAACATTTATACATTCCACAACAATCCTATATAAATTAATTACTTCTTCAATTAAGAAAGAAAAAGATAAAGAAAACTACTTAGAATTCATGGAGAAAACACAAGCACACCTTGATTTGAAAATATAAATTATAAAGAACACACAACAAGAAAAACTAAATATGAAAACAGAAATAAACACTTATCAGAAAATCCTCTCCACAAGACTCCAGAAGTTCCTTTGAAACTTGACTTTCCACAGGACAACTCTACAGAGGTTGGCGCCCAACTCTGTTGACTCCAACTCTGACTTTAGACTTCAATAAAAACTAGATAAATGGATTAAAGAAAATTTGTGGAAAGAAGGTTTCACACCAACCCTTTCCCTCTAAAACTAAACTAACTAGCTCTAAACAAAAAAAGACTGAAAGTAAAACACTTTGAAACTAGAAGATAAAACTGAAAACTAGAAGAGTAGTCCTACACACACACAAACCAAAAAGTCTCTCATGACATAATTTTAATAATAATCTAAAAGGTGCCTTAGTTTCTCTTCAAATCAAGTCCAGATTCAATGTATCCACCAAAAGATGCAACCCTTACTTCAAATTTGCCGCCCATGGGAAGTTAAGGAAGTCACCACCAAAGTTGCTTCAAACACCCCTTGAAATTGGCGCAAAAAATGAACAAAATTCAATTTTTAACTGTGGCGGCTAAGCACCGATAAGGCGGTGCTTAACCGCCAAAGTTCATTTTTTCATTTTTTCATTTTTTTTGCTCCAAATTTGATCCATTTTTGCTCATTTCATCATAATCATTTATTTTCATCATACCTGTAAGAAAAACACAAAAAACCTTCCATTAAAGTGCAATATCATCAAAAATAGGTATAAAAATGTGCATAAAAACACTATATATTTTAGGTTTATCAAAATCCTCCAAACATAAAATATTACTTATCCTCAAGTGACTCTTAATCACATAGAAAATTTTAGCATGCAAATTATGTAATGAGTTTCTTAGGAAGATAACAAAATTTTGTTCTAGAAATGAAATAATCCAATTTAGAAAAAATTTCAGTAATTAAGACCAACTTAAAGTTTAGAAAGTTCTTAAGTAAAGGATAATGTAAAATATAGTTTTCTATCTAATTCAGAAATACTTATAGATTCTCAAAATATAGGATTTACACATTTATTTTTCTCACTTAAAAATCTTTATTTGAAAAAAAATTTACTTACTATATTATAAACTTAAGCTTTAGATTTTATCAAAACTTATATCATAAACTTAGGTATGCAACCAATTTTTTATCATGCTTAAATCTTCAAGCTTCTCCTTCCTTTTCACATACTATTTTTTTACTTTTTTTTTCTTCTTCTCTTTTTCTTTTCTTTTCATTTCTTTTTTGTTTATAAAGCAAGGATTACTGTATCTGGATAGGCCATTAATGATTTTGAATTCTTCCCTTCCATTTAAAATAAAGGTCCGATATACATCTTTCACTTAAAAATCATAATAATAGTATTTGAAAATTTTTCCTCAATAAAAGAAATTTAAGCTTTGAGAAATAAAAGTCAAAACTTCTATTTATCCAAAATACAACATTTCTTACTAAAGATAGTTGAGCTATATTTAACACTTCTTTACTAAGAAAATTTTAACTTTTAAGTTTTCATTGTTACTATAAATTGTAAATAAATTCTCTTATTCATTTCTATATTCAAAATTTTGTTACCATAATATAACTTCATATACATAATTGTTTTCAATCAAAAATCAAATTAATTTTAAGTATTCTTGAGAACAAATAAAATTTTAGTTTTTTGAAAATTTTTCTGTTTTAAAAATTCGAACCCACCCCCACCCCCCCCCCGGCCCCCGAACTTTAATTTTTAGTTAAGATAAAACATTTAAGCATAAGAAATGATACATGGGTGAAAATTAAAAACTAACATAACATGCTTGCAAGAATCATAATATCCTAAATATGCAAGTATAACAATTTAAAAATAAGAGTAAAAAGAAATCAAATTCAAAATTTTCAGTTTCTAATTAAATAGAAATTTTAAATTTTCAAAGGACTTCTAAAATAGTGGAGGTTTTCAAAGCAAATACACACCAACTGAAAAAAACGGAAATCATACCAATACTAGATAACAAATGGTAGTAGTAGATTTTGAAAAGTTTTTAAACATGCAATTTTTAAATAATAGTTTTTAATAGTGTTCCATATTCTCCTTACAATTTTGGATTTAAAGTACACACTTAAAAAAACTCTGACGCAACATACACATTAAAACATTTACTACTACACATATATCACACAAAACAACATATAGAATATCAATCCAATAAAGATACATTTGAATATGTAAAAATAGTCCAATTATAATCAGCATACTTCCAGAGATCACATCACAAGCACAATATCAAAATAAAACACAAACACAACATACATCAGTACATCAACAAAAACTCAGTAACACATAAAAAATAAATAACAATTCCACTAATCATCTTCATCATCATCATCATCTTGCTCGTTCCAATCTCTAGATGGCACATAAGGTATATAGGTTAGATGAGGGGGCATCTCAGCACTCATATCACCTCTAATCAATCTATCTAAATAATGCTGATAATTCTTCTCATATTCAACATGCTTTACAATACACTTTTCCATATTATCCATCTTACCATCCATGTCTCTAATATGCTTACGAGTAAGACTCACCTTCTTCAAATCTTTCTTAACAAACCAGTCTGTGCATCACTAGATGATGAAGCTCTTGAAGTAGTAGCATAGGAAGTAGAAGCAGCAGAAGCAGAAGGAAAAGAAATAGAAGCCCTACCAAATCCTCCTCTCTAGCCAAACTCTTAATGTACAGTGTAAGCTCCAATGTTTACATTGGTAATTGGTTTCAAAGGGTGAAGGACCCTTTCCCATGTTTCAAATTTCACTCCAGATCGCTCACATATTGAATGAATCAGGGAAGGAAATATCATACCTGCAGCAGTGGTAGATCTGGCACAATTCAAAATGTAATCATAAATTATTGCTCCAATATTTATAAGCTTCTCTTGCTGAACGCAATAGTTCAACACAGCTCTGTCCCTCGTAACTTCACTATTATGGCTTGAAGGCAACAACTTAGATGAGATAAAAAAAATGTCATGCTTTAGACGTGGCATTTAACTTAGAGGCCTGCAAATTGACTTTTCTATCATTAATGATCTTCCATAATCCTCTTCCATCAGTCAGAAATGTCATTATCTCATCTAAATCTCCCTCAGTAGGATGATAGTTAGAATAAAAACAAAACATATCAGAAGGCAGTTGATAAAAGACAATGACTACTACAGATGTAAAATGTACTTCTTGCCTTCTCACCATCACCATATTCTCTTCTGCTGTAGGTAAGTTCGCATAAAACTCTCTGACTACAGAAACAACAATAACAGCGGAGAAGCAATAGTAATCCTCCCAATTCCTTCTAGCAATCATCTCTTCAATAACTTCTCCTGGCTTACTAAACACATTTTCAAGAACCAATATGTGACTGTAGCGCATCTACGTATCATTCCTCTGCCCTTGCACTAACAAACTTATCAGAATCAAATCTTGTAATTTCTCTCGAGCGCTTTAACTTTGGAGCCATCTCTAAAAATTCATGAATAATTCACCAAAAATTCCAAAATCAAACTAAACTTGCGAAATTAACTTCCAAAAGTAATTTCCACTAAATCCAAGCAAATTCTCCTCAAATTTTCACCATAAATAGTGATTTTAGAATTTTCTAATATGTACTCAAAATACATAGTGAAAATCAAAAAAATTTACTTAGGAGTAGTGCTCTAACCTTAAGGAATCCAAATCTAATAATTTTCGTTGAAATCGGCCCTCAAATGATCTAATATTTTGATGCCCTAGGCTCCTTTTCACAAAAATTAGAGGTTGAAGACGATAGGTAAGTTAAAAATGGTAATTTTTAGGTTTTTAACTGTTGAAACCAAATTTCGTGAACCGGAGCCTAAGAGCGAGGCCTTCGGTGCTTAGCCGCAAAATCTGGCGTGTAAGCGGCGACACTCTGGCGCTTAGCCGCTAGTGCCCAGGTTTTCACAACTAAGAAAATGCACTAAACCACTTAGTTAATCACCCTTATCCTTCTCAAAATAATTGTCTCTTCCCCATAAAGCACCAATACTCCAATTTTAAATTTTAATATCCATCGATTCCAATCAAGTTTCACACAAACACAAACTTATATTCATTAAAAACAAACTACACTTAGTACAAACTAAAAATTTATATCCAAACACTTTGGATGAAATTCCCTAAATATAAACGGACTCAATATCATAAAGACAGGTTTACATCACTATGATGTAACAATCACACATTAAAGTGCAACAGATCACAAATATAAAATATTAAACACTTAAAACATTCAAACACATCAAACATAAAATACTCAAAAAAATCCACAACATCAAACTAACATTTAATTCCATTCTCCAGTATGCAAAATATATCCAGAAAAACTATTATTTCCATTTGACCCTTCTGGAATATAAATCTGATAGAACAGGCGATGATTGAACACTCTTACATCTTATTCTTCTAACCACTTATTCTTCAGGAACATCGCTTTATCCGCTTCTTCCACATGACTTGTATGACTGAGTTGCATCTTGTGTTGTCATCGCATATGCTCTAAATGTGTGTTAGTTTCATTAATCTTTGCTTCGATTGAAGTCACTCTGGCTTCGATCTTTGCAATCATTTCTGCAATTTCTTGAATACTAACGGCGAGAAATCCATTGAATAACTCTTTAGCACTGACACTAATAAACTTACTCTTGTCAGAATCCTCCTCCTTCTTGATTTCATCCACCCAAGAAGACATGATGCACTCAAAACACTCTTCTTAAGACTCATCAATGAAAATAGGACTTGGGGCAAGTGTTTCTCTTACTCTAGGGCCTTTTTATAGACTTTTAGAAGGGCATAAACCGCCCTTAAATGTTTACAAACTCCAAAATAACTTCAAAAAACCACTTCTTCACGATTTAGGCTTCTAGAACCTCATTTATCACATGTTTCATAACTCCAGCGCCTAAGCGCCAACTAGGCGACACTTAGCCACCAGTGCTCAAATTAGCACAAGTCTGCCAATGTCCAAAATTTCATTTCGACTTTTCTAATTCATAAAATAAGGTCAAATAAATACTAATATAACACAAAAGCTCCAAAATATTACTACTAAAACATAAAACAAATCAAACAAAGCACACAAAGCAAACATAAAACAAAACACACCGATTACTATAGGTTGCCTCCCACAAAGCGCATGGTTTAACGTCATCAGCCTGACATACCCAGAACTCATTTTGAGTGACCCAACATCAGATTCTCATCAGATTTAAGTTGATCGATTGAAAAATAAAGTTTAAGTCTATGAACGTTATCTTTAAATATTTTTCCAGTCTTCAGATCTTGAATATCCACAGCTCCATAGGAATAAACTTTTATCACAATAAATGGACCCATCCACCTGGACTTAAGTTCTCCAGAAAAAATTCTCAATTTGGCATTATACAATAAAACTTTCTGTCCTGGCACAAGACTTTTAGTAAGAATCTTCCGATCATGCCATAACTTCATCTTTTCCTTATAAACCTTAGCATTTTCATAAGATTCATTCATTATCTCTTTAGGCTCATTTAATTGCAATAATTTCTTCTCAGCAGCATCTTTCTAATTATAATTGAACTCTTTAATAGCCCAATATGCTTTATGATCAAGTTCAATTGGCAAATGACAAGCTTTTCAAAAAATCAACCTATATGGGGACATTCCTATAGGGGTTCTGTAGGCAGTTCTATTGGCCCACAAAGCATAATCCAGTTTGATTGACCAATCCTTTCTGTTTGGATTAACAGTCTTTTCCATTATTCTTTTAATTTCATGATTGGATAATTTAACCAAACCACTTGTCTGACGATGATAAGCAGTAGCAATGCAATGATTTATATGATATTTCTTTGCTAATTTCTCAATAATCGCAATTTTAAAATGAGTTCCCCCATCAGTTATCATTACTCTTGGTATTCCAAATATGTAAAATATATTATTTCTTAAAATCTTTGCAACACTTTGAGCATCACATCATGGTAAAGCAATAGCTTCTATCCATTTTGAAACATAATCTACTGCTATCAAAATAAAAATATTTCCAAAAGATGGTGTAAAAGGACACATGAAATCTAATCCCCAAACATCAAATATTTCAACTTCCTACATATAATTGAGGTGAATCTCATTTCTTCTAGAAATATTGCCTACACGCTAACATCCATCCCAATTTTTAATATAAGAATTCACATCCTTAAAAATTATAGGCCAATAAAATCCATATTGTAATATTTTATATGCAGTTCTTTCAACTCCAAAATGTCTCCTATAATCAAAATCTTGACATTTTTGAATAATTTCATAACTCTCTTCCAAAGGTACACATCTTCGAATTGTAAGATCCTTTTCTTGTTTATAATATAATGGGTCATCCAAAAAATAAGTCTTAGCATCAGACAAAAATTTCTTATTTTCAGGGTATGTCAAACCATATGGTATAATATTACTGACAATAAAGTTTACTATGTCGGCATACCACGGAACATGCCACTCATTAACTGCAAATAATTTTTCATTAGGAAAATGTTCATTAATTTATTCAGCATCACAGAGAGATTTTTCATTTTCAAGCCTGGACAAATGATCAGCAATTTGATTATCGAAACCCTTCCTATCTACTAACTCAAATTAAATTCTTACAAAAGAAGAATCCATCTAATCAATCTCAGCTTCGCATCCTTCTTCTTCAATAAGTATTTGATAGTACAATGATCAGTATGCACCACACATTTAGTTCCAATTAAATATGATCGAAATTTATCAAAGGAAAATAATATAGCTAATAACTCTTTCTCAGTAGTAGTTTAATTAATTTGAGCATCATTAAGAGTTTTACTAGCATAATAAATAACTTTGAAAATTTTATCATATCCCTGACCCAAAACAACACCAATAGCATAATCACTAGCATCACACATTAATTCAAAAGGTTTTTCCCAATTTGGTAAAATTATAACAGGTGCAGTGATTGATTTTTCTTTTAATGTTTCAAAAGCTTTTAGGTAATCATCATGAAAATAAAAAATTGCATCCTTTTCCAGTAATTGGCATAAAGGTTTTGTAATCTTTGAAAAGTCTTTGATGTATCGCTTGTAGAATCTAGCATATCCTAAAAACTTCTAATTCCCCTTAAATTGGTCAGGCAAGATAAATTAGAGATAACTTGAATTTTTGCAGGATCTACCTCGAAACCTATTTCTAAAATCTGATGTCCCAATACAATTCCTCTTGCTACCAGAAATTGGCATTTTTCCCATTTAAGGACTAAATTAGTTTCTTCACAGCATTTTAGAAATTTAGATAAATGTTCTAAACATGATTAAAATGAAATTCCAAACACTGAAATTCATCCATAAAAACTTCAATCCTTTTTTGAATTAAATCACATAAAATAGACATCATACATCTTTGAAATGTAGCAGGGGCATTACATAAAACACAGGGCATTCTTCTAAAAGCAAACTACCATAAGGACTGGTAAACGTAGTTTTATCTTGATCCTTAGGAGCAATTTGAATTTGGTGGTAACCAGTATATCCATCCAAAAAGCAAAAGTATTTATGCCGAGCTAGTCTATCCAGCAGCTGATCTAGAAATGGGAGTGAAAAATGATCTTTCCTTGTGGCAAGATTTAATTTTCTATAATTAATGCATATTCACCACCATGTAACTTGTCTTGCTGGAATCATTTCATTCTTTTCATTAACAGTCACAGTTACTCCTTCTTTCTTAGGAACACATAGAATAGGACTAATCCATGCACTATCTGAAATAGGGTATATAATTCCAGCATCCAACCACTTCAAAATTTCTTTCTTAACAACATCTTTCATGATAGGATTTAATCTCATTTGGGGATCAGCCTGCGGTTTGCAATTATCTTCCATAAGAATTTTGTGCATACAAATTGAAGGACTGATTCCTTTAATATCAACTATCGTCCATTCAAAGGCTTTTTTGTACTTCTTCAAAATTTTAAGAAAACGCCTCTTCTTCTTTTTCAACCAATTAAGAAGAAATTATAACTGGCAAGGTTGAGGATTCACCCAGAAAAATATACATCAAATGATCAGGAAAAATTTTTAACTCAAGTTCAGGAGGTTTTTCAATTGATGGATCATAAGATTCATCATTTTCGGTCAGATCCAACAATTCAAAATTTTCATGAACATTATTTAATTCATCCTTTTGAAAATCTTCAGAATGATGTAACTTCTCTTCTTGCTTATGTTCTAATTCTTCTCTTTCAGGTTTTTCTTCATAAGTTGACTTGAAATGACATTTCCTCAAATATCTGATAACATCCATCCTAAAACATTCATCATCTTTACCTATTGCAGGATATTTCATCGATTTCGAAATATTGAATGTAATAGTTTGATCATTTACCCTCATCATTAATTCCCTTTTTTTCACATCTATCATTGCTCTGCCTGTGGCTAGGACAGGTCTTCCCAAAATGATGGTATCTCTTTATCTTCCTCCATACCAAGTATAATGAAATCAACAGAAAGGATAAATTGATCCACTTTAACCAAAACATCTTCTATAACTCCTTTTGGATATGTGATTGAACAATTTGCTAATTGCAGAGTTACAGTAGTTGGGGTTATTTCTCTTAATCCTAGTCTTTTGAATATTGATAGAGCCATAAGGTTAATGCTTACAATCAAATCACATAAAGCTTTTCCATAAAATCTGTCTCCGATTGCACATGAAATTGTGAAACTAGCAGGATCTTTAAGCTTTTTAGGAAGCTTCTTCTGAATTATTACACTACACTCCTCACTAAGTGAAACTGTTTCATTATCTTAAAACTTCAACTTTTTGTTGAGAATATCCTTCATAAATTTCACATAGCTCGACATTTGTTCTAACGCTTCAGTAAATGGAATATTAAAGGTAAGAATTTTAAATATCTCCAAGAATTTTGAAAATTTCTTATCTAACTTTTGTTGATGAAGTCTCTGAGGAAATGGAGGTGGTGGCTTTTCTGAATCAACCTCTGTTGGAGAAATTTGTTTTTCCAAACCTTTCGGACTGTCCTCTTTTAGTTTATCATTCTCTTCTTTCTCTACTTCAGTTTCTTTCTGAACTCTACTTTCCAACTCTTTTCCACTTCTCAGTTGAATTGCTTTTACATGCTCTTTATTCTTATCTCTTGGATTCACTTCAGTATTACTTGGAAGCATTCCTTGGGATCTATTACTTAATGGATTTACAATTTGCCTTATTTAATTTTCAATATTTCTGATGGTTGCTCTTTGAATTTGCAATTGATTTCCCATATGTGACACCACCTCTTCAATAGACAACTTCTTCTCCTTTAATTGTAAAGCATTGTTAAAACCTGGAGAATAGGTTAGTCTATAATTATTATTTCCATGGTTGTTCTAATTCCCTAATGGGTTTACTTGGTGGTTCCCCCATTGTTGATTAATACCACCCTGATTATTAGTATTCCAGTTAAAGTTTTGGATGATTCTTCCAACCTGTGTTATAATAATTGGAATATGGGTTATTAGGCTTGCTTATAACATTCAAAGTTTCTAGTGAAGAATAAGAATCAACCATTTAGCCTAATGAATTTTCTTCAATCATGGAATTTGGGTGAGATAAATTCATCCCAAATTAGTTTATCTTCCTTAAAATTGCAGCAACTTAAATTGCTAACATTGCAATAGCATCATTGCCATGAACACTAGCTACTTTTTTAGGATTTAACATTTCAAAAGGCCATAGAAAATTATTTGTAGTCATTTCTTCAATTAAAACATAAGCATCAGAAAAATTTTTAGTCATTAATGATCCACCAGCAGCAGCGTCGATAATTGATCTAAGAGATCCAACTAATCCATTGTAAAAGGTTTGAATTATTAACCAATCTGTTATCGAATGATGTGGACATTTCCTAAGGAGATATTTAAATCTTTTTCATGCTTCATATATTTATTAACCTTCAAACTGACAAAAATATGCAATATCATTTCTCAACTTCACAGTCTTCGATGGTGGAAAATATTTAGTAAAGAATTTTTATGCTAAATCACCCCAATTTCTGATAGATCCAGGTGCTAACGAATTTAACCATATCTTAGCTTTATCCCTTAATGAGAAAGGAAAAAGTCTAAGTCTGATAGCATCATCCAAAACACCATCATATTTAAAAGTAGTACACAACTCTAGAACATTAGCAAGATGCAAATTAGGATCTTCAGTTGTTGCTCCCCCAAACTGATTATTAGACACCATTTTGATAATATCAGGTTTAAGTTCAAAGGAAATAGCAGCTACAGCAGGGTGTTGAAAACTACGATGAAGTTCAACCGCTGTAGGGTTAGCATAATCTCTTAAAGGTCAGAATTTTTGATGGATGCCAACATTTTGTATTTGATGATTTGCCATTTCTTGAATATTTTTATCATTTTCAGAATTTTTAATTTTTTTGATTTTTCTGATAGTTTTTTCTAATTCAGAATCGTAAGGCACAAGTCCCTCAGAACCTGAACTATGCATGCAATAATAAAATAAAACAAAACACACTAACAAAAACCAAAAAAAAGTAAAAATTTAAATTTTTCTTAATTTTCTTTAAAAATGCAGTTTTAATCAATTTTCCCAGCAATAGCACCAAAAACTTGATCCCCGATAAATATATGTGCACCAAAAACTAGTCTCCACACCAAATATATGTGCTTACCATTAGATATGAAAATTATAATTTTATAATATGGGATACTACGCAAGTATATGTATCATTTACCTAGTAATATAGGACTTTCTGATTAGGCCCCGAGATATCAAACCCACATGGAAATGTAAAAACTTTTTAAAGAAATAAGAAAATTATATTTTTAATTTTTAAATGACTTTTGAAAGTATGTTTTGATTTGCAAATTTTGAAAGTTGTTTTTGGTATTTTTGATAAAAAGCTAAGAAGGAAATGAAAATTATCAGAACTTTAAAATGCGGTATAAAACACTAGGAAATAAAAAATCTTTTTCTTTCTCTTATAAAGCGGTAATAATTATGAAAGTATTGTTGTGGAAGTATTTAAATGCGTTGTGACAAATAGGAGCAAATGTATTCTTTACCCATACTTGGTTCTATAAAGAACATTGGTTAATTTGAAATTTTAAAATTTTGAACAAGGTTAGGCAGGGAGGATATTAGCTTTCACTCTAGAATTCCCTCGATTCCCTCCACCTGGGGCTAACTTCTCATAACAAAATTTAAAATATCAAACCAAATTAGGGGCCTTTAGCCTGGCACTCTAAAGACCTTTAATTTTACTCCCAATTAAAAACATATCTCCTAATATATTTGCATTTAATTATATGGACTATAATTCTCACCCAAATAATTACATGTGATTTTTATCAATTGTTGCTTGAGATAGTACTGCATTGGATCTTACATAATCTCATGACAAATTTTAACATCTTAACTAGCCAAATTAAGAAGTAATTTAAGTTTATGAAATTAAATCTTCACAACTTATTCCAACTTTAAAAACTTATGCATTCCACAATTAAATACTTCTTCATTTAAGATAGAAAATGATAACGAAAACTACTCAGAATTCATGGAGAAAACACAAGAACACATTGATTTGAAATTAGAAATCATAAAGAAAACACAAAAAGAAAATCTAAATATGAAAATAAAAATAAATACTTATATGGAAATCCTCTCCACAAGCCTCTGGAAGTTCCTTTGAAACTTGACTTTCCACGGTACAACTCTACAGAGGTTGGCGGCCAACTCTGTTTACTCCAACTCTAACTTTAAACTTCAATAAAAACTAGATAAATTGATGAAAGAAAATTGGTGGAAAGAAGGTTTCACACTAACCCTTTTTCCTCTAAAACTAAACTAACTAACTCTAAACAATACATGATTGAAAGTAAAACTTTTTGAAACTAGAAGATAAAACTGAAAACTAGAAGAGTAGACCTACACACACGCGCACTTAACACACACAAACCAAAAAGACTCTCATGACATAATTTTAATAATAATCCAAAATGTGCCTTGGTGTCTCTTTAAATCATGTCCAGATTCAACGTATCCAACAAAAGATGCTTCCCTTCATTAAAAATTTTCCACCCATGAGAAGTTAAGGAAGTCACCACCAAAAGTTGCTTCAAACACCCCTTGAAATTGGCGCTAAAAATGAAGAAAATTCAATTTTTAACTATGGAGGCTAAGCGCCGACAGGTGGCGCTTAGCCACCAAAGTCTAATTTTTCATTTTTTTAATTTTTTTGCTCCAAATTTGATCCAATTTTGCTCATTTTCATCATAATCACTTATTTTTATCATGTCTGCAAGAAAAACACAAAATACCTTCCATTAAAGTGCAATATGATAAAAAATAGGTATAAAAATATGCATAAAAACACTATATATTTTAGGTGTATCACATACATTGGCATTTGTTCCAAAGCATCAGCAAATAGGATATTAATGGTAAGCTTTTTAAATATCTAAAAAATTTCAAAAAATTTTTATCCAATTTCTACTATTTCAGTTGTTGTGGAAATGGGGGTGGAGGTTTTTCAAATTCATCTTGAGATAGAAATTGTTTTTTTTTTTTTTTCATGGATTATTTCCTTAGGATTCTCAACTTCTATCACTTTAGTCTCTTTTTGAAATTTATTTTTCTTTCAATCCCTTAATTCTTTTTCATTTCTAAGTAATACAGCTTTAATTTACTCTTGATCTTTTCCATTTTCTCTTGGATTTACTTCAACAGTAATTGGAAGTGTTCCTTGTGGTCTGTTGTTAAATGCATTTGTAATTTGCCCCATTTGATTCTCGGTATTTCTTATCACAGCATTTTGACTTTGTAACTGACTACCCATTTGTAAAATTAATTCTTCTATAGACAATTTCTTTTCCTTAAATTGTTGGTTATTAAAACCAGGAGTATAAGTTGGTCGAAAGTTAGAATTATCTTGATTATACCAATTTTCAATTGGGTTAGGTTGGTTATTATTCCATTGTGGATTTGCATTATTCCAATTTAAGTTAGGGTGATTTTTCCAACCTCGATTATAGTAATTAGAATATGGGTTATTAGTTTTGTTAGCGATAGCTTGCAATGTCTCTAAGGTTTGAGATTCATCAGTACTTCCTGAATTATCATTACTAAAATGTTATAATTGAGACAAATTATCCAATTTCTTAGGTATTGAAGCAACTTGAGATACTAAAATAGAAAATACTTCATTTTCTTGAATACCGGCCACTCTTTCAGTATTTACTCTATCCGAAGGCCATTGAAATTTATTAGTTTTCATTTCTTCTATTAAAGCATAAGCTACATTAAATGACAACCATTAAGGAACCACCAGTAGCAGCATCTATAATAGATCTTAGAGAACCTATTAATCCATTATAAAATGTTTCTATAATTAACCAGTCTGGTTAAGCATGATGTGGGCACTTCCTAAGAAGTTCTTTAAATTGTTCTCATGCTTCATAAATAGTTTCTCCTTCAAATTGAGTAAATGAGGTTATATCATTTATAAGTTTTGCAGTTTTTTATGGCAGAAAATACTTAGCTAGAAATTTTTAAGCCATTTCTCCCCAAGTTTTAATAGATCTTGTTGCTAACGAATTTAGCCACACCTTAGCCTTATCCCTTAAAGAAGAAGGATAAAGTCTAAGTCTAATAGCATCATCAGAAACATTATCATACTTGAAAGTAGCACAAAGTTCTAGAAAACTAGCAATGTGTAAATTAGGATATTCAGTAGGAGATCCTCCAAACTGATTATTTTGAACCGTTTGTATAATTTCAGGTTTAAGTTCAAACGAGTTTGCTGCTACAACACGGATTTCAATGCTTAAATGAATTTCATCATCCGTAGGGTTAGCATATTCTCTTAAGGGTCTTTGTAAATTTTGATGATCATTTTCTGTAATATTTTGTTCCATATTATTCCAAGGTATATTAGCCATTTCTTGCAAATTATGAATTTTTTTTCTTTTTAAATTTTTCTTTCAGTGCGTTCTAATTTAGAATTATAGGGTATTAATCCTTCGGATCCTGAACTTCGTATAAAAGAAATTAGAAAATATTATTAATTAATAATAAAATAAAAATATACTTTAAAATGAATATATATATATATTATAAAAAAATTTATCTTTCTTCTTTAATTAATTTTTAGTGCAATCCCCGGCAATGACGCCAAAAACATGAACCGACCGCAATTACACAAATAAATTAGCTTATAAAATTATGGCCAAACTTGACCCCAAATCAGATTAAGCGGCTAATGTACGATAATTAAAGATTAATTTTTTTGTAAATAAATATAAATCATGCGCTAGGTGTACTACGCAAGTATACGTATCGTTTCAAGTAATATAGGGCTTTCTTTTTAAAAACCCCAGATATTGATCCCACGGGGAAGGCTAAGTACAAAAATTAAGAAAGAAAGAAGAAACTCTATTTAAAAACTAACCAACTAATAATTAATAATATACATGTTATTAAAGTATCAATTGTAAATAAGATCATAATTTAAGTGCTTTAACACAATAAATAAAGATTCTTTCCCCATGCAAAATATTTCATGATTAGTAAATATCTAAATTAGTTTGAGAACTTTGAGAATAAGGTATTATGACAAATAAGAGCATATATATTCTTTACCTTCTGGTCAAGTGTATAAAGAACATTGGCTAGTTTTAGAAGATTGGATCAGGATGTATTGTTAGTAGTAAGGGACGAATATCTAGACTCTCACTTCTAGATTCCCTTCCCCCCCAAGGGTGCCTATGGTCACGCCTACTAGTGACCCGTCACCTCCTCTTAAACCAAATTAATAGAATTTAGCCTGTCACTCTAAAAACATATTTAATTCTATGCCCTTCAAAGATTATCTCCCTATCTATTTGCACCTCCCCCTTCAAGGATTTACCATCTACCTTTCCAAGGGAAATGTGATACTTACAAGTTATGAAATCTTAGCCCACGGTCAGATCTTAAGAATTCTCTACAGATTTTAACATTACATGTAATCAAGTTGCAGTGTAAATGAAGATCAAGTAAAGTGTCACAACAAATTATGGATGATGAAAAATAAGTGTTCAAAACTAAATTAAATCCTTATCTAAATCATTTAATATTCGAAGGGAGAAAGAGAAGAAGACTACTCAGAAAGTAGAAGGATTCACACCACAAAGCATATTTATATAATTCAAATTCAAAGTACAAAACTTAAGAACCAAATTATAAATACTTATCTGGAATGATATCCAAAAAACCTTTGAAGTTCCTCTAACTCAGACTGACTTTTATAAGACTCCAACTCCAACAATCACACTAAAAACACTCTAAACACTCACTAAAAAGATATATAACACTACACACTCTTTAATTTAATGAGATTGCACACCTCTTTCACTTCTATAACACCTACACACTCCAAACGACCACCCCTTTATTGTAGAATCGTCCTATATTTATAGAGCTTCAAAAATGACCAAAGGTTGCTTCAGGCACCTCTTCAAAATTCATCCAAATTTGTTGAATATTCTAGAAAGTGACTGTGGCACCTGGGTGCCATTTCTGGCGATTAGGCGCCAGTCTCCTATGCGAATGGACGCATCACTTTAGCTTTTGAATCACACCTCTTCGTTGAATAACTAATTCCTTGTGTCTATATTTATTGCATATTGTTTATAACATATAGGAATTTGACCATATACTTCTAGATTGCTTCTGAGTCATCAATAACCATCACAAAACTGTCCAAGAGTTCTCTAGATTTCTCTGCTGAGTCCGGCGCCTGGGCACCTGATCGGGCGCTTGGGTGCCAGATCAACCCTTTTTTCTTCTTTTCTTCACTTGGCTCATTTTTACTCCTTTTACTCCTTTTTTGACTCTTTTTCTTCACGAACTTATTTTCTTATACCTCCAATAGAAAACATAAGAAATATGTTTCATTAAAGCGTAATATCCTTAAAATATTAGTTAAAAATGATATAAAAATTTAGGTAATTTTAAGGTGGATCAAAAGGCAAGTTTGAACTATCAAGTTCAAAAGGATGAGACTTACACTAAGATGATAGTATGTCATGTAAAAGTCCCAGAAGTAGGGATTTAATAATCTTGAAAAGGTGGTTTACCAAGATAGCGGGGGTTGGAGAGTTTGAAAATGTATGGTAATTAATTTCTATTAATCAGTTGAGGTCAAAATATAATTTATGTAATTCTTGATTTGATCGCTTGAGGTGACTGGATTTCATATTCTAGAGGGCATAATTTGGAAGGAAGGCTATTTAGATGAAAGTGAAACCCTAAACTCTAAAAGGAATTTTAATGGGTGGACTATCCAAAACTTTGAAACTAACATCGCCGGTCGGGATGCCTGTGTCTTTTACTCATCCTGGACAGGCTGGTATCCTTCAATTATTACTAAATTCATAGCTAGAAAATCTTCTTAAGTACAGTTTTTATGTAAAGGATTTCATAGTTTTAAAGAGGTATGCACATTTGTTAGTAACCATTAGTTACATCAACTTATGGGATTCCCTTTAGTCTCAGAGGGTAGGTTATTTATTTAATATATCTTATTCCTTAGTACTAATTTGGTAACTTTTTAAACTAATTTTTCTTTCTATACTCAAACTAACACAAGGTAAGTGTCCAATTCTTTGTTCTTGTGTCTAAGTTTGATTACCTAGGGTTTATATCTTATTTACTTAGGTTTAGTTTTAATTCTTTATTTCGGCTTGTTTAAATGTTGTTTGAGGTTCAATAATTAATTCATGTGTTGTTTAAACCCCTACGTTTGTCAATCATGGTGAAAAATTAAGATTTTCTTACATTTTGGTTTTAGGTAATTTCATTAAATGTTTACAAAGAGAACCATTTGATGAGAGGGTACCCTCCTTCTTGTTCTTTATGCTTTTTTTTATTATTTTTGTTCTATTTTTGAAATTACACATGAAATAAATTACATAAAACATAACATGAGACATGATTTGTGAAACATAAAATGATATATGAGACTAAACATGAACTATGATTTTTGGCCTCAACTGGCCTTGGGCTAGAATTTAGCTAAGTTAAACTAGGTTTTCTGGCTAAGAGCAGCTCAAAATTGGGATTAAATGTGATATGAGATCTTTTGGTCTAAATCTAGGATGGCTTTGGTTGGGCCTGAGTTCATTAGTTTTGGACTTGTATGGGTTGGACTTGGGTTGAACTAGTTTGGAGTTGGGTTGGACCTCAGTTGAAGCAAGGATAGACCTCTGTTGACCTAAGTTAGACCCAGGTTCACCTAAATTAGACCTAAGTTGAATGAGATTGGATCTAGGTTGAACCTATTTAGATTGGGGTTAAACAGGGTTGAATTGGGTTGGATCTGGGTTGGAACTGTATTGGACCAGAGTTTGACTTGGGTTGTATTCGGTTGGACATGTGTTGAATTGCATTAGAACTAAGACAACTTAGGTTGATCTGGGTTGTACGTGGGATGACATGAGGTTAAACTTGGGTTGACCTAGGACCTGACCTAGGCTGAACCTAAGTTGACCTAGGTTAGACTTCGATTGAACAGGGTTGGACTTGGACATTAGTAGACCTGGGCTGGACATGGGTTGACCAAGGTAGGACTTATGTTGGACCTTGGTTTGAACTGGTTTGACTAGGGATGACCTGCATTGGACCTCAGTTGGCTCAGATCAGGTTAGGGTTGGGTTAGATTAGGGTTAGGATTAAGCTATGTTGGATCGAGGTTAGGATGGGTTCTGGTTAACCTGGGCAGACAAAAACCAAGCTTAGTCCATGGCTACTCATTTGCGTTAGCCTAGATTTAAAACTTATATAACATAAAAATAAGCTAATTAAATAAATTAATAGTGCAGAAGAGGAGGCTTATCGGAGAGGAGGTAGTGGTAGTTAGCTAGAGGAGGAGGCTCAAAAATATTCTACTTCCTCTTCTTTGCATCGGAGGTAGAATGAGTTCTAATGCTTAGAATATTTTGTGAGATTGAAGAGTGGTGCCTATTTATAGGCACTATTGGCAGTGGTAGAGCCCTCCATGGCTGTAGATTAAGGTAATGAGTTGATGTTCCATATTTTTTAGGCAGTTGGATGGTACACGGATCACCGCCGACAATATTATGCAATGATTCATTATTGAATAAGAGGATGAAGGACATGAATCACTTGTGTGGCATGGGATAGTGGCCATGCAAGCATCTGACATGATCACACAAAGGGAAGTTTTAGGCGTGGCTATACCAGAACTGGTTTTGACCAGCATGAGAAATTTTTAGGCATGACTACGCTTGAAATGGGCATGGCTATACCCAATCTAAGCGTGACCATGCCCAGGATCTTCTGGTAGTGGCTACACTCAAACTAGAGTGACCATGCCAGTCTAAGGAGAGGATCCATAAGTGAAAAGTCAAATGTGATTTGATTGTACAAAACGAGGCCAATAAATAGGTCCTGTATAAATAAAATAATTTAGATGATAGAGTTTACATTTTAATTTCGTGAAAGTATGTGTTAGTATGGAGACTGTATGTCATATTAGGCCAAAAAAAAGGTTATTCCATATTAAAAGTAACTTATATCGTAATCAAAAACTATAAGTTGTATTTACCAATCATTTTCTCATCATTTAATATTCATGGAAGTTAGATACATGCCTGATCACATTATTTCATATGAAATTTTTATTATATTATTTCAAGCACATAGGACATCAATTAGTTTGGTCATTCTCGCATGGTTGAGGTTGTCATCTTATGTCCATCAGTTAATCTTAATGTTATCCTAATTTTATGCCTCTTAATTTTGTCATTGACTTGACATTTTATTAATAATAAAAGATTGTCAATCCACTCTTTTATGAATTAAAGTAAATGTGCTCTCCCAACTTAATTTGTATGCATCATTGCATGCATGTGTGTGTGTTTGTTTGTGTGTGTGCGCGCGCGCCGCACAGCTTTATTTATATATATCACATCACTTAGACTGAGAGGCAAGCAAAGCTGAAGACTGACAACAACTTAAGGCATGCCCATAAAAGATTTCTAAAAATTTGCTTTTCATCCAAACAACATTTGATCTTATTCCATAAGATATAACAATTATGCATAAGAAAAATCCTTTTATCCCTATTTGAACACATGAGCATATTACAGTTCATCTGCATATGCAAAAATCAAAAGAGAATCTGAATAGAACAATAGTAGCAAAGAAAAATAGAGAAGACCAATAAAAGCAAAATTCATAAGGTTAAAAATATGACAGACATGCATGATAACTGTAGTACCATAGACTTTCCATTGAGAGAACAGTTATGAATATATCTAAGTGATAACCTCTTCCTATTGCGACCTCATAATTTTCAGCCAAAGAGTACAATAAGGGTATAATCAAATCCAAGCATTGAAACAAGGAAACATAGCATAGACATCGAAATCAGCCCATAAGAGGACCAAATAAAAATAGCATGTCTCCTCCATGTAGCAAAGAACATAGTAGAATAAGCCAGAAACAAGAAAACTGAATGAAAGTGTGCCACACTAGATCTCCAAATATCTTTATAAATAGAACCAAGGTTGTAGTAAAGTGTTGTGTATGATAACTCATAAAAGTGGAATTCTATGATATGGGGAGCCAATAAGTTCCCCACCAAATAAACAATTCAATTCAATTGGAGGGATAGAACCCAAATATAAATGAGAGAGCCCCTTCTTAGCAAGCCAATGAGCTGGTTTATTTCCTCCCCTATAAAAAAAAGCTCACTCTATTGCTAAATTTAGTTTAGAGATAAGATCCCAAATTCTCTTTAGCTAAATAACTATATTCCAAGGAGGGGCTTGCTTCTTCGAAATACAATCTAACATTAAGAGTGAGTCCGCTTCTACTAACAGTGCATTCCTTTCTGTCTTACCCACCACCAAGATAGCTAGCAGCACTGCCCAGCATTCAGCCTCAACAGGGTTGGCCGCCACATGTGGAGAAGAGAAATATGCTAGGCACTGCCTAGAACATAGTCTGAAAATTACTCTAGCACCAGCTTTTTTCAGACTTCAACTGCCATTTACATTGGATTTTACCAAGGTAAAAGAAGGAGGCAACCACCTAACCGGCTTTATAGAACCATTCATAGTAAAGGGAGATTTTTTTAAAAACTCCCCTTTAAATAAGCACTTAATATTATGTAATTAAGCCAGTATGTTAGCAGTAATAGATGCAGTAGTTAATTTCATATCTTTCTACTTACAAGAATTTCTATTCATCCATGAGAACCACATTATTATAAAGGAAGGAAACCAATATTGTGTTTATTAGGATAGACAACAACCTAATGCACACAACATTCCTAAACATTCCTCCATCTAGTTGGAATGTTCCTTTTAAATAGTTCAACAAAGTAGCTCCAATCCTTTGTAGAGATGGCACATTAAAAAATATAGGTGACTAGTAGAATCTTCATCCTTTTTACAAATCCAACATTTTGATGCCAATCTTAGACCCTTTAATTTAAGTATGTAGTACTCCAACACACTTTGTCAGCATGATGTAAACCAGCATAAATAGATTTAGGTATTGATATATTTTATTAATGAGAAAGTAAATAACAATCATCTTTATTTATGTATATTGGGATTTTCGAGATTTTACAAATTTGTAACCCACCAACTCTTTAAGAAGTTGCATATTCCAAGTACCTCTGTCAAAAATTTAGAGACCTGTAGAGTTTCATATGCTTGTCATCCCTCTAGGCTAACAAGATAAAAGGCAGTCCGTTTATCGTTCCAAAAGGATATATTTCCTTTCCTAATATCACAAAAGAAATATTTGGAAGCATTTTTTCTAGCATTTATCATGGCTTTCCATATTTTAGAATGTCCAATCTTCCAAGATATAGAACATGGATGTGAAGAGTAGCAATATTTCTTAGCTAGGAACTGTGCCCACAAAAATGCACATTTTCTATACTTTGCTGAATGTTTGATAAAATTAATGTTAACTATATAATGAAGCTCTTTAATTTCTAACCCTCCACTATCCCTACATTTACAAATTATCTTTCAGGTGGATCAGAATTTAGTTGATGATCCACCAGGCCACAAAAATCCATTAAAACACTTCTCCAAAGAAATTTGAGTGCTTTTTCTTATGTTAAGAACCCAAAGAGCATGAAAAGTTAAAGAATTTAATGCACACATAATCAATATGATTCTACCACCAAAAAAGAAAAGTATTTCTCCAATAATGAATTTTGTTTTTGACTTTCTCTAGAGAGGGTCCATCTATGATTGTTTCTTCTTCCTCTAAGCAAATCAACAACAAGATATTTTAAAGGAAGTGCTGATAATGTACAACCAGTGTAACTGACTATCCACCTAGCCATTTCTTTTTTCTCCTACTTTCCCAAAATAATACAATATCTATTCTTATTCAAAATCAAACTAGAAACAACTTGAAATTTATAAAGAGTAGAGTATAATAAAGAGACTAATCTTTTGCTTGCATTAGAAAGCATCATCAGCACATGCTAAGTGACGAACCACCACCTTAGCTTTATGAGAAAGGGATACTGTTGGATGAGAGATTTGCGCCCTATTTAATAAAATTCAAAAATAATTAAAAGCCAAAATAAAATATTAGAGAGAGAGGATCACCCCGTTTTATGACCCATATTGCAGAGAAGAAACCAAATGAAGTCCCATTAATGAGATTATTGTAGACATTGCATTCTAACCATCTTTTGGTCATCGTAGAAAGATGATTATTCTAACTCATGGCTTTTAATATATTAATGATGAAATCCCAACTTATAATGTCATAAGGTTTATGAATGTCCAGCTTAACCACCATGTTGTCACTTCTGCAATTTTTGTCCAGATCTTCTATCATCTCCTGAGATAAAAAAATGTTGCAAAGATTTTCTTTCCTTTTAAAACAGCTGTTTGTTTAG
Source organism: Papilionanthe hookeriana x Papilionanthe teres (assembly GCA_022702705.1). Taxonomy (NCBI): domain Eukaryota; kingdom Viridiplantae; phylum Streptophyta; class Magnoliopsida; order Asparagales; family Orchidaceae; genus Papilionanthe; species Papilionanthe hookeriana x Papilionanthe teres. Next base: position 42,431,447 of record CM040436.1, on the reverse strand, counting down.
GCGTAGTGAGAAAAGGGAGGTGAGGTTGTAACCTCCTCACCAAAATTTTCCTGATAATTTTAGAGATTACTGAAATTAGACAAATGGGTCTAAAATGCTCCCTAGAGGTTTTAATCTTATTTTTTTATGATTGGCACTATAGTAGATGCAATAAAAAAGTTACCCAGTTTCTCCCCCAAATAAAATTTGAATTTCTTTAACTACTTCTACTTTAGTGATACTCTAGCAATTTACATAGAAATTTGCAGTGAAGCCATAAGGGCTAGTTGCATTCTAGGCATTAATTTATTTGAGAGAGAACAACTTTCTTCTTTTGATGGGACAAATTCTAGATGTAAATCCTTGGTATATATCTTATGATCAGTGAAAGAATTATCAGTTATTTCTTTTACTTACGCATGAGAGTCGAAAATATTAGAGAAGTAGGTTAATACACTACCTCCAAATTATTTTAGCTCCAGATCAACCCTCCCAACTCATCTTTTATTCTGATAATAGTAATTAGATTTCTCCTATGTTTAAAAGAAGCATGAAAATACTTAGAATTTGTGTCTCATTCAGAAATAAAAATAACTCCAGCTTTTTTCCCCTAAAAGAAATTCTTCTAATTTAATAGAAAACAGTAGATTTTTATGAGCAATAGCCAAATCCTCCACTGTTGATGTAGAACATATATCATCCTTTTCCAAAACATTAACCTTTTTGTCAGCCTCACTCTACTATTTATTTAGATCACCAAAAGAGACCCAATTCCGGCTTCTTAAAGCATCAGCTGCTCTCTTGTGAAGTTTCCATAATATATAAAAATCTCAGCCCACTTCCATAGATTTTCGAATGCTTTCAACAAGATTAAGAAAAGTTGGATGGATGACCATTCATTAAAATGTTTAAAGTGATAAGAAGATGTCCTTGAGAGTATATCAAAAGTGAACCATATGTGTTTATGACCAGAGCTTGCACTGTTTAGATGAAAAATTTTGGAAGTGATGTAGTAATTTAGCCATTTCTGATTGGAAATGATTCTATCCAATCTTCCTACTAAAGTACCCCTCCTCCAAGAGAAATCATATCTAGAGTAACCAAGATAAAAAATATTGGCCTCCCAACCACCTAACAAAAATTGGCTATGAAAGAGAGAATAGCATTCCTTACCCCACTTTACTATAACATTCATGATCATATAATATGTCCACCCACCCCCTCCCAACAATCCATTTCTCCATGATAATCTAACTCATAGCAACCAACTTCTGCCAGAGATCCAACCTATCAGAATATAGAGTGCTTGCATATAAAACAGTGACCAACCCAATATAGTCTTCTTGTTCAAAATGAAAATACAAAAAATGAGTATCACCATATAAAAGGGTTAAATTAATCTTCTTCCTCCAAAATAACCAAATTTATTTGGATAAGTTTCTGTAAAATTAAACTATTTTAAATTTCTAAGAACCATCTCAGCATTAACAATGACTAAAGATTACAAAGTAGCAAAAAATTCAACTTTGTGGAAATACACAAAACATTCATGCTATTAAGGGAAATAGGGTTTTTCAATCCCCTAATATTACAAATAAGGATGTTAATTAGCAAGCATCACATCTTAGATCCTCTAGTTACGGTACGTTGATAAGCCCCTTCAAAATGATGGCCTTCTTCATCAGGATTTAATTAAAAATAAACCTTTATCGACCTTCCAAGCTAGGGCGAGTTATTGTAAACTAGAACTTCTCTTGAAAGTCGTTGTGATTTACTGTGATCTCAGTGGGATCGATATTCGGGGCTTAATCAGAAAGCTTTATATTACTTCATAATGATATTTATACTTGTGTAAAATCCCTACTATTTAAAGACATAAATGAAATCTTACGACGCTTTGGGGTCAAGTTTTTGGCACCGTTGTAAAGGAAGAAATTTAAACAGGAAAATTAAAGGATTAAACTCTTGTATATTGTAATCGGGGATCATCCACCTGGACTTAAGTTTCCCAGGAAATATTTTTTAATTTACAATTATACAAAGAAAACTTTTTGCCCTGGCTCAAGATTTTTAGTAAAAATCTTCCGATCATGCCCCAACTTCATCTTTTCTTTATAAATCTTAGCATTTTCATAAGATTCATTCCTTATATCTTCGAGGTCATTTAATTGAAATAATCTCTTTTCTCCAGTATCTTACAAATTATAATTGAAATCTTTAATAGCCCAATATGCTTTATGCTCAAGTTCGATTGGTAAATGATAAGCATTTCCAAAAATTAGCCTATAAGGGGACATTCCTATAGGACTTCTGTAAGCAGTCCTATAGGCCCACAAAGCATAATCCTATTAAATTGACCAATATTGTTTGTTTGGATTAACAGTCTTTTTCAAGATTCTTTTAGTTTCACGGTTGGATAACTTAACCAAACTACTTTTCTGTAAATGATAAGCAGTTGCAATGTGATGATTGATATGATATTTCTTTGTTAACTTTTCCATAATCTCATTTTTAATATGACTTCCCCCATCATTTATGATTACTCTTGGTATTCCAAATCTACAAAATATTTGTCTTTCTTAAAAACTTTGTAACACTTTGAGCATCACATTGAGGTAAAGTAACTGCTTCTATCCATTTGGATACATAGTCTACTGCTATCAAAATGTATATATTTCTGAAAGATGGTATAAACGGTCCCATGAAACCTAATCCCCAAACATCAAACATTTCAACTTCTAACATATAATTGAGGGGCAACTCATTTCTTTTAGAAATATTGCCTACATGTTGACATCGATCACATGTTTTAATATAAGCATTAACATCCTTAAAAATTTTAGGCCAATAAAATCTAGATTGTAATATTTTATATGCAGTTTTATCAACTCCAAAATGTTCCTCATAATCAGAATTATAATATTTTTGAATAATTTCATAAGTTTCTTCTAATGATACACATCTTCGAATGATTAAATCCTTTCCTTATTTATATAAAAATGGGTCATCCCAAAAATAAGTCTTAGCTTCATATACAAATTTCTTCCTCTCCTGTTATTTCAAACCATAAGGTAAGATATCACTAACAATAAAGTTTACAATTTCGGCATACCACGGAACACACCACTAATTAACAGTGAACAATTTTTCATTAGGAAAATTTTCATTGATTTCTTCTGCATCACATAGAGATATTTCAGTTTCAAGCCTGGACAGATGATCAACAATTTGATTATCAGCACCCTTCCTATCTACTTTTTCAAAATCAAATTCTTGAAAAAGAATAATCCATCTTATCAGTCTTGGTTTTGCGTCCTTCCTCTTCATTAAATATTTAAAAGCAGAATTATCAGTATGCACCACTTATTTAATTCCAATTAAATATGATCTGAATTTATCAAAAATAAGTACTATAGCTAATAACTCTTTCTCAGTAGTGGTATAATAAATTTGAGCTTCATTAAGAGTTCTACTAGCATAGTAAATCACTTTGAAAATTTTATCATATTTCTGACCAAAAACAGCTCCAATAGCATAATCACTAGCATCACACATTAATTTAAAAGGTTTTTCCCAATTTGGTGACACTATAATAGGTGCAGTGAATAACTTTTCTTTTAATGTTTCAAAACCTTTTAGGAATTCATCATCAAAATAAAAAATTACATCTTTTCTAGTAAACGGCATAAAGGTTTCAAAATTTTTGAAAAGTCTTTAATATATCGTCTATAGAATCCAGCATATCCTAGAAAACTTCCAATTCCCTTACATTGGTCGGGCAAGGTAAATTAGAGATCACTTCAATTTTTACTACCTCCATACCATTTTCTGATTTACGATGTCCTAAAACTATTCCTCCTGTTACCATAAATTGACATTTTTCCTAGTTAAGAACCAATTAGTTTCTTCACAGCGTTTTAGAACTTTAGATAGATGTTCTAAATATGATTCAAATGAAATTCCAAACACTAAAAAGTCATCCATAAAAACTTTAATTCCTTTTTCAATTAAATCACAAAAAATTGCCATTATACATCCCTGAAATGTAGCAAAGGCATTACATAAACTGAAGGGCATTCTTCTAAAAGCAAATGTACCATAATGACTAGTAAATGGTGTTTTCTCTTATTCCTCAGGAGCAATTTGTTTTTGGTGGTAACTGGTAGATCTATCCAGAAAATAAAAATATTTATGCCCAGCTAGTCTATCCAAAATCTGATCTAGAAAGGGAAGTGGAAAATGTTCTTTCCTTGTAGTGAGGTTTAATTTTCTATAATCAATACATATTCTCCATCTTGTAACTTGTTTTGTTGGTAAAATTTCATTCTTTCCATTAATAGTCACAGTAACTCCTCCTTTCTTAGGGACACAGTGAATAGGATTAACCCATGCACTATTTGAAAAAGGTTAGATAATTCCAGCATCCAACCACTTTAAAATTTCTTTTTTAACAATTTCTTTCATAATAGGGTTTAGTTTCCTTTGAAGATCAGCATGAGGTTTGCAGTTATCCTCCATAATGATTCTATGCATACAAATTGAAAGACTGATTTCTTTAATATCAGCTATTGTCCATGTAAAGGCTTTAAAATTTTAAGCAAAATCTCTTCTCTTTTCTCAATCAATTGAGAGTAAATTATATTTGGCAAAGTTGAGGAATCACCTAAAATAGCATATTTTAAATGTTTTGGAAGCAACTTTAAATCAAGTTCAGGAGGCTTTTCAATTGATTGACCAAAAGATTTATCTTTTTCAGTCATGTCCAACAATTCAAAATTTTCATGAATATAATCTAAATCTTCCTCATGAAAATCTTTAGAATGTTGTAATTCATTTTCTTGCTCGTGTTCCATTTCTTCACTTTCAGATTCTTCTTCAAAAGTTTATTTGAAATGACATTCACTTAAATATCTGATAACATCCATTCTATAACATTCATCATCTTTACCACTTGCATGATATTTCATTGATTTTGAAATATTAAATGTAACAGTTTGATCATTGACTCTCATTGTTAATTCCCTTTTTTGCACATCTATCATTGCTCTGCCTGTGGCTAGGAAAGGTCTTCCTAAAATTATGGGTATCTCTTTATCGTCCTCCATTACTAACACAATGAAATCAACAGGAAAGATGAATTGATCCACTTTCACCAAAACATCATCTATAAGCCCTTTAGGATATGTGATTGAAAGATCCGCTAATTGCAGAGTTGCAGTAGTAGGGGTTATTTCTCCTAATCTCAGTCTTTTAAATATTAATAATGGCATAAGTTTAATGCTTGCACCCGAATCACATAAAGCTTTTCCATAAAATCTGTCTCCGATCGCACATGGAATTGCAAAACTACCAGGATCTTTAAGCTTTTCAAGAAGCTTTTTCTGAATTATTGCACTGCACTCTTCACTAAGTGCAACAGTTTCATTATCTTCAAACTTCCATTTTCTATTGAGAATATTCTTCATAAATTTCACATAGCTTGGCATTTGTTCTAAAGCTTCAATAAATGGAATGTTGACTATAAGCTTCTTAAATATCTCCAAGAACTTTGAAAATTGCTTATCCAACTTTTGTTGACGAAGTCTCTGAGGAAATGCAGGTGGTGACTTTTCTAAATCAATCTTAGGAGGAGAAATAGGTCTTTTCAAACATTTTAGAGCATCCCCTTTTAGTTTTTCAATCTCTTCTTTCTCTACTTTAATCTCTTTTTGAACTCTACCTACCAACTCTCTTCCACTTCTCAGTTGAATTTCTTTTACTTGCTCTTTATTCTTATCTCCTGCAATTACTTCAGTATTTTTATGAAGCGTTCCTTGGAATCTATTACTTAATGAATTGGCAATTTGTCCTAATTGATTCTCAATATTTCTGACTAAGCTCCTTGACTTTGCAATTGATTTCACATTTGTAACACCACTTCTTTAATAGACAACTTCTTCTCCTTAAATTGTGAAGTACTGCTAAATTTTGGAAGATAGGTTGGTCTATAATTATTATTCCCTTATTTGTCCAGTTCCCCAATGGGTTTACTTGGTTATTCCCCCATTGTTGATTACTACCACCTTGATTATTGGTATTCCAATTAAATTTTGGATGGTTTTTTCAACTCGGGTTATAATATTTGGAATATGGGTTATTGGGCCTACTTATGACATTCAAAGTTTCTAGTGAAGTTTGAGAATCAACCATTTTGCCTGATGAATTTTCTTCAATCATGAAAATTAACTGAGAAAAATTCATTCCAAATTGGTCTATCTTTCTTGAAATTGCAGCAACTTCATTTTCTAGCATTTTAAAAGCATCATTATGATGAATATTGGCTACCTTTTTAGGATTTAACCTTTCAGAAGTCTATTGAAAATTGTCAGTACTCATTTCTTCAATTAAAGCATAAGCATTAGCAAAATGTTTAGAAATCAATGAACCATCAGCAGCGGCATCGATAATTGATCTAAGATATCCAACTAATTCATTATAAAAAGTCTGAATTATTAACCAATCTGGTATCGAATGATGTTGACACTTTCTTAGAAGATCTTTTAATAGTTCTCATGCTTCATATATAGATTCATCTTTAAATTGACAAAAAGATGTGATATCATTTCTATGCTTTGTAATCTTTGATGGTGGAAAATATTTAGCAATGAATTTTTGTGCTAAATTACTCTAAGTTCTAATAGATCCAGGTGCTAATGAATTTAACCATATCTTAGCCTTATCCCTCAGTGAAAAAGAAAAAAGTCTAAGTCTAATAGCATCATCAGAAACACCATCATATTTAAAAGTAGTACACAGTTCTAGAAAATTGGCAAGATGTAAATTAGGATCTTCAGTTGGTCCTCTCCCAAACTGATTGTTAGATAAAATTTGGATAATAGCAGGTTTAAGTTCAAATGAATTAGCAAATATAGTAGGGTGTTGAATACAATCATGAAGTTCATCCACTGTAGGGTTAGCATAATCCCTTAAAGGTCTGAATTCTTGATGGATGTTAACATTTTGATTTTCTTGATTCGCCATTTCTTGAATATTTTTTTCTTTCTCATTATTTTTAATTTTTTTGATTTTTCTGATAGTTCTCTCTAATTCAGAATCGTAAGGCACAAGTCCTTTAGAACCTGAACTACTCATACAAAAATAAAATAAGATAAATAAAACACACTAACAAAAGCAATGAAAAGTAAAAAAAATTACTTTTTCTTAATTTTCATTATATGAAATTTTAATTAATTTCCATGGTAATGGATGCCAAAAAATTGATCCCCGAATATCTATGCTAACGTGTTTCATTTTATATTTATTTCCAATGATATTATCTCTTTCTTTGCAACGACGCTAAAACCTTGATTCCAAAGCAAATAAGAAATATGTTTTAATTATTTTATAATATGGGATTCTACGCAAGTATACGTATCGTTTATCAATTAATATAGGACTTTCTTATTAAGCCCCGAGATATCGAACCCACAGTGGAAAAGTCTAAAAATATAAATAAATAAGAAAATTAACTTTTTACTTTTTAAAATTAATTTTGTAAAGTATATTTTAAAATAGATAATTTGAAAATTGGGTTTGATATTTTCTTTTTAAGAAAAAGCAAAGCAACTAAAATTAACAAGGCTACTAAATGATATGAAAGCAATGAGAATAAAATATCTTTTTCCTCTTTTAATGAATTAGTAATAATTATGAAATTTTGTTGTGGAAATATTTAAATGTGTTGTGCCAAATAGGAGCAATTATATTCTTTACCCTTACTTTATTCTATAAATAAAATTGGTTAGTTTGAAGCTTTGAAATTTTGTAGATGAGTTAGGTAAAAAAGATAACAGCAATCACTCTAGAGTTCCCTCGATTCCCTCCACCTGGGGGCTAACATCTCATAACAAAATTTTTTACCTTAACCAAATTAGGGGGCTTTAGCCTGTCACTCTAAAGTTCTCCAATTTTATTCCCCATTAAAATATATCTCCATATTTATTTGCATTTAATTATAGGAACTACAAATCTCATCCAAGTCTTTATTTTAAAGTATTTATTTTTAATAATTCTCCAAAATGTGCTTTGGTGTATCTTCAAAATATGTCTAGATTCAATGTATCCACCAAAAATGCATCCATCCATTCAAACTTTAAATGAATTTTGGCGCTAATGGGAAGTTAATGAAGTTTAAACCAAAGGATGTTTCACAAAACCCTTCAAATTTATGCCAAAATTAAGTTAAATTAGTCACTATGACTGTGGCACTTGATGCACCAAAAATATATACTATTTTTGCTATATAATTTTACTCATTTTTTGTGATATTGCACTTTAAAGAAAGTTATTTTTCAATATTTATTGTAGGTATGATGATTCTAGGTGATTGGAGCGAAAAGAAGAGAAAAGGAGCAAATTCGGAGCAAAAAAAGCAAAAAGGAGGAAAACAGCTTCTAGCGCCGGCGTCGCCATTTTTTAGAGAGCTCAATAATATTTTGACGATAGAGCACCGCCGGCGCCCTATCGGGCGCCACTGGCACCCAATGTCGGTGGACATCAAATTTCAAGAGTTTTGGCGATTTTTTGAAGGGATGTCTATGGAAACACTTGGGATTTCGTTTCTAACTTATAAGTAACTATTTTTGAAAAAAAAAGGTGTGTGTGTTATACAGTTTTAGTGTGGTTCTAGAGAGGGAGAGTGTGTGTTGAGTGTTAGGGCTTAGGAGAAAAGTGTGTAGAAGTTATAATTTGAGAGGAATTGTTCTCTAAGGAGTAAAGGAGAAGAAGTAAAGTGAGAGATTGCATCTTCCATTCTATTCTAAAGAGGGAAATTAAGTGTTGCAAGGCAGAAATAAAAGGATTCAAAGGAACTTCAAGGGAATTGTATTGGGGTAGACAAAGAGATAAGTTGTATTTTATTTTGTGGTTTGTATGACTTTTCTTTTATATATAAAATTCATGTTTTATTGTATCTTCCTTATGAATTCTGAGTAGTCTCCTTTGTCTTTCTTGATATGATGATGGATTGATGTGAATTTGAATTGCTTTTAATGTATTGAAGAAATTGTGATGGTTTTTCATTTCGAACTTAATTTACTTTTCAATCTGGCCAATTGAATTGTTAAAATATGTTGTTGAACATTAATTCTGAAAGGATTTAGTGTCCTAGAACAATAATGAAGAATCCATTCAATTTCCATGGATGAATTGTGTAGTTCATGGGAATTGAGTGTAAATTTAATAGGAAAATGTGTTTTGATGGACTTCAATTTGGAGGTTTCAGGGTGACAGGCTGAGATCCCCAACTTGGTCTTAAGATTAGTAACTAAACTCGAAGGTTAGCCTTCAGGTGAAGGGTGAGTGGGAGCTCCATAGTGAGAGCCGGTATCCTCCCAGCCTAGCCTAAGATTTAGTGACTAAACTTAGGTAGGTCAATGTTCTTTTCATGCTTGGAAGAGGGGGTACTCTTTTAAGGGTAAAGAAACATTTATGCTCCTATTTGGCACACTACAATAGATAATCATTCAATATAATCCATACATCATATTCTTGTTGCAAGAGGAAAGATACTTTTATTATATATCAAAACCTTTCAAATATATAGTTTAGTGTGTGTCTGTTAGTTATTTCTATTTTAAAAGATATTAGAAGTAATTATAGTTTGTTTAATTGTTACTTTTTTCTGTGTCTTGGTAGTAGAGTTGAACATGCAGCTTTAATTGCAATTTGAGTATTGGATTTCAGTGCTACATTACCTATTGTGAAACACTTTCTTTTACTTTGTAACTTCCCTGTGGGATCGATAACCAAGTCTCCATTAGAGCCCTGTATTACTTGATACGATACGTATACTTGCGTTGAATGCTTATACTTTATAAAATCATTATAAATATATATAAATTTGAGTTCATAAATTCTTGCAATATAAAAGTCCCACCCATAGTCAAGTTTTTGGCGTCGTTGTGGGGGAAGGTAACAAAGTAACTAAGTAAGCAAGGAAGGAAATATAAATGGTATTTATTGATAATATAGTAACTAAAAACCTTTACTTTGTAACATGTAATTGTGTGTGTTTGTTTACTTTTTAAAGTATTTGGGTGATTGTATATGTGTCGTAGTGGATCGATAGGTTTAGTGCCTTGCGATTCGGAGTTAGAGCATACTGTTAGAAAAATTAGAAAACAAAAAAAAAACAAACTGAAAATCCTTGTGAAATGGTGAATAATCAAGATAATCAAAGAAATGATATTGGAAATTTTCCAAGAGCTTTAAGAGATTATGTTAACCCAACAACAGATGAAATTCACATAACTATTCAAAATCCTGATGTTGCTGATAATTCATTTGAAGTTAAACCTGCTATTATCCAAATGGTACAAAATAATTAATTTGGAGGAACACCTAATGAGGATCCAAATTTACATCTCGCTAGTTTTATAGAACTGTGTGCTACTTTTAAATGTGACGGAGTGTCTAGTGATGTCGTCACACTTGGACTTTTTCCTTTTTCATTAAGGGATAAAGTTAAGGCGTGGTTAAGTTTGTTAACACCTGGATCTATTAGAACATGGGGAGAATTATCTTAAAAGTTTCTATCAAAATATTTCCCTCCATTAAAGACTGCTAAATTAAGAAATGACATTACATCTTTTGGTCAGTGTGAAGGAGAATCAATATATGAAGCTTGGGAGAGATTTAAAGATCTTCTTAGGAAATGCCTACATCATGCTTTACCAGATTGGTTAATAATTTAAACATTTTATAATGGATTAGTGGGATCATTGAGATTAATTATAGATGATGTTATTGGTGGATCGTTAATGTCAAAAACTTTTGATGAAGCATACACATTAATTGAAGAAATGGCTACTAATAATTTTCAATGGCCCTCTGAACGGGTAAATCCTAAGAGAGTAGCTAGTCTTCATGATTCAGATATGATGACTATGATAGTTTCTCAAATTGCAGCCCTTTCTAAAAAAATAGATCAATATGGAATGAATTGTTCTCAACCACCTCAAGTGTTAGAGGAAAATACATTTGGACAGATAACAGAATCTCCAATACCTTATGAGACTTTGAATGATATTAATAGACCTAACAATCCTTATTCGAATTATTATAATCCTGGTTGGAAGAATCACCCAAATTTCAATTGGAATAATAGCAATGGCAATGTTAACCCACATTGGAGGAACAGTTCTATAAATCCAATTGGAAATTTGAACAATCAAGGAAATACGAATTTTAGACCATCTTATCCTCCTGGATTTAGTAGTAAACCGCAATTTAAGGATAAGAAGTTGTCTACTTAAGAAATGATTCTGAATATGGGAAATAAATTACAAGCTCAAGGTGTTGCTATGATAAATATTGAAAATCATTTGGTGCATATTTCACTGCAATTAATAATAGACCTTCCGGAACGCTTCCAAGTAATGTTGAGATCAATCCAAAAGATCAAAACAAAGAACAACTTAAGGCTATCAATTAAGGAGTGGAAAAGAATTGGAAACAAGAATGCAAAAAGAAGTTGAAATAGAAAACGAGAAGGTGGATATCGAAAAAGGTTTAAACAAGATTTATCTAGACTTGGATTATCCTCTTGAGCCAATGAAGATAAATGTTGAAAAACCACCACCTCCATTTCCTCGAAGATTGAAGAAACAAAATAGGGATAACATATTTGGAAAATTTTTGTAGATCCTTAAGAAATTAACGATAAACATTACTTTTGTTGAAGCATTAGAACAGATGCCTGACTATGCCAAGTTTATGAAGGATATTCTGAAAAAGAAAAGAAAGCTTATAGATCATGAAACTGTTGTACTTAGCGTAGAGTGTAGTGCAATTATTCAGAAGAAGCTCCCGGAAAAACTTAAAGATCCTAGTATTTTCACTATTCTGTATGCTATAGGGGAATCATTTTTCGGAAGAGCTTTATGTGATCTGAGAGCTAGTATTAATCTTATTCCTTTATCAACTTTCAAAAGGTTAAGAATAGGAAAAATTTCTCCTACATCTGTGACACTTCAGTTGGTCGATCGTTCCATTACTTACGCTAAAGGAGTGGTGGAAGATGTGTTAGTGAAAGTGGATAAATTTATCTTTCCTGTGTATTTTATTGTACTTGATATGGAGGAAGATAAAGAAATTCCCATCATTTTGGTAAGACCATTCCTTACTACTGGAAGAGCAGTGATTGATGTTCAAAAAAGAGAATTAACTATGAGAGTTAATGATTAAGAGGTGACCTTTAATATTTTGAAATCTATGAAGTATCCCTCAATGGAAAAAGAAAATGAATGTTTTAGGATAAAGGACTGTGAATATTTGAGAAATGGTCATTTTGAAAATATATTTGAAAAAGAAGTAGAGTATGAAAATAAGTTTGAAGAAGAAATTGAAAATGAAGAAAATTCAGATAGTTAGAAGAATGAAGATTTGGAGTATGTTCAGGAGAGATTCAAAGTATTAGACACTATGGAAGGTTGAAATAAAAGCTTAATTTCATCTATAATAAAACCTCTTGAAATTGAGATGAAAATTCTCCCTAATCATTTGAATTATATGTTTTTAGGAGAATCATCTACTCTGTCAGTTATTGTATCTTCAGAGTTAAACGATTATCAAGAACAGAAGTTGTTGGAAATTTTAAAAAGATACAAGAAAGCTTTTGGATGGACTTTGGCAGATATTAAAGGAGTTAGTCCTTCGATTTGTATAAACAGAATTTTAGTAGATGAAGAACAAAAACTGAGAGTTGATCCGCAAAGGAGATTGAATCCAATAATGAAAGAAGTAGTTAAGAAGGAGATTTTAAAATGGCTGGATGCTGGAATTATTTATCCTATTTCGGATAGTGCTTGGGTGAGTCCAATACATTGTGTATCGAAAAGGGAAGAGTGACTATTGAAGTGAATGAATGTAATGAAATTATACCCATGAGACAAATTAATGGATGACGAATTTGTATTGACTATAGGAAATTAAATGCCGCCATCCAAAATGATAACTTTCCTCTTCCTTTTCTTGATCAAATGTTGGATAGACTTGCTGGACATAAGTACTACTACTTCCTGGATGGATATACTGGTTACTATCAAATACCTATTGCTCCCGAGGATCAAGAAAAGACAACATTTACTAGCCTTTATGGAACATTTGCTTTTCTAAGAATGCCTTTTGGACTGTGTAATAAACCTGTAACATTTCAGAGATGCATGATGTCTATCTTCAGTAATATGATAAATAATGGAATAGAAGATTTCATCGATGATTTCTCTGTATTCGAGACTTCATTTGAAATTTTCTTGGAAAACTTACCAAAAGTTTTGGAGCTTTACTAGAAAGAAAATTTAGTTCTGAATTGGGAGAAATGTCAATTTATGGTTGCAAGAGGAATTGTGCTTGGGCATAAAATTTCTGAGTTTGGTATTGAGGTCGATCCTACTAAAATTATAGTGATTGAGAGATTGCTGCCACCGACTACTGTGAGAGAGGTGAGGAGTTTCTTAGGACACGCTGGATTTTACAGGTGATATATTAAAGATTATTCTAAAATTACTAAACCTTTGTGCTGACCTCTAGAAAATTATAGAAAGTTTGATTTTAATGATGAATGTTTGAGTGCTCTCGAATTATTGAAAGAGAAATTAATCACTGCACATATAATTGTTTCACCAGATTGGGAGAAACCATTTGAACTCATGTGTGATGCTAGTGATTATGCAATCGGAGTAGCATTGGGGCAAAGGCATGATAAAGTTTTCAAAGTCATTTACTATGCTAGTAAAACTCTTAATGAGGCTCAAATTAATTATACCACTACTGAAAGAGAGTTATTAGCTATTGTGTTTCCTTTTGAAAAGTTTAGACCTTATTTAATTGGAGGTAAAAGTATTGTGCATACAGACCATTCAGCTATTAAATATTTAATACAAAAGAAGGATGCAAAACCTAGACTGATTAGATGGATACTTCTTCTGCAAGAATTTGATTTTATGATAGTTGATATGAAGGGAACTGATAACTAAATAGTTGTTCATCTGTCAAAATTAGAGTATGATAAATTATCTAAATTTGAGAAGGAAGTTACAGAAACTATCCCTGATGAACAACTTTATACTATTATGGAAAGAAATTTGCCTTAGTATGCTGACATTGTGAATTATATTGTGAGTGATATTGTACCATCTTATCTAATAAGGCGACAAAAAAAAAGTTTAAATATGATGCAAGAGTTTATTTTTTGGATGAGCCCTATCTATATAAGGAAGGATCTGATTATTAGGAGAAGTGTGCCACAAGAAGAAATGAATTTGATTATTCAACAATGTCATGATTCTGAATTTGGAGGTCATTTTGGTGTTGATAAAACTGCTTTTAAGATTTTAGAATCTGGATTTTATTGGCCTACTATTTTAAGGATGTTTGTAAATATATTAAATCATGTGATCGATGTCAGAGAGTAGGTAATATCTCTAGAAGAAATGAAATGCCTCTAAATTATAATTTGGAAGTTGAAAATTTTTATGTATGGGGATTAGATTTTATGGGACCATTTACTCCTTCATTTGGGAATTTATATATACTGGTTGTCATTGATTATGTCTCAAAATGGATTGAAGCTATTGCTTCACCTAGATGTGATGCTCGAAGTGTTTCAAAATTTTTAAAGAAAAATATATTTACAAGATATGGAATGCCGAGAGTGATTATAATTGATGGTGAAACCCATTTTAGGAATAATCAAATTAAGAGATTGATTGAGAAATATAATATTATTCATAGAATATCTACTGCTTATCATCCCCAGACTAGTGGTTTACCAGAAGTGTCTAATCATGAAATTAAAAGAATTTTGGAGGAAACTATGGATAATCATAAATTAGATTGGTCTGCTCGATTAGATACTGCTTTATGGGCTTATAGGATTGCTTTTAAAACCCCTATTGGAATGTCTCCTTATAGACTAGTGTTTGGTAAGACTTGCCATTTACCGGTTGAATTGGAGCATAAAGCATATTGGGCTATAAAAGAGTTGAATTTTAATTTGAAAAATGCTGGAGAAAAGAGATTTATGCAATGACAGAATATATAAAGAGATTAGAAATGTATCTTATAACAATGACAGAATATATGAAGAGAAAATGAAATTGTGGCATGATCGAAAGATATTGAAAATGAAATTAGAATTTTGACAAAAAGTTTTGTTATACAACACAAGATTGAAGTTTATATAGATAGGGCTCATCCCAAAAAGTTTTGCTATACAACACAAGTCTAGATGGTTAGGACCTTTTACAGCTGTAAAAGTTTATTCTTTTGGAGCTGTTGATATTAAAGATCTTGATACTGGTAAGATTTTCATAGTTAATGGGCATCGATTAAAGCCTTACTTTGACGAGTTTAAACCTAACTTCAAAGAGGTTTTAATGTTGTGTCATCTCGATTAATTGAATGGTTCGTCGGGCTGACAACGTTAAACCTAGCACTTTATGGGAGGCAACCCATATGTATCTTTGTGGTGTGTTTTCTTATTTGTTGTAATTGTGCTTTTTAGATAGTTATTTTTTATTCATAATCGCTCCTAAATACTTTTAAAATTGATAAATATTGGATCAAATTGAGATATTGGAATATTTTGGGCCAAACAAAGTTCGGTGAGAATTTTTTACCACTGGCACCGCCGGCACCCAATTACAGAGAAGTTGCTGAACTTAAAGGTTTAAGTGTCGCCGGTGCTCTATCGAGCGCCGCCGCCGCCCAAAACCTGTTGATAGTTTTTGGAGTTTCAAAATGCGAGTTTTGGAGGTTTTGAGCGAGATCTTCATCCTTATAACTCCCTAAACTCCATTTTAGACTTCCAAACTCCAGAAAATCGAAAACTACCATTCCCAATTCGCATCCCATGGATTCCTACACTATAGAAACCACTCGATCTCACATTTTTGACCGAAGGAATTTTATAAGTTTTGAGACGCAGCGATTGTTCAACAATGTGATGATGAAGAGGATGATTATCAAGGAAAGAAGCTTCATAAATTGAGGTATGGATAATCCTACTACTAGAATTGAAGAGATAATTAAGGAGAGACATTGAAAGTGCTTTGCTACACTACCGCTTCCGTAGTTGTTCTGGTCGTGAAAGAATTCTATACAATTCTTCACGGGATCAACCAAGGATTCGTCTTTGTGCGAGGCAGGTTTGTGCAATTCACTACTGCAAGAATTAACAATCTCTTTATGATTAAGAATGTACCTATTTGTCATTATTCTAATTTCAATTCCACAAGTGATAATATGAATGATGTGTATCGTTATTTGATGGATGAGAATTAGGATTGAGAAATTTGAGAAAATGGATATATTAGTTTCCCTTTTGCATCTTTAAATCCGGTGTCAAAGCAGTGGCATTACATTATTTCGGCAAAGTTATTTCCAATGTTGAAAATTAGCAAGGTAACCAAGGAAAGTGTCTTTTCAAATTTTTGTATTCAAATTGGGAGGCCGATTGACAGTGGTAATATAAATGTGAAATCATTTTTGGGGTTAATTGTTCATGGATTTAAATATGGGCTTGGACACCCGTCCACTATACTTCTGTTATGTAGTCAATCAAAAGTTCCATATGAGAGTTGGGAAAATGTTCTTTTTCCATGGAGGCCTATTGATCCAATTAATCTTTATAACTACCAAACAGTGGGAGATGAAGATGATATGAATTTGTTTGCTTACCAACCAACACAGACTTCACAACTGATTCAGCCCTATTTTCCTGAAAGTTCCTGAATAATACTAAAGATGATCAAACAGTTGGAGAAAGAGGTACAGAACATTATGAATGCAATCAATAAAATTTCTGATTTGTTCGATCATATAGATTGAAGAATGAAGGAAAAATTTGATCACACTAGTCGAATTGAGATGGGCCTAATTAATCTGATGAAGAAGAAGGCGACGATTGCTAAAGTTTCGTCTGATGAATTCCCATTTCGTCCATTCTACAATATGTTCATGCATCAGCAATCAATTGGAGACATCAGAGGAGAAAATATTTCTGAAACCGAAGTGGAGTGATTATTGGATTCTACTTATGTTTGTTGTGTGTTTAGTTTACATTGCTTAATTTTGTTTGGTGTGTGTAGTATTTTCTTTGATTTGCTTTGTAATTTAAATTTGGATTTGATATGCTTACTTTCATTGTGTGCTTAGATTTTAGTATTTGCTTATCGTAGCGTACTTGCAACACTAAACATCTAAGAGTTGTTGGTTTGGTTTGAGTGAACATATTTGGTGTTTATAATGTAACGTCAATTTTATATATAAAAGTATGTTGTGTATTGTTTGTTTAAAGAATTATGTTAATTATTGCTTGTGAGATGAAGTAGATTCTTAATGAAGTGTTAAATATCATTGTGGAGGTCAAAACGAGTGAAATTACGAAAAATTATTCGAACCCAGAAAAAAATTTTGAATTGGCGTCGCCGGCGCCAGAAAGGGCTCCGCCGACGACCAAATCCATAGAGTTTGGCATTTTTAATAAATGGAGTGCTGTCGGTGCCCTATCGAGCGCCGCCAGTGCCCTATAGAGCGCTGCCACCGCCCAAGCATAGAAAACACTAAAAACCCTTTCGCAGTTTTTGACCCTGGGACCTACGATTTTTTTCATTGCTTTCATCTTTCTCCTCCATTTTCGCAATTTTGAATACCTATGGCTTGCTAGATCTAGGATTTGAAGTGATTTCAAAGCTTTTAGAGACCGGATCTACACTTCTCTTGGTAAGAGCTTCACTTTAAGTTAAAAATTTTTTATTTTCACCAAGGAAATCTCTCACATTGCTTAGTTTGGAATTTTTGGATTTTTAAAGAAATTTTGAGATTTCATATGATGAAATTTGTTCTTACTTGTTTAGAATAGTATTTGGAGTTTGTTACATTATGAATTTAGAATTTATTAAAATTTTCTTGCAAATTTTAGAAATTCACATGGCTCCAAGGACGAGTAAAGGGAAAAGAAAATTAGATTTTGATGAAGAAAAATTTTTTAATGTTAAAACGCAATTTCGCCTTAACCCTTACCTTTACAATAAGAAATGTATCCAGGATCGAGCTTTTGATAATCCTGGTGGATCCGTGGAACAGTTAATTACAGAGTGGAACTGGGAACAATTTTGTTATTTTACTGTGAATGCTGTTATAGGAGTTGTTAGAAAGTTCTATTCAATTGTGCCCTGGACTGAGACTGAGTATGTGTTAGTTAGATGAAAAATGGTTAAGTTTACTCCTCAACGTATTAATGCATTCTATCAGACTTGGGAACCATTTGTTTGTGAATATGAAAACTTTGATACTCGAGAGGTAAATATGAGAGAAGTGATTGCTTTTTTATGGATGGAAGAGGGGAATGGAAAGTAAGTCAAAAATAGATGATTAACTTCCCCGCTCCCAAGTTAAATGTTGCATCAAAAGTTTGGCACTATTTCATCTCTGCAAGACTATTACCTTCTTATCACCACAACGAAGTTACAAGGGATAGAGCAATTTTGAACTATTGTGTTTAGAAGATGAAAATGATTAATATTGGAACTATTGTCTTCAAGAACATTCAGACTATTGCTAGAGGTAAGACCACTGGTGGATTAGGACAACCTGCCTTAGTTCATGCCCTGTGTGTTCAATCTGGAGTGGAGTTCAGTTATTCTAAAGAGGTGGCTCTACCGCTGAGACCGATTACAAAGACTATTATCCGTACTTATGAGTTTCATGTGGGAGCCTGAGATGAGAGTAGGAGTACTGATATTCCTACTACGAGTTATGACGTTCCATTTACATCTAAGCCCCCTACATTATCTGATATTATGGAGCAGCTGAGATTACAAAGTGCTAGTGTGAATAGACTCCATGGTAGGATGGATGTGTTTGAGGCCAAAAGTGATGTGAATGAAGATTATTTGAAGAGGAGAGTTGAGTTCGTTATTGCCTATTATGATGCTCAAGTCAGATTCATGAGGGGGGAGACTGATTTGATATTTCCTACTTGCCCGAGCTATACACCGTATAGACCTGATCTTGCTGACCCTGCTGATGATCCTGGTGATGAAGATTGGTAGATTGTGTGTTTCTATTTCTGTTTTTCTTGTTGTGTTATGTTGTACTGTTGCGATGTATTAGTTATTTGTTTTTCATGTGATGTGTAACCCTGTTAGTGTACAGTTATGTTGTATTGAAAAAAAAATTGAAATTGTTAAATGAACTGTGTAGTGATGTGATAGTTTGTTTAGTATTGATGTTTAGACAATTAAAGTTAATTTCTCTTCACCTTGAGGTTAAACCGATCTCACATCCACAAAATAGTTTATATAAACGAGCACCGCACCCTGAGCCGTGTGTCTCATCCACAAGGATAGACACACGCTTGATGGTGGGGCTCGATTAAATCAGCTAGAAGATTAGTGACATCCGTTTGGTGCTACGAACCGATTTTATAAGCGACAAGTTTCCCACAGCTTAATATGAAAGCATTAAACGGGGTTTATATTACACAGGTTCTTTAAAATTCCCTATAAGGGCAAGCCCACATAGTTAATTACATCTTAAGTGACGGGAATCACCTAAGAAAACTCTCGATAATAATCGATAATTCCGCTCTCGAGAATTTGAAAGTTTAAGGTTTTCGAGGATTGAATTTTGGAATTTCGATAGGGAATGGATCAAATTTTGGAACATTTTGTTTTGTGAATCCAAAGGAAGAAAGGTAGGAGAAATCAACGATTCGAAGTGAACTTCGATAATTTCCGACTATCCTATTGTTTGGCTTGAATTTAGGAAAGTCCTAATGTTTATTTGATATTTCGATCTTGCCAATTTCAATTAATTAGGGCTTATATTTGTATGATAAAATCAAACAAATAGCTTCAGAAGATGTGAGGGTTTATTGTCGTATCGGACGACTACCTCGGAATCCTAAGACCGGTTAGGGCTTAATTTGCAATGCAAATGCCTAACGAAGAGTTGAGGATTTATGTTGCACTAGGCGAAGCTACCTCGAAGTCCTATGGCTTGGTTGTTTTAATTCTAGGAAAGTTTTCTTTGAAGTAGACTCGAGTTTCTTGATGACGATGGTCGTGCTTGCCCACCATGCTCAGAGCTCCTTGTTGTTGCAGAGGTTTAGTTTTAGAAATCATAAATCGGGAGTTGAGAAAAGTGTTTTGGTTTAGAGAAAATCTTAATTTCCAGGTGTTTTTTATGTTTTATTTAAAACAAATCTTAAAGTTGATTATAACGACACCGGTTAAGATCCCACGGTTCCATCCTTAGGCATCATTATTTTTATCGGATTCACTTAGTCCGGATGAATTTGCTAAACTCAGTTGAATGAGTTCCACACTTTCATTTAGACCGTGGGAAATCCCGTTAGCAACACGTAGGTTACATCATCAGAGGTATTCCCGATCATCCAACGGGACGTTTTAATTTAGTTGTAATTGTAGTTTTGTGTTCTGTTTGTGATTAAATTTTGAGTTGTTTTATATTTTGAAATGTTGTGGCGGTGAATTTTATCTTGCAATGACTTTTAACTTAATTTTGGTTTCAGTTTTAGGGGCTATCCTAAAGGTGTGGGTTTTCATGCAACGGTTGTTTTATCATGCAGAAAAGTAAAATGCATTTGCAATAAAGTAAATTGCAGAAAGTAAATTGCAAGAAAGTAAATTCTGATAAAATAAAAGCGTTACTGGAGGGTCTTCCCGTCATCCCAGTTGCACTTAAAACACAATTAGAATATTTAAGCAAGTTCCTAGGTAAAGCTAAGGAAAGGTTATGGTTTTCTACCAAATTCCTAATCCTATAGCTAGTCGATCTCTATGACGTCTAGGTTCTTTGGGTTTTGGTTTAAGGACGATTTTCTTCATCGAAGAATAATCAAATTCGATTGTTCTTATAAATATCCTATCATATTGAGGAAGTGCTTAAGAAGGATCTTAAACATCTTTTCAATATTTCTAGGATTATTTTAAGTCCAAATGAATTTAATTATATAAATGAATCGATCGTCAGAGGTTTTGAAGTCTTGTTAACTTGCTCGGTGAACTAGGACATTTGAATATCATATGAGTGAAGTAACACTCCATTTAATGTTTCATTTAGGAGTTATAATAATCAAAGCTTTCAAGGGTAAATTAGTATTCAAATGATTTGATTTAAGTTAAAGGGTTTAAATTTGGAATAGTATTGAGTTGCTTTATATTTAGTTTAATTTAATTTAATTTGATTTGATGTTTAATTAATTTGATTTAATTTAATTTAATTTAATTATTTAATTTAATTTAATTTAATTTAATTTAATTTAATTTAATTTAATTTAATTTTTAATTTAATTTAATTTAATTATTTAATTTAATTTAATTTAATTATTTAATTTAATTTAATTTAATTGTTTAATTTAATTTAATTTAATTTTAATTTAATTTAATTTAATTATTTAATTTAATTTAATTATTTAATTTAATTTAATTTAATTTAATTTAATCTTAATTTAATTTATCTTTAATTTACTTTATTTTTAATTTTAATTGAAATTTCGAAAGAGTTTAATAATTTAATTAAGTCTTTTAATATTTTAAATTTGAGTTATCATTTTAATTAAAAATTGAGTATTAGTTGATATAATTAATTTAGGGATTTTTAAATTAAAGAATAAATCTCTTCCTAATAAAGATCCTTATTTTAATAATTCCAATTTTATTATTCTTCCAAATTTAATCTATTATTTAATTAAAGTTTAATCATTTTAAAATTATTTAATGGGTTTCTACCCTTTAATTATTTAAATTTCAATCATCCAAATCAGATTAGGATCAAATATTTTACTTGTTGATTTTTTATTAAACCTAAAGTTTTAATTAAGGATTAAAGATTTTAATTACCATTTTACCCTTTAAGCTTAATAATTTCATAACTCACTAAATTGAACTCAAATGAACTTGAAATTTTTATGTGACTTCACTCATATGTCAATAAAGACATGAGAGGAGAAAATGTGATTTTTCTGTATTTAATTTATTTATATAATTATTTTTGGTGGAAAATAGAGATTTTCAAGGAAAATTTGATAACATGACCAAGGGAAAGTTTCTGTCCTTAAGAAAATTAGGGGACATTCCTAATGACCAGAGAAGCACTTGGACCAATTTTGGTGATTTTTTGAATTATATTATTTTTATTATAATTATTTTGAGTTTTGGAGTGTTAATTAATTTAAAAATAAGATAAATGTTGAAAAATGGATTTTATATTTTTCAAAAATCTCTCTGATATCAAGGAAACCAGAGAATCAAATTTTGCAATTTTCTGATTTTTCTATGATTTATAATAATTATTTTAGTGAAAATGCTAGAAAATACATTTTTTTAATTTTAAAATTACCCTAGGGCTTTAAAATTTAATATCTCACTAAATAGACTTAGGAAAAATGTAGGATTTGTTCCTAAGTGATTAAAATTCAAAATGTGACATTTTGGTGAATTTTATTATTTTTGTGATTTTTATTATTTTTTAATTATTAAAAATATTAAAATATTATTAAAAATCAACTTTTTTAGAAAATTGAAATTTTAATTTTCTTAGGTTCCCCTGATATCAGAGAGGCTCCAAAACCAATTTGGTGAATTTTTAAAAAGTATTTTAAAAGTTATGAATTTTTAAAGTTTAAAATGGCTAAGTGGCTTAATCAACCCAATTAGTGGGGCTAACCAAGTCCAATTGACCTCAAATTTTTATGGTGGATTCCTCTGATCCTAAAGGTCAGTGGAGAATTGATTTCAAGTCAATTTGATACCTGGTTAACTCTAATTAATTAAAGACCTATTTTGGGTGTTTAAGCGATTAGGGTTAATCTGAGTGAATTAACTCAAGTCCTATTTTTCCTAGAGTTCTCTGGTCATAAGGAACATCACCAAATATTTCTAGAATTTATTTCACAACATGCTAATTTTTGGAATTAAAATACTCAAAACAGCAACATGCATTTGAAAAATAAATAACTTTTCACGAGATGGCCTACGACCTTGGAAAATTCGGGGAATGTTCCCGAGTTCGAGAGGCTTCAAACTCTATGGTCTCATGCCATGGTGAATTGTATACATGCATGGAGAATTAAATGTATGCAGAGAGTAAATAAATCATAAAAAATAAAATACTTAATTAAATTAAATGATTTCTTTTCACATTATTCTCCTCTATTCACTTGAGCAGAGGGTATTTTTATTTTATTTTTGTGATTTTTCTACACAAAGATATGGATTTTTGAAGTTTAGGGAATTAAATAAATAAGAAAATACCTAATTTTCTATTTATCCACGCGGCGCCGTGCGCAACCTCGGCGACTCCGAACGCACGCGCGTCGCGCTCCCATTCGACGCCGCCGCACGAGTCGGCTGACACGGGCCCCGCGGTTCTCGTGCCGATCTCCTGGTCGAGCCGCGATCACTGGCCGTCCCGTGCGCGCGTGTATCGAATGGACGGCATCAGTTCATCGTCCCAAAGTGTTCTCACCCGAGAGCCGTCCACACTAAATCCTAAGATCTCACTCGATTCTCGATGGATTTTCATGTTCTTATACTCTATGGATTCGTCTTGAAGAGGCGAACACATCTATACGGCTAACATGCATTGAAACTAAAGGCATTTGAAATGGAGAATCTCCAGAAGCTCGGGATGGATAGTTAACTGGCCACGCTTAGCTCGAGAGAAGTGTGGCCTGATCCGAGAGTTGTTGCTGCCTTCGATTGGGTCAGCCATGACTCCGGAGATGAAGTCTCCTGGTACGAGTGGATTGTCTGCGACTATGAAAGTCGACCACGGCCCGATCACAAAAGCTTGGAGAGGCTGGAGCAGGCCCGGGTGGCACAGGAGATGGGGCTTTCGGTGGTGGACACCTTCCCCTTGGTCCGAGTGAGAAGGGTGTGGAGCCCCGGTCGATTTGAGGAATTGGCTCCTTGTGTAGCAAGTGTCACTGGTTTTGGGTGGAATTTCGGTTGAGGGAGTGGGCTCTGTTGGTGGGGATTAGGAGCAGATTGACCTTTGGGGATCAACTGCTACAGAGGTGAAGTGGTTTGGGGCAATTTTGGCAGAAGTTTCGGCGGGGTTTGTGCTTGGCTCCTCCTCATGGCCGAGAGGGGTGGAGTTTAGACAGGAGAGGGTGGAAAGGCCTCTCCAGAGGGATAGGGGCTTGGGATCAGTTGCTGCTGGTGAGGAGAGAGATCCGGCCATGGTGACCACTAGGCGATGGGGCGGCTCTCGACGAGTGAGAATTTCAGTGTTGGCTCACGTGTGAGCTCTCGGCCACATGGTGTTTTCCGGCGGCACGCGTGGCAGGCCGTGCCGGGCATGGAGTCACCCTCGGGGCCGGGTGGGTCGGGGAGTACGGAGGTTTGTGCAATCAATTGGCCATGGACATGTGTAAAGGCTTTGATCCAAAGTATGGAATGGGGCATGGCTGGGTTTGGACCTAAATGGGTCAACCCACCCATTTGGGTACAAGGTGCATCCACCCGAGGCACAGGTTTAAGTGAGGAGAAATGTGAACTGGATGAGCAGCATGATTGAGTGGGGTCAGAGTCGAATCCAAGTACTGATTAGGCTTAAGCATGGTTTAGTGGAATCATGTAAGTGGTTAACCACCTTTAGGAGTTAAGGAAAGAGCCTCCTCCTTTTGCCCAAAATGGCATGGTGACATGTAAAAGAGGCTCTCGTGGCTTGCATATGGCTTATGCATGGCTCCATGGCTCCATTTGGCTTGGGAAAAGTAAAGTCGATTTCATGGAAATGGATTTAAGGAAAATTTTAGTATTTAGGGGTGATTTGGCATGAGGCTTGATTTGGAATTATTTGATGATGAATTTAGGACTTAGGGATGATTTTAATTGAAAGTATGATGAGGGGAAATGTCATATGGGCCTTGGAAGAATTTTGGGCTTTTTTGAAAGGGTTTAGATGGGCTTTTAAGATGGATTAGGAAAGTGGGCTCTTTGAATTTTAAAATGGATTTTGGGATGAAATTTTGTAAAGAGGTTGGGCCAAATAATTGTTGGGTTTAGCTCATGGATGTGTCATGAGTGACTTGAAGCAAATTTGGGGTAGTTTGGACTTGAATTGGGTTGGATTTGAATTCTTTTGGTGAATGGGCCGATGTAGGTGCAAGTGGGCTAACTTGGGCGATGTTGGGCTAGGGTTGAAATTGATGTAAAATAAATATTAAGAAATGTTTATGGGAGTGTTTCAAAGAGGTTTTGGCTTTGGTTGGGTTTTAATTTTGAGGTTTGGGCCTATTTGGGTTAGATTTGGGTTTAGGTCGAAATTGGGCTTTTGATTTTGGGTTGAATTTGAGTGGGGTTTGGAGTCAAAATCTTGGGCAAATCATGTTAGTGTTTTGTTTATGAGGATGTTAAGGAAGGTTTAGAAAAGATTTGGGGTTAATTGGAGTTGAATTGGGTTAGTTTGGGCTAAGTTTGGGTCATGGGTCCCGAATTTGGGCTTTAAGGCCCAAAGTGAAATTGGATCCAAATGTCAATCAAATTGGACTTGGATTTGGTCTAAATTGGTATTGGGAATGTTGAATTGAAGTTTAGAATTGAATTGGACCAGAATTGGGGTCAGATTGGGTAGGTTTGGTTTGACAGTTAGGTTCGCTTTAGAGTTAAAATGGGTCGAATTTGGGGGTTTTGACAAAAGTAGGAGTAAATTGACAAAATTGGCTCATGGTGTAGTTGGACAAAATGAAATTGGGAATATTTGGGATTTTCTGGAATTTTCTGGGAATTTTCTGAATTTTTGGATTTTTAGGCGAGAGGGTATTTTAGGTATTTGGAGGGTATTGGGGGGTTTTTTTGGAGATTTTTGGTATTTTTGGGTATGGATGATCAATTTGAGTGATGTGGAGGTGTTTAGGGATTGATTTTGGAAAATTTTAGGTAATTTGGAAATTTTGCGAAATTTTCTACCCACTCTAATTTCAATTATTAATCGTGTCGACTAAGCATTAAAACTCTTTATAGTTGTGTCTTATACCTTCGAAATATGGTTTTAATCTATGTCCATTAACTTTAAATTTACGTCTAGCTTTTTTGATCTTCGATTTCTATAGTTCCGTATAAAAATATTTGAGTTATGGTGAAAGGTCGTAACCATCGAGACTTCAATTTTTCCAGAAATAATTTCAATCTAGTATTATATAACAAAAACTTCCGTCCTCGGTTCAAAATTCTCTCGATTAATCTTCCGATCATGCCATAATTTCATCTTTTCTTTTATAAATCCGATCATTATCATATGATTTCATTTCCCTAATTCTTCCAATTTATTTAATTGCAGCAATCTTTTCTCACCAGCCTTCCTTCATATTATAATTAAATTCCTTTAATCGCCCAATATGCTTTATGTTCTAATTCAATCGGTAAGTGGCATGTTTTTCCATATATAAGCCCTGTAAGGAGTCATTCCAATCGGAGTTTTATAAGCGGGCCCTATAAGCCCATACGTTGTCTAATCTAATAGACCAATCTAACCTATTCTTGGGTTTACACATTTTTCTAAAATACGTTTAATCTCATGATTAGATACTTGCCTAATCCACTAGCGTCCGTGGATGATAAGTAAAGGATATCTTATGAGTAATATTGTATTTTTCTACTAGTTTTAGAATGTATTTATTTCTAAAATGAGTTCCTCCGTCGTTGATAATCACTCTCGGCATTCCAAATCTAGTAAAAATATTTTTTCATCGAAATTTTGAAACACTCTTAAGATCACACCTAGGTAAAGCGTCTCAATCCATTTGGAAACATAATCAATGCCTACAATATATATGAGTTTCCAAATGAAGGAATAAAAGGTCCCATAAAATCTAATCCCCAAACATCAAAAATTTCAACTTCTAATATAAAATTCAAAGAGGCATTTCGTTTCTTCTAGGATATATTTCCAACTCGACATTTATCGTAAGTTTTAATATTATATCCGTATACATCTCTAAATAGAGTAGGCCAAAAGAAATCCGTATCGTAGAATCTTATAACCGCTTATCACCTAAAATAACCTCCAAATTAGAATCATGACATTTTTGAATAGCTGTCTAGCTTTCTTCATAAGGTACACATCTTCTAATAATTAAATCCTTACATCGTTTATATAAATATGGTTCATCCCAAAAATAGGTTTTTGTATCATGGATGAATTTTTTCGTTTTGCAAAGTTAGCATAGGTGGTAAAATATTACTAACTATATAGTTTATTATTTCAATAAAAAATCAACAAGTAAAATATTTGATCCTAATCTGATTTGGATGATTGAAATTTAAATAATTAAAGGGTAGAAACCCATTAAATAATTTTAAAATGATTAAACTTTAATTAAATAATAGATTAAATTTGAAGAATAATAAAATCGGAATTATTAAAATAAGGGATCTTTATTAGGAAGAGATTTATTCTTTAATTTAAAAATCCCTAAATTAATTATATCAACTAATACTCAATTTTTAATTAAAATGATAACTCAAATTTAAAATATTAAAAGACTTAATTTCAATTAAAATTAAAAATAAAGTAAATTAAAGATAAATTAAATTAAGATTAAATTTAAAAATTAAATTAAATTAAATTTAATAATTAAATTAAATTAAATTAAACAATTAAATTAAGTTAATTAAAATTAAATTAAATTAAATAATTAAATTAAATTAAATAATTAAACAATTAAATTAAATTAATTAAAATTAAATTAAATTAAATCAAACAATTAAATTAAATTAAATTAAAATTAAATTAAATTAAATTAAACAATTAAATTAAATTAAATTAAATAATTAAAATTAAATTAAATTAAATTAAATAATTAAATTAAAGTTAAATCAAATCAAATTAATTAAACACCAAGTCAAATTAAATCGAATTATGTTAAACTAAATTAAAACTCAATTAAATTAAGTTAAATTAAATATAACATCACCTAAGACATAAAAGAAATTAAATATAAAACAACTTTAACACTATTCCAAATTTAAACTCTTTAACTTAAACCAAATCATTTCAATACTAACTCATCTCGAAAGCTTTGATTATCATAACTCCTAAATGAAACATTAAATGAAGTGTTACTTTACTCATAGTGATATTCAAACGTCCTAGTTCATCGAGCAAGTTAACAAGACTTCGAAAACCTCTGACGATCGATTCATTTATATAATTAAATTCATTCTGACTTAAAACAATCCTAGAAATATTGAAAAGATGTTTAAGATCCTTCTTAAGCACTTTCTCAATATGATAGGATATTTATAAGAACAATCGAATTCGATTATTCTTCGATGAAGAAAATCGTCCTTAAACCAAAACACAAAGAACCTAGACGTCATAGGAAATGACTAGCCATAGGATTGGGAATTTGGTAGAAAACCATAACCTTTCCTTACCTTTACCTAGAACTCGCTTAAATATTCTAATCGTGTTTTAAGTGCAGCATTGGGATGACGGGAAGACCCTCCAGTACGCTTTTATTTTATCGCAATTTACTTTCTTGCAATTTACTTTCTTGCAATTTACTTTCTCGCAATTTACTTTATCGCAAATGCATTTTACTTTTCGTACGATAAAACAACAACAGTATGAAAACCCACACCTTTAGGATAGACCCCTAAAACCAAAACCAAAATTAAGTTAAAAGTCACTGCAAGATAAAATTCACCGCCACAACATTTCAAAATATAAAACAACTCAAAATTTAATCACAAATGTAACACAAAACTACAATTGCAACTAAATTAAAACGTCCTGCTCGGATGATCGGAATACTCTGATGATGTAACCTACGTGTTGCTAACGGGATTTCCCACGGTCTAAATGAAAGTGTGGAACTCATTCAACGAGTTTAGCAAATTCATCCGGACTAAGTGAATCCGATAAAAATAATGATGCCGGAAGGATGGAACCGCGGATCTTAACCGTGTCGTTATAATCAACTTTAAGATTCGTTTTAATTAAAACACAAAAAACACTTGGAAATTAAGATTTTCTCTAAACCAAAACACTTCTCTCATCCCCTCGATTTATGATTTCTAAAACTAAACCTCTCGCAACAACAAGGAGCTCTGAGTATGGTAGGGCAAGATGACCATCGTCATCAAGAAAACCCGAGTCTACTTCAAAGAAACTTTCCTAGAATTAAAACAACCAAGCCATAGGACTTCGAGGTAGCTTCGCTTAAGTGCAACATAAATCCTCAACTCTTCGTTGTGCATTCGTATCGCAAATTAAGCCCTAACCGGTCTTAGGATTCCGAGGTAGTCGTCCGATACGACAATAAACCCTCACATCTTCTGTGCTATTCGTTTGATTTTATCATACAAATATAAGCCCTAATTAATTGAAATCGGCAAGATCGAAATATCAAATAAACATTATGACTTTCCTAAATTCAAGACAAACAATAGGATAGTCGGGAAATTATCGAAGTTCACTTCGAATCAAAGGATTTCTCCTACCTTTCTTCCTTTGGATTCACAAAACAAAATGTTCCAAAATTCGATCCATTCCCTATCAAATTCCAAAATTCAATCTTCGAAAACCTTAAACTTCAAATTCTCGAGAGCAGTAATCATCGATTATTATCGAGAGTTTTCTTAGGTGATTCCCGTCACTTAAGATGTAATTAACTATAGTGGCTTGCCTTTATAGGGAATTTTAAAGAACCTGTGTAATATAAACCCCGTTTAATGTTTTCATATTAAGCTGTGGAAACTTGTCTGCTTATAAAATTGGTTCGTGCACTCAAACGGATGTCACAAATCTTCTAGTTTATTTAATCGAGCCCCACCATCAAGCGTAGTGTCTATCCTTGGTGATAGATACACGGCTCGTGGTGTGGTATTCGTTTATATAAACTATTCTGAGATGCGAGATCGGCTTGATTTCATATCTTAAAATTTTTCAAACTTAAAATTATTTTCAAAATCAAATACTACTTTTCAATTTATTTATTTAAACTAAATTAAAAATTTGCCGACAACTTCGTTAGGCGACCACTTTTCAAAATAAAACACACAACCTAAAAATATGCCGACAGATTTCGGCGACTCCACTGTGGAATATTCCTCTCTCCATTATAATCAAATAATCCCCGTTTCAAAATCGAGTAGTGTATCCATGTCCCTAATGGATCAAACTACTCCTTCTTTCCGTTGAATACTATGTTCATTTCTATTCCTGAACAAGTATGCCAACAATATCTCTCTGACTTCAGGAGCCACCGTTGCTTAGATACCCCTAAACAGCCGCAGAGTAAGTTCCGAGGATCCTCGTACCTCGCTCTCCGAGGTGGGGTGGACCCCTCAATAGTGTTAGGCTTAGAGCGGGGATCCTTCTTCGAGGCTCGGAAGTCTTGCGTCAAGACTTTCTTTTCCTTTCCGAACCTGGTTTCCTTACCTTCTTACACTTTCGAACGTTCCGCTCTAAATAAACAAACCCTCTAATAAGTGATTCTTTTAACGAATGCCTTCATAAATACATGAACAAAGAACGAGGGGCCCTGGACTTTTTTCAATTCCTTTCTTTTCGTCCCGAAGAAAAGAAGCATAACTCGAGACCGACACCCGTAATCTGCCTTACGAAATGGAAGCCCCGAACCGATTTTCTCCTCTACTAACGGATCGGACTTCGCCGTCTACATGAACTGGCCGACAATGGTCATCCGATTCGGACAGGATTTGAAAACAAACGTCAAGGTCACCGACGTCTCCTCTTCAGACCGCCGAACAAGGGCCCAAAGCCGAGAAACCACTCGCTCGAGTTCAACTCAGTCGATCCAAGAGCCTCCCCGCAAAGGGTCCTTACTGGGGGAGGAGCATCGCTGTCCGCAGATGCACCTGCTCTCACTACCCCATCGGTCTAGTTGCTCGCACCTACTCGATCACAAATCAAAAGCGGGAAAGGAATCCGCAACTACGATAAACTCCGTTACGCGAGGGTACTCGGATCTTCCCGTAAGACCTTCTGCTTTCGAAATCGGGTCCCGCTCAAGGATTCCTTCGCCGACAAAGACTCAAAGAAGAAATAGAAATAGAAGGATCGCTGTGGAAGCCGCAGCCGCCGAGATTGCCTTCCTCGAGGAAATTCCGCAGCTGCTTTGGTCATACACCGCGCCGAATATACACCACCGCCCGACTACACTCACTTTTCGAGCAGCAGTTCCATCCCTCTCCGCCGCAGGACGAAGAGAATGCCCGAAAGATTGTCGCCATTACTACAAATTTCGCATACTACAACGATAGCCGCAAGAAAAGAATCGGTGACTACGCCGTTCGCTCTTAATCGCAAACTTTGGCAGGTGCCAGCGAAGAAGGAAAACTGCCCCGTGTCGAAATTCTACGAAGCATGGCGGGTGCCGCCAAATCCCGTCTCTTGCCCCGAGTGTAACCCGCCGTCATGATGTGTGCCAAGCAAGAGAATGAAGGCTAGCCCCGCCCGTCGTAGTATCAGTGCCGCAGACAGTGCAGGATAAGCCACCTCTGCGCAGTCGGCCGATGCACCATCTCGCCGGTCATAGACCTTCGCCGCTGTATGATTAAGGTGCGGCGTCCCACCACAAGGGGCAACGAGACCGAAACAGCTGTGCCTCAAGAAAAGAAAGTCTCGCCGGAGGCCGGAATCAAGAAAGTGCTACCGCGATGAAGGGGACTCATGAAAAGGACCTGCAACTATCGCATGACAACCACAAAGATACACACGTAAAGCTCCGCCAGAAGATGCCATGGAAAAGCCGAGAACCGACATCCGACGGCCGGCAAAAGAAAGAGAAGAAAAGTTCGGAGATGAGATCGACTCATCGGAATTCATGGACAACGAATATGCAAATCAACATGGTCGAGACACGAGCTTCATCATCTTCTCAAGGTGCTCCTTGCACCACAGAAGAGAGGAGCCGAATCCATGAAGAGACAGCGCTTCAGAAAAGGACGACACGATCGCTCAAATGGCCAAGAGGATGGAAGAGATGGCCATAGCTCTAGCCACTCTCCAAAGTCAAGTACAACCACATAGAGAGACACCCCTGCAGGTCATTCACATCGGAGACGAGGGAAGGAAATTACATCCGTCAATCGGGGACGACCAATTGAAAAGGATACAACACAAAGTATGATCCTCGAAAAGGATATCAAGAACTTGGTATGAAGAAACAGTGCAGAAGCCCTAGCACAACCGAAGAACGCGAGACATCTATTCTGGACGGGCAGACCTTACTCGAAGAATTCATCGCCGGTCCAATACCCAAAGCGGCTTCGTACCACCTCCGTTTAAGACCTTCGACGCAACCGGAACCCTCGAGCAAGCATGCCGCACACTTTCGTGCGCTCGTCGTAACGCCGGCGGAGCGCATGCGCTACTCTTCCGATGTGGCCGCATAGGCCGTCAGTGATCGCTTCGGGACCGGTATGCGTAACTACTCAACGGATCCGTCAAAGACATTCTCGCAGCGTAGAGCGCTCTTCATTAAGCCGATTTCGCTCGGAGCTGCAGCACCACATCACTATAGGTGATTTGAAAGTGGCAGAGAAACAAAAAGGCCAGAATGAAACTTTGGTGGATTTCTGCGATGACTTCGATGGAGAAACTTAAGCAATGAAGTAGGAATCCACAACTCTGCAAGCATCAACATGCACGGCAAGATTCGCTTAAAAAGCATTCACGGCCCGACAAAGCACTTCTCTCAAGGGATCTCACTATTAAGACTTTCGAGAAGTCTGTTAGCAAGCGCTGAAGCTTGCAAGAAGAGGCGAAGCTAACTAAGTTACGACAAGACGGACAAGCAGAAGCCGGTGAAGACTTTCGAAAAGAAATTTGTACGTCGCAAACCGACAAAGGCAAACAACCGATGCAAATACCACCGTAACGGCCGCAAGAACTACAACAAAATTACCAAGAATCCCTGTCACAGCATCACTGTTTCAGGCAGATGAATAACCGTCTCAGCCCGCAACGTACATCGAGGGAGCTTCCGAGCGAGAATATCCGTTCAAAAATGAAGGCAAGACAAAGATGTTCCGTGATTAATGAAAAACTCCGTGATTTTACCGCTGAGCCCAAAAGACTCAGAGGAAGTCAACAAGAGGTGATCCCAACTTTTGCCCCTACCATCTGATGCCTCAGCACAAGATGAAGACCGCATTACCTTCAAAAGTCAAGCTCAACGACAACCTTCTGGAAGGAAATATAACAATCCCGAAGGAGTACATGAAGGAACCCTGCAAAGGAGGTTCCGTCAATGTTATCTCAACCGATCCCGTCATCCCGATAGCATCCCTATGCAACTCGACGATGGATGGACTACCGCTCGGACGAGATCTTCGAAGAAGATTTTAGACAACATCCGAACCGCTTCGGTGCGAGCTTCAATTCGTAGCTCGAGACCTCGTTAAGCCGGTACTATCACTTGCGATAGCAAGAACCACCTCGACAGAGAAAATCGAAGAGAAGAAGAAAATCGACGAAGAAGAGGGACCGAGATTCCCAAGGCTGGACTGGGGGCCGCTTATCCCAGATAGTTGTTTCCGATTCTGGGAGAAATCCCTCGAACCTCTGATTTTGTATGATTATCCGCTCACTTCGGTGGGATCATATAATGATAAGGGTGATGGCGTTGGCCACGTTCTTGATCGTTTCTAACGATTACGTAACTAGCGACAATCCGGGCGTCGATTTCGATACCAACAACAATTCTCAAATCATACATGATCTCGACGATCAAAATGACGAAGAAGACATCCATCAAGGAGGCTACGAGAGTTCAACAAGCAAATCGGATCTATCTCGCGAGTTTCGAGGAGCTCCAAGCTATGATAGAAGTTAGAGCCTTCAGATTTGGAAGATAATCCAAGAGCCTACTATTCCGATTCGTGAGGAGACACCAACAGAACTCAATACTAGATTCGTAAGAAATTACTGAAGTCAACTTAAGAAGTGGAAGAGTTCTACCTCCGAGAACGGGTCCAAAAGACAAAGGAAAGCAGTGGTTGTTCAAGAAGAACCAACCCCAGCCAGAAGACATACCCATTCGAGAAGAAGCCGAGACACAGGAGAACAAAGTGGACTACAACGTGCTAGCCCATCTTAGGAAACTACCGGCCAAACCGAGCATCTACGATGCTCTCATCTTATCAAAGGAGACGAGAGAAGCTCCGATCAAGGCCTTACTTCGATCCTGGAAATTCGCTTAGCTCAAATGGCCGGAGATTCCTTGGACGCAGGCTCGCTCGTTAAAGGAACAGCCGAGGTGTTACCTTCACGTACAATGACCTACTACTGGGCAGATGCGAGATCACAACCGACCGTTGTACATTTCAGGCCACAATCGGGAAGTTTACGCTCCCGCAGTTTTGGGTGGATCCAGGAGCATCAATCAATATAATGAGTCTTCGAACACCAGCATACCTGGAAATCGATGCTCGCGAGCTCGAGGCCGACAAAATGTTATTAAGAGGATTCAACCAGAAGAGAAAGAGCCCCTGGGTCAATAACGCTACCGATGAAGACCTATGATTTAATAAAGACAACCGCAAAATTTCATATAATCGATTCGAAACGTCGTTCAACGCTCTACCTAGCCGACCATGGATACATGAAAACGTGATGGTACCATCATCTCCGCATCGAAGCATCAAATATTACGATGGAGGGGAATAGCAGCATCAAAGGAGACTTACAACCATTCTCCGTACATGAAATTGAATCCATGAAGATGCGCCTTATTATACACCACCAAAGAAAACAATCTTCTCCGAGACACCGTAACAAATAAAGCAAAGAAAGTTCAGACAACGAAGAACCCGAAGTTCTAGTCCACATAGCCACTCACCACTCCTTCCGCGAGATGGTGAAGGTTTCTCCACAACTCGCATCCGAGGTCGAGGCCGGACGAGGCCGCGGTAGACACTGTGACAATCGGACGAAGAAACCACCCATCAATGTTGATCGGGAAGATAGTCCCAAGAGAAAAAGAAATCAAGCAAGAAGCAGCAACAATAAGTCGAAAGAAGCCGCAATACAAGATCTCCTTCGAAGATGAAAAGAACGAAGAATACAAATCAATGTACGAGAAGATTAACCACTACGTACATACTATGACCCTAACTCCGATCCATTCTAATAAGATCGAGGGTATGGAGGTCAAAGAGGTACGTAGCGACGGTGCAAAGTCCGACCAAATCTCTACCTGTGCGTGCTTCTTCCTCCAAAACCGAAAATAATGTACAACTCGAAGATGTCACTTCATCGAACTAATGGAATTACCTTCGATGAGTACTTCTCCCCCGTGTTCAAAATTTTAATTCAACGTGGTTTCTTACCTCGACAACGCGACAAAAGGCCAATCACAACATTTTGAAAAGTTATGGAATAACTCCGGCCGCTCCCAATTCAAAGTATGGACTCGGATTCGTGACAAGAGGGTGCGGACTGACGACATCGATTTCGCTTGCATTGTCACTCGCAAGTCCAATGAAAATCGCATGGAAACTACCGACGAACTCGAAGATTTACAAATCGAGACGCTCCACCGGGACCAAGAAGAAATTAAATCCACAATAGATGAATTAATGGAAGTTAACCTAGGTACTAGCGAAGAGCTCTAGACTCTACCTTTGTTAGCTCCTTACTCAACAAAGAAGACTCCGGAGAAATAATCAAATCGTTAATGGAATTTAAGGACCGTTTTGCTCGGAACTACGATGAAATGCCAGATTGGGTCCGCAGAGCCGTGTAGTCCATAAGCTATAGGCAGATCCTACTTCGTCCTGGGCACGTACAAGGTCCTGGAAGAATGCGCTAGTAAATTCGAACAACAAGTCATAACCGGGTTAAAAAGCTAATGTGACTGCCAAATTCGTCCGACGAAGAATACCCGACCACGGCTACTAACGTAAAGTGCCGCCGATAAGGAAGAATGGCTCGATCGAATTCAGTAGTGGACTTCGTTAGATTTAAACAAGGCATGTCCAAAAGATGAATTCCTCTACCGATTCCAGAATCGATGATCGATATCGCTTCGACACATGAAATATTCTCATTCATGGATGGATCTTCAGATACAACCGCATAAAAATGGTTCAGAAGATGAAAAGCTACAAAGATTCGTAACGCCGATCGGAGTATTTTGCTACACGGTGATGCCATTCGGATCGAAGAACGCAGTGAGCAACTTACTAAAGAGCAATGACAAGAATTTTTGATGATCTCATCCACAATCAAGTCGAGTGCTACGTGGACGATGCGTCGTCATCAAAAGCAAAGTAAAGGAAAACCACCCGTATGATTCTGAGAATTGTTTTCGAACGATTAAGACAATTTAACCTTAAGATGAATCCCTTAAATGCGCCTTCTAGGTCACCTCCGGAAATTCTTAGATCGTTGTCCGACATCGTGAATTGAACGACTCCGAGAAGATTAAAGCCATCTTAGAAATGCCGCCTCCCAAAACCTTAAAACAACTACGATCTTTTCAAGGAAGTCGGCATATCTTCGACGCTTTATCTCAAACCTCCGTCGTGTAGTGTCACCTTTCTCGCACTAGTTAAAAAGGACGCCAAATTTATTCGGGAAGAGAAATGCCGTAAGGCCTTCGAAGACATTAAACAATATTTAATGACACCTCCCGGTCTTAGCAGCCCTGGCCTCAGTAGCACCGTCGATACTTTACACCGCGGCTTCAGACGACTCTCTCGAGCCCCGTTAGCCTGTGTCAATGATGAGGGTAAAGAAAATGCTCTTTACTACTTGGGCTCGTCGCTTACTCTCCGACGGAAGTAAGCGCATCCCGCAATCGAAAAGCATTGTTTGCCCCGATCTTCGCCGCTCAAAAGCTCGTGCACTACATGCTTTCTCATAAGGTCAACCCGATTTCGAAGTTTAATCCATTGCAATACTCGATGACTCGTCCAACACTTTCCGCAGTACTTGCCGATGGTCAATGATATTATCGCAATTCGATATAACTTTCGTGCCTCGCGTGCCGTAAAGGGACAAGTCTTAGCAGCACTTCCTCGCAAAGACACCCTTTGCTCATGCGAATCTCCTCTCAATGATGATCTGCCACGATGAACAAATAATGAGCCTAGAAGACTCCCGATGATCGACGTTGGGAATTGTATTTCGACGAGCATCTTCAAGCACACAAAGACGAAGAATCGCAAGTGATAGTCGCTCCTAGAAGGCGAATCGGGCTAATCTTTATAACACCGGAGCGGGGGATGTTAAGATACTCCTACCACTCGACAGAACCGTGTACAAACAACGGCGGTATCACGAAGCTCTCATAACGGGATTGGAATTAACCATTCAAATTGGGATAAACGTACATCAACATCTACGGATTCATGATGACCATTCACACGTATCGCCTATGAACATGTAATTTTTAAACCAAGACTCGAATCCAAGACAAAGATGCCATACACTCGCTGAATGCATTCCAAATGACACCTACAAAATTCTAGAAAAGAGAATGCTTTACAGATGCTTGTAATTTCGTCTCGCAAAAGAATTTGCCTGTCATGCAAGATGAATCATGGAAGTGTCGCCGCACGTTCGGCCATGGTCCTACAATAATATACGACAATGACACACACAACTGCAAGAGAGAAAAGAATCACGTGGCAGAGTGATAGAAAAACAGCAAGATCGGCGATGCAGCCATCGATAGCTCACCGCACAAATGAAAGCTACCGTAGACGATAGCTCGCCGGCCCATCGGACGCAGAAAAGAACTCGTCCTACGCATTAATAAACAACACATTGCATGACAAGGTCTTTGATCAAATGCGGCTAAGGTGTCTAAGCGGGTTCGAGGCCCGCGAAATTGTTAAAGAGGTGCATCTCGCGACTCCGGCGCTCACCAGCCGGGTCTGAAAGATGAAATGAAAATTAAAAGACTAGAGGTACTAACCGGCCCTCGATGAGGACCGACCGCATGAAAATCGCCAAGAGTCGGCCACCAATGCCGAGCGCACGAGTGGTTCTACATCAACCTCCAAATGTGCTACACCCGACAATCGCGCCGTGGCCATTCGAATGTCGGGGCACGATATAATGGGTCCGATGCAACCACCATCTTCTAAAAGGACATCGTTTCTATTCATGCGCGTAATATTACGGCTGTCCATAGCAGGGCGAAGCGCACCACGTAGAACGATGCTGCCACTCACAGAACAAGAACCACCGTCGTCTGACCGTTTTGACCGCGCAGGATCATCTCGGATACTTGGCCGATTCGAAGCACACACAACTCAACAATTTTGTCGTGAGACACGGAATCGACGGCGATACCAACACAATTTACTACCCAAGAGCAAACGGCTCGCCGAGGCTTTTAATAAAACTCGTTCAAATCTTAAAGAAAACCTTGGACGACTAATAAGAGAAATTCGGCACGAGAAATCATAGAAGCCTTGCGGCCTACTTGGACAATCCTTCGTAACCCCTACTCAAGCTACACCTTACGCTCCTCGTGCATGGGTCCGAGGCGTGGTTACCTTTGCAGGTTCGGCCTTCCTTCACTCGAATTGCACTCGCAAATAAGATCCGGACGAAGAAAACGCCGACCACGACCAAGAATTAGAAAGCTTCGGGAAGGGGAAAAGACTAAGAATGGGCAACGGAATTTAGAACTATACCAAGCCAAGATGGTTCAAGTCCCATGACAACTCGGGTCCGCCCAAGAACCTTCAAAGTTGGTGACTTGGGCTCTCGTTCTCAAGAGACCTATTCTCGCACACCGCAAGATAGAGGAAAATTCGAACCCATCTGGGAAGGACCGTCAGTGGTCGATGTAAGATACTTGTGAGGTTCCTACTACCAGAATGAATCGCTTGTGTGAGAACGACATATGCTTCCAATCAACGACGATACTTGAAAAATATTACGCTACCCGATGTTTCGAAGGAATGAATTCTTCATCCCTAAGAAACACTGGTGAAGTAATTACTCGTGATCGGGTCCGAACCCAAAAAATAATAAAATGTGCTAAGATAAATAAAATCATGATAATTAAGTTTTCCTTTTGTTTCCTTTTCAAATCAAGATCTCTTTCCGGATCTTATCCTACTTCTATTCTCGTTAAATTTCAAAATATAAGAATAACGAAAAAATGTATCTTTAATAAACATTTTCTTAATGTTCTTGTTCTTAAGATGTACTTCGATCCTTTTCCTCGTCTTTTCGCAGGAAATGTCGAATCCAAGCGGCTGGTCTCGAATCTTTAAGAATGGCGAAGTCTCGCACTCGATGAAAAGAGGGTGAAAGATGGAGCGACAATCGAGATCGACTCGATTTCGCACCAACAGGCCCTACGCACGAGGAAAGCGACCGGGTCCCGCTAACCGAGAAGAACTACCCTAAGGCATACAATGATGAAGTGAAGGCCCAAGCCACCAATCCAACAACAAGAAAAGAAAGGCAACACCGAAGAAGATAAGAAAATGAAGTCCGTAGTCACTACGAGGGCGAGGGCGTGCTTGTCGCCGCCGCGCCAGCAGATTCAAGAAGTTCTGAGGGCTACTCTCACGTAGCCCACGCAACGAAGAAATAAGAATCGCCGCATCCGTAAAATGTTAACAAAACTAGCCTGCGATCAGCCGCGACGAGACAGATGCTAATGCACGCACTTCACATTTCAAGGACACCGGCTCACCGAGAACTCGAAGAAAGGAGGCCACTTCCTGAATACACAGAAGAACTCTGTAGAAATCTCCCGTAAGATCGAGGAAGAAGGCTACCACGCCATCTGGATGGAACCACCAAAGCAAGGCATGACCTTGTTGGCAGTGCAACCCTCGGGGATGTCCCGACGTAGCATCATCCCCGAGGAGCCGAGGTATGCAGTGGGAACGTGAAGGGATCGAACCATATATCCCACAATACGTCACAAGGCCTCGCCATCCGCAGATCATTCCGGAATACGAGCCGGAGAGGATGCGCACGTTGAAAAGAAAACTTTCGAATACTTCGAGAGAATTAAAGGAAGAAGAATCAACATACTGTAAGGCCTCGAGCTACACACCGACGTATTCTCGCAGTATGAACAACAAAGAATCGCGGACTCGTATCCGGATCTCGAAAAGAATGGGCCGAGCGTGCCGCCTCGAGGGAAAACACATACTCGTAACCCCGGAGATGGATGCCAGGAAAGGAAGAATCACAATACAATGCTGGATGTCAGCTACAACTTCGTCGAAGACATGAAGGGAAACCCACTGCGGGATACTTGGCCATGGGCAAGTAGATCCGATGCCATTAGTTATCAAGAGAATGGTGAAAAGATTGATAACACGGAGGGTACCGCCGCAGATTGCATACCCAATACCGCATTATCAACATCTACAAACAAAGGATCGCATACCCCCACATATCGATCACCACGACTTCGTCGACCTTTCGCACGCCTCTTTCGAATGAGTGCAACATCATGTTCGGATCCGACCTCCGGATAACAGGCCCGGTGAGTTCCGAGGGCCAAGAAGATACCTTTACCGTGGTTCCACCATGATACCGCAAGGTAACGGAGCGCATATCGCAAAGCATTGCATACCGTGGGTGCCAAGTGAGCGAATCTCGCTATTTCTCTAGGAGGATGGACGACAAAGAAAATACCTTACCATTTCCAACCGCATCCGCAGCTGTGAGAACCTCCGCCTTACGTAGCCGCGAGTTACATGGAAATATCACACCTCCAATGTACATCCAACCAGCATCCTCGCTAAGGATGGCTTCGGAAGGTGATGTTATCGACCATGTACCTCACTATTCGTACATGGATTTTTGACAGATGATTCTTTCTATGGATCAACAAAGATCATACACAAACCGTTTTCGAGTCTACATGGATTGTAGTGAAATATATTCCGCATCGAGTCGTATGATATATTTTCAACATGATTGGAATGAAAGTGACCATGTCACGTTTTCGGCCTTCACCTCTTTGTGCAAATTGATCGGGAAACGCCATTAAAGTTAAATGAACTTCGAACAAAGAACGAAAAGAAATAAAAAAAGAGAATAAAAAGAAAACTTTCTAAAAAAAATCTAAAAATGACAAACACTAAGTTCACATGAACATTAAATAAACAATAAAATAAAATTTGAACCATTAAAAGACAAACGAAATCAACATGAATGATAAATCAAATCACAAAGCAAATTCTCAATCAAATTTCAAATTCAATCTTTCCAAATTCCGAATCAAATTCCATCCTTCCAAACTTCAAAATCAAATTCC
This sequence comes from Papilionanthe hookeriana x Papilionanthe teres, assembly GCA_022702705.1. Lineage (NCBI taxonomy): Eukaryota > Viridiplantae > Streptophyta > Magnoliopsida > Asparagales > Orchidaceae > Papilionanthe > Papilionanthe hookeriana x Papilionanthe teres. Next base: position 42,390,172 of record CM040436.1, on the reverse strand, counting down.
ATCCTTCCAAATTCCAAATCAAATTTCATCTTTACAAATTCCAAATCAAATTCTCAATCAAAATCTAAATTCAATCTCGATCAAGTTTCAAACTCGATCTTTCAAATTTCAAATCAAATCTTAAATCAAATTTCAATCGAGTTCAAACTCATCCTTTCAAATTCAAATTCAAGACTTTTGGGTCGAGGATTTTACATCCAAGACTGCACTGCTTTAGGATCCTTTTCCTATTGCACTGAAATACATCAAAACTCAAAACTCTTGAGGTCGAGGATTTTACATCCAAGACCGCACCGCTTTAGGATCCTCTTCCTATCAGCACCGAAATACATCAAAATTCAAAACTTTCGGGTCGAGGATTTTACATCCAAGACTCGCACCGCTTTAGGATTCTCTTCCTATCGCACCGAAATACATCAAAATTCAAAACTTTCGGGTCGAGGATTTTACATCCAAGACCGCACCGCTTTAGGATTCTCTTCCTATCAGCACCGAAATACATCAAAATTCAAACTTTTCGGGTCGAGGATTTTACATCCAAGATCGCACTCGCTTTAGGATTCTCTTCCTATCGCACCGAAATACATCAAAATTCAAAACTTTCGGGTCGAGGATTTTACATCCAAGACCGCACCGCTTTAGGATTCTCTTCCTATCAGCACCGAAATACATCAAAATTCAAACTTTTCGAGTCGAGGATTTTACATCCAAGACCGCACCGCTTTAGGATTCTCTTCCTATCAGTACCGAAATACATCAAAATTCAAACTTTCGAGTCGAGGATTTTACATCCAAGACCGCACCGCTTTAGGATTCTCTTCCTATCGCACCGAAATACATCAAAATTCAACTTTCGGGTCGAGGATTTTACATTCGAGACCGCATCGCTTTAGGATCTTTTCCCTATCGCAATGAAATACATCACATCAAAATCAAACTCTCGAGGTTAAGGATTTTACATCCAACACCACTTCGCTCCGAGATATCTTCTCGTCGCAACGATTCAATCTAATCAATTCAATCTTCTTTCGAGGTCGGAGATGTTACATCTAAAACCTCAAAATCCTAATTTTCATTTCAAATCAAATCCCTCAAATTAATTTCGACAAACTTCAATCTAAATCGAAACTCCAAACTAAAATTTAAACTCACACATCAAAACATAAATTGAAACAAAATAAAATCTAAATCAAAATTCCCTCGCATCATGTGATTCGGGATTTACCTCCTTTTCCTTTCCCCGCCGAGAGTTCAAGAATCTCCAGCCCGCAGATATACTCGACACTCCCCAGCCAGAAACTCTTCTACTTCGTCCTAAGTTCGTCACTGGACATCCGTGCTGGTTTTCGTCGATCGCTTCGGCCAACACCAATACGCGCGGTGTGCTCCGTCACTCACCACACCTATCGGGGGTCCATTTGTCGACCTCATTTTTCGATGAGGTCTTCCTTTTCTTCTTTAGTGCTTAGGATCTAGCCTCAGCTTTTCCTTCGACTATCTTGCAGACTAGAATCGGACCCGCCTTTTAGAAATTCAAACCACTTCTAAACTCCCCGCAAACTCCACAAACTCGACTATAGACCCCTAATCACCTGTGAGGGTCGAAATCAAATATGGAAGTTTAAAGGATGAGTTCCTATAGACTCTTTCGGCCTCAGATCGCCTCAGCGGCCCGGTCTCGATGAAGGGGCCGACTACATACACTACACTTACACACTACATTTCCACACACTTCCTAAAACCACACCCATACCCAACTTGACCTCCCGACTCATGTAGGTGATTCACATGGATGGTCCTTAACCCCTAAGCCCTCGCTGCGATGGTTAGAACAACATAACTGAATGCCTCAAATGAGTCCTTTCATGGCTCATATGGCTCGAATGGCTTCATGGCTCAACCAAAATGATTTCACCCCACCCAAATTCACCCAATCTTCAATTTCCCAAATTTTCAATTTTTGACCCCTAGACCCTACACCTACTAAACCTACCCAAAACCCTCGAAATTACCCAAATTTTCGCAAAATCTCCAAATTACCTAAAATCTTCCAAAATCAATCCCAAACACCTCCACATCACTCAAATTGATCATCCATACCCAAAAATACCAAAAATTCCAAGAAAACCCCCCAATACCCTCCAAATACCCAAAATACCCTTCTTGCCTAAAAATCCAAAAATTCAGAAAATTCCCAGAAAATTCCAGAAAATCCCAAATATTCCCAATTTCATTTTGTCCAACTACACCATGGGCCAATTTTGTCAATTTACCCTACTTTTGTCAAAACCCCCAAATCGACCCATTTTAACCCAAAGTGGACCCAATGTCAAACCAAACATACCCAATTGACCCCAATTTTGGTCCAATTCAATTCTAAACTTCAATTCAACATTCCCAATACCAATTTAGACCAAATCCAAGTCCAATTTGATTGACATTTGGATCCAATTTCACTTTGGGCCTTAAAGCCCAAATTTGGACCCATGACCCAAACTCAGCCCAAACTAACCCAATTCAACTCCAATTAACCCCAAATCTTTTCTAAACCTTCCTTAACATCCTCATAAACAAAACACTAACATGATTTGCCCAAGATTTTGACCCAAACCCCACTCAAATTCAACCCAAAATCAAAAAGCCCAATTTCGACCTAAACCCAAATCTAACCCAAATAGGCCCAAACCCCAAAATTAAAACCCAACCAAAGCCAAAACCTCTTTGAAACACTCCCATAAACATTTCTTAATATTTATTTTACATCAATTTCAACCCTAGCCCAACATTGGCCCAAGTTAGCCCAATTCGACCTACATTGGCCCATTCACCAAAAGAATTCAAATCCAACCCAATTCAAGTCCAAACTACCCCAAATTTGCTTCAAGTCACTCATGACACATCCATGAGCTAAACCCAATAATTATTTGGCCCAACCTCTTTACAAAATTTCATCCCAAAATCCATTTTAAAATTCAAGAGCCCACTTTCCTAATCCATCTTAAAAGCCCATCTAAAACCTTTTCAAAAAAGCCCAAAATTCTTCCAAGGCCCATATGACATTTCCCCTCATCATACTTTCAATTAAAATCATCCCTAAGTCCTAAATTCATCATCAAATAATTCCAAATCAAGCCTCATGCCAAATCACCCCTAAATACCAAAATTTTCCTTAAATCCATTTCCATGAAATCGACTTTACTTTTCCCAAGCCAAATGGAGCCATGGAGCCATGCATAAGCCATATGCAAGCTCATGAGAGCCTCTTTTACATGTCACCATGCCATTTTGGGCAAAAGGAGGAGGCTCTTTTCCTTAATTCCTAAAGGTGATTAACCACTTACATGATTCCACTAAACCATGCTTAGGCCTAATCGTACTTGGATCGCGACTCGACCCCACTAATCAAGCCGATCCAAATCACTTTCTCCTCAACCTAAAACTGTGCCTCGGGTGGTGCACCTAGCCCAAATGGGTGGGTCGACTCCATTTAGGTCCAAATCTAGCCATGCCCCATTCCACTTCGGATCAAAGCCTTTACACATGTCCATGGCCAATCGACACACAAACCTCCACCCCTGACCCACCCGACCTCGAGGGTGACCCATGCTCGGCCTGCCGGGCCACCGTGCCGCCGAAAACACCATGGCCGAGAGCTCACATGTGAGCCAACATTGAAATTCTCACTTGCCGAGCCGCCCCATCCCTAATGGTCACCATGGCCGATCTTCTCCTCACCGTAGTGAACTCGATCCCAAGCCCTAACTCCTCTCGAGGCCTTTCCACCCTCTCCTATTTAAACCCCTCACCCTCTCTGCCAAAGGGGAGCCAAGCACAAACCCCAGCCAAACTCCGCCAAAATTGTTCCAAACCCTTCACCATCCTGAGAGCAGCTTGATCCCGTTGTCAATTTGCCTCTAATCCCCACCAACAGTAGCCCACTTCTCAACCGAAATTCCACCCAAACCGAGACACTTTGCACATAGCCGAGCCAATCCTCAAATCGATCGGTCCTACACCTTCACCGGACCAAGAGGAGAAGTTTCCCACCGAAAGCCCCATCTCCAAAGCCACCCATGCCTGCTCCACCTCCAAGCTTGGTGGATCTACCGTGGTCACTTTCATAGCCAGCAATTCACTGCACTCAGAGACTTCATCCTGGAGCTCATCGGACCCAATCGAAGGTGCAACAACTCTCGTATCAAGCCACACTTCTCCGAGCTAAGGTATGAGTTAACTATTCATCCCGAGCTTCCGGAGATTCTCCATTTCAAATGCCTTAGTTTCAATGCATGTTAGCCGTATAGATGTGTTCGTCTCTTCAAGACGAATCCATAGAGAGTATAAGAACATGAAAATCCATCGAGAATCGAGCGAGATCTGTGGATTTAGTGTGGACGGCTCTCGGCGAGAACACTCGGGGGACGATGGAACGGATGCCGTCCATTCGATACACGCGCGCACGGACGGCCGTGATCGCGGCCGACCGGAGACTCGTGACGAGAACCGCGGCCCGGCCGCCGACTCGTGCGTGGCGCGTCGAATGGGAGCGCGACGCGCGCGTTCCGGAGCCGCCGAGGCTGACGCGGCGCCGCGTGGATAAATAGAAAATTAGGGTATTTTTCTTATTTATTTAATTCCCTAAACTTCAAAAATCCATATCTCTTGTGTAGAAAAATCACAAAAATAAAATAAAAAATACCTCTCGCTCAAGCTGAATCGTAGGAGAATAATGTGCAAAAGAAATCATTTAATTTCATTAAGTATTTTATTTTTTATGATTTATTTACTCTCTGCATACATTTAATTCTCCATGCATGTATACAATTCACCACTAGCATGAGACCATAGGATTGAAGCCTCCGAATCTCGGAACATTCCCCGAATTTTCCAAGGTCAGAGGCCATCTCTGCGAAAAGTTATTTATTTTTCAAATGCATGTTGTCGTTTTCGAGTATTTTAATTCCAAAAATTAAGCATGTTGTGAAATAAATTCTAGAAATATTTCAAGTGATGTTCCTTACGACCGGAGAACTCTGAAAAATAGGACTCGAGTTAATTCACTCGCATTAACCCTAATCGTGCTTAAACACCTAAAATAGGTCTTTAATTAATTAGAGTTAACCAGGCATCAAATTGACTTGAAATCAATTCTCCACCGACCTTTAGGATCGTAGGAATCCACCATAAAAATTCGAAGTCAATTGACTCGGTTAGCCTCACTAATCGGGCCGATTAAGCTCACTTAGCCATTTTAAACTTTAAAAATTCATAACTTTTAAAATATTTTTTTAAAATTCACCAAATTGGTTTTGGAGCCTCTCCGATATCAGTGGAACCTAAGAAAATTAAAATTTCAATTTTCTAAAAAAGTTGATTTTTAATAATATTTTAATATTTTTAATAATTAAAAAATAATAAAAATCACAAAAATAATAAAATTCACCAAAATGTCACATTTTGAATTTTAATCACTTAGAACAAATCCCACATTTTTCCTAAGTCTATTTAGTGAGATATTAAATTTTAAAGCCCTAGGGTAATTTTAAAATTAAAAAATGTATTTTCTAAGCATTTTCACTAAAATAATTATTATAAATCATAGAAAAATCAGAAAATTGCAAAATTTGTTTCTCTCGGTTTCCTTGATATCAGAGAGATTTTTGAAAAATATAAAATCCATTTTTCAACATTTATCTTATTTTTAAATTAATTAACACTCCAAAAACTCAAAATAATTATAATAAAAATAATATAATTCAAAAAATCACCAAAATCGGTCCAAGTGCTTCTCTCGTCATTAGGAATGTCCCCTAATTTTCTTAAGCGACGTAAACTTTTCCCTTGGTCATGTTATCAAATTTTCCTTGAAAATCTCTATTTTCCACCAAAAATAATTATATAAATAAATTAAATACAGTAAAAATCACATTTTCTCCTCTCATGTCTTTATCGACATACGAGTAAAGTCACATAAAAATTTCAAGTTCATTCGAGTTCAATTTAGTGAGTTATGAAATTATTAAGCTTAAAGGGTAAAATGGTAATTAAAATCTTTAATCCTTAATTAAAACTTTAGGTTTAATAAAAAATCAACAAGTAAAATATTTGATCCTAATCTGATTTGGATGATCGAAATTTAAATAATTAAAGGGTAGAAACCCATTAAATAATTTTAAAATGATTAAACTTTAATTAAATAATAGATTAAATTCTGAAGAATAATAAAATCGAATTATTAAAATAATGGATCTTTATTAGGAAGAGATTTATTCTTTAATTTAAAAATCCCTAAATTAATTATATCAACTAATACTCAATTTTTAATTAAAATGATAACTCAAATTTAAAATATTAAAAGACTTAATTTCAATTAAAATTAAAATATAAAGTAAATTAAAGATAAATTAAATTAAGATTAAATTAAAATTAAATTAAATTAAATTTAATAATTAAATTAAATTAAATTAAACAATTAAATTAAGTTAATTAAAATTAAATTAAATTAAATAATTAAATTAAATTAAATAATTAAACAATTAAATTAAATTAATTAAAATTAAATTAAATTAAATCAAACAATTAAATTAAATTAAATTAAAATTAAATTAAATTAAATTAAACAATTAAATTAAATTAAATTAAATAATTAAAATTAAATTAAATTAAATTAAATAATTAAATTAAAGTTAAATCAAATCAAATTAATTAAACACCAAGTCAAATTAAATCAATTATGTTAAACTAAATTAAAACTCAATTAAATTAAATTAAATTAAATATAACATCACCTAAGACATAAAAGAAATTAAATATAAAACAACTCTAACACTATTCCAAATTTAAACTCTTTAACTTAAACCAAATCATTCAATACTAATTTACCTCAAAGCTTTGATTATTATAACTCCTAAATGAAACATTAAATGAAAGTGTTACTTCACTCATGTGATATTCAAATGTCCTAGTTAATCGAGCAAGTTAACAAGACTTCAAAACCTCTGATGATCGATTCATTTATATAATTAAATTCATTCGACTTAAAACAATCCTGAAATATCAAAAGATGTTTAAGATCCTTCTTAAGCACTTTCTCAATATGATATGATATTTATAAGAACAATCAATTCGATTATTCTTCGATGAAGAAAATCGTCCTTAAAACCAAAACACAAAGAACCTCAGACGTCATAAGAAATGACTAGCCTATGTGATTATGAATTTGGTAGAAAACCATAACCTTTCCCTTAGCCTTTACCTAGAACTCGCTTAAATATTCTAATCGTGTTTTAAGTGCAACTGATGATTGACGGAAGACCCTCCATGTACGCTTTTATTTTATCGCAATTTACTTTCGCAATTTACTTGCATTACTTGCAATTTACTTTATCGTAAATGCACTTTACTTTTCTCGCATGATAAACAATCAGTAGCATGAAAACCCACACCTTTATGATAAATTCCTAAAACTCGAAACCAAAATTAAGTTAAAAGTCATCAGCAAGATAAAATTCACCGCCACAACATTTCAAAATATAAAACAACTCAAAATTTAATCACAAACAGTAACACAAAACTACAATCGCAACTAAATTAAAACGTCCTCGTTGGATGATCGGGAATACCTCTGATGATGTAACCTACGTGTCGCTAACTGGATTTCCCACTGCCTAAATGAAAGTGTGGAACTCATTCAACTGAGTTTAAGCAAATTCATCCTGACTAAGTGAATCCGATAAAAATAATGATGCCGAAGGATGGAACCGCTGGATCTTAACCGGTGTCGTTATAATCAACTTTAAGATTCGTTTTAATTAAAACATAAAAAACACTCGGAAATTAAGATTTTCTCTAAACCAAAACACTTTTCTCATCTCCCGATTTATGATTTCTAAAACTAAACCTCTCGCAACAACAAGGAGCTCTGAGTATGCAGGTGGCAAGACGACCATCGTCATCAAGCAAAACTCGAGTCTACTTCAAGAAAACTTTCCTAGAATTAAAACAACCAAGCCATGTGACTTCGAGGTAGCTTCGCCTAAGGCAACATAAATCCTCAACTCTTCGTTAGTGCATTTGCATTGCAAATTAAGCCCTAACCGGCCTTAGGATTCCGAGGTAGTCGTCCGATACGACAATAAACCCTCACATCTTCTGTAGCTATTTGCTTCGATTTTATCATACAAATATAAGCCCTAATTAATTGAAATCGGCAAGATCGAAATATCAAATAAACATTAGTGACTTTCCTAAATTCAAGACAAACGATAGATAGTCGGAAATTATCGAAGTTCACTTCGAATCGTTGATTTCTCCTACCTCTCTTCCTTCGGATTCACAAAACAAAATGTTCCAAAAATTCGATCCATTCCCTATCGAAATTCCAAAATCTCAATCTTCGAAAACCTTAAACTTTCAAATTTTCGAGAGCAGTAATCATCGATTATTATCGAGAGTTTTCTTAGGTGATTCCCGTCACTTAAGATGTAATTAACTATGTGGCTTCGCTCTATAGGAATTTTAAAGAACCTGTGTAATATAAACCCTCGTTTAATGTTTTCATATTAAGCATGTGGAAATCTTGTCTGCTTATAAAATTGGTTCGTTGCACCAAACGGATGTCACAAATCTTCTAGTTTATTTAATCGAGCCCCACCATCAAGCAAAGGTATGTCTATCCTTAGTGATGGCATACACACGGCTCGCGGTGCGGTATTCGCTTATATAAACTATTCTACGCGATGACGTCGATTTCGCGGCTTACAGATTTTCATATCTTAAAAATTATTTTCAAAATCAAATACTACTTTTCAATTTATTTATCTAAACTAAATACAAATTTGCCGACTACTTCGTTAGGCGAGGCTTGTAGAAGGTTTACGAACCGCGCTATCTCATTGTCGGTGGGCTCGGTCTCGACTGTCGGCGAGACGAGTTATAAATCCTTCGAATTTCTTCCTCGTACCCTCGCGCGTCGGCGGGCTCGATCTCGCCGTCGGCGACTCAGGACAAATTGCATTATTTTCTTCCTTTTTGCTCCAAATCCGCCCCTTTTTATGATTTTTGCTTTTATCACCTAAATTCTCCATTCCTGCAACATAATAAAGAAAATACATTTCTTTAAAGTGCAATTTCATCAAAAATAGGTATGAATTTCTTAATAAATTTTTCTGTGATCAATATCACTGTTACAAACTGTTTCATGCTTGCTAGTTGTAAATTGTGACTAATACTAGATAGCTATTGAAGATTTCAAAATCCTAGCACAAAAAGGTTTGTTTTCCTTTACTCTCCACTCTTTCAAATTTATTGAAAAATTTAAGTTTGGGGGAGGGTAGAGAAATATTAACTCTTATTTTTTCTCAATTATTATATTTTCAAAAAATTATTTGCATAACTTCTGGCAGTTGAACCTTACTGTATGTAACTAAAACTTTTTATTTCACTTGAATATTATGGAAAGATTAGATGAAATTTTTTAGTAATAAAGGTTAATTTTATAGATATAAGATATTTGGTATGAAAGGATTTGATTATAGTTAACTATTTAAAGTAAAAAAAACTGTATTTTTGAAATGTTAAGAGGCTTAAAGTATTGTGTGTTAAGAAGAGATTGTGACTTTATGATAAATAATAAAGCTTGTACCTAATTATAAAGTAAAGAGGTATCTCATGTTTGAACTTTAGAAAGAGGAGAGTGAAGTTCAAAATCATTAAAGGCTATCCAGATATAGTAATCCTCATTTTAAAAAAAAGGAAAGAAAAGAAAAAAGGATTGAAAAACAATCCCAAAAAGAAAAAGAAAAAGAAAAAGAAAAAAATAAGTATGAGAAGAAGCTTAAGAAAATGCCTAATCAAAAATTGGTTTCACTTGAGTCACCCTAAACGGAGAACTTGATTTCATTTCTGAATTTTTTTTTAAAGTATTTGCCTACATTCTGGTAAAGTTTGCATGAACTCTTTTTTCATATAATCTCTCAAGGCACTCATAATGTGACAAATTATGGTTTATCTTAAAATGAATAGAAGACTAGAACTCTTAGACTAGATTGTTGAATATTCTTGTACTTGTAGTATTGACCTGAGTTACTAAATTTCTTTCTTAAGATCTAACCAATATATTCTTTTAAATGAAAAATTTTAGTGTCTTACAGGTGAAAAGTGCATTGCCTAGAGTTAAATTTTTATGTAGTAAAAGGATTACTTGAGGACAAGTAATAGTTAAGTTTGGAGGATTTTGATGCACCAAAAATATATACTGTTTTTGCTATATAATTTTACCCATTTTTGGTGATATTGCACTTTAAAGAAAGGTATTTTGATGATAGAGTGCTCGGCAATATTTTGATGATAGAGTGCCGCCGGTGCCCTATCGGGCGTTGTCGGCGCCGAATGTCGGTGGACTTTAAATTTGAAGAGTTTCGCGAATTTTTTAAGAGATGCATATGAAAACACTTAGGATTTCGTTTCTAACTTATAAGTAACTGTTTTTGGAAAAAAATAATGTGTGTGTTCTGGAGTTTTAGTGTGGTTCTAGACAGGGAGAGTGTTTGTTAAGTGTTAGGGCTTAGGATAAAAGTGTGTAGAAGTTAGAATTTGAGAGGAATTCTTCTATAAGGAGTGAAGGAGAAGAAGTAAAGTGAGAGATTGCTTCTTCCTTTCCATTCTAAAGAGGGAATTAAGTGTTGCAAAGAAGAGAGAAAAGGATTCAAAGGAACTTCAAGGGAATTGCATTGGGGAAGAGAAAGAGATAAGTTCTACTTTCTTTTATGGTTTGTATGACTTTTCTTTTATATATAAAATCCATGTTTTATTGTATATTCTTCATGAATTCTGAGTATTCTCCTTTGTCTTTCTTCTTGCATGGAGATGTGATGATAGATTGATGTGGATTTGAAGTGATTTTAATGTATTGAAGAAATTGTGATGATTTTTCATTTCAAACTTAATTTACTTTTTGATCTGGCCAATTGAATTATTAAAATATGTTTTTGAATATTAATTCTAAAAGGATTTAGTGTCCTACAACAATAATGAAGAATCCATTCATTTTCCATGGATTAATTACGTAGTTCACGGGAATTGAGTGCAAATAAATAAGAAAATGTGTGTTGAGGGACTTCAAATTGAGGTTTCAGGGTGACAGGCTGAGATCCCCAACTAGGTCCTAAGATTAGTAACTAAAATTGAATGTTAGCCTTCAGGTGTAGGGTGAGTGGGAGCTCCCTAGTGAGAGCCAGTAGCCTCCTAGCCTTGCCTTAGAGTTAGTGACTAAACTTAGGATATGTCAATGTTCTTTTCATGCTTGGAAGAGGGGGTACTATTTTAAGGGTAAAGAAACATTTATGCTCCTATTTGACACACTACCATAGATAATCATTCCATATAATCCACACATCATATTCTAATTGCAAGAGGAAAGATATTTTTCTTATATATCCAAAACCTTTCAAATGTATAGCTTAGTGTGTGTCTGTTAGTTAATTTTGTTTTAAAAGATATTAGAAGTAATTGTAGTTTGTTTAATTGTTACTGTTTTCTACATCTTGGTAGTAGAAGTAAACATTCAATTTTAATTGCAATTTAAGTATTGGATTTTAGTGCTACATTACCTATTGTGAAACACTTTCTTTTCCTTCGTAACTTTCTTGTGGGATCGATAACCAGAACTTCATTAGAGCCCTGTATTACTTGATACGATAGGTATACTTGCATTGAATGCTTGGACTTTACAAAATCATTATAAATATATATAAATTTAAGTTCATAAATTCTTGCAATATAAAAGTCTGACTCGCAATCAGAGCCTATGCGCTAGCATCAGACGCTTAGGCACCGTAAGCCAAATTTGCACACCTTCCAATTTTTGCTCCAAATTTGATCCTTTTTTGCTGCTTTCATCACAATCAGTCATTTTAGTCATATTTGCAAGAAAAACACAAAAATACCTTCCATTAAATACAATATCATCAAAAATAGGTATAAAAATGTGCATAAAAATAATATATATTTTAGGTGTATCAGATACTCTTACTCTTTAACCTATGATTATGGTAATCCATTGAAGATAGACTCTACGACCTACTCTTTGTATAATCTGTCTAATATTAGAGTGCTGGTGGAGTGTGATATCACACTCCCTCTCCTTGAGGAACATGGGATAGGCTCTACTCACCATGGTTACTGATAGCAAGTGGTTTTAGAAGTTCACTCAACTTACTGTTCGCATTGTCATATGTTTAGCCACTCTGTCAATCTATGTTATCATATGCAACTTCAACTCAAATAGCAATTCAGACAGCCACCTCCTTCTGTTGATGTTGGGATTGCACAAGCCCCTGTGGTGCCCTCTGCTTTTGAGCAGGAACCGGTAGAGGAAGTTACTGTGACTAATATGTCTTTACCAGAGATTGAGGTTACACCTAATATTTCGGTTTTGGCTGATAATGTTCCCCCCACTGATCCTCTGAGTCAGAACACTGGAGCTCAAATAAAATGTAATGTTGTGGAGAGTTAGGAGGTTCCTCCTACAGTTCCAACTGACGATTTGAGAGGAAATTATTTTGAGGGTGATGTTGGGCAGAGGTCTATTTTGGTTAGGAATCCTACTATGTAGGTTGAGGGGAGTTTGTTAGGGGGCCATGTTGTGATTGACCGGCAGCCTGGGAAGTTGGATCTCATGGTCAAGGCAGATACTTCCACTCTTGAAAATGAATGTTTGATTCAGATGTCACAAAAAAGAAGAATCGGAGGAAGAATGTGTTGCTTCATTTGAATAAAGAAAAAATTATACATGAAGTTGGCTACTACTCCGATAGTGGGCATCTGGGTGTTGGAAATGTGTTTGTTTGTAGCCAACCTAGGACTTCTAGGAGGGCCGGCTTAAAACATAATGTTTAATATTCTAATTTGGAAAATTAGTTAAGTGGCTAACCTTACCTCCCTTAATAGAGTTAAAAATCTATGCAGGGTCCATAAACCTTACCTTTTTGCTTTACTGGAACCATTAGTCTCTATTCATAGAGACAGGGTGGTTAAGAGGTTTAACCAGTGTCGTCACTTTCTCGATAAGAATAACAAAATTTTGGTGTTCTGGAAATGAAATGTTCGATTAGATGTGGTGGAGGACGATAATCAGTTTGTGCTTACTGACCCGATATAAATATATGTGTACTAAAATCTTCTTCCCGGGCAACGGTGCCAAAAACTTGACCCGAAGTCCTCTGAAGGTCAACGTACTAATTAATGCTTTGAAAAATATATGCTATAAATAATAATAGTGGCTAGTGTATATAAATATAATTTTATGAAAAATATTTTACACACTAGGGGTTCTACGCAAGTATACGTATCGTATCAAGTAATATAGGGCTTTGAAACAAAGACCCCAGTATCGTTCCCACGAGGAGAGAGTTATAGATCTTTAAATATTTTAATTTTAATGTATTTATTTTATAATCAAAAATAAAATATCCTTAATTTACTAGATGCAATAATAAAGCAGAAATAAAATAATTGATGTAAATATCAATAAGAAGCAACTTTCTCCCTTTCAATTAATCCAAGATTTTCTAAGATAATGATAATATTCGTGGAGAATATAAATTTATGGTATTGTGCCAAATAGAAGCATTCATATTCTTTACCCTTTGATCCAGGTGCAAAGAACATTGGCTAGCCTATAGATCAGGTCCGGATGTATTGTTAGTAGAATGGGTTAATCTAGGCTCACACTACTAGATGTCCAAGGGTGGTTATGGTCGGTCCTACTAGTAAACATTTCCTTTTCTATAAACCAAATCATAAGATTTTAGTCTATCACTCTAAAAACTTATCAATTCTACGCCCAATATATAACATCTTCCTATTTATTTGCACTTCACCTTGAATAACCCGCACAAGGCCTTCGACTACCCAAGGATCCATGTGATATCTACAAGTTAAGAATTCATCTCCTTCTAGGTCTCAAAACTCTTCAACAGGTTTTAACAATTTAAATGGCCAATTTAAATAGTAAATTAAGAACCGGTTTTAATATCATCACAATATTTTGAAAATATATGATTTTTAATTCTCCAACGAATTTTGTATTATCTTATTTATCTTTTCATAATTGAAAGGAGAAAGTAACGTAACTACTCAGAACACATTGAAATTAAATAACAAAACATAATAAATAAACTTTGAATCAAAATAAAAATACTTATCTTAGGTGTTTTCCTACTGAACTTCCGATTCCTACTGACTCCACAGCGTAATGAACTACAGATGCACCAACTCCTTCAAACTCTGAATACAAACTCTAAAATAAACTCACTAATTTATGAAGGAAAGTAAAAAGGTGGCCCTAATATGATCTCTCTAATTCTCTCTCTAGGTTGGACATTAGATAGGGGGGTAGACGGAGCGTTTTTCGCTGAAGGAATACCCTCCTATTTATAGGCTTCAAGGGTTACCTCAAGGCACTTCTTCAAAATGTTTCCACATTCAATGAATCTTCTAGAAGGTGTGTCTGGCGCCTAGGCGCCGAAATCTGGCGGCTAGGCGCCGGACACCGCGTCTAGTTCTTCGCACCTCTTCACTTTGGATCATACCGTTTTGAAGCGTCCAAATACATTGTATCACATGTCCTATAAACCAGGAACAACTGCCAGTCTTCTAGAAGGTCCAATAACCGCTCACACCGTCAAAATAACCGCCCAAAAGTCATCAAAAACTTAACAGTTTTCTATATTGAGCTGGCGCTTAGGCGCTGGACTCAGGCGCCGGACTCAGGCGCCTTGGTGTCAGGCCAGTAATTTCGACAATTTTGCATTTTGGCTCTATTTTTTTCTCCTTTTTGCTCCTTTTTGCTCCTTTTTCATATTTTTCTCCTTCTTGAATATTTTTGTATAACCAAGATCCAAAAACACAAAAATACCTTTCATTAAAGCATAATATCTTTAATATTTAATAAAAATCAAGGCATAAAAATATGTATTTTTTTCTTGGATCAAAATACCCCAAACTTAAATGTTACTTGTCCTCAAGTAACCCTTTTTACTATATAAAATGTATAACATTTGGAATAAAAAAGGTAAATATTTAAGACTCCTTATGATTTTTGATTTTATAAAGGCTTTAGTAAATCATTAACTAAATTTCACTAACTAAGTTTAATTTTAAGAATTTAAAGAATATTCTAACTACCAAATCATAAGACTTCAAAAATTTTTCATTCACTTCGAAAATAATTGTAGTTTATTATATTAAGATCACATAAATTATTCACAAGAAAAGATCTTCATGAAATTCTTTTCTAATAAAAATACATGCATAAAAATTAAGTAATATATGTAATCAGTTTTCTTTTTATAAGTTAATTCAAGTGAAGCCAATTTTTTATTAGGCATTTCCTCAAGCTTCTCCTCTCTTTTTCTTTTTCTTTTTTTTAAAGAGAGGATTACTGTATATGGATAGCCTGTTAATGGTTTTGAACTTCACTATCATTAACTTATATTTTCAAACTTATACATTTTCACTTAATTATTATAACATAAATAGATTTCAAAAAGAATTTCAATCTATTCTTTTTCGAGTTATAATTTTTTATTTCTTAATACTTCTAAAATTCAATTATATCTACTACGAATAGAAAAATTTCTTAATCTTATTTTTCTTTAAGTTAAATAATTCTTTTTATAAAAGCATACAAAGTTCTTAGAACTTTTGATTAAGTTCACTAAATTATTTATAATTTCAAAAATTTAAGTGATCTTAAATAGATACTTCATTCCTCATGTTATGTTAAAAATTTTTATTTTAAGAAAATATTAATTCTTAAAGAACAAATAAAATTTAAATTTGAATGTATTTTCCCTTTCCCCCAAACTTATGTTTTGGTCTATCATGAAAATTTTTTTTTCTTTAAGTATGAGAGAAAGAAAACATAATTTTAAAAAGGAATTTTTATAAAGAAAAACATAATTTTAAAAAGTAATTTTTATAAGTATGTAAAAAAACATTCTAGAAAGAAAAATTTACTTGATGTTTTGACCTCAAAATGGATCTAAGAGGTGTATTTTTGTAAAAATCATGAAGGAGATGAAGCTTATGCATCATCCATGGCTAATGGGGTTTATATGGTGTTTTTCGGGTAAGCAGGCCGAACCGGCGCTTAGGCGCCGAATTCTGGCGCCTAGGTGCCGAATTCTGGCGCCTAGGCGCCAGACTCGCCTTTCAAAAAAATCATCTAAAAATTTTATTTTCCACCAAAATTCATAAATTAAACTTCCAATTACTCATATTAGAGTAGGGCTTCAGTTTCTAACTTCCAAAACATTTTCCAAAAATTTTAAAAATTAAATATTAAATCCACCAATCAAACACAAGGTTTAATTCAAACTCCCCTAATTTCCATTTATAATCTTAACACACAATCAAACAACACAATTTGAAAACAAATACAACACACATAGAACATGAAAGAAAATACACAAACAAACACAATCGATTCACTAAATCGATACAACGACTCACTAGATAAACAACGATCTCACGAAATCACTATCTAATTTCCATTATCTTGGCAAGGAAAACTATTCAGCCCACGTGGTAAGAACACTAATGCTCTTGGAAAATCCGTAGCCGTTTTCTCATCGATCCAATTGTTCTTCGCATACATCTCCACTTAAGCATCTTGATAAGCAGCTAGACGATCAAATTGAAGTTTCGCCTGCCATCACAGATGTTCAATCTGATGATACATCTCATGAAGGTAATCTCCAATACTCTTGAAATCCGCTTCAAATTTATCAAGACGACTAGAAATTTTCTCCAAACTTACAGCGATGAAACCATTAAAGTAGGGTTGAGGATCTTTTGCACCTTTGTCTCTAGCCTCTTCTCCAAGATTTCTCCTCTCCATTTCTTTAAAAATCCTCTCTAATTTCTTAAGAATGGAGTGTATTGGTCGAAATAATGATTGCATAGGGATTGGGGACAAAGATGGGTTAATTTAAAGGTGAAAATCGTGTGAAAAACTGAAAGTTTTCGGTTTTTACACGACCCAGTAACCGTGGCGCTTAGGCGCCAAATCTGATGCCTAGGTGCCGACCCATCGACACACATCTTATTCAGGCACTTAGGCGCCGAATTCTGGCGCCTAGGCGCCGGAACCATGTTCGACTCTGTTTAGCCTAACGTCAAATTTCAAGGTTTCGTTCTCTAAAAATAGGTAAATTATAATGATAAGTTCAGAACAATCTCAATAACACAATTATACATAATTTCAATGAAGGTTAACTTGATCTCCTTTTTACTCACATATGAAATGGAGTGATCCAAAGTCCAAACTTTATATATTTCAAGATAATTTTTAATTTTCTGAAGTTATATAAAATTAGTCAAGACCGAGGCATAACCATACATTAAAAATGTAAAAACACACTAAAAATAAAATTTATGGGTTGCCTCCCATTGAGTGCTTGGTTTAACGTCGTCAGCCCGACCTAAGTAATTCTTTAATCAGGTTGTCTTAAATCATAAGCCTCTTTATAAATCTTTTTAATGTCTCCCAAATAAGGCTTTAATCTTAATCCATTAACTTTAAAAATTTTTCCCGTTTTGGGGTCTTTAATATCCACAGCTCCATATTGGTATACTTTTTCAATTATATATGGTTCTATCCATTTTGATCTCAATTTTCTAGGAAAAAGTCTTAAACGAGTATTACATAGTAATACTTCTTGTCCGAGCTCAAATATTTTTCCCGAAATCTTTTTATCATGTAATACCTTCATTTTCTCTTTATAAATTTTTGCATTATCATATGATTCATTTCGTATTTCATCCATATCATTTAATTGCAATAATCGTTTTTCTCCTGCAAGTATTCAAATCGAATTAAACTCCTTTATCGCCCAATAAGCTTTATGTTCAATTTCAACGAGTAAGTGACGGTGTTTTCCAAAAACTAATCGGTAAGGTGACATTCTGATTGGTGTCTTATAAGCTATTCTATAAGCCCATAATGCAGAATCAAGTCTATCAACCCAATCAGTTCTTTTAGGATTAACAGTCTTCTCTAAAATTTTTTTAATTTCTCTATTTGATACTTCAGCCATTCCACTTGTTTGTGGGTGATATGCAGTTGTAATTTAATGTTTGATTCCAAATTTTTGTAGTAATGATTGAATTCTTATATTTCTAAAATGACTTCCACCATCTGTGATAATTACCTTAGGCATTCTAAATCTTGAAAAAATCATCTTCTTTAAAAATTTAGATACACTTTTGGAGTCACAGTTAGGCAAAGCTACAGCTTCAATCCACTTTGAAACATAATCAACTGCTAATAAAATATAAATTTTTCCAGATGATGGTACAAATGGTCCCATAAAGTCTAAACCCCATATATCAAAAATTTCAACTTCCAATATATAGTTTAAAGGCATTTCATCTTTCTTGGATATATTTCTCATCCTTTGACATCGATCACATGTTTTAACATAATGTCTCACATCTCTGAATAAAGTAGGCCAATAAAATCCTAAATTTAAAATTTTAAATGCAGTTTTATCTACTCCAAAGTGTCCTCCAAAATTGGAATCATGACATTTTTGAATAATAGCAAAAGTTTCTTCATAAGATACACATCTTCGAATTATAGAATCTCTTCCTAATTTAAATAAATAAGGATCTTCCCAAATATAATATTTAGCATCATTTTTAAATTTCTTAATAAATTTTTCATCCAATCCATAAAGTAGAATATTGCTAACTAAATAGTTAACTATATCTGCATACCAAGGTATTTGGTATCCTTGAATAACATATAAATATTCATCAGGAAATTTCTCATTTATGTTTTCTTCAGTAATAACATCATTCTTAATTCTAGATAAATGATCAGCAATTTGGTTGTCCGTTCTTTTTCTATCCACTATTTGAAAATCAAATTCTTGTAGAAGTAAAACCCATCTTATTAGTCTAGGTTTAGCATCCTTTTTTGACATTAAATATTTAATAGCGGAATGATCAGTATGAACTATGTATTTAGTACCAAGAAGATAAGGTCTAAATTTATCAAAGGCATATACTATACCTAAAAGCTCTTTCTCAGTAGTAGTGTAATTTCTTTGAGTTTCAGTGAGAGTTTTACTAGCATAATATATAACTTTAAAAATTTTCTCATATTTTTTTCCCAATACAGCTCCAATTGCAAAATCACTTGCATCGCACATTAATTCAAAAAATTTAATCCAATTAGGTGCAACAATGATAGGTGCAGTTATTAATTTTTCTTTTGAAATAATAAAAGAATTAACACAGTCTTTGTTAAATTCAAATTTAGCATCTTTTTCCAATAAATGACAAATAGGTTTAGCAATTTTAGAAAAAACAGTCTAAGTCTAATAGCATCATCAGAAACATTGTTATATTTAAAGGTAGCACAAAGTTCTAAAAAACTAGCAATGTGTAAATTTGGATCCTCATTTGGCGTTCCACTAAATTGATTGTTTTGAACCATTTGAATAATAGACGGTTTAAGCTTAAAAGAATTAGCATCTACAGTGGGTATTTGAATACTACTATGAAGTCCACCAACTGTAGGGTTAGCATAATCCCTTAATGGTTATAAACATTTTGATCATTAATTTCAATTGGATTTTGTAAATTGTTATGTAAATTAGTCATTTCTTGAAATTATTGAATTTATTTTCCTTTTTTAATTCTTCTAACAATTCTTTCTAATTCAGAATCCAAAGGTAATAATCCTTCAGATCTAGAACTACGCATAAAAAGTCAATTAGCAATAATTAAAATAAATATTATTATTATATATATGTTTTTTTGTTTTCTTTTTATGAAAAAGAAAAATGAATAAAATAAAAAAACTTAAAATCTAAAAGTTTGCCTCTGCTCTCCCCGGCAACGGCGCCAAAAACTTGACCCGATATAAATATATGCGTACTATAATCTTCTTCCCAAGCAACGGTGCCAAAACTTGACCCGAAGTCCTCCGAAGATTAACGTACTAATTAATGCTTTCAAAAATATATGTTATAAATAATAATAGCAGCTAGTGTATATAAATATAATTTTATGGAAAATATTTTACACACTAGGGGTTTTACGCAAGTATACGTATCGTATCAAGTAATATAGAGCTTTGAAACAAAGACCCCAGTATCGTTCCCACGAGGAGAGAGTTATACATCTTTAAATATTTTTATTTTAAAGTATTTCTTTTATAATCAAAAATAAAATATCTTTAATTTACTAGATGCAATAATAAAGCATAAATAAAATAATTGATGTAAATAGCAATAAGAAAACAACTTTCTCCCTTTCAATTAATCTAAGATTTTCTAAGATAATGATAATATTCGTGGAGAATATAAATTTATGGTATTGTGCCAAATAGAAGTATTCATATTCTTTACTCTTTGATTCAGGTGCAAAGAACATTGGCTAACCTATAGATCAGGTCCGGATGTATAGTTAGTAGAATGGGTTAATCTAAGCTCACACTACTAGATGTCCAATGGTGGCTATGGTTGGCCCTACTAGTGACCCTTTCCTTTTCTATAAACCAAATCATAAGATTTTAGTCTGTCACTCTAAAAAATTATCAATTCTACGCTCAATATATAACATCTTCCTATTTATTTGCACTTCACCTTGAATAACCCGCACAAGGCCTTCGACTACCCAAGGATTCATGTGATATCTACAAGTTAAGAATTCATCTCCTTCTAGGTACTCTTCAACGGGTTTTAACAATTTAAATGGCCAATTTAAATAGTAAATTAAGAACCGGTATTAATATCATCACAATGTTTTGAAAATATATGATTTTTAATTCTCCAACGAATTTTGTATTATCTTATTTATATTTTCATAATTGAAAGGAGAAAGTAAAGTAACTACTCATAACACATTGAAATTAAATAACAAAACATAATAAATGAACTTTGAATCAAAATAAAAATACTTATCTTAGATGTTTCTCCTACTGAACTTCTGATTCCTACTGACTCCACAGCGTAATGAACTACAGATGCACCAACTCTTTCAAACTCTAATTACAAACTCTAAAATAAACTCACTAATTTATGAAGGAAAGTAAAAAGGTGTCCCTAATATGATCTCTCTAATTCTCTCTCTAGGTTGGACTCTAGATAGGGGGTAGATGGGGCGTTTTTCTCTGAAGGAATACCCTCCTATTTATAGGCTTCAAGGTTTGCCTCAAGGCACCTCTTCAAAATGTGTCCACATTCAATGAATCTTCTAGAAGGTGTGTCTGGTGCCTAGGCGCCGGAATCTGGCGCCTAGGCGCCGAACACCGCGTCCAGTTCTTCGCACCTCTTCACTTTGGATTGCACCTTTTCGCGATTAAAACCATTTTGAAGCGTCCAAATACATTATATCACATGTCCTATAAACCAGGAACAACTGTCAGTCTTCTAGAAGGTCCAATAACTGCTCACACTGTCAAAATAACAGCCCAAAAGTTGTCAAAAACTTAACAGTTTTCTGTATAGAGCTGGCGCTTAGGCGCCGGACTCTGGCGCCTAGGCGCCAGGCCAGTAATTTCGAAAATTTTGCATTTTGGCTCTATTTTTTCTCCTTTTTGCACCTTTTTACTCCTTTTTCATATTTTTCTCCTTCTTGAACTTTTTTGTATCACCTACATCTAAAAACACAAAAATACCTTTCATTAATGCATAATATCCTTAAAATTTAATAAAAATCAAGGCATAAAAATAGGTATTTTTTTCTTGGATCACTTACTCTCATTTGGAGGATTATCAGGGTTGGACAGGCTTTGTCTATAGTAGCTCTCTTCTCCATGAGAAAACATTGCTTTGTAATTAAATCATTAGAATGGGAAATGCTTTGGATGATAATTTTTTGGTTGGAGGTCACTTTAATATGTATGAAACCAGAGGAGAGGTGGGGAGGCAAGGCTTTTGTTATGAATATTGTTAAAATGTTTGCTTATGTTATTTCTCAAGCTGGGCTGTTTGAGTTGGGATACACTGGATCCCAATTCATTTAATGTAGAGGCTTCTTAGCTCAAAGGTTGGATCATTATTTTGCTAATCATAAATTCCTGGCTTATATCGCTATATCCAAAGTTCAACATCTCAATTATGCAGCATCTGACCATAATCCTATCTTACTTACTCTTAGTTTCAATAAAAAATCATCTCTCCTCCTCAAGATTTTAATCTCTCCTCTCCTCTTTTTCCACATGATTTTCATGATGATATTGAATGTTGTAGTGCAATGCTTCACCAGCTAGGTAGGAAAATGCTAATCCCGTGATTTTTCTCTCTGATGAAGATGATGAAAAATTGGGTGAGCCATAGTGGTCCAAACAAACTAGGAAATTTTTAATGAAACACCCAAAGATAGAGATTTTAAAGTATTTAAATGGCTTAAAACTACTGCAGAATTTTAGGATTGATCTTTTTTATGGAAGGCATGTGATGATTCAATCAGGTAGACAAGATTATTATTCTCTCATTTTCCAAAGAGAAATTTTTCATATTGAGAACTTTATAATGATGATCCTCAAATGGTCCCCTAATTTTGATCCATCGTCAAAGCCACCTATCATGCCAATTTGGTTTAATTTCCTGGACTGAAACTGCATTTATTAAATCCACAAATTTTATTCTATATTGGCTATATTTTTGTAGACCCACGAAATTGGATACCCAAATTACATTTTCAACATACTCTGACAGCTCTGATTCTTACGAAATTAGATATTACTCAACCTATCCCTAATGAGTTTTGGATTGGTTCGGCCCATAAAGGTTACTGGAAAACAATTATCATCGAACAAAAACCTATTACCATGGACACTGTCGTATGTTTGGACACCCGATTGATAAGTTTTATGTGAAGTATTTTTGTTTGAGGAGGCCTTCTCTGCAAAATAGTGAAACTTCTCGTGACCACCCAATGGTTGAGGTAAATTTTACTACTAATCAGCTCACTTTTACAGAAGAGGCTATGTAACAAAATAAGATCCAGAAAGGCCGAATTCAGCATGGTAGAGAACTAAGTCCACACAATTCTAGTAATCAATCCAATAGCCTTAATATTATTGAGCAGTCTTCTAGTTATGACATACAGGCTGAAGGTAGAGTTGTGGTTGCGACCCCACCACACATGAATATGCAACACACTTGGATTGATAAGGTTTTTAAAGTAGACACACAAATTAATGAGAATCCTTTGAATTCAACAATTACTCCTTTTGTTTAATGAAGAGGCTTTTAATGATGCAAGAAATGAGTTAGAAGGGGAGTGGCTAAGAAAAAGATGTCGAAAAAAGAGAGGCAAAGGCTTACAAGAATTAAATAGCCTTGACCAAAGGGATGTTGTTGTTTAAATTAGGTTGAGAGGTAAAGATGTCGATGATTTTCCCACTTTTAGACATCATAAAAGAGTTAAATCTTCTCACAATGACTAAAATTCAATTTTGCAATGTGGGAGAAATTATGGACCCAGGTTCCTTTGATAGATAACTTTCTTTAATAAGGGTTCATAAAATCTCCCCTTTTGTTATTTTGGAACCTATGGTTCTTAAAGATAGAGATAAAGTGCTGAAGAGGCTGAGGAGGTTTGATTGGATCTCTAATTGCAATAGCAAAACATGGCGATTCTGGTTGCAGCATATCAACGTTCGTTTTAATTGACAACTATCAATTTATTCATGTGGAGATCAATTTGGAAGGACACTTAGGATGGGCCACCTTTGTCTATGTTGCTTGCATTGTCCTCGCTCGGAATGAACTTTGAAATGCAATGGTGGAAATTGGCAAGAGAGCCCACGATTACTGGTTTATTGGAAGTGACTTTAATATGAATCGTTGTAGGCAAGAAAAGAAGGGTGGGCGGACGCCAAACCAACAAGCTTTAAAAAAATTCAATGATTCCATCCTTTACTCTGGGATTTGATATTGGTTTTGATTGACACGTTTTCACTTGGAAGAGAGGCAATGTTCATGAACGTCTTGACAGAATTGTCGGGCATCATTGCCGGATGTCCAAGTTTCCCTATTTTCAGAATCTTCACTTGGCAAGGACGAGTTCGGACAACAACCCACTTCTGCTGTCTATTTATATTTTTTTTATCCCGAGCCTCACTCCATTTAAATATCTTAAGTTAGGCAAAGCACGGTAATTTCTAGGAGCTTGTGGAAGTTATCTGGAAGAACCTTTCGCTCAAAAATGGGACTAATTTAAGGTTGCTGCATAAAGAAACCGCCAGAAGACTAAGAACATGGAGTCCACAAGCAGGTGGCCTTCTTTGAGAGCAAGGTTAGCCAGTTAAAATTGCAAATTTTGTGCTGTAAAAGTTTTTGTGCTGTAAAAATCAAGATTCTTGCTTAGGGTAGGACATGTTGGACGCCCATGAGGGGCTCACGATGAATCTAAAGCGGAAAAAGGATCTTCCTCACCAGAAAGCTGCCGTCATTAAAGCATACCAATGGGGACAGGAATACTAAGTACTATCACACATGCATCAAGGTGAAAAGAAACAGAAATATGATTCACCGATTCCGAGAACATAAAGGTTTTTGGCTTGATAATTAAGATAAGATTTGGAATAGGGGAACTGCATACTTTCAACACTTGTTCTCCTCTTCCATTTCGGTTCAAACAAACATTGACACGTCCCTTTTGTTCATTTTTATGGTTATACGGAAGGAATTGCTGTTACAGAGGTCCCGGATGAAAAGGAGATTTTTTTCAAGGATGAAAAGGAGATTTAGGATGCGGTTAATTTTATTGACAGCAAAAAAGGCTGCAGGTTCCAATGGTTCACAGCGGACTTTTAGAAGATGGGTTGGGAGTTTATTAAATTGCCAATAATTATTGTGGTCCGGGATTTTTAATAATTTATCGATCCTCATAAATGCTTCCTCACCACCATTATCGCCCTTATTCACAGGGTAAGGAGAAGGCAAAGTGGGAATATTTTCTCCTCATTAGTTTCACATCCGTTATGGCCAAGATAATTAGCAAAATTATAGTTAAGCAGCTTCGACATTATCTCCCTCATTTCATCAGTCCCAACCAATCGGCTCTTGTCTAGGGAAGGAACATTGTGGATTTCATTATCTTAGCAACTTTTCAACGATTAACTATATTATACAATGGATCCATTTTACAATGTAGAAATATATTTCAACTCAGCTTATATTGGAGAAATATTGTGGTAAGGTGCATCCCTCCTTAGTTAATATTAGAATGAGTGATTCTACCACTTGGGGATGATGAGGACTCGTAACGAAGCTAATAATGATATTGGTTGGGACCTTTGGGTTGGCTGATATAACTTCTGGATGGACAATGGGACCCTCGAGAGCCCGCTTGCCCCTCCTGGGGATACCGTTGTTCCCAATGTGGATTGTTTGGTGAATGAATTTGTGAATGACTTGTTTGAAACTTGAATCATTGTTAGATGTTCATACGGTGGCACATATAACTGAAATTCCTATTATGCTGGACAAAGTAGACAGGTTAAAAATCAAGGATGAATCAACATCTTTTTCCAAATTATTAGCTCACACTTTGTTTACATGGCCAATTTTGAGGTAGGTGCGTGCGGTTTGGAGGGCTGCTTATCTCCTTTATTGTCTGCTTTCATTTTGGATTTTTAACATCAATTTCTTCCAGTCGATGACATCCTTAAATTAAAGAGGCCTTCAAGTACCATTTTTGTGTCTACTTTGCAAGAATGATGGTGAGTCTATCATCCATTTGTTTTTTTCCCACAATACTACAATTCATATTCAGAAAAACGTCGAACGAAAACTTTAATATCCTTAAACCAGAGGATGGATATATTTAAAGATTATAACCAATGCATAATTTGTTGGAGACAATTTAGAATTTCATACTACATCAATGCTCCTTCTAATTATTTTATGGTTCATTTGGTTCGTGTGGAATGCAGTTAAGCACAAGGACAACCCTTTTTTAATCAATTTGTTGCTTTATAATACCATTGCTTATTCTACAAATAACATCCCCATTTATATCACTACCATTTTAATCAGCAGGCCGAGATTTTTAAAATGTTCACACCTAATAATTTGATCACCCATAGTTACGACTTTGTCACTAGAGCAACTACTACTAAAATTACATTTCATGTATTCAGTTTTAGTTCTACTCAATCGAACGCCTTCAGACTCCAAAGTAGACCTCCATAATTCATGTTTTTTTTAGCTCTTTTCTAGTTATATCAACAATAAGGACATAATCAGCAAAAGGCATACACCAAGGTGCATCCCCTGTAAATGACCATTAAGAGCATCCATAACTAAAGCAAATGGTTATGGGCTTAAAGATGACCCATGTTGTAATCCAACTGAAATAAGAAAATATGTGCTCAATCAATTTCAATCCTATTCATTATGGCTTGTAAGTCTACTTATAGGTCTCACTATGGCTCCTTGGCCCCTTACTATTTTGATTAACAGGATCCTTTCCATGGTTGATGGACTTATGGTGGTTTGGACTCATACCTTTCGGGAACACAATCATGGAGCGAATCGGCTGGATTGAGATGGAGCGCATACCAACAGAATCATCTTAGAACATGAAGTTCTAACTTTTTTAGCACTTCCTCTTCATGGAGACAACCTGGCATTACCCTTCATCAGATGATAATCATTATTGTTCATTCTTTATTGCGTGTATATATTAATGGCGCCTTCTTCCTGGTTTGCACTGCTAGGGTTTGGATTCTAATGGCTTCCCTCTGGCGGAGCACGATGGTCCTGGGTGGTGCACTGTTGGTGGTAGTGAGGTTTGATACTCAGGTAAGGTTGTTCAACTGGTGGTGAGAAGGTCTCTTCTTGCTTCTTAAGGTTTCCCGGGTTTTTCACTTTTGAATTTGGGAGTTACTGTTCCATTGCTTTTGGCGGTAGGAAGTGATTCTGTTGTGCTCTCTTGGTTGGGTGTTCTGCTTTGGATCCTGCCTGGTGTGCTTGGTGGGTTCCTGGAACCTTCCTATCGTGGAAACCATGGCTTATTTTTAGGTTGTGTTGTATTTTGAAAAGGGGTCGCCAAACAGAAATTATCGGTGAATTTTAAATTTTAAATTTAACTTAAATATATATTTATAATTTGGAAAGTAGCATTTGATTTTTAAAATAATTTTAAGTTTGAAAATTTTAATATATGAAATCAAACCGATCTCAAATCCCAAATAGTTTATATAAACGAGTACC
Source organism: Papilionanthe hookeriana x Papilionanthe teres (assembly GCA_022702705.1). Classification (NCBI taxonomy): domain Eukaryota; kingdom Viridiplantae; phylum Streptophyta; class Magnoliopsida; order Asparagales; family Orchidaceae; genus Papilionanthe; species Papilionanthe hookeriana x Papilionanthe teres. Next base: position 42,362,927 of record CM040436.1, on the reverse strand, counting down.
GCATCACAAACCGTATATCTATTCTGAGGAATAGACACAATGCTTGATGATGGGGCTCGATTAAATAAACTAGAAGATTTGTGACATCCGTTTGGTCTGCAAACCAATTTTATAAGTCGATAAGTTCCTCGCTTAATATAAATGAATTAAGCAGGGTTTATATTACCTGGGTTCTTAAAGTTCCCTATAAGGGCAAGCCCCTATAGTTAATTACATCTTAAATGACGGGAATCATTTAAGAAAACTCTCGATAATGATTAGTGGTTTTTCTCTCAAAATTTCAAAGTTTAAGGTTTCAAAGGATTGAATTTTGGAATTTCAAAAAGGAATTAGCTCAAATTTGGAACAAGTTATTTTAAGAGTGCAAAGAAAGAGAAGTAGGAGAAGTTGGAGATCCAAGAAGAATTTTGGCAATTTCCTAAACTATCCTATTTGTTTGGCTTGAATTTGAGAATATTATTTAATGTTTCAATCCTGCCAATTTTAATTAATTAGGACTTATATTTGTATGACATGATCACTCAGATAGCCTCGAAGATGTGAGGGTTTAGGTCGTACCAAACGACTACGTCGGAGTCCTAAGACCGGCTAGGTCTTAATTTGCATAACATGATTATGAAAATGCCTAACGAAAAGTTGAGGATTTATGTTGCACTATCAAAACTACCTCGAAATCCTATGGTTTTGTTATTTAATGCTAAGAAAGGTTTAGTTGATGTAGATCTAAGTTTTGCTGACGACGATGGCCGTGCTGCCCACTATGATCCCAGCTCCTTGTGTTGTAGAGGTTTAGTTTTAGAAAGTGAAAATCAGGAGATGAGAAAAGTGTTTTGGTTTAGAGAAATCTTAAATTCCAAATAGTTTTAATGTTTTAATTAAAACAAATCCTAAAGTTGATTAAACAGAACCGATTAAGATCCCGCGGTTCCGTCATCCCGGCACCGTTATTTTCATCGGATTCACTTAGGGCAAATGAATTTGCTAAACTCAACTGAATGAGTTCCACACTTTCATTTAGACCGTGGGAAATCCCGTTAGCAACACGTAGGTTACATCATCCGAGGTATTCCCGAGCATCCAACGAGACGTTTTAATTTATTTGTAGTTGTGGTTTTGTTGTTCTGTTCGTGATTAAATTTTGAGTTGTTTTATCTTTTGAATGTTGTGGCGGTGAATTTTATCTTGTGTTGATTTTAATTTAGTTTTGGGTTTCAGTTTTGTGGCTACCCTAAGAGTTTCAGTTTTCATGTAGGGTGACATTCTTGTTTAACATGCAAGAAAAGTAAAGTGCAGTACAGGTAAGTAAATTGCAATAAAATAAAATCGTACCCGGAGGGTCTTCCCTTCATTCCAAGCTGCACTTAAAACACATGTCAAAGCATTTATATATTTCAAGGAAAGCACCTAGGAAAAGCTAAGGGAAGGTTCTAGTTGTCTACCAAATTCCTAATCCTATTGCTAGTCATTTCCTATGACGTCTAGGTTCTTGTGTTTTGTTAAGGATGATTTTCTTCACCAAAGAACAATTAAGTTCAATTGTTCTTCTAAAACATCTCATTATATTGAGGAAGTGTTTAGGACGAATCCTAAACATCTTTCAATACTTCTGAGATTATTTTGAGTCTAAATGAACTTCATTGGACAGGTGAATTGATCGTCCAAGAATATAGTTAAGTTTCATTTCTTGCTCAGCGAACTTGGACATTTGATTATCCTGTAAATAAAGTGACTTGTCACTCGATGCTTCATTTAAGAGTTATAATAATCAAAGTCTTTAGGGGCAAATTAGTTTGTTAAAGATTTTTTTAAAAAATATTTAAAGTAGGAATTGATGATTTAAAGTGATTTGGTTTAGTTATAGAACTTTGATTAATAATTTTTAAGTTTGGAATAGTGTTCAAGTTATATTAATTCAATTAAATCTTTATATAAATGATCTTAATATTTCAGATTAATTTTAATATTTTAAATTTGCTTAGGTTGGAAGATGTGTTTAAATTATTTATTTATTTCTTTTTTAATTTTGATGACTTGATTTGGATTAATTGTAATACTTTAGGTTGATTTTAATTAGCTTGATTTTCTTATTTCTAATTATGAAATTATTTAAGATTACTTAAGGCTTCAAATTTGTTTTAAGTTTGTTCTAAAGTGATTTTCAAATTAATTTTAAATGTTTAAAATTTATTTTTATTTGGTTGTTAAATCATTTAATGTTTTGAGCTTTAACTTAATTAAGGGTTATTAATTAATTAGTTCTGAATGTTTTAGATTTATTTTAATTTGATTATTAAAGCATTTAATGTTTTAATTTTTAATTTAATTAAGGATTATTTCCCCTTTTCATTATTAATTTCAATTATTTTTTTAGAATTAATTAAGGATTAATTACCATTGAATTAATTCAATTAGGGACTTTAAATTAAAGAATTGGTATCTTCTTAAGTCACATCCCTAATAATCCAAAAATTCTAATTATTTTTCCAAAATTTAAATGATTTAATTAATTAAAGTTCCATTTTTGATATTTTCAAAGTGACTAATGGGTTTCTACCCCTTTATTTCCCTAAGTTTCAATCATCCAAGGGAAGATTAAGATCAAATATTTTTACCCTCCCTTTTGATTAAGCCTAAAGTATTAATTAGGGTTAAAATCCTTAATTACCTTTATGCCCTTTTAAGCTTATTCAAATCATAACTTACCAAATTGAGCTCAAATGAACTTGAAATTTTTATGTCACTTCACTCACATGTCAATTAAGACATTATAGGAGAAAAATGTGATTTTTCTATTTTTAATTTAATTTATATAATTATTTTGATAAAACTAAGGATTTTCAATGAAAATTCAACAACATGACCAAGATAAGGTTTCTATCCTTAAGACAATTATGGGAGGTTCCTATTAACCAGAGAACCACTTGGACCAATTTTGGTGAATTTTTGGATTATATTTTATTTCTTATAATTATTTTAAGTTTTGGGTTGTTAATTAATTATAAAATAAAATTAAAATTGAAAAATGGATTTTATATTTTTCTCAAGTCCCCCTACCTCAGGGAAGTTAGAGAAACAAATTTTATAATTTTTTGATTTTTCTTTGATTTATTAGAATTATTATGGTGAAAAGGTTAGAAAATTCATTTTTTAATGTTAAAAATTGCCTTAAGCTTTTAAAATTCAATATCTTAACCTAGAGACTTAGGAAAAGTATTTGGTTGGTTCCTAAGTGATTGGTGGACAAAATATAGCATTTTATGAATTTTAATATTTTTGTGATTTTCATTATTTTTTAATTATTAAAATATTTTAAATATGGTAAAAAATGAAAATTTTTAAAAAATCCAAATTTTAATTTTCTTAGACTTCTCTGATATCAGAAAAGTCCCAAAACCAATTTGGAGAATTTTTGAAATATATTTTGGGTTTTATGAATTTTTAAAATTTAAGAATGATCATGTCACTTAAATAATTCATTTAGTGGGGCTAGTCATTTTCAATTGATTTCAAATTTTTATGTAAGACTCCTCTAACCCTAAAGATCAGTGGAGAATTATTTTCAAGTACTTTTGATGTGTGGTTAGTCCTAATTAAATAAAATTTTGTTTTAAGTGTTTGGACTAATTAAGGTTATTTTTAAAGTATTAAGTCAAACCTTAATTTTCCTAAGGTCTTCTAGTCATAAGATACCTCCTCTAATTTTTCTAGAATTTATTAAGCAACATGTTAATTACTGGAATTAAAATATCAAAACAGGCACATAATTTTGAAAAATCAATAACTTACCATAAAGATGGTCTCTGGTCTTGAAAAATTTAGGAAATGTTTCCAAGAACAGAGACTATAAAAGCCCTATGGTCTCATGCCATGGTGAATTGTATGCATGCATGGAGAACTAAAATACTGAAATCAGTAGATATATAATTAAAAATAAAATACTTAACAAAACAATTTAATTCTTTTTCCACATTATTTTCCTCTGTTCACTGAGCAAGAGGGTATTTTTATTTTATTTTTGTGATTTTTCTATGCAAAGATATGGATTTTTGAAGTTTCTGGTATTTAATTAATTCAAAAATATTATATTTGTCTACTTAAACCAGTCAGCGCCACGTCATCCTCGTCTGGGTTGAAAGCACACGCGTCGCTCCGCCATTTGATGCTGCAATCTGACTCAGTGGCCACGCGTCCCACAGTTCTGTTCCCAGCTCTTATCCGGCGCAATCCTAGTCGTCCATCCGATACATGCGCGATCCTACGGCTCCTGGTCATCGTCTACGACTGGTGCGTCCCGTGAGCCGTCCACACTAAAACCCTAACATCTCCCTCATTTCTCCGCCAAATCTCGTGATCTTGGACTCTATGGACTCGTCTCGACGAGACGAACATATCTATATGGCTAACATTTTATGAAATAGACTCAAACAAAATGAAGAATCACTGGAAGCTCGGGAGGAAGAAGAGGCTAATACCTTTTCTCTGAGAAGTGAAGCTTCAATCAGAGAGTTGTGGCACCTTCGATTGATCCTAAGGAAGCTCCAGATGAAGTCTCTGGCTCTGAGGAATTGTCCAGGTATAAAAGTGACCAAAGCCGATTTCAATCTTTGACAACTGGAGAGATTGGGTGGCCTGGTGAGGGGGCTTTCACTGGGGAACTTCTTCTCATGGTCTGGTGAAGGTGTGGTGAGTTTAATTTGATTTTGGTGGAGGTTTCAGGGATGTCCTGGTTTTAGGCCTAAGGTTGAGCTCTGAAATTGAGCTCAACCAGTGGGAATTAGGGCAGGAAAACAGTGGGGATCAACTTCTCTATGTTAGGAGGAGAGTCTAGAATGATTTTGGCAGAGTTTCGGTAAGTTTTTTTCAACTCTTCTTTTGGCCGAGAGGGCGTGGTGTTTAAATAGGCATGGTTGGAGGTCCTTCCAGGGGGAGTTAGGGCATGGGATCAGCTGCTCAGGGCAAGGGAAGAACAACTCCAGTGACCATTTGGGTTGGAACAACTCAACAAGGAAGAATTTGAAAGTTTGGCTCACATGGAGCTCTCGGCCATGGCATTTTCCGGTGGCTGTGGTGGCTGGTCGGCCAGGCATGGGTCACTATCTTGACCAGTGAGATCAGGGCTGGGGTTTGGTGAACTCAATTGGCTTTGGCTATGTGTAAAGTGGTTTGATTAAAGTGGAATGGGGTAGGGCTCATTTTCAATTTGTTTTGGTCAAACCATGCTTTTGGGCTAGTGCACCCCCCAAGACCTGATTTTGGGCTGAAAGGAATCATTTGGGTCAGCCAAGAGAAGGTGGTGAGGTCTCTATCCATGGTGAGGTGGCTAAGCTTGGTTTAGAGTGTAGCATAAATGGGATTAAGAAAGAACCCCCTCTTCTTGTCATTAATGGCTTGGTGAGGTGTTGAAGCTCTCATGGCTTCATATGGCTTGTGAATGGCTTCATTTGGCTTGCCCATGGCTTGGGAAAAGGTTAGCTTATTTTCATAAAAATGGGTTTTGGCATTTTTGATGAATTTAGGGGAAATTGGCATGTTTCTTGATTTAGAATAATTTGATGATCAATTAGAACTTAGGGATGGTTTTAATTGAATGCATGATGAAGAAGAGTGTCATACGGACTTTAGAATGGATTTTTTGGGCTTTTTTAATTTGGTGAAGATGGGCATTTAAAATGCTTTAGGAAAGTGGACTTTTAGGTTTTTAAAACAAATTGATGGATGAAAATTTGGTGAAGGGTTGTGTCAAATAAATGTTGCAATTGGTTTAGGAATGTGCCATGAGTGATTTGGAACAAGTTTGGGATGATCTTGAGTTGAAATAGGTTTAATTTAGGTCTCTTTAATAATAGGGCCAAAGTGGGTCAAATGGGGCTAACATGGGCTAAGGTTGGGTTAATGTTGATTTTGATGTAAAATTAATGTTGAAAAATGTTTATGGGGGTGTGACAAAGAGTTTTAAATTTTGGTTGGGCTTTAATTTTGGGATTTGAGCTTGTTTGGGTTCATGATTGGTTTAGGCCAATTTGGGGAATTTTGAATTGAGTCATGCTTGGGTGGAGTTTGGGTACAATTTTAGGGCAAATTAAGTTAGTTTTTTATTTGCGGGGATGTTAGGAAGGTTTTAGAAAAGATTTGGGGCTAATTGGAGTTGAGTTGGGTTGGTTTGGGCTAAGTTTAGGTCATGGGCCAAAATTGGGCTTTTAGGCTTCAAATTGAAATTGGACCCATATGTTGATAATATTGGGCTTAAATTTGGTTTAAATTGATATTGGAGATATTTAATTGAAGTTTAGAATTGAATTGGATCAAAATTGAGGTCAATTGAAGTGATTTGGTTGGGCATTGGGTCCACTTAAGTTAAAAAAGGGTCAAATTGAGGGTTTTGGTAAAAGTGGGCTAAATTGACAAAATTGGCCTATGGTGTAGTTGAACAAAATTAAATTGGGAATATTTGGAATTTTTTGGAATTATTTTGGAAATTTTTGGAAATTTTTGGATTTTTTTGGTTAAAAGGGTATTTTGGGTATTTGGAGGGTATTGGGGGGTATTTTCGGAAATTTTGGTATATTTGGCTATGGATGATCAATTTGAGTGGTGGGAAATGTTTAGGATTGATTTTGAGGAATTTTGGGTAATTTAGGCAATTTTGCAAATTTTGGGCAATTTTGCAAATTTTGGGCAATTTTGCAAATTTTGGGCAATTTCAAGGGCATTTGGTAAGTTTGGTGAGTTTAGGGCCCCGGGGTCAAAAATTGAAATTTGGGAAAAATGAAGAATAATTAGGTGTGAGTGGAATGGGACCATTTTGGTTGAGCCATGAAGCCATATTGGGCTCACAAGAGCCATGAGAGGACTCATTTTAGGCACTCAATATGTTGTTCCTAACCCTCTTAGCCAGGGGCTTAGGGGTTGAGGTCCATCCATATGAGTTGCCTACATGAGTCAGGGAGTCAAGTCAGGTAAGAGTGGTTTTAGGATTTGAAATGAGTGTGAGAGTGTGGTGTGTGCAAGCTAGACCTCACCAGACCAGACCATCCAGGGTACTCCTAAGGCCAAAGAGTCCTATAGGAAACTCAACCTTTAAACCTCCACATATTGGTCTTAACCCTCCAAGTGGCCTGGGGGTTTACAATCAAACATGTGGGGTTTGAAGGGAGTGAAGGAGTGTTTGAATTTCTAAGGGGTGGGTCCCATTTCTAGCCCTCTAGGATAGTCGAAGGGAAAACCTATGGCTAGATCCTAAGTACTATGGAGAGAGATCAGACCTCACCAAAAATGAGGTCAACACCTATCAGAGAAACCATGGCTGCGGCTTTCCCCATTGATGTGGAGACTAACTCACAGTGGGCTAAAGTTACCTATGCTGGCGCTGTGGGTAAGGGTCTAGCTCCACCTAAAAGCTTTGAGTATCTTATTTTTCCACAAGCCTTACATGATGCTGCCACAGGGAAGAGGGACTGTCCTTTTATCCGACCACATGTTGTGAAAGAGGGACATCCAGCAATCATTTTTACCTTCAAGAATTGCAAACTCTCAACAATGCTCAGAAATTTACTTTAATTTGGAAGTTCCAGTATGGACACCTCAAAATGGAACTAGTTAGAAAATACTTTAATGAACTTCAACTCACTGGCACTTGGAGACTTGGCCTTATGGATGGCAGGCACTAATTAATCAGGCTTTCAAATGAGGAAGATTATGCTAGGATTTTTGCTAAGCAAGCTCTGTCAATAGTTGGTACTCCCATGAAACTCATAAAGCGGACTTCTGACTTTGATCCCACAAAGTAACCCCCCATTATTCCAATGTGGTTTACATTTCCTGAGCTACCCATTCAGTTTTATGAAATCAATGCCTTATTTAACATCATTTGATCCCTTGACACTCCTTTAAAGGTTGATACCCAACCTTTGACATGGCTAGGACAGCTGGAGCTAGAGTCCAGGTAGAAAGAGATGCCACTCTCCCTGACTTGAAGAGAGTCTGGATTGGGAATGACGAGGAAGGACTTTAATGAACTTCAACTCACTGGCACTTGGAGACTTGGCCTTATGGATGGCAGGCACTAATTAATCGAAGCTTTCAAATGAGGAAGATTATGCTAGGATTTTTGCTAAGCAAGCTCCGTCAATAGTTGGTACTCCCATGAAACTCATAAAGCGGACTTCTGACTTTGATCCCACAAAGTAACCCCCCATTATTCCAATGTGGTTTACATTTCCTGAGCTACCCATTCAGTTTTATGAAATCAATGCCTTATTTAACATCATTTGATCCCTTGACACTCCTTTAAAGGTTGATACCCAACCTTTGACATGGCTAGGACAGCTGGAGCTAGAGTCCAGGTAGAAAGAGATGCCACTCTCCCTGACTTGAAGAGAGTCTGGATTGGGAATGACGAGGAAGGACTTTGGCAGGATATTATGGTGGAGCAGCAGCCTTCTTATTGCCAAAACTGTAGAATTTTTGTTCATCTACAGGAGTCTTGCTACAGGCTACATCCGTCTACAAAGAAGAAACAGGCTTTAAATGTTGTACCTCCTTCTGGCACAACCTTATCTGATGACATTACAACAACTCCCATTGTGGCTAGTAAGACTACCACTATGAAGAAATAGGCTTTAAATGTTGTACCTCCTTATGGAACAACCTTATCTGATGACCTTATGTCACCTCCCATTGTGGCTAGTGAGACTATCACTACTCTCTCAAAGTTAGGGAACCTGATCACTAGAAAATATATTAAGAATTTCATACCAATTTTATATGAAATTGCACTTTAAAGAAAGGTATTTTCTTTGTTTTATTGCAGGAATGAAGATTTATAAGTACTGAAGGCAAAAAGCACAAAAGAAGCAAATTTGGAGCAAAAGGGCTCAATTTGATGAAAATTAAACTGTCCCGCGATGGCGAGATTTAGGCCGCCGATGGTGAGTTTTTCCCGAATGATTTTTAATATATTATAAGAAGCTTACTGACAGCAAGATCGAGCCCGCCAATAGCGAGATCACGCGGTTAGCCCATCTTCTAAAGCCCGCCGACGGCGAGACAGTTGAAAAGAGCCAAAATACATTGAACCTGGACGCTTTTTGAAGAGGTGCTTAAGCAACCTTTGGAGATTTGACCCTTCTATAAATAGAGACGAATTCTAGTCAGTTAAGAGTGAGTTTTTGTCATTTGTGTGGAAGTTAAGTGTAACTTAAGAGTCTTTTGAGTGAGTAGATTAAGTGTTTATCGTTTTGGTGTACTGTACTGGAAGGAAGAGTCAAAGGAACTTCAAGAATCTGCTTGGGGAGAAGAATTGAGATAAGTATATTTGTTATTTTTTTGTTAACTTTAATGAAATCCATGCTTTGTGTTATTTTTCCCATGCATTCTGAGTAGTTTCGTTAGTCTTTCTCCTTGTTATTGAGATTTCGTGAAATGATGAATTAAAGTAATTGTGCCTACAAATATTAAAATAGAAATTGTGCTAATCTTTAACTTAAATCTTAGTTTACTTTCAATCTGGCCAATTGATTTGTTAATATATGTTGAAATATCAACTATATTAAAGATTACATCCAAGATTCAGGGAAGTCAAAAGCCTTGGAAGGAGGGTGCAAATAAATAGGGAAATATTAACTATTAGGCGTAGAATTGGACATTTTAGTGTGACAGACTAAAATATTCAATTCGGTCTTATTGTTTGAGAGCTGAAGTGTAGATGTTAGCCCTCGAGCGAGGGGAACGTGGGAGCTCTGAAGTGGCAGTCGGTATCCTCCCAGCCTAGCCGCAGATTCAGTAATACATAAGACAAGTTAATGTTCTTTTCGCCTGGACCAAAGGGTAAAGAATAGGAATGCTCTTATTTGGCACAATATAATTAAAAACTTATTTAATTCTTCATTCATTTAATTCTCTAAAATAAGGAGAAAGATACTTTTCTGAAATATTATATTCAACCTTAAGCATTAGTTTATTTTAGTTTAAGTCTTCTTAATTTCCGTATACTAGATTAGTAAGTAAGTTTTAATTTGTCTTTGAAATTTTCTAAGTAAGTTTTAATTTGTCTTTGAAATTTTCTAACTTCCCTATGGGATAGATATCTAGGACTCCATTAGAGCCCTATATTACTTGATAACGATATGTATACTTGCGTAGTATCCACAATATAAATCATAAAATCCATAACAGAATTGTCAGAATATATTCAGTGCGGATCAAGTTTTTGGTACCGTTGCTAACTTTTAATATTACAATTGTAAGTATAAATATCGAAAAGTGGATCAAGTTTTTGGCGCCGTTGCCGGGGAGTAAAGTAAAGTAATTATTAAAGTAATTAATAGAATTATTAAAATAATTACTAGAGTAACGGACTATTTTAAATATTACTTAAAAATTGTATGCGTAAATTTGGAAACGAAAATTTAATACCTTACGATTCAGAATTAGAGCGTACAATTAAAAAAATTAGAAAACAAAAGAGAGAAGTTATAAATTTAACACAAATGGCAAATAATTCAAAAATTGAAAATATAAACCAACAAAGACCATTAAGAGACTATGCCAACCCTACATTAGATGAAATTCACCTAACTATTCAAAACCACGATGTAAGCTGCTAATTCATTTGAACTTAAACCTGCAATTATCCAAATGGTACAGAATAATCAATTTAGTGGTTCACCTAATGAAGATCCTAATTTACATCTTTCTAGTTTTTTAGAACAATGTGCTACTTTTAAATATGAAGGAGTATCTAATGATGCTATTAGACTTAGGATTTTTTTCTTTTTCTTCAAGGGATAAGGCTAAGATGTGGTTAAATTCATTAGCACCTGGATCTATTAAAACTTGGGGAGAATTATCACAAAAATTTCTATCCAAATATTTTCCTCTTTCGAAAACTGCAAAACTTAGAAATGATATAACATCTTTTAGTCAGTTTGATGGAGAATCCATATATGAAGCTTGGGAGAGATTTAAAGAACTTATTAGGAAATGCCCACATCATGCATTACCAGATTGGTTAATTATACAAACTTTTTACAATGGATTAGTAGGATCTCTTAGATCAACCATTGATGCTGCTGTTGGAGGTTCATTAATGTCAAAAGCATTTAATGAAGCCTATGTGTTAATAAAAGAAATGGCTACTAAAAATTTTCAATGGCCTGCTGAAAGAATAAATCCTAAAAAGATAGCTAGTGTTCATGAAAATGATGCAATATCTATGTTAGCTTCTCAAATTGCTGCAATATCAAAGAAATTAGATCATTTTGGAATGAATTACTCTCCTACTATATTAGAACAAAACTCATCCGGACAAATTATAGATTCTCAATCTCCTTATGAAACTATAAATGCTATTAATAATAGACCCAATAATCCTTATGTGAATTATTATAATCCTGGTTGGAAGAATCATCCAAATTTTAATTAGAATAACAATACAGCTAATCAACAATGGATGAACAACTCTATAGGAAATCCACCTAATCAAGGAAATACAAATTATAAATCATCTTATCCACTGGATTTAATAACAATCAATTTAAACATAAGAAGTTATCTATAGAAGAATTAATATTAAGTATGGGTCAGCACTTGCAAAATCAAGGAAATCAATTACAAATTCAAGGAAATCAATTACAAAATCAAGGAACAGCAATTAAAAATATTGAAACTCAACTCAGACATATCGCTACCGCACTTAACAATATAATTCCTGGAACTTTTCCTAGTAATGTGGAAAAAAATCCTAAAGACCAAGGAAAAGAACAAATTAAAGCGATACAACTAAGAAGTGGAAAAGAGTTAGAAAATAATATTCAGAAAGAAAAAGAAAGTAAAAATGAGGAAGTGGAAATTGAGAAAGAAAAGGATCACCAAGATTAAAACTTAGAATATCCATTGATCACTATAAAAATATCTATAGAAAAACCACCACCACCATTTCCTCAACGACTTAAACAACATAAAAAAGATAAGCAATTTGCTAAATTCTTTGAAATTTTAAAAAAATAACGGTAAATATTCCTTTTTTAGAAGCATTAGAACAAATGCCTAATTATGTAAAATTTATGAAAGATATTTTAAATAAAAAAAGAAAATTTACAGATAATGAAACTGTTGCACTTAGTGAAGAGTGTAGTGTAATTATTCAGAAAAAGCTTCCTGAAAAATTAAAAGATCCTGGTAATGTAATTTGCAACTTAGGAGCAAGCATAAATCTAAAGCCTCTATCAATTTTTAAAAGATTAGAATTAGGAGAAATTTCACCTACTTCAGTAACTCTTCGATTAGTCGATCGTGTCGTGACTTATCCTAAGGGAGTTATTGAAGATGTGTTAGTAAAAGTGGATAAATTTATCTTCCCGGTAGATTTTATTGTTCTAGATATGAAAGAAGATAAAGAAATTCAAATAATATTAGGAAGACCCTTATTAGCCACTAAAAAAGCTATGATTGATGTTCAGAAAGGAGAATTGACTATGAGAGTAAACGATCAAAAAGTAACTTTTAACATAGCAAAATCAATGAAATATCCTGCTTTAAAAAAAGATGATGAATGTTTTCGAATGGAAATACTTGAATATTTTCAAAATGAACATTTTATAGAATATTATGAAGAAAAGTTAGAAAAAGAAAATATAGAATTAATTGAAGAAGCAGATAATGAAAAACTGGATTATATACATGAAAAATTCAAAATATTAGATAATGCTGAAAACATTGAAAAGAATATAGTTTCATCAATAATTAGACCTCCTGAACTCGAATTAAAAATTCTACTTAATCATTTAAAATATGCTTACTTAGGTGACCATTCAACCCTACCAGTTATTATATCAGCTGAATTGAATGAATCACAAGAACAAAAACTGTTAGACACATTAAAAAAATATAAGAAAACTTTTGGTTGGACATTAGCAGATATTAAAGGAATTAGTCCTTCAATCTGTATGCACAGAATTATTTTAGATAAGGAACATAAGCCAAGAGTAGATCCTCAAAGGAGATTAAACCCAATAATAAAAGAAGTAGTCAAGAAAGAAATATTAAAATGGTTAGATAATGGTATTATATATCCTATTCGGACAGTGCTTGGGTAAGCCCAATTTACTGTGTTCCTAAGAAAGGAGGAGTGACCGTAAATGCTAATGAAAATAATGATTTAATGCCTATAAGACAAGTTACTGGATGGCATATATGTATTCACTATAGAAAATTAAATGCAGCCCCCAGGAAAGATCACTTCCCATTACCATTTCTAGACCAAATGTTGGATAGATTAGCCTGACATAAATATTTTTGTTTTTTAGATGGATATACCGGTTATCATCAGATACATATTGCTCCTGAGGATCAAGAGAAAACTACATTTACTAGTCTTTATGGAACATTTGTTTTTCAAAGAATGCCTTTTGGATTATGTAATGCACCTGCAACATTTCAGAGATGTATGATGTCTATATTTAGTAAATTAATTAATGATGGAATAGAAGTATTTATGAATGATTTCTCTATATTTGGAACGTCATTTGACGCATGCTTGAATCATCTTGAAAAAGTATTAGAAGTATGCGAGAAAACTAATTTAGTTCTAAATTGGGAGAAATATCAATTTATGGTTGCAGGAGGAATTGTATTAGAGCATAAAATTTCAGAAAATGGCATGGAAGTAGACCATGCAAAAATTCAAGTTATAGCTAAATTACCACCTCCAACTACAGTAAAAGAGGTAAGAAGTTTTCTTGGACATGCTGGATTCTACAGACGCTACATAAAAGATTTTTCAAAAATTACTAAACCTCTATGCCAACTTTTAGAAAAGGATAAGAAATTTGAATTCACAGCATGCTTAAATGCTTTTGAATTATTAAAAGATAAATTAATCACAGCACCTATAATAGTTTCACCTGATTGGGAGAAACCATTTGAACTTATGTGTGATGCTAGTGATTATGTTATAGGAGCAGTACTTGGGCAAAGATATGATAAAATTTTCAAGGTCATATACTATGCTAGTAAAACTCTTAATAATGTTGAATTGAATTATACAGTTACTGAAAAAGAATTATTAGCAATTGTTTATGCCTTTGATAATTTTAGGCCTAATCTAATTGGAAATAAATGTATTATGCATACTGATCACTCTGCTATTAAATATCTAATGCAAAAGAAAGATTCCAAACCAAGATTAATTAGATGGATATTACTAATGCAAGAATTTGATTTTGAAATCATTAACAAAAAGAGAACAGATAATCAAATAGCAGATCATTTATCAAGGCTAGAATATAATGAATTATCTGATACTGATAATGAAATTACCGACAGCTTTCATCGACGAATAATTATACAATATAAATGAGTGGAAAATACCATGGTATGCTGATATAGTAAATTATATTGTAAGTGATATTTTACCACCTATGTTAACTTTGCAACAACAAAAAAAATTCATTCATGATGCAAAAACATAATTTTGGGATGAACCATATTTATATAAGTAATGTAAGGATCTTATAATTAGAAGATGCGTGCCTTATGAAGAAACAGAACAAATCATTCAGAAATGTCTTGATTCTAATTTTGGAGGACATTTTGGAACAGATAAAACTGCTTATAAAATTTTACAATCTGGATTTTATTGGCCTACTCTTTTTAGAGACGTTTATAGATACATAAAAACTTGATATAGATTCCAACGAGTAGGAAATATATCTAGAAGAAATGAAGCCTCTAAATTTTATATTAGAAGTTGAAATTTTTTATGTTTGGGGATTAGATTTTATGGGACCATTTGTTCCTTCATTTGGAAACTCATATATATTAGCTGTTGTTGATTATGTTTCTAAATGGATTGAAGCACAAGCTTTACCTCGATGTGACGCTAAGAGTGTTTCAAAGTTTCTAATGAAAAATATTTTTACTAGATTTGGAATGCCAAGAGTGATTATCACTGACGGAGGTTCTCATTTTAGAAATAAATATATTCACAAACTAGTAGAAAAATTTAACATTATTCATATGGTTATCATCCACAAACCAGTGGATTAGCTGAAGTTTCTAATCGAGAGATTAAACGTATTTTAGAAAAGACTGTAAACCCTAATAGATTGGATTAGTCTATAAGACTAGACACGATATTATGGGCATACAGGACTGCTTATAAAACTCTGATTGGAATGACTCCTTACAGGCTTATTTATGGAAAGACTAGCCACTGACCAGTTGAATTAGAACATAAAGCTTATTAGGCAATTAAAGAATTTAATTACAATCCGAAAGAAGCTCGGTGAGAAGAGATTATTACAATTGAATGAATTAGATGAATTAAGAAATGAATCTTATCATAATGATAGAATTTATAAAGAAGAAATGAAATTATGGCATGATCAGAAGATTAAAATAAAGAATTTTGAGCCAGGACAAGAAGTTTTGCTTTATAATACAAGATTAAAATTATTTCCTGGGAAATTGAAATCTCGATGGTTAGGGCCTTTTACTATAAGTCAAATATTTTCATATGGAACTATAGAAATTGAAGATCCAAAAACTGGGCATAGATTTAAAGTAAACGGACACAGATTAAAACCTTATTTTGAAGGAATTAGACCAAATTTCAAAGAGGTTTTAATGGTCAATCAACCTGATTACTAACTAAATTAGGTCAGGCTGACGATGTTAAACCAAGCGCTTAATGGGAGGCAACCCATAGTATTATTAATTATGATCTATTTATTAAAGTTATTGAAAAATTAAAATATAGAATGAATTCTACTCATTTTACTTTTTAGAATCATCACAAATTTGAATCTATACAAATAAATCAGAAAATATTCGGACTGGAGTGAAAAATTGGGCAATTTACCTAATCTCGCCGACGGCGAGATCGATCCCTCCGACAGCGAGATCGCCGACGGCGAGATCGTTACCGCCGATGGCGAGATCGTTACCGCCGACAGCTAGATAGTTCAAAAGTGGTTTTTGTGAGTTATTTTGTGGTTTTGGACGGTTCTAAGGGCATTTCTCTATATAAAACATTTAAAACTTCATTTTTATACTATCTTATTCCTTAGAAACGACTAGAGTCCCTCCAAAACAATTTATTATGGCCTCCAAACTACTTGAAACCACGAAATTCAGAGTTTTTAACCAACGAAAGTTCGTCAGTTCTGAGGCTCAGCGACTATTCAACAAGGTTTTGCTGAAGAAACGTCTGATTAAGGGAAGAGTATTCGTAAACAGAGGAGCGGAGAATTCAACAACATCAATTGAAGAAATAATTGTTCAGTGACATTGGGAGGTATTCTGTTATACCACATCTGCTGTAGTCATCCCAGTAGTCAAATAATTCTACTCTAATCTGCATACGATCCATAATGGAAGTGTTTACGTAAGAGGCAGATGGGTAACTTTCACTCCTTCTCGGATAAATGAATTATACTCGATTGAGAATACCCCTATTTGCCACTATTCAAATTTTGCTCCTACAAGATACAACATGAATGAGATCTACAGATATCTGACCGACGAACCTGACGATTGGGAATTATGAGAAGACGTGTACGTTAGTTTTTCTGCGTCACTTCTTAACCCCATCTCAAAGCATTGGCATTTCTTTATTTCATCAAAGTTACTAGCCACTATGAGGGTAAACAAAGTTTCGAAGTAATGCGCAATCTTAAATTACTTTATTCAATCTGGTTTGTCTATTGATGTTAGATCTATTATTGTGAAGTCTGCATTAGAATTAATTGTGCATGGGTCAATTCATGGACTTGGACACCCATCAACTATATTTGCTTTATGTAGTCAGTACCAAGTTTCCTATGAAGCTTGGGAAAAAGTGCTATTGCCTTGGAAACCATTAGATCCGACGTATATGTTTCCTACATTGGATAATAATGATGATGCAGTAATTATTTCTGATCAAGCATCCCAAAACAATCCTTTAGTTAAACCCCTGACTGATAGAATGAACATCATTTTACAAATACTTAAAGGATTGGAGAAGAAATTATAGACTGTGATGAATTCTACTGATAATATCTCTGATTTATTCGATCACATCGATTGGAGAATGAAGGAGCACTTTGACCATACAGGACACCTGGAGGCAAGTTTTATACAACTATTGAGACAGAAAGGGTGGATTGAAGAAGATTCTCTTGCAGAATTCCCTTTCAGGCCTTTCTATAATTTATTTGCGCACCTGCGTTCTATTGGAAATATCAGAGAAGAGAACAGTTCAGATTCAGATGAGTAGCAGAGATTTCTATTCATATTATATGTATGTGTGTTAATGTGAATTTAATTTTTGATTTAGTTTGAACTTTATGTAGATAATCTCAGTTTATATGAGATTGTATGTTGTTTGTTTAGTCTCAGCATTTAGAGTATCGTGGTGTGGATTGCAATGCTGAGTTAGATGTGTTTGGGTTAATTTGATAAGTAAATTTTTAGTTACGTAGTGTTTGAAGTTTGTCAGTTCATGGATTTCATTTATAAAGTTATAATGTTTATGTTGTGTGAATTTATGTGTTAGTATCTAATCTTAATAAAAATAATAATAAATATATCAAATTTAGTGACCGGAATAATGAACAAGGCTTAATCTAAGTAGAATAAAACTGAAAAATTAAAAATATTAAATTTTCGGAAACCTCGCCGACAGCGAGAGAAATCCCGCCGACGGCGAGATTTTCCTGAAACATTGGCCTTGGTGAATTAATTAGCTCGCCGACGGCGAGACATTTCTTGCCAACAGCGAGATCGCGAAATATCCTTTATTTGATCGGTCAACCGACACTATTCATTGTCTCCCTCCTCAAAAACTTAAAAAAACTGACCTAGGGCTTGTGGAATCTTGGATTTGATGTGATTTCAACACATTTTGACGCCGGATTTTATCTTCCCTTGGTAAGAGCTTCACTCCTATGTAAACATTTTTTATTTTCACCATGAATTTCTTCTACATTGAGGATTTTCGAAAAATTTTGAAATGTAAAGAAAAGACTTGGAAGAAATTCATGGAATTTAAATTAGATTAATTTTAGTAACATTAAAAAGCCATCTTAGTAATATTTAGAAGTTTAGTTAAGAATTTTTACACATATTGAGAAATGGCTCCACGTCAGAAGAGAAGAGTGGATTACGACGAAACTCATTTTGTGCATGCAAGGGCACAATCAAGATATTTTCACAATATTCAAGCCAGAACATGCATTCAAGTTCGAGTTTTCAAAAGTCCTGGAGGTGAAGTGGAGCGAATAATTAAAGAAAGATGATGGGAAATTTTCTATTTTATAACCAACAGATCCACTGTGGAAGTAGTAAAAGAATTCTATGCGAACCTGACACAGGCTGAAGATGCACCGGTTAAGGTTAGAGGATTTTTTGTGGAATTCAGCGCTGCAAGAATAAATGTTTATTACGAGGTAAGAGACACCTACACCAGCGAGTATGAAACTTTTGGAACTATGGAAGGACCACTGGAAGAGGTGATAGACTTTCTCACTGACGGGAAAGGAGTTTCAAAAATGAAGCAACGAGAACGGGTAAACATCCCTCTTTCTATGTTGAATGCATCATCTAAAGCTTGGCACTATTTTATTTGTTCTACATTGTTACCTACTTACCACCATAGTGAGGTAACAAGATATGGAGCAGTTCTGAATTTCTGTATTCAGAACCAAAAAAGTATTAATGTGGGAAATATAATTTATAAGAATATATTAGCCACCTCAAGAAGTGAAAGTGGAGGAGGACTAGGACATCCTGGTCTTATCTATGCACTCTGCCAATTATCTGGGGTAGAGGCAAGAGATGATGAGGAATGGGTAGAGCCTATGAAACCCATTACTCTGGCTAATATTAAGAAATATGAATCCCACGAAGGATGGAGATCTGGAACAAGGAGCTATGTACCTTCTTCAAGTAGAGATATTCCCTCTACCAGTTATGACCCTCCTCCCTACAGTACTCCTACCCTTCAAGATTTGATGAATGAGATGACTTTACAGAGGAAAAGTTTTGAGAAAATAGAAGAAAAACTGGAGCATATTGATCAGAGAATTGGAGGCTTGGAAAGAAGACATGATTATGACAGTGAGTATCTCCAAAGACATTCAGAGTATGAGATAGCCTATTATGATGCTGAAAATCGTTACAGGAAAGGAGAGCTTGATGTAGTATTTACTGAGTGCCCCCGATATACTCATTATCAGCCTAATCCATCCACTGATCAAGGAAATGACGATATAGTTTGGGACTTTGATGTAGAAGATTAGATGTTATGTTTATTTGTTTAGTTATAGATTCTGATGTTGTTATTGTTTGTTTGTTGTTTTACATTTTAGTATTGATGTTTTATTTTATGAATTTGATTAGGATGTAGTGTAGATTGTTTTAAAGTTAAAGAGTTTTTAAATTTTTAATGTTTTCAGACTGCTATTGTAACTTTGGATTGAATTAGTAAATGTATGTGGATGTAGTATAATATGTTAGTATAAAATGTGGTAGTATTGTGTTAAACTTCTTTACCCAGTACTTTCTTTAATATTTGGTGTATAGAAAAATACTAACAGTACAGGTTAATTAAGTAATGGAAAAACCTGCAGAACTTCAAAAAGAAGAAATACCTAAAGCTTTCAGGTATGATTTAAATATTACAGTTTATTTCCTTTTCACCCTTTATAGATAGATAGAAAAATTTAAGTTTGGGGGAGGGAAAAATACAAATTTAATTATTAAATTGTTCTCAATTTACTTTTTTAAAATTATTATAAAATGATTTTCTATAATAATTTTAATTCAGTAAACTAGAATTGATTTGTTTAATTAATATAGAAAGTTAAGAAAAATACTTTTAATGATTAACTAATTTTTAGATTAAGGATATTTAGTATAAGAGAATAAGAATATAGTTAACTATTTAAAGTAAGGAAAACTATATTTTCAAATATGAATTCTTAAATACTTAGTTGAGAAAGAAAAATTGGAACTCAATGAAGTAAAGGCTTTAAAATATATATAAGAAAAGTAAATGTTTCTAGTTTCGAATTTAGGAAAAGGAAAATGAAGTTCAAAATTATTAACAGGCTAACCAAAAATAGTGATCCTCACTTAAAAAATAAATAAATAAAAAAAGAAAAGAAAAAGAAATATATATATATATATATATATATATATATATATATATATTGAAGAAAAGAGCTTAAATAGCTCCCTACATGTTAATTATAATGGAAAAGGATTCAGAGATACAGGAGTATACCCCAAAAATACACCATAAGAAAACAAAAGTAATTCCAGAAAGAAAGATAGCCAAAATCAAAATAAACCCAAAAGAAACCATAAGCAGACAAAAGAGGGGTGGGGTCTCGCCTAAGGAGGCCTTGGCCCCAATAAGTCTTCTCCGTAAGGTGCAACGGATGATCTGGTGCAGCAATCAGAAAACAAAACAGCAAAACTACAGTATGGATTCCCATAAGGGCAGTGTGTATTCCAGTACATGGGAGGGCATTAATCCAATATTCTGAAGTGGGGAGCTTGATAAGAGTCTGCCTGAATAAGAAATTGTAACTGGGACGGTAGAGTAGAAGAGACCATTATCTCCTGAGTTGAGAGGGCTCTTTTAGCAATCTAATTTGCAGGCATGTTTCCTTCCCTGAATATAAAATTAAAATGCACTGTAAGATGTGGCAACAAAGATCTGATTTTATTAATCCAAGTAGAATGGTGCCAAGGAGGGGGAAGATCATTCTGAAAGTAATGCATTAAGGTAGATGAGTCTCCCTCCACAATGATAGAAGACCACTCGAAAAAGTGTAGCAATGTGAATTGCCCAAAATGCGACAGATAATGCTCGCTTCCAATGGGTCGGCAGCAGCAGTTGGAGCTTGGAAAAATATTAATCCTTTCCCTGTATGATCTCTGAAAATCCCACCTATACCAGCATTTTGTTTAGTAAAGGCTCCATCAGTATTGACTTTGATAAAAGGAGGGTTGGGAGCTTTCCAATAAATCTGAATGATTCTATGAAGATTAGGTCTATCAGTAGTGGAAGATGACCGAATGATGTTTGGAAACTTTTTTACCGAAATTAACTTTGATATAAATGAAAGGCAATGTGTTACCACCATTTCGAGTCTTGCTAATCAGCCCATTATACTTCACCCCATTTCGTGCATCCAAATGAACCAAGCCACAATGAGTGGAATCTCCCCAACTTTAGCTTGTCGCCGGGATTTCCAGGCAGATAGTTAAATCCTCGCGATCTAACGATGAATCGGTTAATATTCAATCTTCTGAGCATACCCGACCAAACTTCCTGAGAAAAGGAGCATTTAAAAAAGAGGTTTTTCAATGTTTCAGACTGTGATCCACAAAGAAGGCATTTGGAAGGGCCTCTCAGGCCTTTGAGTTTCAGAATATCATCTGTTGGAACAAAACCATTGAAGATTCTCCAAATGAGGAAGGAAATGGAAGGAGTAAGATATTTGTTCCAAATAGTTTTACCCCAACTGACCTGATTCCAAGAATTGATACTAAGGTAGATGTGTTTGGTAATGTTATGCCTTTTACCATTTAGCCATATGAGTTTATCCAGCTGGTACCTATCAAAAGGAATTTGAGCCACCTGATCCACAGAAGAGTCAACTAGGAGAAGTTGCAATTTAGGAATAGACCAATTCATGCCCTACCAGCAGTTGGAGACAGGGAAATACTCTTTATTTATATTAGGAAGTGGAACCAAAACCTCCCTTTGACACCATTTATCATGCCAAAACATGATGTCACCCTTGCCTAACTCCCAGTATATGAGGGATTCAGCAGTCTCTTTGTTAATAAGCATTTGTTTCCAGATTCTTGATATTCCTGTTTTGATTTGAGAGGATAAAGGATGGATATTTCTGCAGTATTTACCTTTCATGAATTGAGCCCAAAGAGAATTTTGCTCCCTGAAATGGATCCATAACTTACAGAAATTGACTTGATGTAGGTGTTTCAAGCCTTTGAAACCTAAACCACCAGACTTCTTTAGGCAAGGCTAACCTTTGCCAGTCGGCCCAAAGTATTTGTTTTCTTCGACCAATTGCAAAGAAATCTGTTAAAAATTCTCTCAATCTGAATTCTTGAGCTTTTCTTCAGGCATGTCATTTGTAAAATGTAAGAAGGAAATGAGGTTAACATGCTATTCAGAAGAGTGATTCTGCCACCAGATGATAGGAAGGAATTGGACCAACTTGAAAGATGAGTGTTTAGCTTACCAATGATCTCTTCAAAATGACTTTGTTTAGATCTCGCCTTTAATTAAGAGAACCCCCAAATATTTCATGGGAAGGTCTGGTTTTGGCATAACCCGTGAAATCGGTAATCCGATGGATAATATTAGGATGGATATTGATGGGGAATAACAATTCACATTTATTTTTGTTGAAATGTAGGCCAGAAATCTGTTGAAATTTGTTGAGACAGCTCATAACCTTTTTGACAGCTGCTTTAGAAGCCCTGGAAAAAATCATGAGATCATCTGCATATAATAGATGAGACATGATAATATCAGACCTGTGGTGATATCGAGCATAAGGATGGTTTGAGACTTGAGTTTCCAGCAGCCTAGAGAGGTAATCCATAACAATAATGAAGATAGTGGGTGAGAGTGGATCTCCTTGTTTGAGCCCTCTAGTGGCTCTGAAACCTCCCCAGCATTTACCATTGATGAGGAGTGAATGGTTGTTATGCTGAAGCCATCTCTTTATGAGTAAACGAAGCAGCGAGAAAATCCTCTAAGCATTAAGCACCTGAAGAATAAAATTCCAATCAATAGTTTCATAGGCCTTTTGAATGTCTAGCTTGTAAATCAAGTTACCTCCCCTACAAGATCTATCCAAATCAAGAAATAATTCTTGAGCAAGGAGGGCATTATCAGCTATAGATCTTCCTTTTACAAAAGCTGATTGGTTGGGGCTAACAATATTAGCAAGGTGAGGTTGCAATCTGCCCACAATGATTTTACTGATAGCTTTGCTGATAACAGTGGTTAGGCTGATTGGTCTATAGTGATTCCAGCACTTGGGGGCATTGTTCTTTGGCACAAGTACAATAGTTGATGCATGGAAATATTGGGGTATATCTCTTCCAGTAAAGAAGCTTTGAATGGCAGCTGTTACCTCAGCTTTGCAAGTGTTCCAGGTTTTTTTATAGAATTCAGCACTGTACCCATCAGGCCCTGCCATTTTAGAGCTGTCAATTGAATTAATTGCCACCCAAATTTCATCTTGTGAAGGAGTATCAGCTAATTGGAGAGAGTGAGTGTAGTTGTATTCCTTGTTGAACAGGCTATCATCAATAAGGGGTCTGCTGCAAGGCTTGTAAGTTAGAAGTTCCTGAAAATATTTGACAGCATCATTTGCAATGTCAGCTTCCTCATTAAGTAGACGACCATGGTCATTAAATATGAAATGAATAGCATTGCATTTCCTTTTGTACTTAATCCAAGCATGAAAAAATTTGGTGTTCCTATCTTCATCTTTGAATTTGGAAATGGAAACTTTTTGTCTTAGGAATTGGTCCTGCCAATCAATAAGGGTCAGCAAATGTTCTTGAGCAGCCACCATCTGGCTATACTTAGATTCATCTGATAGTGCAGCAGCTTCCATAGAAGATAGAGCCTTCTCAGCCTGTGAAATACTTTGAGTGATGTCACCAATAGACTCCCAACTCCAGTGGGAAAGAACAGCAGCCAATTTTAGTTGAAGGTTCTGAAGTCTGATGAAAGGGTTAGAGTGGGGACATCCAGTCCACTGCTTGGAGATAACAGATTGGAACTGAGGGTGGGAGGACCAGAAATTCAAAAATCTAAAAGGGGGAGAAATGGTTGGGTTGGGGGGAGTAGTAATGGAAATAAGTAAGGGTCTGTGGTCAGACCCAGCAAAATTGAGGTGGGAAATGGTTGTGTGAAGGAAAGTTTGATGCCATGAATTCTTAGCCAGGAATCTATCAAATCTCTCCCAAATCTTGCCCCTCCTCCAAGTAAAAGGGTTCCCCTGAAATCCCAAATCAAACAGGCTTGCTCTCTGGATGTTATCATTAAATTCAATGAGTTTGGTAATATTTGGTGGTCGCACCGGATTTTTCAACGATAGAAGTAATCATCGTTGAAGTCTCCACCCACAATCCAAATGTGATTCTCAATAGAATTGAGTAGATGGATTTCCTGCCAGAGCTCTCTTCTTTCAGTTTTGGTACAGCCAGCATATACAAAAGAAGTAGCAAAAGAAATTCCATTAACAGTACAGTGTAGATGGACCAATTGAGGGTGGTCCACAATAACTTTACATTGGAGTTCCTGCCTGCTAATAACCTGCATTTTATTAGAGGAGTTAGTGAAAATAGAACGACCAGACAAACCCGGAAAAAAGTTTTGATTTATTTTTGTGCACCATTGGTTCCAAGAGCACAGTACACCATAGCTGGTGTTTCTTATAAAGATGAAGTAGCCTTTTAAGGGATAAGGGGTGAGCCACACCCCTAATGTTCCAGCATAATAAATTAAACATCTGGTGGTTTAGGCTGGGGTGGGGAGTGAGCAAAAACAGATCTTGATCTAGATCTAGTTCTACCCCTTCTGTTATCTGGGGGGAGCCAATAGAATTGCGAGTCACCTACTTGGGCCGGTCGCAGCTCGACCATCACCTTTTTCTTCTTTCTAGCTTTTGCCCCTACCAGTGCAGCTTCCATTTTAGCTTGGGATTTTATTATTATATCTGTGGAGGGTATAATTTCCTGCTCAATATTTTATACACTATTTAATTCTTGTATTGCTGTTTCTGGAAGTTCAGGGGGTAATGTAGGAGTATCTTCTTCAGTAGGAGTTGTAAGATTTTCTTCAGTGTTTTCTGGGGTAACTTCTCTGGGTAAACTGGAATCATCAACCAAAGTGTCTAGAGCAATTGGCTCTTCCATTGAAATTCCTTTAGCAGTACCCATGATCTGTTGCACCATTGGTTGGGCCTTGACTTGCTTTTTGAGAGGGGGTTTTAATCTGAAACATTTCTCAATGAAATGTCCAAACATTCTGCAGTGTTTACAGAACACAGGTTTGGTTTCCATATGGACTTCTTGCCAAAAGCCTTCACCACTATCTGAGGTGATAATCCATAGTTTATCTAACTCGGGAAGTGAGACATCTCTCTCTATCAACACTCTAGCTCCATGGGTGTTCCCCATATCACAAGTGGAGGGGTCCACTTTTAGGGGAGTTCCTAATGCTCTACTAATTTGGAATAGAGCATTTGTGTGATACAATTCAATTGACAAATTAGGAAATTTGAACCATATAGGTTTAAGAGGGGGTTCTTTAGCTGGGACAAAGCTAGGGTACCATTTGATGAATTTCATCAGAGTGTTAGCTATTTGCATACTCTGCAAACCAATTAATCTTGCATAGTCTTCTTCTCTGGATAATCTGATTAGTAGATGCCTTCCATCCATCACTCCAATTTTCCATTGTCCCACAAAGGGGATTTGCTCAAAATGGTTCCTGACTAATTCCATTTTACGATGGCCATATTGGAATTGTCCCACAATGGAGAATTTGATAGGTTCAGCAAGTAATTCCATTTCCTTAGTTGTGAATATAATGGCTGGTCTGCCCTCCTTAGACCCAAGGGGTCTAACGAAAGGGCAATCTGATTTCCCAGTTGCCGCATCATGAAGGTTCTGTGGAAAAAGTAATTTGTCTGCAGCTTTGGCAAAAGGCAGGCCTTTACTTAATGCAGATGCATAAGAGGTGGAGGCGTTTACCCCAGCCATTACAGAAGAGTACCAGAGTTAATGTATAATCAGTAAAAACAACAAATGAAGATGAATAGGATAGGAGATAGTGACTGCTAGCAGCACTCAGGACACAAACTTAGCCAATGGAACAATACCAGTTCAAAATTGTAGCCCGGGAAAGTTCAAGTTCAACAGAAAGACACTTACCAGCCTCCCACCACCTCTATAAACACCAAACCTGAAAACCAAACAGCCCCCAAAATCGTGGAAAACCTTCCAAAGGTACCAGCCGCCACCCAGGGAAGCCATTACCAGCCAAACCCTAGCAGAGCACAGGGACAAGCCGCCGCCATGGTTTTTGTGTGTGTGTGTGTGTGTGTGTGTATATATATATATATATATATATATATATATATATATATTTATATAAGTGAGAAGAAGCTTGAGGAAATGTCTTATCAAAAATTGGCTTCATTTGAATCAACCTAAAGGGGTAAACTTTAATTACATTTCTGAATTTATATATATGGATTAGTATTTTACTAAGTTGTGTTTTCATAAAATTCCAATTATCTGAATATCTTAAGTAATTTAGTGTTAAAAAATATAGTCATTCTTGAAATAAATAGAAGACTAGAAATCTTAAATTTAAAAACTAAATAGCCTTACATTTATAGAATTAGTTTAATTATTTTAAAATATTTCTATTAAACTTTACAATAATACTTATTTTAATCAAATTCAAAGTATTACTGAATGAAAAACTTTGCTACAAAATAATCATTTACTTTTATGTAATATCTAAATTACTTGAGGACAAGTAATAGTTAAGTTTGGGGGAATTTGATCACTAGAAGATATATTAAGAATATCATACCAACTTTATATGAAATTGCACTTTAAAGAAAGACATTTTCTTTGTTTTATTGCAGGAATGAAGATTTATAAGTATTGAAGGCAAAAAACATAAAAGAAGCAAATTTGGAGTAAAAAGGACTCAATTTGATGAAAATTAAACTGTCCCGCGACGACGAGAATTAAGCCGCCGACGGTGAGTTTTTCCCGAAGGATTTTTAATATATTATAAGAAGCTCGTTGATGGTGAGATCGAGCCCGCCGACAGCGAGATCGCGCGGTTAGCCCATTCTCTAGAAGCCCGCCGACGGCGAGATCGAGCCGCTGACGGCGAGACAGTTAAAAAGAGCCAAAATACATTGAACCTGGACACTTTTTGAAGAGGTGCTTAAGCAACCTTTGGAGATTTGACCCTTCTATAAATAGAGACGAATTCTAGTCAGTTTGGGTGTCAGTTTTTGTCATTTGTGTGGAAGTTAAGTGTAACTTAAGAGTCTTTTGAGTGAGTAGATTAAGTTTTTATCGTTTTGGTGTGCTGTACTGGAAGGAAGAGTCAAAGGAACTTCAAGAATCTGCTTGGGGAGAAGAATTGAGATAAGTATATTTGTTATTTTTTTGTTAACTTTAATGAAATCCATGCTTTGTGTTATTTTTCCCATGCATTCTGAGTAGTTTCGTTAGTCTTTCTCCTTGTTATTGAGATTTCGTGAAATGATGAATTAAAGTAATTGTGCCTAAAAATATGAAAATAGAAATTGTGCTAATCTTTAACTTAAATCTTAATTTACTTTCAATACGGCCAATTGATTTGTTAACATATGTTGAAATATCAACTATAGTAAAGATTACATCCAAGATTCGGGGAAGTCAAAAGCCTTGGAAGGAGGGTGCAAATAAATAGGAAATATTAACTATTGGGCGTAGAATTGGACATTTTAGTGTGACGGACTAAAATATTCAATTCGGTCTTATTGTTTCGAGAGCTGAAGTGTAGATGTTAGCCCTCGGGCAAGGGGAACGTGGGAGCTCTGAAGTGGCAGTCGGTATCCTCCCAGCCTAGCCGCAGATTCAGTAATCAAACATAAGATTAGTCAATGTTCTTGTCACCTGGACCAAAGGGTAAAGAATAGGAATGCTCCTATTTGGCACAATATAATTAAAAACTTATTTAATTCCTCATTCACTTAATTCTCTAAAACAAGGAGAAAGATACTTTTCTGAAATATTATATTCAACCTTAAGCATTTGTTTCTTTTAGTTTAAGTCTTCTAAATTTCCGTATACTAGATTAGTAAGTAAGTTTTAATTTGCCTTTGAAATTTTCTAACTTCCCTGTGGGATCGATATCTAGGACTCCATTAGAGCTCTATATTACTTGATAACGATACGTATACTTGCGTAGTATCCACAATATAAATCATAAAATCCATAACATAATTGACAGAATATATTCAGTGCGGATCAAGTTTTTGGTACCGTTGCTAACTTTTAATATTACAGTTGTAAGTATAAATATCGAAAAGTGGATCAGAACCTCAACTCAGTCCACCCCCAGGAGATTCATTATAACCCATTAAAGAATAATTCTGACCCTACCCTCAAATCCTTATCTATGGAGTGAGGTGTGGGTTCTTTAGAGGTCCATCCAGCCTATGAGAAGGGAACTGAACTCACCACCCAGCTTTCCTCTCAGGAGGATGCAATTGGCCCACTAGTTGAAGAACAGACTTCAGCTGGGAAGGTGGACACTGTTGACCCAATAATCACCAATTTGACTGAAGCTTTGCATGAGGAATGACAAGCTCAAAAAAATAGTAAAAAAAAGAGAAATAAAACAAAAATTTTCAGCTTGATGGGTGACCAGCCACTGGAGCCTACACAAAATATCTCTACTTCACCCCTCTACCCTAAGACTAGGGGGAAAGGGAAAACCATATCTCAATGATCAATTTTCTGTGTTGGAATATTAGTGGGGTGGCCCATGCTTCCTCCCTTAACTGACTAAAACACCTCATCAAAACTCATAAACCTTAGTGCTTTGCCATTTTAGAACCCATGGTTTCAAAAAACCTACATAGAATTATTAAAAATTTCCTTCCTTCAACCAATGTGCCAATAAATAACAAAATCTGGTTTTTTATCAGACATGAAATGTAGTGGTCAGTGGTTATGAATCACCCTCAATTCATTCACATTCAGTGCTCCATTGGGAACCAGATGAGGTATATCACTGTTATTTCTGCTAGATGTAATGGTGTACAACAACTCAATCTATGGCATGATCTACTGCATGTGGGCCTCTCTGTGGACTCATTTTGGCTCCTTGGAGGAGATTTCAATTGTCTCACCTCACCTTGTGAAAAGAGGGGTGGCAATCCTCCCTCATCCTATTCTATGAACAGATTCAATCAATTTTTGGCAGATGCTGAATATTTTGATCTAGGGTTCCATAGGCCACAATTCACTTACAGAAGAGGCAACACTTGGGAGAGATTAGATAGAATGCTGGGTAACTCTCTATGGCTTCAAACTGTCCCTTATACTTTTATTACTCACCTTGCTATGTCAGGATCAGGTCACAGGCCTATACTTTCTTCTATCAACAACTCATCTCAAATTGGGGGCAGTCCTTTCAGATTTCAGAGCATGTGGACTTCACATCCAGATTTTGGAACTGTATTGGCTAAAGTTTAGATTTCTGATCCTACAGCCCAGCCATGGATAAATCTATGGAATCTTCAAAAGAAAACAACTAAACATTTCAAACATTGGAGCTGGACTAAATTTGGGAATGTATATGAAACTTAAAGGCTGCTAAAGATGAAGTCTCCCAGTCTGAAGCTGATTTTCAGATGGGCAGGAAATTTGAAACTGAACTAAATTTGGCACATGAGAAATTACTTTCCTATATTAACTACCATGAAAAGTTTCTCCAACAAAAAGCCTCTATATCTAAGTTTGTTGATGGGGATAGAAACTCAAAATTTTTCCATGCTTGTGTTAAACATAGAAAAAAATGCAATATGATACTATCCATTAGGAATTCAACTGGACAGAAACTTGATACTGCTAAGACTATTGCAAATGATACCGTGGCACACTTCTAACAACTATTCACTCAAAGAAATAATTCTAGAGTCCCGTTGATGGTTAACTGTTTGTTGATTGTCATGAATACTTACAAGGCCTGCAATTTACTCAAGTGTCAAAAGTCATGATAATTAAAACAACTTTAGATACAATATATGGGAATAAAGCTGTTGGCCTGGATGGATACACCTCAAACTTTTACAAGGTTAGCTAGGACAAGGTCAGCAAGGATGTAATTCAAGTAGTGCAATGTTTTTTCGGAGGCATTAATCCCCTTAAATACTTTATAGCTTCTACTATAGTTCTTATCACCAAAAACAAAATTAGACAGACTTGGGGACTTCAGACCTATTAGTCTCACGGATGTTATTTCAAAGCTGATTAGTAAGGTTTTGGTGTTTGGTGCGACTTTTTTTAATTTGCTAAAATTTAGGAACTTAGATTTATATTTATATTAATTTAGATTTTCAAAATGAGTCACACAAGTAACGCAAGTGTACGTATCGCTCAAGTAATAAAGGGCTCTAATGGAGTCCTAGATATCGATCCCACAGGAAGGCAATTAATTTCAAGGCGTAGCACAGAAATTACTATTCAAATCACAACACAATTGCAAGTAATTTTGATTTTTGAAATAGGTGTAAACAGTAAAAGTTATTATTACTACTAAAGTACGCAACAAAAAGTTAAACTAACACACAACACTAAATTTATAACTAAACATAGTTGCAAGAAAGTGTCTTTCTCCTTTTCAATGTTAATGTGTTGATTATTGTGACATAGATCGGTGATGCAAACGTATTGTGCCAAACAGGAACAATCCTATTCTTTACTCATATTTCAGTGTACTAAGAACATTGGCTAGTCTTAAGTTTAGTCCCCAAATCAATGGCTAGGCTAAGAAGAGACTAGCTCTCACTCCAGAGCTCACACTTCCCTTCCTCTGAAGGCTAACTCTTGCTTAGGTTTCCAAATCTTAAGACCAAATTGAGGATTTTAGCCTGTCACTTTAAAATCTCCAATTTTACGCCCATCAAAGTATATTTCCCTATTTATTTGTACTTAACCCCCATGAATTATGTTCCTAATTCATGGACATCTAATGTAATCTTCACTTAAGTTCTGGAACTCATAATCCTTTCGAAACATAAGTTTCCCTACAATTTTTAACAATTCAATTGGCCAGATCAAAAAGTAAATGAAGTTCTAAGTGAAAAGATCATCACAAATTATTCATAATTAATCGGCACATCGTTTCCATTTCACAACATCAACACATCACATGAGAAGGAGAAAGACAAAGAAATCTACTCAAGACGCATGAGAAAAGGATGACACAACATGGATTTTATATATATAAGCAATGTCATACAATTAGAGTAAAGAAAAGACTACTTATCTTAAACTCTTCCCCAAGCGAATCTCCAGGAATTCCTTTGACTCCACTTCTTTCTTCACAATAACACACAAATCTCTCTTTAGAATAGTAAGGAAGAAGAAATCTCTCACTTTCCCTCTTCTCCTACACTCCATGGAAGAGAATTTAGAAACCCTAGATCACTCTCTCTAAACATCCCTAACACTCTCTACCATTCACTAAACACACACACCCTCCTCTGAAATCAATCCTAAATTTGGTTTCAATTCGGTCATAACTGATTTCTCAAGAGTTTTTGCATTCTTCCCTTCAAAATTGGTTCAAATACATTGAATCTAGTATAAAATCGGGATTGGGTACGGTTCGGCACTGGATAGGGCGCCGTTCGGCGCTATTTTTTGCCATTTAGACAATAAATCTCTGGAAACGGGCGCGGTTCGGCGTTGGATAGGGTGCCTTCGGCGCCAGTTCAACTTTTACACTTTGGCTCCTTTTTACTCCAAATTTACTCGTTTCTGCTTCCTTTTGCTCTAAAAGCCTCTAATCATTGTACCTGCATGAAATCATGAAAAATATCTTCTTTTAAAGTGCAATATCATCAAAAATAGGTATGAAATGGATATTAAAAAGCTATCAAATTTTCAGTGGATCAATATCCCCCAAACTTAACTATTACTTGTCCTCAAGTAATTTTAGTTAATACATAAAATTATGATCCACTACAATAAACTTTCCTTTCAAGAATACTAATATTATAAATTAGATAAGTACAATAGTAAAACTTTCAGATAGATCTTTAAAAAATTCAAGTAGATTCTGTAGGTGTAGGAATATCTAATAATCAAGTCAAAGAGTTCTAGCGTTCTATCCATTTCAGAAAAGATTGTAGATTGTTCTATTAAGGGACTCAAAAATATTTCATGAAAAGAAGTTCATGAGAACACTACTAGTAACTATACTATTCCACACATATAAGTTCCGGAAAGTAAATAAGTTTTTCCTTTTTGGTAGGTCCAAGTGAAGCCAATTTTTTATTAGGCATTTCCTCAAGCTTCTCGTCACTTTTCTTTTCTTTTCTTTTTTTTCTTTTCTTTTTGCTTTTTTTTTCTTTTCTTTTTCTTTTGCTTTTTTTCTTTTTTCTTTTCTTTTTTAAGTGAGGATTACTGTATCTGGATAGCCTTTAATGATTTTGAACTTCACCCTTCTCAATCTAAATTTGAAACTTACCACAATCCTTTACCCTATATGCATTTCATAGGTTTATTATTGATTCATCATAGAGTCTCAATCTTTTCTATTAACCTAAAGTTATAAGATTCTTAATATACCAAACATACAGCTTTTCTTACTTTGATTAGTTGACTCTTGTCTTATTCTCTTATACTAAATATCTTAGCTTACAAAACTACTTTTCATTACCGAATACTTCCATTCAATTTCACATATATACTTATAAAAAATCAAAATACAATTATCTGAAATTGGGTTCTATCACAGGTAATCATGTTAATAATTTTTTAAAATACTTTTTAATTGAGGAAAATTAATATTTAATTATTTCCCTCCCCCAAACTTAAATTTTTAAATATCAATACAATTAACATGGGAAGAAAGAAAAGATATAAACATATTTAATTCATACCTCATATGCTGGGCTTTTCATACCTTTGAGTTTAAGCAGGTTTTTCTTCGGATATTAGAACAGTAGGCCTGAAATATTTAAGAGCATTTCTGTACACAAATATGGGTTAGAAATTTTCAAATGAGGAAATCTAAAAACACACAACATCAACTAAACAGAATAAAAACGTCTAACAGGTACTACCACAGAACAACTAACAAAATAAACACATATCTCAACAGGTACTACCACAAATCAAACACACATCACAAACATTCAACAAGTACTATCACAGAGTAACTAACAAATGAAACACAGGTAAAATATACTATCTCATCAAAAACATCACAATTCAACATCAAGTTCAACACACACATAACTAAATACAAAGTACAATACAACCACAAATCAGCGGAGTCCCAAGTATAGCACAGTACAACACATAATAACATCATAAAATAAACATAAAACAAAATAACAACACTACCAATCACCCTCGGTAGGAGCATCACTATCATCTGATTCATCAGGCTGGTATGGAGTATAGTCAGGGTATGTAGGAAACACAGTGCTAGTATCACCCCTGAAGAATCTCATCTGTGCATCTTGGTAGGCTATCTCGTACTCTCTCCACCACACTTGATAATCATCATTAATCTTGTTCCTTGTCTCTAGTCCCTCTACTCTGGTGTTCAGTCTCTCCAACTGATCCATAAGATCATGCAGAGTAGGTTCACTGGATGTCGATGGTCTATCTCGACTAGAGGAAGGTTCATCTGATGTTATACTCCATTTCCAACTCACATGGGCTGCATAGGTCTTCAGATTCAGCTTTCTAAAGGGGTTCAAGGGGTGGATCACCTCTTCATTATCATTAACTACTACACCTAACTGAATACATAGGTATGAATCAGGCTAGGGTGTCCCAGTCCTCCTGTAGTCCTCCTTTTGAAATAGACATAATACTTGTATGAATAACAACCTCAATATTTATCTCCTTCATGTTCTGAATACAGTAATTCAGAACAGCTCTATCAAGAGTCACCTCGCTGTGTTGGTTGGTGGGTAGCAGTCTCGCAGAAATAAAGTAGTGCCAGGCTTTCGATATAGGATTCAGAGTATAAAGGGGGAAATTTATTCTCATCCTCTGCTTAATCTTTCGTTCCCCTTTTCCATCGGTCAAAAGTTTATAACCATATCCAATGCTTCGTTCATCACAGAAAAAGTCTCATACTTTCAATGTAAAGGTTCTCACAATTGAAATAATGCATTGATGCGGGCAGGGGTAAACTCAAACATTTGACTTATAACTAAAATATACTCACTCTCCGAATAGTATAGGTTAGCATAGAATTCTCAAATAGTACCCAACATCTCTTCAGCAGTAAAGAGAAGACGAAATCCAAACTTTTTCTGGCCACGAAATCGCTTCCAAACCCAATGCTCTAGGTGCAAAAATCGGCCTTAGCTAGAGGTAGAAGAGGTGGGTTGGGCAAAAATGGCGGGTCCCAGGGTTATTTCTTGAAAATCTGGAGTTTTGGCAAAAATTTTGACCTAGCGTTGAATGGCGCAGGCGCTAGCACCGTTCGGCACAATTTTCTATATTACAGGCCAAACTCTCTGACTTTGGGTGTGGAATAGCGCTGGATAGGGCGCCATTTGGCACCTGTTCAAAAACTGGGTTCCAACTTTCTTTTGTAATTTTTATCATTTCAAGCCTGCTCCGACGTCTAATTGGTCTAAATAAGCATTGAATAATGACTAAAGCCTTGGCAAACTATATTCATAACACAAACAAAACAAAACATCACTTTGATATATATAAAAACCAAATTACAACCACATCCTAATAACACTCAACATAACAAACAATCAAACCATAGACTCTAAGATTCAGCGTCGATCATAACCACAACACAATAACGCTGACAACTGAATAAGAAAGCAAGTCCAAACATAACATCTAATCAAATCAAAGCAAATATCACATAAACATAGACACATAAACATAACAATCAAGCCTTCACTCTTCTTTAGAACTATCCTCAACTCTTAAATCTCCAATGGACTGAGCATGAATGAACATGTTGTAGAATGGACGAAACAGGAATTCTTCAGTGGAATCCTCTTTAATCCAACCTTTCTTTCACATCAACTGAACCAAACTTCCTTTAAGATATCCAGAATGATCAAAGTGCTCCTTCATTCTCCAATCCAGATGATCAAAGAACTCAGATAGATTGTTGATGCATTCATCAAGTGTTGAACTTCTTTCTCCAATTTCTTAATTTTCTTCAGGATGATCTGTGAACTCTCAGGAAAGTAAGGAGGAATAGGTGTCGATATCTGAGATGGTTGATCTTCAATGATACTCATATCATTCAAATCACCAATTTCCTAGCTATTATACTGATCTGTTGAGTCGATAGGCTTCTAAGGTAGAAGCCCTTTCTCCCAATTCGCATAAGGCACTTGTGATTACTGCAGAGCAGAAATATGGTGGAAGGGTTTCTAAGCCCATATTTAGATCCATGAACTATCAATCCCAAAACAGACTTTACAATTATTACACCAACATCAATAGGCTTTCCCATTTGAATACAATAATTCAGAATAGCACTCTCTTTAGTTACTTTACTGATTTTCATAGTTGGGAGCAATTTTGCACATATGAAGTAATGTAAGTGCTTCGACGTAGGATTTAACAGTGTGGTCGAAAAACTTACATATCTGCTATCTCTTATATCTCAATCATTACTTCCATATGTCAGACATCTGTATATATCATTCATGTTGTCCTTCGTTGGGGCAAATGTGGAATAATGGCAGATTGACACATTCTCAATCATATATAAATCATTAATCTTCACAGTAGTAAATGTGACAAACGTACCTTGCACATAAACTGATCCTTGGTTTATTCCATGAAGATTTGCATAGAATTCTTTCACAGCAGGAACAACTACGGCGGTAGTAGTATAGCATAACACTTCTCAATGTCTTTATATAATTATTTATTCAATTCGAGTAGTAGAAGAATTCAAACCTCGATTCACAAAGCCTAGCTCCTTAATCAATCTCATTTTTGAGATAGTTTTATTGAAAGACGTTGTGCTTTGAAACTCACAAACTTCCTACAATTGAAAACTTGAAATCTTACCTTTTAAATCGAGTCAGAATCCATTAGGACGAGATTTGGGATCTTCCTTTTCGTTCATTTGGTTGTTTTTGTGTCTAGGGGCAGTTTTTGGGAGTTTAAGTGGAAGAAATGTTGCTTAGAACCGCCAAAACTCCAATTTAAAGACGAGAAACTATTTTCTGAACAGCAGCGCGGTTCAGCGCTGGTGACAGTGTCGTTTGGCGCTAGTTCAAAGTTCACCAAATTTTGTTTTTGGCCAAATTTGTTCCAAACTTTGATTTGATCCATTTCTTTAATTTTGTAAATGTAATTAAGGAAGGGTAGGACTCAATTAAGTATCAAACAAACACAGCAAACAAATAAATAAGAAAACATGCACTAAATAAATGTTGGTTACTGACCCGACCCACAATAATGCAGTAATTTTTGCTTCCAAAAGATGGCTAAAAACTTGACCCAATTTATAAATAGCGGCTAGAGTATAAAATTAAAATGTTGTAAAATTTTAGAAAATATTTTACACACTAGAGGTACTACGCAAGTATACGTATCGTTTCAAGTAATATAGAGTTTTCTTTTATAACCCCAGTATCGATCCCACAGAGAAGTGAGGTAAGAAATTCTTTAGGCTAATTCCAGTGTATTTCTATAAGGCCTAAATTTGGAATGATGATTAAAATGGGTTTTCTAATAACTAATCCTAAATAAAGTTCTTAAATAAAGATAACTTATGGATAAATTGGTTTGGGGAATTTCAAGATATTAAGAACTACCTTTCTCTTGCAATTACATAGATAATTTGTAGGAAAGAAATGCTTAGAATTTTATGTAGTAGTGCCAAATAGAAGCATTCATATTATTTACCCTTTGGTCCAGGCATAAAGAACATTGGTTAATCTATAGATCGGTTCAGGATGTTTTATTAGTAGAATGGGTTAATCTAGGCTCATACTACTAGATGTCCAAGGGTGGCTATGGTCGGCCCTACCAGTGATCCGTTCCCTTTCTATAGACCAAATTATTAGAATTTAGTCTATCACTCTAAAAACTAATTAATTCTACGCCCAATAAAAAATATCTCCCTATTTATTTGCACTTCACCTTGAATAACCCGCATAAAGCCTTCGATTACCCAAGGATTCATGTGATATCTACTAGTTAAGAACTCATCTCCGGATAGGTCTCAAAATTCTTCAACAGGTTTTAACAATATAAGTGATCAATTTGTAAAGTAAATGAAGATTCAGTATGAATATCATCACCATAATTTGATAAGAGAATATCTAAGCAAATCTTAATTCTTAAATATGCATCTATTTCATTACAAAACAAAAGTAAATGAAAATAATGACATAAGAAGTAAAAGAATTGATAGAATTGTGTAATAAATTAAGTACTAACAAGGAACTTATTTCATTAGTATTCTATTATATTTATGCAACTATCTGTCACCTAGAAGCATTTAATAGTTAATTCTATCATAAAAATGATTTTCCTACACATGCCACTACTTCATTTAAAAGAAAGAGTAAAGAAAATCACTTACGAAACATGGAGAAATCACGACAGAAAACTTGGTTTAAAACAAAGAAAATCCACTAGAAAGTGTTTACAACAATTATAAGAGAATGAAGAACACAATACTTAACTTTTTCCCTCTGAAGGAAAGAAGAAGATCTCTCCACCAAAGTCTCCCACCGATCCATGCACCGCTCGTACATTCCTTACATCAATATCTCAAAATCCCACACCAATCTTTCCATAAGATGTAAAAATTTACATCTTCATGACTCTAAAATGACTAAAGTGACTAAGGGGGAAGAAAGAGACTATAGGGGTGTGATTTTCTCTTTAGAATGGGCTCTTATTTATAGAGCTCTGAAAATGGCCAAGGGTTGCTTAAGGCACCTCTTCAAAATTCTGTCTAGATACATTGAATCTTCTAGAAACAATTCTGGCACCTAGGTGCCAGACTCCGTGCCCAAAACAGTCGCACCCCTTCACTTTGGTTCGCACCTCTTTGTGATTTAAACCGCTCCAATGTATCTAGATACATTTTATCACATGTTCTATATATTAGGAATAACTTCTAGGCTTCTAGAAGTTCTAGAAACTACATAACACCGTCAAAATAACTCTCAAAGTCGTCAAAAATCCGACCAATAACCGTTTCTGGATGATTCTGGCGCCTAGACCATGATTCTGGCTCCTAGGCATCGTTTTCTCTTCAGCACTGGTGCCTAGGCGCCATCCTGTGCGCAGCTCCACCATTTTGCTCCGTTTGGCACTGTTTCAACTCCGTTTCGCCTCATTTCAGTTGCGTTGTGTTCCTAACATCTTCACCTACAAAATAGACATAAAAACACCCTTTCTCAAAAGTATAATTTGATTCAAAAACATGTGAGGAATATAAAAGATATTAAGCATAAAAAGACATATCGATGTGTATCAAGTCAGAATTTTCTTCTTTGCTTATTTTTTGCTCAAAATTACATAGTTTTTGCTTCATTTTCTCTAAAATCATATTTTTATACTTGAAAATAAAAATATGCAAAATTCCTACCTTTAAAGTGTAATATCTTTAAAAATGTGCATAAAATTAGTATGAAATCTACACTAAAAATAGGTACTTTTTAATGTGGATCAGTTGCCACCCACAAAGCGCTTTGTTTAACGTTGTCAGCCCGACATGACTTTCAATTATTCAGGTTGATCTAACATTGAAACATCGTTAAAATTAAGTTTATTCCCTTCAAAATATGGTTTTAATTGTTTTCCATAAACTTTTAAATTTTCTTCCAGAATCGGGGTCTTCGATAATCACAGCACCAAATGGATAGATTTTAATAACAGTGAAAGGTCCAGTCCATCTAAAGTTTAGTCTCTCAGGAACTAATTTCAATCTTGTATTGTATAATAAAACTTTTTGTCCTTGTTCAAATTCCTTTTTAACAATTTTCTGATCATGTCAGATTTCCTTTTCTCCTTATATATTTTATCATTGTCATAAGATTCATTTCTGATTTCTTCCAATTCATTCAATTACAACAGTCTCTTCTCACCAGCATCTTTCAAATTAAATTTCAATCTCTTTATCGCTCAATATGCTTTATATTCTAATTCAAATGACAAGTGGCATGTTTTTCTAAATATCAATCTATAAGGGGACATTCCTATAGGATTTTTATAAGCAGTTATGTATGCCCATAAAGTAGTATCTAATCTAGCAAACCAATCTACTCTCTCAGGATTAACAACTTTCTACAAAATTTGTTTAATTTCATGATTAGATACCTCTGCTAAACCATTTGTTTGGGTATGATAAGGTGTAGAGATTTTCTGCATAATATTATATTTTTCCACCAATCTCTGAATCAGATTATTCTTGAAATGAAATCCTCCATCAGTGATAATTACTCTAGGCATTCTATATCTTGTGAAAATATTTTTCGTTAAGAACCTCGAAACACTTCTAGCATCACACCTAGGTAAATCTATTGCTTCAATCCACTTCGATACATAATCAACAACAATCAGTATATAAATATTTCCAAATGAAGGTATAAATGGTCCCATAAAATCTAATCCCCAAGCATCAAATATTTCAACTTCCAAAGTAAAGTTAAGAGGCATTTAATTTCTTCTAGATATATTGCCTACTCTTTGACATCAATCACAAGTTTTGATAAATCTATAAACATCTCTAAAAATAGTAGGAGAATAAAATCCAGATTGCAAAATCTTATGTTCAGTTCTATCAACTTTGAAATGTCCTCCAAATTCAGAATCATGACATTCTCTAATAATTCTTTCAGTTTCTTCATCAGGCACACATCTCCTATTAATCAGATCTTTACATTTCTTGTACAGATAAGGATCGTCCCAGAGATAAATTTGGCATCATGAATAAATTTTTTTCTCTATTGCACTGTAAATTTAGGTGGTATAATAATTCTAACAATATAGTTCACAATATCAGCATACCACGGTACATTTCCTTCAATGATATTATATAATTGCTCATCAGGAAAAGTTTCTCTGATCTCTCTTTTGAAATCATCCAAATTAGGTTGTTCAAGTCTAGATAAATGATCAACTATTTGATTATTGACCCCTTTTCTATTAACGATCTCAAAATCAAATTCTTACATTAACAATATCCAGCGAATTAGTCTTATTTTGGCATCCTTCTTTTGCATTAAATATTTAATATCAGAATGATCAGTATGCACTATGCATTTAGTTCCAATCAAATATGATCTAAATTTTTCAAAGGCATAAACAATAGCTAATAACTCTCTTTCAGTAGTGCTATAATTAATTTGAGCAGTAGTAAGAGTCTTACTAGCATAGTATAAAACCTTAAACATTTTATCGTGTCTTTGATCTAGAACCACTCCAATAGCATAATCGCCAGCATCACACATTAATTCAAATGGTTTATCCCAGTCAGGTGAAACTATTATAGGGGCAGCGAATAATGTTTTCTTTAATAGATCAAAAGCTTTAACACATTCAACATTAAAATCAAACTTCCTTTCTTTTTCCAAGAGTTGGCATAGAGGCTTGGTAATTTTTGAAAAGTTTTTAATATATCGCATGTAGAATCCTACATGTCCCAAAATGTTTCTTACCCCTCTCACAGTAGTTGGAGGTGGTAATTTCTCTATAATTTGAATCTTCTTAGGATCTACTTCCATGCCATATTCAGATATTTTATGCCCAAGCACAATTCCTCCTGCAACCATAAATTGACACTTCTCCCAGTTTAGGACTAAATTTGTTCTTTCACATACCTCCAAAACTTTTTCCAAGTTCCATAAGCATGCATCAAATGAGTCTCCAAATACTGAAAAATTATCTCTAAACACTTCTATTTCGTCATCTATTAATTTTCTAAATATGGACATCATACATCTTTGAAATGTTACAAGTGTGTTACATAATCCAAAGGGCATCCTTCTAAAAGAGAAAGTTTCATAAGGGCTAGTAAATGTAGTCTTCTCTTGATCCTCAGGAGCAATAGGTATTTGGTGATAATCAGTATATCCATCCAAAAATCAATAATACTTGTGTCTTGCAAGTCTATCTAGCATTTGGTCCAAAAATGGTAAAGGAAATTGATCTTTTTTTATGGCGGTGTTTAATTTTCTATAATCAGTACATATTCGCCAACCAGTGACTTGTCTTGTCGGAATAAATTCATTTCTTTCAGTTACATCAACCGTCACTCCTTCTTTCTTAGGTACACAATGAATTGGGCTTACCCAAACACTATCAGAAATAGGATATATGATTCTAGCATCTAACCTCTTTAAAATCTCCTTTTTAACCACTTCTTTCATTATTGGGTTCAGTCTCCTTTGTGGATCAACTCTAGGTTTATGTTGTTCATTCAACAAAATTTTGTGCATACAAATCAAAAGACTGATTCCTTTAATATCAGCTATGAACAAACCAAAAGCCTTTTTGTATCCTTTTAAGGTGTCCAATAATTTTTGTTCTTGATTTTCATTTAAATTCGAAGATACAATGACTGGTAAAGTAGATGATTCTCCTAAAAACATATACTTTAAATGATTAAGGAGAATTTTCAGTTCAAGTTCAAGAGGTCTAATGATAGATGGAATTAAACTTTAATATCTAATCTTTCAAATCTTTCCTGAACAAATTCTAACCTTTTTATTCTTCATATCGTCCAATTGATCTTCAACTTCACTTCCATCTTCATCCTCACATTGCAAGTTTTTTTCAAATATTGCTTTAATGTGATCTTCTCTCAAATAATTGCAGACTTCCATTTGAAAACACTCATCATCTTTTTAAGTTGAAGGGTATTTCATAGATTTCAGAATATTGAAAGTTACTTCTTGATCATTACCCCTCATAGTTGTCGGCAGTTAAAAATTCTTTGAAGAGTTTAAAATATAGTTTTATAAAATAGGGTTTTAATTTTATAAATAGAAATTTGATTTAATATAATATAATAATATAATAATATATATATATATATCGATTTTGAAATGAATACTTTTATTTTTGAAGAAATATGAAATCAACCCGATCTCATATAAATAATAGTTTAAATAATCAAGCATTTTGCTGCAAGACATGAATTTATCCTGAAGAATAATTACATAGCTTGAGGTGAAGCTTGATCAAATAAACTATAGAATTTATGACACCCGTTTGATCTACGAACCATTTTTGTCCGACAATTTCCCCTATATAATACGAAGGAATTAGATAGGGTTTGTATTAATCTGGGGTCTTTAAGTTTCCTATAAGGGCAAGCCCCTATAGTTGATTACATCTGAGATAACCGAAATCACATAAGAAAACTCTTGATATTGATCAGGAAATATATCTATATTCATGACTTCCAAAGGTATGGTTTCCGAAGAAAATGTGATAGTCGCAAATTCAACAGGGGAATGGCTCAAATTTTGGAACATTTTATTTTATCAGAATCCAAAGGAGAGAGGGCTAGGGGAAGAACACAGATTCAAGGGAAACCTTGATGTCCTCCCGAACTATCCTATAGTTTGGCTTTAAATCTTAGAAATGAAGTTATTTAAATTTCAATCCTGCCAATTAATTATAGGGATTACATTTGCATAATATCCAATTATACAAACAACCTAGAAGATGGGAGAATTTATGTCGTATC
The DNA here is from genome assembly GCA_022702705.1 of Papilionanthe hookeriana x Papilionanthe teres. NCBI lineage: Eukaryota > Viridiplantae > Streptophyta > Magnoliopsida > Asparagales > Orchidaceae > Papilionanthe > Papilionanthe hookeriana x Papilionanthe teres. Next base: position 42,320,401 of record CM040436.1, on the reverse strand, counting down.
GGATGACAACCTCGGAATCCTAAAGTGAATTAGGGCTTATATTGCACAACAGAGTTGTGCAAAGGTCTAAAGAAAAGGTGAGGATTTATGTCGCACTAGGCGAGCTACCTCGAAGTCCTATGGCTTGTTTCTTAATCTAAGGAGAGGTTTTGCTGGTGTAGATAAGTTTTGCTGTTGAAGATGGTTGTGCTGCCCACTATGCATGCTCCAAGCTTCTTGTCGTAGAAGGTTTAGTTTAAAGAAGTGTCAATTGAGGAGAAAAGAGAAATTTTATGTTTTAGAAATATTTAAAATTGAGATTCCTTAATATTTTATTTAGGGGAATATTAAAGTTTATTATAGTAACACCGGTTAAGATCCCACAGTTTCATCATCTCAGCACTAATATTTACATCAGATTCACTTAGTCCAAATGAATTTACTAAACTTAACTTAATCAGTTCCATACTTTCATTCAGACCGTAGGAAAACCCTGTTAGCAACACGTGGGTTACCTCCTCCAAGGAATCCCCGATCATCCAATGAGACGTTTTAATTTAGTTGCAATTGTAATTTTTGTTTTGTTTGTGATTAAATTTTTAGTTGTTTTATATTTTGAATGTTATGGCGGTGAATTTTATTTTATTTTGATTTTTAATTTAGTTTTGGTTTTGGTTTTGTGGCTATCCTAAAGGTTTTAGTTTTCATGCAGGGTAACATTGTTGTTTATCATGCAAATTGCAAGAAAGGAAAGTATAGTACAGCGCAAGTAAGTAAATTACAATAAAATAAAAGCATACCTGGCGGGTCTTCTCGTCATTTCCAACTGCACTAAAAACGCATGTTAGGGCATTTAAATATTTGAAAGAAAACACCTAGATAAAGCTAAGGAAATGTCCTAGTTGTCTACCAAAATCCTAATTCTATCACTAGTCAATTCCTAAGGTGTGTTTGAGGATGATTTTCATCAAAAAAGGTCAATGAAGTTCAATTGTTCTTCTAAAACATCCCATTGGATTGAGAAAGTGTTTAGGACGAGTCCTGAACATCTTTTCAATGCTTCTAGAATCATTTTGAGTCCAAGTGAATTTCATTATGTGGATGAATTGACCATCCGGGGTTTAGTTGAATTTTGGTTCTTGCTCAGCAAACTCGGATATTTGACTATCCTATGAGTAAGGTGACATTTCATTTGACACTTCATTTAAGAGTTATAAGGATGAAAGCCTTTAGGGGCAGATTAGTCCATTAAAGAACTTAACCTTTCTTAATTGAAGTTGAATTAGTGATTTAAACTGATTCAATTTAGTTATGAAGTTTCAGTTTATTTTTAAATATTTCAAATTATTTTAAATTGGAAAAAATGTTTAAATTATTTAATTCAGTTAAGTTTTAATATTTAAATTATGATATCTTAGATTAATTTTAATATTTTAAATTGATTTAGTTTAATTATGAATTATAAATTATTTAAAAATTAATCTCAATATTTTAAACTTACTTTTAAATTATGTCAAATTAATTTACCATTTTAAATTGTTTTAATTTAATTATGATGCTTTGAATCATAGATTATCTTAATATTTTTTTAAATTTGTTTTGATTTAATCTTAAGGTTTTAAAATTTTTGTTTTTAATTTCAATTATCATTTTATGGCTTCATTAATAAAAGTTAGGTGGTGTTTGATCAATTCATTGGTTAGGGATTCAATTTCAAAGAATTAGAATCTCCCTATATCACATCCCTTAACCTTAACAATTTATGCTTTAACTAGCTTCCAAGGTTTGATGGCTTAATTAATTGAGATTTCTTCTTCATTGTTAAAGGTGATTAATGCATTTCTACCCCTTAGTCTCTTATGTTTCAATCATCAAAGAGGAAAATTAAGATCAAATATTAACCCTTCCCCTCTGGTTAAGCCTAAATATTAGTTAAGGCTAAATTTACTTAATTTCCTTTATGCCCTCTTAAGCGTGTTCATATCATAATTCACTAAATTAAGTAAAAATACATTTGAAATTTTTATGACACCTCATACACATGTCAATTAAGACATCAGAGGAGAAAATGTGATTTTTCTATTTTTAATTTAATTTACATAACTATTTTAGTGGAAAATAAGGATTTTTATTGAAAATTTAACGACATGACCAAGGTAAAACTTCTGCCCTAAGGAAAATTATAGGAGGTTTCTACTGACCAGAGGACCACATGGACTAATTTTGGTTATTTTTTAAATTTTAGTTTATTTATTAGAATTATTTTAAATTTTGGAGTATTAATTAATTATAAAATAAAATTAAGGGTGAAAATTAGTTTTTATATTTTTCTTAAATCTCTCTGAGCTCAAGGAACTCAGACAAATAAACTTTGTATTTTTATGATTTTTATTTGAATTATTTTAGTGAAAGGCTTGAAAAACCCATTTTTTTAATATTAAAATTACCCTAAGCCTTTGAATATTAATATCTTTACTTAGAGACTTAGTAAAAATATTTTGTTAGTTCCCAAGTGATTAGGAGGCCAAATATGACATTTTAAGGAATTTTAATATCTTTTTGATTTGTATGATTTTTTAATTATTTAAATATTTAAGAATAAGTTAAAAATAAAAATTTTATGAAAATTCCAGTTTCAATTTTCTTGGACTCCTCTGATCTAAGTGCCAAAAATTGATTTAGTGAATTTTTTAGTTATATTTTGGGTTTTATAATTTTTTTAAATTCAAATATGGTTATGTTACTTAGGTAATTCATTTAGTGGGTTATATTAACTCTAATTGATTTGAAATTTTTATGTGGGGTTCTCTTAACCCTAAAGCAGAGTGGAGAATTGATTTTATGTTATTTTGACTTGTGGTTGCTCCAAGTTAATTTAAGTTCAGTCTAGAGTGTTTGGTCAAATTAGGGTTATTTTTATTTAATTAAATCAAACTATAGTTTTCATAGGGTCCTCTGGTCCAGAGATACTTTCCTTAATTTTTTTAGATTTTTATGAACAAGATGCTATTTTTATAATTACTTTTCAAGAAAATGTCCCTAAACTTAGAAAATAGATAAATTCCTCTCGACATAACCTCTGACCTTGGGAAAATCAGAGAATGGTTCCAAGATCAGAGGCTACAAAAGCTCTATAGTCTCATGCCATGGTGAATTGTGTATGTGAATGGAGAATTGAAATATTATGGACAGTAAATAAATAATTAAAAATTAAATATATAACAAAAAATTTTGATTTTAATTCGACATTGTTCTCCTCTGTTCACTGAGCAAGAGAGTATTTTTCTTTTATTTTTTTATTTTTCTATGCAAAGATATGGATTTTTAAAGCTCTTGTTATTTAAATAAATCAAAAAATAGGTACTCTTCTATTTAAATGACTCAACGTCATCTCCCCATTCAGCGCCGCCATCTGACACAGCTACCACGGGGCCGCGCTTTATGCTCAGCGGTTCTGTTCGGCGCAATCCTGGCCCTCCAAGCGTTACACGCGATTTGACGACGCTTCTTCATCATCTTCGACTGATGTAACCCGAGAGTCATCCACCTTCTAGACTTAAGATCTTGAACTAGACTCAACCAAATTGCATGTGCTTTGTTCCTAGAGCTTCATCTAGCCTAAACGAACCTATCCATACAATTTATACGGTATGAAATACAGTGTAAAATTGTATAGGATGAAGAAAAGCTCGGGAGGAAGAGTGAGTTCAATACCTTTGTCTGAGAGGGGAGGCCTCAATTAGATGGTTGTGGCAACTTCAATTGGTCCCAACGAACCTCCAAATGGAGCCTTTTGCCTTGGTGAATTGTCTAGGTATGAAAGTGACCAAGGCTGATTTTGAGCTTTGATGGAAGTCTGGTCCAGAGGGCTTCTGTGATGGGGCTTTGATGGGGGAACTTCTTCTTTCACTGATGTGAAGGTGTGGGTGCAATTAATTTGGATTTGGTGCTGTGTAGAGGTGTATTGGAAAGTGTCCTGGTTTCCGACCAAACTTGAGCTCTGAAATTGAGCTCAGGCAGTGGAAACCAGAGGGAGAAATGGCTGGAATGGTCTTAGGGAGGTCTGGAGGAGCTCTAGAGAGATTTTGTCAGGGTTTAGTTAAGAAATTTTCAGCACTTCGATTTTGGCCGTGAGGGAGTGATTTTATAGCCATGGCTGCCTAGTGGAGCTCAGGGCCTGGCTTTGGGTGCTTTAGGCTGCTTAGGGTGAGGGCAGAGTAGTGTCATTGATCATTGAGGTGATCCCTCACTGAAAAGGCTCAATTTTAGGTTTTAAGGGGTATGGGGGCCCTTGGGCTAAGCTGTTCCGGTGGCTAGGGTGGCCGCAAGGACAGGGCAGGTGGCTGGCAGGCTGAGGAGTTGTGAGGAAGTGCCACAGAGCATTCAATTTCGCATGGAAGATGCTTAAACAAGAGTTTAAGGATGGGACTTAAGCTTAGCCAAAAGGCTAAACCCAATGGTCCAAAGTGGTGGACCTTTGGTCCATGGCTCAAGGAGCCTGGGTTAGATCAGGTCAGCCAGTCCTAGGGGTCCTAAGGTTGGCTGCCATGGGTATGGTTTGGTCAATTTAGTTCAATTGGGTTTAATTTAAGTTTCGTTAGGTCATAGGTTCAATTTTGGTCACATTGGGTTTAGGTAAGGCCAGCTTGGGTTTGGGCTTGAGTTGGACCAAATCGATTGAGCAACATTGTGTATTTGATTGTAATGAAGATTTTTCATGAAGTCTTGGAGCGGTTTTGAGTTCATTTGGGGGTTCAATTTGGCGGATTTTGGGATTTTGGTCAATTTGGGGCAAGTTGGCTAAGTTTGGGTCTAGATTGAGTTAGGGTTGGGTCTGACCCGATATAAATATATGTGTACTAAAATCTTCTTCCCCTGCAACGGTGCCAAAAACTTGACCCGAAGTCCTTTGAAGATCAACGTACTAATTAATGCTTTCAAAAACATAAGTTATAAATAATCATAGTGGCTAGTGTATATAAATATAATTTTATGGAAAATATTTTACACACTAGGGGTTCTACGCAAGTATACGTATCGTTTCAAGTAAAATAGGGCTTTGAAACAAAGACCCCAGTATCCTTCCCACGAGGAGAGAGTTATAGATCTGTAAATATTTTTATTTTAAAGTATTTCTTTTATAATCAAAAATAAAATATCTTTAGTTTACTAGATGCAATAATAAAGCAGAAATAAAATAATTGATGTAAATAGCACTAAGAAAGCAACTTTCTCCCTTTCAATTAATCCAAGATTTTCTAAGATAATGATAATAATCGTGGAGAATATAAATTTATGGTATTGTGCCAAATAGAATCATTCATATTCTTTACCCTTTGATCCAGGTGCAAAGAACATTGGCTAGCCTATAGATCAGGTCCGGATGTATTGTTAGTAGAATGGGTGGTTAATCTAGGCTCACACTACTACATGTCCAAGGGTGGCTATGGTCGGCCCTACTAGTGACCCTATCCTTTTCTATAAACCAAATCATAAGATTTTAGTCTGTCACTCTAAAAACATATCAATTCTACACCCAATATATAACATCTTCCTATTTTTTTGCACTTCACCTTGAATAAACCGCACAAGGCCTTCGACTACCCAAGGATTCATGTGATATCTACAAGTTAAGAATTCATCTCCTTCTAGGTCTCAAAACTTTTCAACAGGTTTTAACAATTTAAATGACCAATTTAAATAGTAAATTAAGAACCGGTATTAATATCATCACAATGTTTTGAAAATATATGATTTTTAATTCTCTAACGAATTTTGTATTATCTTATTTATCTTTTCATAATTGAAAGGAGAAAGTAAAGTAACTACTCAGAACACATTGAAATTAAATAACAAAACATAATAAATAAACTTTGAATCAAAATAAAAATACTTATCTTAGATGTTTCTCCTACTAAACTTCTGATTCCTACTGACTCCACAGCATAATGAACAACAGATGCACCAACTCTTTCAAACTCTAAAATAAACTCACTAATTTATGAAGGAAAGTAAAAAGGTGGCCCTAATATGATCTCTCTAATTCTCTCTCTAGATTGGACTCTAGATAGGGGGTAGATGGGGCGTTTTTCTCTTAAGGAATACCCTCCTATTTATAGGCTTCAAGGGTTGCCTCAAGGCACCTCTTCAAAATGTGTCCACATTCAATGAATCTTCTAGAAGGTGTGTATGGCACCTAGGCGCCGGAATCTGGTGCCTAGGCACCGGACACCGCGTCCAGTTATTTGCACCTCTTCACTTTGGATTGCACCTCTTCGCGATTAAAACCATTTTGAAGCCTCCAAATACATTGTATCACATGTCCTATAAACCAAGAACAACTGTCAGTCTTCTAGAAGGTCCAATAACCGCTCACACCGTCAAAATAACTACCAAAAAGTCATCAAAAACTTAACAGTTTTCTGTATCGAGCTGGCGCTTAGGCGCTGAACTCTGGCGCCTAGGCGTCAGGCCAGTAATTTCGACAATTTTGCATTTTGGCGCTATTTTTGCTCCTTTTTGCTCCTTTTTCATATTTTTCTCCTTCTTGAACATTTTTGTATCAACTAAATCCAAAAACACAAAAATACCTTTCATTAAATCATAATATCCCTAAAATTTAATAAAAATCAAGGCATAAAAATAGGTATTTTTTTCTTGGATCAAAATCCCCCAAACTTAAACGTTACCCTTTTTACTATATAAAATGTATAACATTTGGAATAAAAAGGTGAATATTTAAGACTCCTTATGATTTTTGATTTTATAATGGCTTTAGTAAATCATTAACCTGTCGGCATATTTTTAGGTTGTGTGTTTTGAAAGGGGGTCGCCTACAGAAATTGTCGGCGAATTTTCATATTTTAAATTTAATTTAAATATATATATAGTTTAAAAGATAACATTTGATTTTGAAAGTAATTTTAAGTTAAAAAGATTTAAGATATGAAATCAAACAGATCTCACATCCCAAACAGTTTATATAAACAAGCACCGCACCACAAACCGTGTATCTATCCCGGAGAATAGACACACTACTTGATGATGGGGCTCGTTTAAATAAACTAGAAGATTTGTGACATCCGTTTGGTCTGCGAACCAATTTTATAAGCCGACAGAGTTCCCCGCTTAATATAAATGAATTAAGCAGGGTTTATATTACCTGGGTTCTTAAAGTTCCCTATAAGGGCAAGCCCCTTTAGTTAATTACATCTTAAATGACGGGAATCACTTAAGATAACTCTCGATAATGATCAGTGGTTTTGCTCTCAAGAATTTCAAAGTTTAAGATTTTCAAAGTATCAGATTTTGGAATTTTCAATTAGGAATGGATCAAATTTGGAACAAGTTTGTTTTAGGAGTCCAAAGGAAGAGAAGTAGGAGAAGCTGAGGATCCAAGAGGAATCTTGGCAACTTCCCGACTATCCTATTGTTTGGCTTAGATTTGAGAAAATCTTAATATTATCTTATATTTCAATCTTGTCAATTTTAGTTAATTAGGAATTATATTCGTATGACACAGTCATGCAAATAGCCTCGAAGATGTGAGGGCTTATGTCGTACCGAACGACTACCTCGGAATCCTAAAACCGGTTAGGGCTTAATTTGCATAACATGATTATTCAAATGCCTAACGAAAATTTGAGGATTTATGTTGCACTAGGAAAACTACCTCAAAATCCTATGTCTTGGTTATTTTATTCTAAGAAAGTTTTCCTGAAGTAGACTCAGGTTTTGCTGATGACGATGGCCGTGCTGCTCACCATTCTCCGAGCTCCTTCTTGTTGCAGAGGTTTAGTTTTTAGAAGTCATAAATCAGGAGATGAGAGAAGTGTTTTGGTTTAGAGAAAATCTTAAAATCCAGGTGTTTTTTAATATTTTAATTAAAACAAATCTTAAAGTTTGATTAAACAGAACCGATTAAGATTCCACGGTTCCGTCATCCCGGCACCGTTATTTTCATCGAATTCACTTAGTCCAGATGAATTTGCTAAACTCAACTGAATGAGTTCCACACTTTCATTTAGAGCGTGGGAAATCCCGTTAGCAACACGTGGGTTACATCATCCGAGGTATTCCCGATCATTCAACGAGACATTTTAATTTAGTTGCAATTGTAGTTTTGTGTTCTGTTTGTGATTAAATTTTGAGTTGTTTTATATTTTGAAATGTTGTGGCGGTTAATTTTATCTTGCATTGATTTTTAATTTAGTTTTGGTTTCAGTTTTAGGGACTACCCTAAAGATTTTGGTTTATCATGCAACAGTTGTTTATCATGCAAGAAAAGTAAAGTGCATTTTTGCAATAAAGTAAATTGCAATAAAATAAAAGCGTACCTGGAGGGTCTTCCCATCATCCCAAGCTGCACTTAAAATGCATGTTAGAGTATTTAAGTATTTATAGCAATTACCTAAGTGAAGCTAAGGGCAAGGTTTCGGTTTTCTACCAAGCTCCTGAGTCCATATGCTAGTCATTCCTATGACGTCTAGGTTTTCAATTTTGTTCTAAGGACGGTTTTCTTCATCAAAGAACAATTAAATTCAATTGTTCTTATAAATATCCTATCATATTGAGGAAGTGCTTAAGACGAGTCTTAAACATCTTTTCAATACCTCTAGGATTGTTTTAAGTCCAATGGAATTTAATTATACAAGTGAATTAATCATCCAGGAGTTTAGTTAAGTTTTGTTCTTTTGCTCAGTGAACTAGGACATTTAAATATCCTATAAGTGAAGTAACACTTCACTTAATACTCCGTTTAGGAGTTATGACAACGAGAGCTTTTGAGGGCAAATTGATGTTTAAGTGATTTGTGATTTAATTTAATTTTAATTAATGGGTTTAAGTTTGGAATAGTGTTCAAGTTGTTTTAGATTTATTTTTGAATTCTTTATGTCCTAGGTGATGTTATATTTAATTCAATTTAATTTAATTTAATTTAATTTAATATTAATTTTAATTTTATTTTATTTTTTATTTTAATTTAATTTAAATTTTATTTTAATTTGATTTTATTTTTTTAATTTAATTTAATTTAATTTAATATGTTTTAATTTAATTTAATTTAATTCAATTTTAATTTAATTCAATTTAATTTAATTTAATTTAATTTAATTTAATTTAATTTAATTTAATTTAATTTTAATTTTAATTTAATTTTATTTTTAATTTTAATTTAATATTTTATTTTTTTATGTTTTAAAGATGATTTAATTTAATTGTTAAAGTATTAATTTAATTGAAATTTTGGAAGGATTTAATTTAAATGTTTTAATCTTAATTTAATTTAATGATTAAGTCTTTTAGTATTTTAAATCTTGAGTTTGGATTATCATTTTAATTGGGAATTAAATATTATTGAGGTGGTTAATTTAGGGATTCTTAAATTAAAGAATAAATGTCTTCCTAATAATATCCCTATTTTAATAATTTCAATTTTTATTAATCTTCCAAATTTAATTAATTAATTGGTTAAGGTTTATTCTAATTAATCTTAAAAATGATTGATGGGTTTCTATTCTTTAATTATTTAAATTTCAATCAACAAATAAGATTAGGATCAAATATTTTACTCTCTCATTTTATTAAGCCTAAAGTTTTAATTAGGGGTTAAAATTTTAATTACCATTTTGCCCTTCAAGCTTAATAATTCCATAACTCACTAAACTGAGCTTAAATGAATTTGAAATTTTTATGTGGCTTCACTCACATGTCAACTAAGACATTAGAGGAGAAAATGTGACTTTTCTATATTTAATTTATTTATATAATTATTTTTTGTAGAAAATAGGGATTTCCAAGGAAAATTCAATAAGATGACCAAGGGAATTTTTCTATTCTTAAGAAAATTATGGTATGTTCCTAATGACCAAAGGACCATTTGGACTAAATTCATTGATTTTTTGAATTATATTTTATTTACTAGAATTATTTTGAGTTTTGGAGTATTAATTAATTTAAAAATAAAATAAAGGCTGAAAAATAAGTTTTATATTTTTCAAAAATCTCTCTAATATCAAGAAAACTAGAGAATGAATTTTCATAATTTTCTGATTTTTCTTTGTTTTATTAGAATTATTTTAGTGAAAAAGTTGGAAAATACATTTTTTAATATTAAAAAATACATTAAAACTTTAAAATTCAATATCTTATCCTAGGAACTTACGAAAAATATTTGGTTTATTCCTAAGTGTTTAGAATTCAAAATAAGACATTTTGGTGATTTTTAATATTTTTATAATTTTTATTATTTTTAATTATTAAAAATATTAAAATAATGATAAAAATCAACTTTTTTAGAAAATTACAAATTTAATTTTCCTAAGTTCCTCTGATATCAGAGAGGCTCCAAAACTATTTTTGTGAATTTTTGAAAAGTATTTTGTGAGTTATAAATTTTTAAAGTTTAATTTTACCCATTATTACTTAAGAGGCTTAATCAACCCCTTTGGTGGGGTTAATCAAGTCCAATTGGTTTCAAATTTTTATGTGGTGTTCTCCTATTCCTAAAGGATAGTGGAGAATTGTTTTTAAGTTAATTTGATGAGTGGTTAACCCTAATTAATTAAAGTTCAAATTTGGGTATTTAGGCCAATTAGGGTTGTTTAATGTGAATTAGCTCAAAAATTATTTTTCCTAAATTCCTCTGGTCACAAGCAACATCACCAAATTTTCCTAGAATTTATTTCTCAACATGCTAATTATTGGAATTAAAATACTCAAAACAGTAACATGAACTTGAAAAATCAATAACTTCTCATAGGAATGGCCTCGACCTTGGAAAATTCGGGGAATGTTCCCGAGTTCGGAGGCTTCAAAAGCCCTATGGTTTCATGCCATGGTGAATTTCCTATATGCATGGAGAATTAAAACAATGCAGAGAGTAAATAAATCATTAAAAATAAAATACTTAATGAAATTACTTGATTTCTTTTCCACATCATTCTCCACTGTTCACTGAGCAAGAAGGTATTTTTATTTTATTTTTAGGATTTTTCTACACAAAGTTATGAATTTTCTAAGTTCAGGTAATTAAATAAATAAGAAAAATCCCTATTTTTCTACTTATCCACGCGGCGCCACGCCATCCTCGGTAGCTCCAAAGGGCCACGCGGCGAGCTCTGATTCGGCGCCGCCATCCGACTCAGCGCTCCAGGGGCCCGCGGTTCATGTACCATCGCGCTGTCCGGCTCGATCCCAACCGTCCGCTCGATACACGCTTGATCCGACGGTTCCCAGTCATCGTCTACGACTGGTGTGCACCCGTGACCGTCAGCCTTCTAACCCTAAGTTCTCACTCGATTCTCAACGGATTTTTGTGTTCTTATGCTCTATGGATTCGTCTTGAAGAGACGAACACATCCATATAGTAAACATGCATTGAAATTGATTCAAATTAAATGGAGAATCTCTTTAAGCTCGGGAAGAAGAGTGAGTCCATACCTTTGCTCAGAGAAGTGAAGCTTCGATGCGAGAGTTGTGTCACGTTCGATTGGGTCCAAGCAAGCTCCGGATGAAGTCCCTTGGCACAGTGAATTGTCAGGTATGATTTCGACCACAGTCGATCACAAAGCTTGGAGGTTGGGAGCAATGGGCGGCTCGGTGAGGGGGCTTTTGCTGGGAAACTTCTCCTCTTAGTCCGGTGAAGGTGTAGGACCAATCGATTTGGAGATTGGCTCAACTGTGGTGAAGTGTCCTGGTTTTGAGCTTGGATTTCGACTGCGAAATTGAGCTCGCAGAGAGGAAATGGCAGGGGGATTTCGGTGGGGATCAAGTTCTCTATGTGTAGAGAGTGGTACGGGATGATTTTGGCGGGGTTTCGGTAGGTTTTGGTTCGGCACCTCTCTTGGTCGAGAGGAGGTGGTGTTTAAATAGGAGAGGGTGGAGGGCCTCCCGGGGGGTTTAAGGCTTGGGATCGAGCTGCTCCATGCAAGAGAAGAACAGACCATGGTGTTCGATTGGGCTGGGACACTTCAGCAAGGCGGGATTGAAAAGTTTGGCTCCTCCCGAGGTCTCGGACATGGTGTTTTCCGGCGATCCGGGCGGTGGCCGGCGAGGCATGGGTCACCCTCGGGTCCGGGTGGGTCGGGGCTGAAGGTTTGTGCGAGCGATTGAGCTTTGCCATGTGTAAAGAGGATGGCTTGAAATGGAAAGGGGTAAGGGCTCATTTTGGGCTCAAATTGGTCAACCCATGATTTTGGGCATGGTTCACCTCCCTATGACCTGGTTTTGGGCTAGGTGAATCAGTTGGGTCAGCTGCCATGGAGTGGTGAAGTCTCCATCCATGGTGAGGTGGCTAAACTTGGTTTAGTGTGTGACATAGTTATGGTTAAAAAGGCTTAATGAAGAATTAGGAAAGGGGGCCCTCCTTTTGCCATTAATGGCTTGGTCACATGTCAAACCTTCCATGGCTTCATATGGCTTGTAAATGGTTTGCTCATGGCTCCATGTGGCTTGGGACAAAGCTTGGTCATTTACATGAAAAAGGGTTTTAGAAATTTTGGTAATTTAGGGGTGATTTGATGGGATTTGGCATATGGCTTGATTTGGAATTATTCCATCATGGATTTAGAACTTAGGAGATGGTTTTATCAAATGGATGATGATAGAGGATTGTCATGTGGACTTCAAGATGGATTTTGGGCTTTTGAGTTTGGTTAGGAATGGGCTTTTAAATGTCCTTTATAAGTGGGCTTTTAGATGAAGATTTTGCAAAGGGGCCATGCCAAATAAATGTTGGGTTTAGTTTAAGGATGTGTCATGAGTGATTTGAGACAAGTTTGAGGTGGTTTGGGCTTGAATTGGGTTGAATTTGGGTTTCTTTGATAAATGTGCCAATGTAGGTCAAATTGGGCTAACTTCGGCCAATGTTGGGCTAGGGTTGAAATTGATGTAAAATTAATGTTGGGAAATGTTTATGGGAGTGTTTCAAAGAGGTTTTAACTTTGGTTGGGTTTTGGTTTTGGGATTTGGGCTTATTTGGGTTAGGTTTGGGTTTAGGTCAAAATTGGGCTTTTTGGTTTTGGGTTGAATTTAAGTGGGGTTTGGGTCCAAATTTTGGGCAAATTATGTTAGTTTTTGTTTATGGGGATGTTAGGGAAGGTTTAGAAAAGGTTTGGGGTCAATTGAAGTTGAATTGGTTTGGTTTGGGCTAAGTTTGGGTCATGGGTCCAAATTGGGCTTTAAGGTCAAAAGTGAAATTGGACCCAAATGTCAATCAAATTGGACTTGGATTTGGTCTAGATTGATATTTTGGATATTTAATTGGAGTTTAGAATTGAATTGGACCAAAATTGGGGTCAATTGGGTAGGTTTGGTTTGACATTGGGTTCACTTGGGTTAAGAATGGGCTAAATTGGGGGTTTTGGTAAAAGTGGGGTAAATTTACAAAATTGGCCCATGGTGTAGTTGGACAAAATCAAATTGGGAATATTTAGGATTTTCTGGAATTTTCTGGGAATTTTTTGAATTTTTGGACTTTTTGGCTAAGAGGGGCATTTTGGGTATTTGGAGGGTATTGGGGGGTATTTTTGGAATTTTTGGTATTTCTGGCTATGGATGATCAATTTCATTGGTGAGGAAGTGTTCAAGGTTAATTTTGGGGAATTTTGGGTGATTTGGAAAGTTTGGAGTATTTGGGCAATTTTAAGGGCTTTTAGTAGGTTTGATGGGTGTAGGGACCCCGGGGTCAAAAATTGAAATTTTTAAAAAAAAAAGAAGATTGATCAAATATGAGTGAAATGGAAGCACTTTGGTTGAGCCATGAAGCCATGTTAAGCCTATATGAGCCATGAAGCCATGTTAAGCCTATATGAGCCATGAGAGGACTCATTTGAGGCATTCACTATGTTGTTCCTAACCCTCTTAGCCAGGGGCTTAGAGGTTAAGGTCCATCCATATGAATTACCTACATGAGTCAAGGAGCCAAGTTGGGTATGGGTGTGGTTTTAGGATTTGGATTGTGTGTGTGAGAGTGTAGAGTATGAGTGTAGTGAGTGTGTAAGTCAACCCTCACCAGACCAAGCCATCCAGGGTGGTCCTAAGGCCAAAGAGTCCTATAGGGAACTCATCCTTTAAACCTTCACATTTGATTTCAACCCTCTACGTGATTAGGGGTCTACAATCAAGCTTGTGGGGTTTGCAGGGAGGCAAGAAGTGGTTCGAATTTCTAAGGGATGGGTCCCAATTCTAGTCCTCTAAGATAGTCAAAGGAAAAGCCTAAGGCTAGATCCTAAACACTAAAGAGGGAAGAGAAGACCTCATCAAAAATGAGGTCAACATAACCAAATTTCATTAACTAAGTTTAATTTTAAGAATTTAAAGAATATTCTAACTACCAAATCATAAGACTTCAAAAATTTTTCATTTACTTTGAAAATAATTGTAGTTTATTATATTAAGATCACAAAAATTATTCACTAGAAAAAGATCTTCATGAAATTCTTTTATAATAAAAATACATGCATAAAAATTAAGTAATATATGTAATCAGTTTTCTTTTTATAAGTTAATTCAAGTGAAGCCAATTTTTGATTAGGCATTTCCTCAAGCTTCTCCTCTCTTTTTCTTTTTTTATTATTATTATGTTTTTTTTATAAGAGAGGATTACTGTACCTGGATAGCCTATTAATGGTTTTGAACTTCACTATCCTTAACTTATATTTTCAAACTTATACATGTTTACTTAATTATTATAACATAAATAGATTTCAAAAAGAATTTCAATTTATTCTTTTTCGAGTTATAATTTTTGATTTCTTAATACTTCTAAAATTCAATTATCTCTACTATGAATAGAAAAATTTCTTAATTTTATTCTTCTTTAAGTTGAATAATTCCATTCTTAAAATCAATCAAAGTTATTAAAATTTTTGATTAAGTCCACTAAATTATTTATAATTTCAAAAATTTAAGTGATCTTAAATAGATTCTTCATTCCTCATGTTATGTTAAAAATTTTTATTTTAAGAAAATATTAGTTCTTAAAGGACAAATAAAATTTAAATTTGAATGTATTTTCCCTTTCTCCCAAACTTGAGTTTTGGTCTATCATAAAAAAAAATTTTTTTTAAAGTATGAGAGAAAGCAAAACATAATTTTAAAAAGGAATTTTTATAAGTATGTAAAAAAAACATTCTAGAAAGAAAAATTTACTTCTACACATGCTTTTATGAATAATACTGAAAATAATGAAGTAGGTATAAAAGCAAGCAGGCTCATTAGTAATTAAATTAAATGACTATACTACTTATAATAACAGAAATAGCACAACAATACTAACTACTAAATAGTAGGCTGAAACAGAAATAAACATAAATTTATCCAATTTTCAATCTTAAACACAATACATTAAAAATACTCTAACAACAGTCTCAACACCAAACAATCCACACAAAGTACATAAAGAAATCTAAACTAGCAAACAACAAACAACAATCAATACTAGCAAACAAACTAAACTAACAACAGACTTAGCACAACTCAGAGGTAAATCAGGCCACTAATCACTGTCTGTAGCCTCATCATCGTCATCACCACCAAAAGAAAACTCAACATCCTGAGGATCAACATAAGGTGAGAAACTAGGAAAGGTAGGAAACTGAACATAATGCTCTCCCTTCAGGAATCTAACGAGAGCATCATCATACTCAGCATCTTAACTACTCTTCCTCTGGGTATACTTAGATAAATGATCAATTCTTATCAATAGAATCAACTCTGTAGTGAGTTTGAAATAACTCATGCTACTGCTCTATAAACTGATCATGCATCGATTACCAAAAATTAGATGGTGGCTCAGCAGTAGAAGTAGAAGGTCTGGAAGTGGAAAGTCTACCTGAAGTGTGTGCGAAGTAGAAGGAGCGGTCGATCTCTTCCCTCGAAGATGATCATATATACTAACACTCTCACCGCCGATTGGCTTGGTAGACTTCAGCTTCTCCTCAGAAATATCAGTATTGACTCCATTGCTAACACATAAAGAATAGATTAAAGATGGGAATCCCAGTCCCACAGAAGTACTAGATCTAACAGTAGACTCCACAGAATCATAAATAATACTGCCGACATCTATCAACTTCCTCTCCTGAATATAGTAGTTCAGGATAGCTCGATCTCTGGTAACTTCGCTCAGGTGGTTGGAAGGTAGAAGTCTAGCAGAAATAAAAAAATGCCATGCCTTTGAAACACCATTTAGCTTAGAAGATTTGAAGTTTACCCGTTTTTCATTCTGGATCTTCCAGGCTCCAGTGTCGTCAATCAAATAAGCAATAATCATCTCATGGAATAACAGCAACAGTAGTGAAATAACAGAATCGTTGCCAGTTGTGCACGATTGTGTGGCAACGATTGTGTTCTCGATCATTTCACCCGGATTGTAAAAGCTTCGCTCCAAGATAAACTTTCTCGACGTCGCAAATTCGTGATATCAAAAATGCGCTACCACAGTCGCGAACTTGCTACTGTCAAAATTTTCTCGTCCCTTCCCTCGCTTAGATTTCGGTGTCATCTAAACGTGAAAGAAAACAAGAACAAATTTAGGAATCAAATATTTAAACTCTTTTTAAGTTTAAGAAACTTAAAATAAGTTTAAAAATTCAAATAGAATACCTAAAAATTAAAATTTTTCTCAAAATTTCAGTTTTTAGCAAAACATAGGAAAAACTATGGTGAAAATAGAAAATAAGTGGATTAGAGTGTAGATCTGACCTCGAGACGAAGAAATCAAGTGATTTAGCACCCAAATACTTGATGTTTTGACCTCAAAATGGATCTAATTTTCAAAAATGGGGATGGAGATGAAGCTTAGGCGTCATCCATGGCTAATGGGGTTTATATGGTGTTTTTTGGGTAAGCAGGCCGAGCCGGCGCTTAGGCGCCAGACTAGCCTTTCACAAAAATCACTCTAAAAATTTTATTTTCCACCAAAATTCATAAATTCAACTTCCAATTACTCACATTAGAGTAGGGCTTTAGTTTCTAACTTCCAAAATATTTTCCAAAAATTTTAAAAATTAAATATTAAATCCACCAATTAAACACAAGGTTTAAATCAAACTCCTCTAATTTCCATTTATAATCTTCAATATTGGCTCAATACACTTCAGATAAGTATAATATAATGATTCAAGTCCTAACACACAATTAAACAACACAATTTGAAAACAAATACAACACACATTGAACATGAAAGCAAATATACAAACAAACACAATCGATTCACTAAATCGATACAACGACTCACTAGATAAATGACGACCTCACCAAATCACTATCTAATTTCCATTATCTTCACAATGAAGATTGCTTGGCCTACTGGGGAAGAATACTAACGCTCTTGGAAAATTCGTAGCCGTTTTCTCGTCGATCCAATTGTTCTTCGCATACATCTCCACTTGAGCATCTTGATAAGCCGCTAGATGATCAAATTGAAGTTTCAACTGCCATTTTAGATGTTCAATTTGATGATACATCTCATGGAGGCGATCTCCAATGCTTTTGAAATCAGCTTCAAATTTATCAAGACGACTAGAAATTTTCTCCAAACTTACAGCGATGAAACCATTGAAGTAGGGTTGAGGATCTTTTGGACCTCTATCTCTAGCCTCTTCTCCAAGATTTCTCCTCGCCATTTCTTCAAAAATCCTCTCTAATCTCTCAAGAATGGAGTGTATGGGTCGAAATAATGATTGCATAGGGATTGGGGACAAAGATGGGTTAATTAAAAGGTGAAAATCGTGTGGAAAACTGAAAATTTTCGGTTTTTACACGACCCAGTAACCGTGGCGCTTAGGCGCCAAATCTGGCGCCTAAGCACCGGACCCATCGACACACAGCTTACTATGGCGCTTAGGCACCGAATTCTGGCGCCTAGGCACCGAAACCATGTTCGACTCCGTTTCTCCTAACGTCAAATTTCAAGGTTTCGTTCTCCAAAAATAGGTAAATTATAATGGTAAGATCAGAACAATCTCAATAACACAATTATACATAATTTCAATGAAGGTTAACTTGATCTCCTTTTTACTTACATATGAAATGGAGTGATCCAAAGTCCAAACTTTATGTACTTCAAGATAATTTTTAATTTTTTGAAGTTATATAAAATTAGTCAAGACCGAGCCATAACCATACATTAAAAATGTAAAAACACACTAAAAATAAAATCTATGGGTTGCCTCCCATTAAGCGCTTGGTTTAACGTTCTCAACCCGACCTAAGTAATTCTTTAATCAGGTTGATTTAATTTATAAGCCTCTTTATAAATCTTTTTAATGTCTCCCAAATAAGGCTTTACTCTTAATCCATTAACTTTAAAAATTTTTCCCGTTTTGGGGTCTTTAATATCCACAGCTCCATATTGGTATACTTTTTCAATTATATATGGTTCTATCCATTTTGATCTCAATTTTCCTGGAAAAAGTCATAAATGAGTATTAAATAGTAATACTTCTTGTCCAGGCTCAAATATTTTTCCTGAAATCTTTTTATCATGTAATACCTTCATTTTCTCTTTATAATTTTTTGCATTATCATATGATTAATTTCTTATTTCATCCGTCTCATTTAATTGCAATAATCGTTTTTCTCCTGCAGTATTCAAATCAGAATTAAACTCCTTTATCGCCCAATAAGTTTTATGTTCAAGTTCAACAGGTAAGTGACAGTGTTTTCCAAAAATTAACTGCTAAGGTGACATTCCGATTGGTGTCTTATAAGCTGTTCTATAAGCCTGTAATGCAGAATCAAGTCTATTAACCCAATCGGTTTTTTTTGGATTAATAGTCTTCTCTAAAATTCTTTTAATTTCTTTGTTTGATACTTCAGACATTCCACTTGTTTGTGGGTGATATGCAGTTGCAATTTTATGTTTGATTCCAAATTTTTGCAGTAATGATTGAATTCTTATATTTCTAAAATGACTTCCACCTTCTGTGATAATTACCTTAGGCATTCCAAATCTTGAAAAAATCATCTTCTTTAAAAATTTAGAAACACTTTTGGAATCACAGTTAGGCAAAGCTATAGTTTCAATCCACTTTGAAACATAATCAACTGCTAATAAAATATAAATTTTTCCATATGAAGGTACAAATGGTCCCATAAAGTCTAAATCCCATATATCAAAAATTTCAACTTCCAATATATAGTTTAAAGGAATTTCATCTTTCTTGGATATATTTCCCATCCTTTGACATCAATCACATGTTTTAACATAATGTCTCACATCTCTGAATAAAGTAGACCAAAAAAATCCTGAATTTAAAATTTTAAATGCAGTTTTATCTACTCCAAAGTGTCCTCCAAAATCGGAATCATGACATTTTTTAATAATAGCATAAGTTTCTTCATAAGGTACACATCTTCGAATTATAGAATCTCTTCCTAATTTAAATAAATGAGGATCTTCCCAAATATAATATTTAGCATCATTTTTAAATTTCTTAATAAATTTTTTCATCTAGTCGATAAGGTAGAATATTGCTAACTAAATAGTTAACTATATCTGCATACCAAGGTGTTTGGTATCCTTGAATAACATATAAATGTTCATCAGGAAATTTCTCATTTATGTTTTCTTCAGTAATAACATCATTCTTAATTCTAGATAAATGATCAGCGATTTGGTTGTCCGTTCCTTTTCTATCCACTATTTGAAAATCAAATTCTTGTAGAAGTAGAACCCATCTTATTAGTCTAGGTTTAGCATCCTTTTTTGACATTAGATATTTAATAGCGGAATGATCAGTATGAACTATGCATTTAGTACCAAGAAGATAATGTCTAAATTTATTAAAGGCAAATACTATAGCTAGAAGCTCTTTCTCAGTAGTAGTGTAATTTCTTTGAGTTTTAGTGAGAGTTTTACTAGCATAATATCTAACTTTGAAAATTTTCTCATATTTTTGTCCCAATACATCTCCAATTGCAAAATCACTTTCATCGCACATTAATTCAAAAGATTTATTCCAATTAGGTGCAACAATGATAGGTGCATTTATTAATTTTACTTTTAAAATATTAAAAGCATTAACACAGTCTTTGTTAAATTCAAATTTAGCATATTTTTCCAATAAATGACAAAGAGGTTTAGCAATTTTAGAAAAATCCTTTATATATCTTCTATAAAATCCAGCAAGACCTAGAAAACTTCTCACATCAGTAACAGCAGTAGGTGGTTGTAATTCAGCAATAATTTTAACTTTTGCTTGATCTACTTCCATCCCTTTTTGTGAAATCTTCTGACCAAGTACGATGCCTTTGGTGACCATGAATTGACATTTTTCCCAGTTAAAAACTAAGTTTGTTTCTTCACATCTTTTCAAAATTTTGGAAATATTTTCCAAACAAGATTCAAAAGAAGTTCCAAAAACTGAAAAATCGTTCATGAATTTTTCAATTCCTTTGTCAATCAAATCACAAAATATAAACATCATATATCTTTGAAAAGTTGCAGGTGCATTACACAAACCAAAAGGCATTCTTCTAAAGGCAAATGTTCGATAAGGACTTGTAAATGTTGTTTTCTCTTGGTCCGCAAGAACGACAGGTAATTGATGATAACCAGAATATCCATCCAGAAAATAGAAATATGAGTGTCTAGCTAATTTATCAAGCATTTGATCCAAGAAAGGTAAAGGAAAATGATCTTTTCTAGTGGCGTCATTTAATTTCCTATAATCAATGCAAATTCGCCATCCAGTAACTTGTCTTGTAGGAGTTAGTTCATTTTTATCATTGACAATGATAGTTACTCCTCCTTTCTTTGGAACACAATGAATAGGACTTACCCATTGGCTATCCGAAATAGGATAAATAATACCAGCATCTAACCATTTAACAATTTCTTTTTTAACAACCTCTTTCATGATAGGATTTAATCTTCTTTGTGGTTCAATAATAGGTTTAAAATTTTCTTCCATTGAAATTCTATGCATACAAATGGACGGGCTTATTCCTCTTATGTCAGCAATTGTCCAACCAAATGCTTTCTTATAATTCTTTAACACTCCTATCAATTTTTCTTCTTGATCTTTACTTAGCTCAGAAGAAATAATAACAGGTAAAGTTAATGAATTTCCCAGAATGCATACTTTAAATGTGAAGGTAACATTTTTAATTCCAGTTCAGGGGCTTTTTTAATTGAGGGTAAAAGTATATCATTTTGAGTTATGTCCAAAGTTTCCCAATTATCTTTAATATAATGAGTTTCTTCTTCTTTTAGTTCTTCATCTTCATCGATTAATAATTCAAATTTTTCTTCAAAATGACTTTACATTTTTCTTGATAATGTTTCTCAATTAAATAATCAATTATATCCATTCAATAACATTTTTCTTTGTCAGGGTACTTCATTGATTTAAGGACATTAAATTTAATCTCTTGATCATTAACTCTTATGGTTAATTCTCCTTTTTGCACATCAATCATAGCTCATCCGGTCGCTAGAAAAGGTCTCCCTAAAATAATAAGTATTTCTTTATCTTCTTCCAAATCAAGTACAATGAAATCTACAGGGAAGATAAATTTATCTACTTTAACAAGAACATCCTCAATAACTCCTTTAGGGTAAGTGATAGATCTATCAGCTAACTGAAGGGTTAGAGTGGTGGGAGTAATCTCTCCTAAATTCAACCTTCGAAAAATAGAAAATGGCATGAGATTAATACTTTCTCCTAAATCGCATAAAGCTTTTCCACAAAACTTTTCTTTAATAGCACAAGGTATAGTAAAACTTCCAGGATCTTTAAGTTTTTGAGGTAATTTCTTTTGAACTATTGCACTACATTCTTCACTTAATGCAATAGTTTCAAAAGCTTCAAATTTTCATTTCTTACTTAAAATATCCTTCATAAATTTTTCATAAGTTGGCATCTGTTCCAAAGCTTCAGCAAAAGGTATGTTTATAGTAAATTTCTTAAAAATTTCAAAGAACTTAGAAAATTGATGATCAAGCTTTTGTTGTTTAAGTCTTTAAGGAAAAGGTGGTGGTGGTATTTCAACTTCCATATTAATAGAAATATCAGTTTGATCTTTATTAGGAGAAGGATTTTCTTTAGATTTTTCAATCTCTTCAACCTCAATCTCATTTTCGTTTTTCGTTCTGCATTCTTTCTTTTAATTCCTTTGCACTTCTAAGATATACAGCTTTAACATGTTCATGTTCTTTTCCAGTTTCTTTTGGATTGATTTCAACATTACTAGGAAGTGTTCCTGGGGGTCTATAATTAATTAAATTAGTGATTTGTCCCATTTGATTATCAATATTACGAATAGCAGTGTTTTAATTTTGTAATTGATTACTTAGTTGTAAAATTAATTCTTCTATAGATAACTTTTTCTGTTGATTATTAAATCCAGGTGGTTTATAGTTTGAATTAACTTGATTATTCTAATTTCCAGTGGGATGAGATTGATTATTACCACATTGTTGTGAATTATTCCAGTTAAATTAGGATGATTTTTCCATCCAGGATTATAATAATTTGAATAAGGATTATTTTTACTAGCAATAGCTTGTAAAGTTTCAATAGTTTGAGAATCTTCAATATTAGCAGAGTTATTAAGTGATATATTAATAGCAAAATTATCTAATTTCTTAGACATTGCTGCTACTTGTGAAGCTAAAATTGAAATGGCTTCATTATCATGAATACTTGCCATTCTTTTAGGATTAATCCTTTCAGAAGGCCATTGAAAATTATTGTTAGCAATTTCTTCAATTAAAGTGTAAGCTTCATCAAATGATTTAGACATTAAAGAACCTCCAGCAGCAGCATCAATAATTGATTTTAAAGATCGAATTAATCCATTATAAAATGTTTGAATAATTAACCAATCAGGTAAAGCATGATGAGGACATTTTCTTAATAGTTCTTCAAATCTTTCCCAAGTTTCATAAATTGTCTCCCCGTCAAATTGACTAAATGAAGTAATATCATTTCAGAATTTAGCAGTTTTAGAAGGAGGAAAATATTTAGCATGGAATTTTTGTGCCATTTCAGCCCATGTTTTAATAGAACATGTTGCTAATGAGTTCAGCCACATCTTTGCTTTATCTCTTAAAGAAAAAGGAAAGAGTCTAAGCTAATAGCATCATCAAAAAGATTGTTATATTTAAAGGTAGCACAAAGTTCTAAAAAACTAGCAACGTGTAAATTTGGATCCTCATTTGCTGTTCCACTAAATTGATTGTTTTGAACCATTTGAATAATAGACTGTTTAAGCTCAAAAGAATTAGCATCTACAGTGGGTATTTGAATACTACTATGAAGTTCATCAACTGTAGGGTTAGCATAATCCCTTAATGGTTTATAAACATTTTGATCATTAATTTCAATTGGATTTTGTAAATTGTTATGTAAATTAGTCATTTCTTGAAATTTTTTAATTTGTTTTCCTTTTTTAATTCTTTTAACAGTTCTTTCTAATTCAGAATCTAAAGGTAATAATCCTTCATATCCAAAACTATGCATAAAATGTCAATTAGGAAGAATTAAAATAAATATTATTATTATATATATGTTTTTTTTTGTTTTTTTTTTATTATAAAGAAAAATGAATAAAATAAAAATACTTAAAATCTAAAAGTTTGCCTCTGCTCTCCCCGGCAACGGCGCTAAAAACTTGACCCGATATAAATATATGCGTACTAAAATCTTCTTCCCCGACAACGGTGCCAAAAACTTAACCCGAAGTCCTCTGAAGATCAACGTACTAATTAATGCTTTCAAAAATATATGTTATAAATAATAATAGCGGCTAGTGTATATAAATATAATTTTATGGAAAATATTTTACACACTAGGGGTTCTATGCAAGCATAGGTATCATTTCAAATAATATAGGGCTTTGAAACAAAGACCCCAGTATCGTTCCCACGAGGAGAGAGTTATAGATCTTTAAATATTTTTACTTTAAAGTATTTCTTTTATAATCAAAAATAAAATATCTTTAATTTACTAGATGCAAAAATAAAGCAGAAATAAAATAATTGATGTAAATAGCAATAAGAAAGCAACATTCTCCCATTCAATTAATCCAAGATTTTCTAAGATAATGATAATATTCGTGGAGAATATAAATTTATGGTATTGTGCCAAATAGAAGCATTCATATTCTTTACCCTTTGATCCGAGTGCAAAGAACATCAGCTAGCCTATAGATCGAGTCCGGATGTATTGTTAGTAGAATGGGTTAATCTAGGCTCACACTACTAGATGTCTAAGGGTGGCTATGGTCGGCCCTACTAGTGACCATATCCTTTTCTATAAACCAAATCATAAGATTTTAATCTGTCACTCTAAAAACTTATCAATTCTACGCCCAATATATAACATCTTCCTATTTATTTGCACTTCACCTTGAATAACCCGCACAAGGCCTTCGACTACCCAAGGATTCATGTGATATCTACAAGTTAAGAATTCATCCCCTTCTAGGTCTCAAAACTCTTCAACAGGTTTTGACAATTTAAATGACCAATTTAAATAGTAAATTAAGAACCGGTATTAATATCATCACAATGTTTTGAAAATATATGATTTTCAATTATCAGACGAATTTTGTATTATCTTATTTATATTTTCATAATTGAAAGTAGAAAGTAAAGTAACTACTCAGAACACATTGAAATTAAATAGCAAAACATAATAAATAAACTTTGAATCAAAATAAAAATACTTATCTTTGATGTTTCTCCTACTGAACTTCTGATTCCTTCTGACTCCACAGCGTAATGAACTACAGATGCACCAACTCTTTCAAACTCTAAATACAAACTTTAAAATAAACTTACTAATTTATGAAGGAAAGTAAAAAGGTGGCCCTAATATGATCTCTCTAATTCTCTCTCTAGATTGGACTCTAGATAGGGGGGTAGATGGGGCATTTTTCTCTGAAGGAATACTCTCCTATTTATAGGCTCCAAGGGTTGCCTCAAGGCACCTCTTCAAAATGTGTCCACATTCAATGAATCTTCTCAAAGGTGTGTCTGGCGCCTAGGCGCCGGAATCTGGCACCTAGGCGCTGGACACTGCGTCCAGTTCTTCGCACCTCATCACTTTAGATCGAACCTCTTTGCGATTAAAATCATTTTGAAGCGTCCAAATACATTGTATCACATGTCCTATAAACCAGGAACAACTACCAGTCTTCCAGAAGGTCCAATAACCGCTCACACCGTCAAAATAACCACCCAAAAGTCGTCAAAATCTTAACAGTTTTCTATATCGAGCTGGCGCTTAGGCGCCGAACTCTGGCGCCCAGGCGTCAGGCCAGTAATTTCGACAATTTTGCATTTTGGCTCTATTTTTGCTCCTTTTTGCTCCTTTTTCATATTTTTCTCCTTCTTGAACATTTTTGTATCACCTACATCTAAAAACACAAAAATATCTTTCATTAAAGCATAATATCCCTAAAATTTAATAAAAATCAAGGCATAAAAATAGGTATTTTTTCTTGGATCAGGGTCCAAGACCAATTGAAGGCTCCAAATGGTCTAGGGAATGTGGTGAAGAGTTCTCAACCTAAATTGGGTGCCAATTTTAGGGTTCAGCCAATCAATTTGGGAGATTTTGGACATATGTTGAATTTGGGTTAAAATTGGGTAAACTTGGTTCAAGTAGATTTAGGTGAGACTTGGGCTCAAATTGGGGGCAACTGATGGTTCAATTCAGTTTAGGGGAGTGTTATGAAGGGTTTAGAATTGAAATTGGGTAGAAATTGATACTTCTTAGATAAATTTGGGGATTTGGGTCACTTAGGTAAAATTAGGGATTTTAAGTTTCAAGTGAAATTGAACTCAAATGTGGGTCAAATTGGGCTTGGATTTGGTTTAGATTGATATTGGGGATATTGAATTAGAGTTTGGAATTGAAATGGGCAAGATTGGAGTCAATTGGGTAGACATTGGGTTTAATCTGGGCACTTTTGGGCTAAATGGGTCAAATTTGGGCTTTTGGATAAATTGGGCTAAATTAGCCAAATCGGGTCATGTGCTAGTTGAGAGAAATGAAATTGGGAATATTTGGGATGTTTTGGAAATTTATGGGAATTTTTTGAATTTTGGGCTAAGAGGGGCATTTTGGTCATTTTGGGGATATTTTGGGAAATTTAGCAATTTTGAGTAATTTTGGTTAATTTGGGTGGTAGGAAGTATTTTGAAATAATTTTGAGAAATTATGAGTAATTTGGGTGATTTTGGAAATTTTGGTGGATTTTAAGGTTTTGGGAGCATTTTAGGTATTTTGGGGCAAATAGGTTAGAAATATGGAATCTTTGAAAAAACATGAGATTGGTTGAAGGTGAGTAATGGGGAATTGTTTAAATTGAGCCATGGACCAAGGGTCACCCTCATTTGGTCCTCTATGTGTTGGTACTAGCCAAACCCTCGCCTGAGGCTAAAAGCTTGGGAAAACCACTTACATGAGTTTCCAAAGAGTTAGGGAGCAAAAGGTGATGTGCCTTGTTTAGGGTTGTGAGTGTGTAGTGTGAGTGTGTTGTAAGCTCCAGACCTCCCAGGGTAGATCCTATGGCCTGACCACCTATGGGTGACTTCTACTGAGCTTTCTTATGCTTGGTCTCTTCCTCCCATAATTGGAGGTTAGGCCTTAAGCATATGAAAACTCCCAGTGAAGTAAGAAAAGTTTGAATTTCTAAGGGGAAGGGTACCATGACTAGTCTTCTAAGAAATTCACCAAGAGAGTCCTAAGGCTAGACCCTAGGCAATTCTAAAGAGAGACTAGACCTCAACCAAAAGTGAGGTCAATAAATGGACCCCAAATAGGTGTGGTCTTCTGGGCAAGCACACCGCACGTATTGGTGTTGACAGACGAGATCAACAAAATGAACACAACTGTCTGAGTAAAAACTCAAGACAAACAAAAAATTTAGCGAGGAAGTTTCCACTGGGGATTAGGAAATAAAACTTCAAGTCCAAGGAACTCTTGTCGGGGTAGGAAAATGGAATACCTTCATGAGAGAAGCTATGGATTTCAAGCTTTCAATTTATTAAGAAGTCCAATACAAACCGATTTGGAGTTGGAATTTGGATTTAGAGATGAGATTTAGAATTTGGATTTGATTTTTGAGTTTGAAATTTTAGTTTTAAATTTTAACTTTAAGCTTCATGGAGTTTAAGGAAATTTCAGAATTTATGGAATTTTAAATTTGAAGATTTTAATTTATGGGGAAAACTTTGAGTGTAGAGGGAAATTGGAATTTCAGTATCGATCCCAGAAAGATGAGAACTAGAATTTAGGTACCAGCCTCAAAAATGAGAATCATAATTTCAGTACTAACCTCAAAATTTTCGTGGGTGTGGAAAAATTTCTCGAAAGGGAAAGGGAAAATTAAGGAATTTCAGGGGAATCAGATGACTAACCTCCGTTCCCGAAATTTCATGGAAGGCGGAAAATTTTCTCGGAAGGGAGATGAAAAATATGGGAATTTTGCGGGAATCGGACGACTAAGCTCCGTTCCCTGAATTTCATGGAAGGCGGGAAAATTTCTTAGAAGGGATATGGAAAATTAGGGAATTTCGGGGGAATTAGACGACTAAGCTCCGTTACCGGAATTTCATGGAGGGCGAAAAAATTTCTCGGAAGGATGATGGAAAATTAGGGAATTTTGAGAGATCTGACAGCTAAGCTCTGTTCCTGGAATTTCATGGAAGGTGGAAAAATTTCTCGGAAGGATGTGGAAAATTAGCAAAATTTTGGGATATCGGACAGCTAAGCTCCGTTCCAGGAATTTCATGGAAGGCGGGAAAATTTCTCGGAAGGGAGATGGAAAATTAGGGAATTTTGGGAGATCGGACGGCTAAGCTCCGTTTCCGAAATTTCATGGAGGGTGGAAAAATTTCTCGGAATGATGATAAAAAATTAGAGAATTTTGGGAAATCAGATGGCTAAGCTCCTTTCCCAGAATTTCATGGAGGGCGGAAAATTTCTTGGATAAGATGTGGAAAATTAGAGAAATTTTGGGGGAAATCAGACAACTAAGCTCCGTTCCCAGAATTTCATGGAAGGTGAGAAATTTCTTAGAAGGATGATGGAAAATAGGGAATTAGGAAGGAAAGCTCAAAGACTCATATCCAACCTAAGATGTGACAGAGGGGAATCATAATTTAGGTACTGATCCTGGAATTTCATTTGGAAAGAGTTGGGTCAAACTTGGTATTTGACTTTCAAAGAAAGCGATTTGGTGCAATTCGGCCAAGATCAATAGCCATTGCAACATTTGCAAAATTTCAAGATATTTCAAATTTGTGAGAAGTGACGTTATGTAAAAAGATGCCAAATTTCACAGAGTGCTCGCAAAAGCGGAGGATTCGAAGAAGAGTACGAGGACTCAGAATCTCAGTAGAGAGAAGATTATCATTTGTTTATTTTTTTAATTCATCATTTTCTTTTAATTTATTTCGTTTCATTATGTTTCATTTGTTTTAATTTTTATTTTAAATTTCAATTTTAAATTTCAATTTTGATTTCATTTCATTTTCATTTTCATTTGACTTAAGTTTTGGGTTCATTTCAATTTTAGTTTCATTTTGTTATCATTTTATCCTTTTCTTCTGCTTTATTATTTTTTATCTGTTTTATTTTGGAACCAAACACATGGTTCAACGGCTTTCGACTATAACGCTGAAAATAAAGCATTTCTAAAAATAGAAATTTTCATTAATTCTGCTGAAAGCAGTACAACTGATCATATGCTGACAAGCATCCAAAAGTGGATCATGCATACAAAACAGAACAGGGCTGACATATCATATCATCTGGCTATTACAAAAAGCGGCGGCAACGACTGTCATGACCCGTTGTAAGAGGTAGATTTATGCTATCTGAGACTGCTGCAGGGACGAGCCAACCTGCCAAGGTTACGCTGCGGAACAAAAGTCCCCTCGCGAACACCCGGAGGTACGACCGTCACAGTGGCAAAAGACGAAGGCCCTCTAATTCTGGATCTGGCTTTTAGTAAAATGGTGCTTTGTCTTCATCCATTCTTCTGAAGGTGACTGAAACCCTTTTCTTCTGACTCCTGGGATGCAGTGTTTCTCTAAATATGCTCCATTTCCTTTCAATATTAGTACTGATCCTACTGGTAGAGAGATTTCGACAGAACCTCAGAATTCTCCCGATCTGACAATCTGAATTTCTCGTCCAAACAAGATGTTGCTTTCACTTATAAAGGAGACCGTACATAAGGGTCTCACAAAGTCATGGTGGTCGATATGAGGCGGGATACAGTCTCCATCCTCATAAATATTTATGATGCAGCTATTAGGAATACAGTCTGCAGGCAACACGTGCCACTCGACCATCCTTTTTATCATTTTCTTGATCTGTGGCAGCATCGGACCCACCTTATCATGCTGTAAAATCCCTGGGGGTTTCCTTATTGATCTATCGAGAAGTTATAACAAAAGCCACACTGGATAGTGACTCTGTCCTTTCCTCTTTTCCATTTGACGGCTCTGTATAGGTCCTTGGCCTCAGATAGCCTATTTTGCCCGATGCTCGTAGGGTGTCGATGCAGTACAAAATTTCTTCTTCATCTTTCCTCAAGAATACGTCAATGTATAGCTCGAGTCCTTCCAGGTTCCTTGTATGTCTTCATAGTGCTGAAATTCATGCTTTTTGATTCTTCTAATCTTTGCCTTGTCGTAGTCCGGAACTCCTCGTGGCGGTGGCGGTAGAATGAACTGCGGTATGTACGGCTCTTCCTCAGAATATTCCCAACTACTGAGTAGCATTGAGGCAGCTGCATTTGTCTCAAATGTTCTATATTCTTCAAGCTGTAAAACATGACATTCCAGGCACTCTGAAAATGCCCCTGACACTGTAGGTAGCCTGGGTAAACCCGAGTTGCAAGTCAGACACCCAGTCAAAATTTCTTCCATCGGATTAAATGTCGGCACGGGATCTTCTGCAGTCTACGGCTTGTATCGGTGCGTGGTGCACTGTCATCAGTTTCTTTCATCTCAGGATTGTAAGAATCTTTTGGACTGGGAGATAGCGTGGTGGCTAGCTCCCGAGCTCGTCTCCTTTCCATGCTGTCCAAGAGGCGACGCTTGCGGTGATTTGCGTTTCTTCTTTTTGTACTGCAATATTTTCAATCTTACTATTCATATCTCTAACATGCTCTCTGGTAAGACTCACCTTCTTTAAAATCTTTTGTAATAATCCAGTTTGTGAATCTCTGGAAAATGATGCATGTGCAGTAGAAGCACGAGAAGTAGAAGCAGCAGAAGCATAAGCGCTGAAAGCTCTAACAGATGCTCATTTCCAGCTAAATACTGAATGTAAAGTGTAAGTATTCACGTTTACACTGGTAATAGGTCTAAGTGGCTGAAGAACCTCTTCCCATGTTTCAGACTTAACACCGACTGCTTGCAAAGTGAATAAATCTAGAATGGAAATCCCATACATGCAGTAGTAGCAGCTCTGGCACAGTTCATAACATAATAAGAAATAATAGCTCCAATGTCTAAAGGCTTTCCCGGCTGAATATATTGGTTCAGAACAGCTCTCTCATTTGTAACTTCACTGACATGACTTGAAGGTAGAAGCCTAGATGAGACAAAATAATGTCATGCCTTTGAAGTGGCATTTAACTTAAAGGCTTGAAATTCACTCTTCTGTCATTTGTAATCTTCCACAAACATCTTCCATCTGTAAGAAAGGTGATAATCTCATCTAACTCTCCCTCAGAAGGATGAAAATTCGCATAAAAACAAAACGTTGTAGGAGGTAATTGGTAAAAAGTATTAATTACCACAGATGAAAAATCCACTTATAGCCTTATTACCATCACCAAATTGTCTTCTGCTGCAGGGAAGTTAGCTTAGAACTCTCTCACCACAGAAACAACTGCAACAGCAAAGAAGCAACAATATCTTTCCCAATTCCTTCTAGTAAATCTCTTCAATTTCTCCTCTTGGCTTACTAAAAACTCACTCTGGAATCAATTTCCGTGATGCAAGTGCATCGACGTAATGATTCTCCGGTTTGGAACTAACAATTTGTGAGAATCAAATTTTTCTTTTCCTTTCGAACGTTTTGACTTTGGAACCATCTCTAAAAATTCACAAAAATTTCACCAAAAATTCCAAATTTAAACAAAACTTTTTAACTTAACTTACAAATGCAAACACCACTAAATTCAAGCAATTTCTCATGTTTTTCTTAAATTTTCACTATGTATAGTGATTTTTGAATTTTTAAAGAATGTATTCAATATACATGGTGAAAATCAATAAATTTTTACTTAGGAGTAGTGATCATAGCTTAAGAAACTCAAATCAAATTAATTCTGGTGAAATCAGCTCTAAAATGATCCAAATAATGATGCCCTACGCTCCTATTTTGCGAAACCGAGAGGTTGAAAGTGATGGGGATGTTAAAAATGGCAAATTTCGGGTTTTTAACAGCTGAAAATTGATTTTCGCAAACCAGCACCTATGGGCGGGGCATACGGTGCTTAGCCACGAAATCTGGCGCTTATGCACTGTCGGTTTGTAGCTTAGGCGCCAGTGCGCAAATTTTGACAATTAAGTTAATTCCATCAAAAATCTGAGTTAATCACTTTTAATCACTTCAAATAATTATTTCTCCTCATATACTCTTCTAATACTCCAAAAGTACACATTAATTTCCAATGATTCCACACAAATTTCACACAAACCCAAGCTTATATTTCATTAAATATTAAAACACACTTAATACAAACTAAAAATTTCTATCCAAGCACTTTGGATGAAATTCTCCAAATACATAAGTTCAAACACATGTTATCAAACACTAACTTACATCATTAAGATGTATCAAACATATGTAAAGTGCAACAAACACAAACTTTAATTAAAATCACACTTAAAACACTAAAAACACATAATCAAACCCCAAGACCACACATAATTTAATTTCAATCTCCATTAGGTGGAATATATCCAGAACCACCATTAGTTCCATTTGAACCATCTAGAATGTATATCTGATAAAATGGGCGATGATTAAAAGCTCTTACATCTTCTTCTTCCCTCCATTTGTTCTTCAGATATATCGCTCTATTTGTTTCTTCCACTTGACTTGTATGACAGAATTGCATTTTGAGTTGTCATCCTATGTGTGCTAAATGAGCATTAATTTCATTTACCTTTGCTTTGATAGACTCCACATCAGCCTCAATCTTCATAGTCTTTTCTATTATTTCTTGGATACTCACAGCCATAAATCCACTATATAACTCTTAAGCACTATCACAAAGAAACTTCTTCTTGTTGGCTTCCCCTTTCTTCTTAACTTTGCTCTCCCAAGAAGACATTTTTGCACTCAAAATACTCTTTCAGAAGACTCAGGAATGAAAATAAGAATTTTGCCAAGTATTTCATAAATTCATGGACTTTTTATAGACTTGGGAAGGCACAAAACAGACCCTAGACGTGTTAAAACTCATTAATAACTCCAAAAACTACTCACCCGCGATTTTGGCTTCTAGAACCTCATTCTCACATTTTTTATAATTATAACGCTATGCGCCAACCAACGGCGCATAGCCACCAGTGCACATTTTTGCACAGTTCTGCCAAATGTCAAAATCTTCATTCTAATTCCTTTAAGTCATTAAATAAGGTCAAATAAACACCACTATAACATAAAAAACTTAAAAATGCTACCACATTTCTCAAACCAAATAAAAGCACATAAAGCAAACATAAAATAAAGCACACCGATAAATATGGGTTACCTCTCACAAAGCGCTTGGTTTAATGTCATCAGCCTGACATACCCAGAGCTTATTCTGCGTGACCCAACATTAGATTCTCATCAAGTTTAGATTGATCGACTAAATAGTAAGGTTTAAGTCTATGACCATTCACTTTAAATATTTTTCCAGTCTTAGGATCTTGAATATCCACAGCTCCATAGGAATAAACTTTTATTACAAAAAATGGGCTGATCCACATGGACTTAAGTTTTCCAGCAAAAATTCTCAATCTAGCATTATACAGCAAAACTTTTTGGCCTGACTCAAGATTTTTAGTAAAAATCTTCTGATCATGCCACAAATTCATCTTTCTTTATAAATCTTAGCATTTTCGTAAGATTCATTCCTTATCTCATCAAACTCATTTAATTTCAACAATCTCTTTTCTCTAGCATCTTTCAAATTTTAATTGAACTCTTTAATAGCCCAATATTCTTTATGCTAAAGTTCAACTAGTAAATGACAAGCTTTTCAAAAAGTTAGCCTATATGAGGACATTCCTATAGGAGTTCTGTAGGCAGTCCTATAGGCCCACAAAGCATAATCCAATTTGATTGACCAATCCTTTCTGTTTGGATTAACAGTCTTTTTCAATATTCTTTTAATTTCACGATTGGATAATTCAACCAAACCACTTGTATGCGGATGAAAAGCAGTAGCAATGTAATGGTTAATATGATATTTCTTTACTAACTTTTCCATAATCGCATTTCTAAAATAACTTCGCCCATCAGTTATGATAACTCTTGATATTCCAAATTTGCAAAATAAATTCTTATTTAAAAATTTTGCAACATTTTGAGCATCACATCGAGGTAAAGCAACAACTTCTATCATACATAGTCTACTGCTATCAAAATGTATGTATTTTTTAAAGATGATATAAATGGTCCTATGAAATCTAATCCCCAAACGTCAAATATTTCATCTTTCAACATATAATTGAGGGCCATTGTTGACCTCACTTTTGTGAGGATTATTTATAAACTTTATTAGAGTGGGAAGTCTACCAAAATTAACTCTCTAACTCTTAATGATGATCACTAAACCCTAATATCTAAGGTGAGACCCTATGAAACCTTTTTAACATAAATTTTGATGACATCTTAAAATGATCAAATCAGAAATGACAAATACTGACCCGATCAACTATTGACCCAATAGGTCAACTTTTGACCTAAAAGTTAACTTTGGTCAAAATGGTCAATCCTGACCCAATGACCAACCCTATTAACCCAATAGGTCAACTTTTGACCTAAAAGGTCAACTTTGGTCAAAATGGTCAATCCTGACCCAATGACCAACCCTATTGACCCAATAGGTCAACTTTTGACCTAAAAAGTCAACTTTGGTCAAAATGATCAATTCTGACCCAATGACCAACCCTACTGACTCAATAGGTCAATCTTTGACCTAAAAAGTTAACTTTAGTCAAATTGGTCAATTTCTAACCTAGTGACCAACCCCACTGATGACTCAAAAAGTCAACTTTGGTCAAAATAGTCAATTCCTGACCCAATGACCAATTATTGACCCAATGAGCCAACTAGAAAACAACTTTGGACAAATTAATCAATTTTTTATTCAAAGATCAACCATTAACCACCTAAAGACATGACATGACCATTAAGACAACTTTGGTCAACTTTTGACCTAAAAGGGTAAAATTGGTCAAAATGGCTAACCCATGACCCTTTAACATAAAATTGACTTCAATGACAGACATTGACAAAATCAACTTGATATTGATCAAAGTTACCAAAATTAATCCAGAAATAACCAGATTGAACTTTGGGTTCACCAAAACCCTAAATTTGGTCAACATCACTAATTTATACCCCAAAATGACAAAACCACTAATTTTATGACCAAATCAACCATGACAAGGTTGAGAAAGTCACATTAAATATATTTAAACTAAAATTGATCAACCCAGGTAAACTTGGGTTAACTTAGGTCAATTTGGATCAACAAAAGTTAAATTTGATCAAAATATTCAATTTTAAACTAATAAAATAAAATTAATTAAAATGATTAATTCCCAAAAATCATTTTAATTAATTTATGGTTTAATATTATAATTTCATATATTTCTAATTAATTATATAATTAATTAGAAATGGAATTATATAAAAATAATCCTAAATTGAATTTGAATTTTATGACATCACACATGATGTCATAAAGCCCTTTGATTTTTAAACTTAAATTTAAATTATGGGGAATCACTAATGGGTTACTTAAGACCCATTGAATCCATCATGATATGGTCAACACATTACCTAATCCATAACTCATCACCTTTAACTAAGGTTAAGAGTTATCATGATATTATCATGATGGTTAGGCATATGTGTCATCCCCTCTCAAGATGAGGTGTGACATGGCTTCATAGGTGGCAAGCACCTCTTTCCCAACCCAATTGAGAAAGACCAAGACATGTGGATACGTTTCCACTAAGGTTAAAACAATCATGAGCAAAAAAAAAGTAATGGGGTAAGTAAAATATGTGTCATCTTCCTTTCAACTTGCTTGATGATTAACCTCCTCTCATAAGGTGACGTGGCTAACCAACATACGTGACACCACAAACATGCTATAGACTCACCAATAGGGGTGCAACATTACTTAAACCATCTCCATCACCATAGTTAAAGACCATTATGACAAACCATGAGAAATGAGGAATATGAAGCTTATGTGTCCTCCACTTCTAAAACCAATGAATGACTCATGAAGCTCATATGAGGGAAGCTAATTCAGATCATATGATAAAGCCTTATCCACCTTATAGGTGATCCAATATAAGCAAGCCAAATTTTAAACTTAAATCTTCACCATAGTTAAACATATAATAGCTAGGCTTGGAAATTGGCAATCCATCATTACCACAGCCAAAAACTTCCCTCTAGATATTAATGAGAGAGTTAAAAACTCCCATTGATGATTCCAAGCCAGCTTAAGCCCTTACCATAGCCATCCATGGCTATATAAGGAGATAACCCGAGCATATGAAGAAGAGGAGAGGACCAAAATAGGAGACCCCCCAACCACTGTCCAAATCCTTAGACCTTCAACTTAAAAAACGTTCCCTAGAGTCTAAGTAGTTGATCCCAAATGAAACCAGGCTTTGAAACCCACCAAATCTCCTTAATTTAGGTCAATCCGAGAACATCAAATAAGCCTAAACCAGGACAAATTTGAAGTCTGAAATCAAACTCCGTGAATCTTCAAATTAACCATCCCAAATCCATTTAGGAACAGAAATAAGATGATCCCAATCAAAATAAGGCATCCCCGTAGCCCTTAAGCCACTAATTGACCAAGCCATTTAAGCTGAGACACCACGAGGAAGTCATATACAGACCCTATTTCACCTCAAATTGACTTGGGGAAAAGCTTTCTAAGGTCGAGACGAAGCTTCAGAACCATTCAATTTGAATTTACATCAACTGAGGCCAAGGTATGGTTTTTCACACCCAACCCGAGCTCGGGCTTGGTCTAGAGTAGGGTTAGCCATTTCAAAACCCCCACATATCCATATGGATATGATCGTCCGCTCAAGACGATCGTATAAGAATAAACCTGACTCAATTTTTTATCAAGAATCGAGCGAGATATTGTCCCTAGATCACGAACGGTCTGCGAGATCAGGCGGGAAGAAGACGATGAACCAGGATCGTCCGTTCTCGTGTTTTGGGAATGGACGGCTGAGATTAAATCCTCGAGGATCCGCTGGTCGGATCCCCACAGGGGATGAAGCGTACTTTCGACGATGCCGAGGACACGCGGTGCTCCCTCCTTTTCTTGATTTATTTTAAGGTTAATAAAAAATAGATTAACCTTAAAAAAATCAAAAATTCATATCTTTTTATACAAAAATAAATAAAATAAAAGAAAAATACCCCTGAACTCAGGGTAATGGGGAGAACAATGTGGAATTGAAATTTCGAATTTTTTATTTATATTTTATTTTTAATTAATTGAATAATCTTTGGAGTATTTTAATTATTAAAAATTAATTATAAGTCAAAAAAATATGAAACTTTGGGTGATTAATCTTTAGATCCTTGGAAACAATCTTTGGTTTTTCCAAGGCTAAAGTAACTTTTCTTAATTTTCATGAGATTTGGTAATTATTTTTAATAAAAATTCTAAAAATCAGAACATAAGAAATTTAAATTGGTAATTAGTTAGAAATTAAGGGGAACAAATTTGAACCCTAAAAAGACAAATTCTAACCTCTTAAAAATTTTAAGATAACAATTTTATTGTTAGGGTTAAAAATTTTAAAGTTTTAAAATTTAAAATCCTAAAATACTTTTAAAATTTAAAACTCATTTTTCTTAACTCATGACACTATGAGTTAGGTTAAATTTAAGTCCAAACACTGAATGAAATTAAAGTAGAATATAATTAGGATTAAACCAACTTTAATTCTAATTAATTCCATTAAACCTTAATTAAAAAAAGGTTAAAAAATAAAGATTAAACCCTAATTAGGTTGAACCCATATTAAACCTAATTAATCAACTTAAACCTTACTTACATTAGGTTTAAGTGTTTATTAAACCCTAATTAGGTTTAACCCTTATTAAACCTAAATAATTGACTTAATCCTTACTTACATTAGGTTTAAATATTCATTAAATCCTGATTAGTTTTAACCCATATTAAACCTAATTAATCAACTTAAACCTTACTTACATTAGGTTTAAGTAACCTTTAAACCCTAATTAGGTTTAACTCATATTAAACCTAATTAATCAACTTAAACCTTACTTACATCAAGTAAACCATTAAACTCTAATTAGGTTTAACCCATATTAAACCGAATTTTTCAACTTAAACCTTACTTACATTAGATTTAAGTAACCTTTAAACCCTAATTAGGTTTAACCCACATTAAACCTAATTAATTAACTTAAACCTTACTTACATTAGGTTTAAGTGTTCATTAAACCCTAATTAAGTTTAACCCATATTAAACCTAATTAATCAACTTAAACCTTACTTACATTAGGTTTAAGTAACCTTTAAACCCTAATTAGGTTTAACTCATATTAAACCTAATTAATCAACTTAAACCTTACTTACATCATGTTTAAGTAACCTTTAAACCTTAATTAGGTTTAACCCATATGAAACCTAATTAATCAACTTAAACC
Source organism: Papilionanthe hookeriana x Papilionanthe teres (assembly GCA_022702705.1). Lineage (NCBI taxonomy): Eukaryota > Viridiplantae > Streptophyta > Magnoliopsida > Asparagales > Orchidaceae > Papilionanthe > Papilionanthe hookeriana x Papilionanthe teres. The sequence goes on along the minus strand of CM040436.1, from coordinate 42,282,485 downwards.
TTACTTACATTAGGTTTAAGTAACCTTTAAACTCTAATTAGGTTTAACCCATGTTAAACCTAATTAATCAACTTAAACCTTACTTACATTAGGTTTAAGTAACCTTTAAACCCTAATTTGGTTTAACCAACATTAAACCTAATTAATAAACTTAAACCTTACTTGCATTGGGTTTAAGTAACCTCTAAACGAATTAGACTTAACCCCTAATTAAGTCTAATTAATCAATTAAACCTTACTCAAATTAGGTTTAATTAATCCTAAACTAATTATACTTAACCCCTAATTGAGTTTAATTAATCAATTAAACCTTACATAAATTAGGTTTAATTATTCGTAAACCAATTACACTTAACCCCTAATTAAGCTTAATTAATCAATAAAACCTTGCCCAAATCAGGTTTAATTAGTTTTAAACCTATTAGACTAAACCATAATTAAGTCTTTCATATTAGACTTAACTAAATTATTAAACCTTAACCAAACAAGGTTTAATCAATCTTAATCCATAATTAAATCTATCACATTAGGCTTAAGTAAATTAGTAAACCTTAACTGACTAAGGTTTAATCAATCCTTAATCTTACTTAAGTCTAATTCATTAGGTTTAATAAAATTTTTAAACCTTAATTAAATATGGTTTAATTAAACTTATATCCTTATTAGGCTTAAGCCTTACTTAAATTAGGCTTAAATAACTATAAATTTCAGTTAAGTCTAATTTTAATAAGACTTAATTAAACCTTAAGTTTTACCTAAATAAGACTTGAATGGTCTTCAAATTCTAATTAAGTTTAATCTAATTAGACTTAAATAACCTTTGAGTATTATTTAAATAAAACTTAAACCTTAATTAAGTTTATTTTAACTAAACTTAACTCAAACATGAGTTCAACCCATATTGAACTTAAGTCAACCTTAAGTTTAGGTTTAACCTAACTTGAGCCTAACTTAAACCAAATCTAAATCAACCTTAAGTTCAACCCATATTGAACTTAAGTTAACCTTAAGTTTAGGTTCAAACTAATTTGAGCCTAACGTAAACCAAATCTAATTCAACCTTAAGTTCAACCCATATTGAACTTAAGTCAACCTTAAGTTTTGGTTCAAACTAATTTGAACCAAACTTAAACCAAACCTAAATCAACCTTAAGTTCAACCCATATTGAACTTAAGTCAACCTTAAGTTTAGGTTTAAACTAATTTGAACCTAACTTAAACCAAATCTAAATCAACCTTAAGTTCAACCCATATTGAACTTAAGTCAACCTTAAGTTTTGGTTCAAACTAATTTGAACCAAACTTAAACCAAACCTAAATCAACCTTAAGTTCAACCCATTTTGAACTTAAGTCAACCTTAAGTTTAGGTTTAAACTAATTTGAACCTAACTTAAACCAAATCTAAATCGACCTTAAGTTCAACCCATATTGAACTTAAGCCAACCTTAAGTTTAGGTTCAAACTAATTTGAACCTAACTTAAACCAAACCTAAATCAAACTTCAGTTCAACCCATATTGAACTTAAGTCAACCTTAAGTTTAGGTTCAACAAAACATGAGCCTAAACCAAATCTAAATCAAACTTGAGTTCAACCCATATTGAACTTTAAGTCTAGGTTTAATCTAGCTTGAACCTAAATTAAACCAAACCTAAATCAACCTTGAGTTCAATCCGTATTAAACTCGAATCAACAATAAGTTCAGATTCAACCTAACTTGAATCTATCTTGATAGAATATCAAGTTTGACTTAAATCAAGTTCGACCTAAATCGAACTTGATTCAACATTGAGTTCAATCTAAATTGAACTTATTTTAACAAAAATATTAAATTTGATTTAAATAAAACATAACTCAACATTAAGTTTGACCCAAATCAAACTTAATTTAACATTATGTTCAATCAAAATTGAACTTATCTTAAAAAAAAATTAAGTTTGACCTAAATTAATCATAACTCAACATTAAGTTCGACCCAAATTGAACTTAATTCAACAATAAGTTCAATCTAAATTTAACTTATTTAAAAAAAAAAATTAAGTTTGATCAAAATCAAACTCAACTCGATATTAAGTTCGACCCAAATCGAACTTAATTCAACATTAAGTTCAATCTAAATTGAACTTATTTTAACAAAAAAATTAAGTTTGAACTCAACTCGACATTAAGTTCCACCCTACTTAATTCAACATTAACTTCAATCTAAAACCCAACTCAACATTAAGCCTAATCCAAATCAAACTTAAGATTCAATCTAAATTAAACTTATTTCGACAAAAATAAGTTTGATAAATCTAACTTAATGTTAAGATCAACCTGAATCAAAATTTGACTTAAATCGAACCTAAATCAACATTTTTAACTTACGTTCAAACATACATGAACTTAAGATTAACTCAGGTTCAATCTAAATTGAATCCAGGCTAAATTCAAACCACACCAAACTTAAAACAATTTTTGATTCAAGCTACTTTAAAGACCGAATCAAAGATATTCAGTTTCAAACGACATTCAATCTAATTATCAAATGACTTTATCTAAGTCTAGTTCATACTAGACTTAACACTTCTTCTAGATTTAAATGACATTTCAATATCTAACTTAGGTTAGATTTTAACTTAATATTATATTCGAAAGACACTGAATCTAAGATTCTAAAATCTAAGATTTATGACATAAAATCTAAATTTCTAAATCTAATCAAATCTCAAAAATGATTTCTCAAATCTAATTGACAATAAATCTAAAAATCAAAACACATCAAAATTAAATTTTTTTTAAAAGATTTTGACATAAATCGACATAAAATAAAATTTTATGAAATCGTAAACAACCTAAAATTTTTTTAAAGCCTAAAATTGGAAAAAGACATTAAAACTTAAAAGGAAACCTTAATGAACAAATATCATTGAATGCAACTTAAACCCCAGTGTTCTTAATCTACGAAGACTACTCGGACGACACAATCCTGGTTGCTGACAAAAATCTTTCGGTCCTAGTTTAAATAGCTTTCGGACTAAGTAGATTAAGGCCCCTAATGACACTCTGATGATGAAGCCAGTGACAACTTGACCGGGTTATCTAAAAATATAACTAAACAAAATAAATTAAGGAAATAAAATTGACATTATTTCTTTCTGACAATATTTTCCTTTGCAGGATGAAGATAAATTTTGTTCTAGAATTTCTTTATATTTTATAGGGTGTGCTAACTCTATTTTGCAGGACGACATTCCGAAGGAGAAACAAACAACAACGAAACAATTACCATGACATCAAAAAAATAACATTGACAAAATAAAACTAAACACACAATATTAAAATGACAAAACCAAAACTTTTAGGATATCCACTAAACAAATAAACAACAAAACAAAAACAAAAAAAAAACAAAAATAAAAAAATGATAAACAAAATGACATAACAACAAGATAAAATCGACATGACAAAATGACATTTAGGATTGATAGTGGGTACATCTTTCCTTAAAAATTTTCTAGAAAACAATTGATTAACATTAATCAGAAGTTTTCTTGGACAGTTATAAATTACCTAAGATGTAATTAACTATAGGAGCTTACTCCTATAGGAGAATTAAAGAACTCATAATAGATATTATATTTAAAAAATCTCTGGTTACCAAAATTTCATTATCCTTATACAGAATCTCTAGGATAAGACAATCCTAGAATTTTCATTTCAAGGATTATCACCGACACCTCTTTTTCTACTGTTTTTTATATTATTAAGCCCTTATTTTCTTCAAATTTCTTATTATCTAAGGATTCTTTTACAGAACCTAAAGAAATAAGATTTATTGAAGATTAGGGCAATATTATAGATAAACAGAGTGGCGACTCCAAATCGACATCGACACGTCAGAAAAATCTTCTACACGGCGACGACATTGCCATCAGGCATCTCATTTTTTCTATAAATATTGCCTACACATTGACATTGATCACAATTTTTAATATAAACATTAACATCTTTAAAAATTGTAGGCCAACAAAATCCAAATTGTAAGATTTCATATACAGTTTTATCAGCTCCAAAATGTCCCCCATAATTAGAATTATGACATTTTTGAATAATTTCATAAGTTTCTTCGAAAGGCACACATCTTCGAATAATCAAATCTTTTCCTTGTTTATATGAAAACAGGTCATCCCATAAATAAGGTCTGGCTTCAAATAGAAATTTTTTCCTCTTCTGGTATTTCAAACCATAGAGTAAAATATCACTGACAATAAAGTTTACAATGTTGGCATACCACAGAACACACCACACATTAACAGCGAACAATTTTTCATCGTGAAAATTTTCATTAATTTCTTCAGCATCACAGAGAGATTTTTTTGTTTCAAGCCTGGGCAGATGATCAGTAATTTGATTATCAGCACCCTTCCTATCTACTATCTCAAAATCAAATTCTTACAAAAGAAGAATCCATCTAATCAATCTTGGTGTTGCATCCTTCTTCTTCATTAAATACTTAATAGCAGAATGATCACTATGCACCTAGTTCCAATTAAATATGATTTAAATTTATCAAAGACAAAGACTATAGCTAATAACACTTTCTCAGTAGTGATATAATTAATTTGAGCTTCATTAATATTTTTACTAGAATAGTAAATTACTTTGAAAATCTTATCATATTTCTAACCTAAAACAGCTCCAATAGTATTATCACTAGAATCACTCATCAATTCAAAACGTTTTTTCCCAGTTATGTGAAACTATAACAGGTGCAGTGATTAATTTTTTTTTAAAGTTTCAAAAGCTTTTAGGCAATCATCATCAAAATTAAAAATTACAACTTTTTCCAGTAAACAGCATAAATGTTTCGAAATTTGTGAAAAGTCTTTAATATAACACCTGTAAAATCCAGCATGTCCCAGAAAACTTCTAATTCCCCTTACATTAGTTGGGTAGGGTAAACTAGAGATCACTTCAATTTTTGTAGGATCTACTTCCATGCCATTTTCGGATATATGATGTCCCAAAACAATTCCTCCTGCTACCATAAATTGGCATTTCTCCCAGTTAAGAACCAAATTAGTTTCTTCACATCATTTTAGAACTTAAGATAGATGTTCTAAATATGATTCATATGAAATTCCAAACACTAAAAAATCATCCATAAAAACTTCAATTCTTTTTTCTATTAAATCAGAGAAAATTGTCATCATACATCTTTCAAATGTAGCAGGGGAATTATATAAACCAAAGAGCATTCTTCTAAAAGCAAATGTACCATAAGGACTGGTAAACATTGTTTTCTCTTGACCCTCAAGAGTAATTTGAATTTCGTGGTCACCAGTATATCCATCCAGAAAATAAAAGTATGTATGCCCAGCCAGTCTATCCATTATCTGATCTAGAAATGGAAGTGGAAAATGATATTTCTTAGTAGCAAGGTTTAATTTTGTATAATCAATGCATATTCGTCATCCTGTAACTTGTCTTACTGATATTATTTCAATCTTTTCATTAACAGTTACAATAACTCCTACTTTCTTAGGAACACGGTGAATAGGACTAACCCATGCACTATCTGAAATAGGGTAGATAATTCCAGCATCCAAACACTTTAAGATTTCTTTCTTAACAACTTCTTTCATGATAGGATTTAATCTCTTTTGAGGATCAGCCCGAGGTTTGCAGTTATCCTCTATATGGATTCTATGCATGCAAATTGAAGGACTGATTCATTTAATATCAACTATTATCCATCCAAAGGCTTTCTTATATTTCTTTAAAATTTGAATCAAACTTTCTTCTTCTTTTTCAGTTAATTGAGAGGAAATTATAACCGGCAAAGTTGAGAAATCACCTAAAAAGGCAAACTTTAAATGATTAGGAAGCATCTTTAAATTAAGTTCAATATTTTTTTCAATTGATGGACCAAAAGATTCATCTTTTTCACTCATGTCCAAAATTTCAAAATTTTCATGAACATAATTTAAATCTTCCTCATTAAAATCTTTAGAATCTTGTAATTCCTCTTCTTGCTTCTGTTCCAATTCTTTATTTTCAAATTTCTCTTCATAAGTTGACTTGAAACGACATTCACTCAAATATTTCATAACATTCATCCTATAACATTCATCATCTTTACCTCTTGCAGGATATTTCATTAACTTTAAAATATTGAATGTAACAGTTTGATCATTAACTCGCATCGTTAATTCTCCTTTTTGCACATCTATCATCGCTCTACCTGTGGCTAGGAAACCTCTCCCTAAAATTATGGGTATCTCTTTATCTTCCTCCATATCCAACACAATGAAATCAACAGGAAAAATAAATTGATCCACTTTCACCAAAACATCCTCTATAACTCCTTTAGGATATGTGATCGAACAATCAGCTAATTGAAAAGTTATAGTGGTAGGGGTTATTTCTCCTAATCCCAGTCTTTTGAATATTGATAATGTCATAAGGTTAATGCTTGCCATGGAATTGTGAAACTTCCAGGATCATTATGTTTTTCAGGAAGCCTTTTCTGAATTATTACACTGCACTCTTCATTAAGGGAAACAGTCTCATTATCTTCAAACTTCCTCTTTTTGTTGAGAATATATTTCATAAATTTGACATAGCTTGGCATTTGTTCTAAAGCTTCAGCAAATGGAATGTTGATTGTAAGCTTCTTAAATATCTCCAAGAATTTTGAAAATTGCTTAACCAATTTTTGTTGTCGAATTCACTGAGGAAATGGAGGTGGTGGTTTTTCTAAATCAACTTTAGGTGGAGAAATTGGTCTTTCTAAACCTTTCGGAGCGTCCTCTTTTAGTTTTACAATTTATTCTTTCTCTACTTCAGTCTCTTTTTGAACTCTACCTTCCAACCCTCTTCCACTACTCAACTGAATAGCTTGTACTTGCTCTTTAGCTTTGTCTCTTAGATTTACTTCTGTATTACTAGGAAGTGCTCCTTGGGATCTATTACTTAATGAATTGGCAATCTGTCCCAATTGATTCTCAATATTTCTGATTGTAGCTCCTTGACTTTGTATTTGATTTCTCATTTGTAACACCACTTCTAAAATAGACAACTTATTCTCTTTAAATTGTGAAGTATTGTTAAAACCTGGAGGATAGGTTGGTCAATAATTATTATTCCCTTAGTTATTCTAGTTTCTCAATGGGTTTACTTGGTTGTTCCCCCATTGTTGATTACTATCACCCTGATTATTGGTATTCCGGTTAAAGTTTGGATGGTTTTTTCAACCTGGGTTATAATAATTGGAATATGGGTTATTAGGCTTACTTATAGCATTCAAATTTTTGGTGAAGTTTGAGAATCAACCATTTCGCCCAATGAATTTCTTCAATCATGGAAGTTGGCTGAGAAAAATTCATCACAAATTGGTCTATCTTCCTTGAAATTGCAGCAACTTGATTTGCTAACTTTGCAAAAGCATCATTTTCATGAATTTGGCTACCTTTTTAGGATTTAACCTTTCAGAAGGCCATTGAAAATTATCAGTAGTCATTTCTTCAATTAAAGCATAAGCATCAGCAAACTGTTTAGACATCAATGAACCACTAGCAGCGGCATCAATAATAGATCTAAGAGATCCAACTAATCCATTATAAAAGGTCTGAATTATTAACCAATCTGGTATCGAATGATGTGGACACTTTCTTAAGAGATCTTTAAAATGTTCACATGCTTCATATATAGATTCCCCTTCAAACTGACAAAAAGATGTGATATCATTTCTAAGCTTCGCAGTCTTCGATGGTGGAAAATATTTAGCAAGGAATTTTTGTGCTAAATCACCTCAAGTTCTGATAGATCTAGGTGTTAACGAATTTAACCAAATCTTAGCTTTATTCCTCAGTGAATAAGTAAAAAGTCTAAGTCTAATAGCATCATCTGAAACACCATCGTATTTAAAAATAATGCACAATTCTAGAAAATTGGCAAGATGTAAATTAGGATCTTCAGTTGGTGCTCCCCAAACTGATTATTAGATACCATCTGGATAATAGCAGGTTTAGTTCAAAGGAATTAGCAGCTACAGCTGGGTGTTGAATACAACTATGAAGTTCATCCACTGTATGGTTAGCATAATCTCTTAAAGGTCTAAATTCTTGATGGATTTCAACATTTTGATGATCTTGATTTGCCATTTCTTAAATATTTTTATCTTTTTCAAATTTTTTAATGTTTTTAGTTTTTTTTACAGTTCTCTCTAATATAGAATTGTAAGGCAGAAGTCCCTCAGAACCTGAACTACGCATACAAAATTAACAAAATAAAATAAAACACACTAACAAAAATAATCAAAAGTAAAAACTTAATTTTTCTTCAATTTTCTTTCAATAAAATTTATTAATTTCCCCAGCAACGGTGCCAAAAACTTGATCCCCTAACATTTATGCTTACGATTTAGATAGAAAATTATACTTTAATTATTTATAAAATAGGATACTACACAAGTATACATATCATTTATCAAGTAATATATGACTTTTTAATTAAGCCCTCAGATATCGAACCCACAGGGAAATGTCTAAAAATTTAAAGAAATAAGAAAAATTACTTTTTATTTTTTAAAATGATTTTGTAAAGTATGTTTTAAGATATAAACTTTTTTAAATTTGTATTTCGTATTTTCTGAATAAAAATTAAAGCAAACAACTAAAGTTAACACAACTGTAAAATAGTATGAAAACAAATGAGAATAAAATATCATTTTTCTCTTTCAATGAATCAATAATAATTATGGAATTTTGTTGTGGAAGTATCTAAAATGTGTTGTGCCAAATAGAAGCGATTATGTTCTTTACCCTTACTTGGTTCTATAAAGAACATTGGTTAATTTGATTATTTGAAATCTTGATATGGGTTAGGCAGGAAAGATACTAGTTCTCACTCTAGAGTTCCCTCGAGTCCCTCCACCTGGGGGCTAACATCTCATAGCAAAAATTTTCACATGAAACCAAATTAGAGGGCTTTAGCCTGTCACTCTAAAGTCCTCTTATTTTACTCCCCATTATAAGCATATCTTCATATTTATTTGCACTCAATCATATGGACTACAATTCTCATCCATACATTTGCATGTGATTCTTTCCAATTGTTGATTGAGACAATACTGCAATGGATCTTACATAATCTTCCAACAAATTTTAACATCTTAATTGGCAAAATCAAGCAGTAAATGAAATGCAAGGTAGTGAATCATTACAACTTCTTCCAACATTGAAATCCTATACTTCACACAACTTCCTTCCATAATTTAATTACTTCATCAATTAAAAGGAAAAAGATAAAGAAAACTAATCAGAATACATGGAGAAAACACAATCACAACTTGATTTGAAAGTAGAAATCATAGTGAAAATACAACAAGTTTTACTTAAAAACCAAATGTAAAACAAAGATAAACACTTATCTGAAATTCCTCTCCACAAGACTCTTGAAGTTCCTTTAAAACTTTTCTTTCCCTTTACAAGACTCAATAGAGGTTGGAGCCCAACTCTATTGACTCCAAATCTCTATTTGACTCTTAATACAAACTAGATACAATTGATAATAAAAGTGGTGAAGTGGAAAGGTGTACTCCCAATAACTCTCTAACATAAACTTGACTCTTAGCACTAATCACAATCTCCAACAACAACCCTTTTTTTAATCTTTAAGTCTTATTTTTAAAATTTTCCAAAAGGTGTCTTGGTGTCTCTTCAAAATATGTCTAGATTCAATGTATCCACCAAGAATGCATCCATCCGTTCAAATTTTAAATGATTTTTGGCGCTGATGGGAAGTTAGTGGAGTTTAAACCAAAGGATGCTTCAAAAATACCTTCAAATTTGCACCAAAATTAAATAAATTCGTCACTTTAAATGTGGCGCTATGCTCCAACCATCTGGCGTATAGGCGCCGGAGGCCAATTTTTGCTCCAAATGTGATCCTCTTTTGCTCCTTTCATCATAGTTACTCATTTTAATCATACCTGCAAGAAAAATAAAAAATACATTCCATTATATTGCAATATCATAAAAAATAGGTATAAAATTATGCTTAAAAATACTATATATTTTAGGTGTATCAGCCAGCCAGCCGGCACTTAGGTGCGAGAGGCCAATTTTTCACATCTTTCACTTTTTGCTCCAAATTTGATCTTTTATTGCTCCTTTCATCATAATCACTCATTTTAATCATACCTGTAAGAAAAACACAAACATACCTTCCATTAAAGTGCAATATCATCAAAAATTGGTATAAAATGTGCTTAAAAACGCTATATATTTTCTGTATATCAATATTGAAGATCCTACACCTTAAAGAGTATTTAAAGTTAATGGGCTTCGATTAAAACCATATTTTAAGGGATCACGAACTAATTTTAAAGTGGATGTAATGCTAAGTCATTCTGAAAAAAACTACTGTTTGTCGGTCTGACAACGTTAAACCAAGCAATTTATAGGAGGCAACCCATAGTTATCTTTATGTTTTAGTTTGTTTGAATTGGTTATTGATCACAGAAAAATACATTAAGAAATTCATATCTATTTTTGATGAAATTACACTTTAAATAAAGGTATTTTCTTTATTTTACTGCAGGAATGAAGATTTATAAGTGATGGAAGCAAAAAGCATGAAAAAGAGCAAATTTGGATCAAAAAGGAAGAAATTCATGCAAAATGAACTAAGTCACCGATGGCGAGATCGAGGCCGCCGACGGTGAGATCATGAGGAGAATTTCTGAAGGAATTATAACTACCTCACCGACAGCGAGATCGCGCGGTTTGAAGACCTTCTAGAAGCCCCGCCGACGGCGAGGTCGTTTCCGCCGACGGCGAGAGCGCTCAAAATGCATATACATTGAACCCGGATACTTTTCAAGAGGTGTTTAAGCATCCCTTGGACTTTTGCCTACCTCTATAAATAGAGGCCGAATTCTAGTGCTTTAGGTGTGTCTTTTGAGTGTCATTTGTGTGTGTTTCTGGAGTCTTAAGTGAGTCTTAGTGAATCTTAGTGAGTTAGAATTAGAAGTGTGATGTACTAGAAGGAAAAGTCAAAGGAACTTCAAGGAGTCTGCTTGGGGAGGAAATTAAGATAAGTATCTTTGTTTATTGTTGTTAACTTTAAATGAAATCTATGCTTTGTTTAATTCCCATGCATTCTGAGTAGTTTTCTTAGTTTTTCTCCTTGTTTATGAAAATTATGCGAATTGATGAAATTAAATAGAAATACATAATATATTAAAATAAATTGTGATAATTTTTACTTAGAACTTAATTCACTTTCAATCTGGCCAATTGATTTGTTAAAATATGTTAAAGTATTAACTATAGTAAAAATTACATCCAATATTCAGGGAAGTCAAAAGCCTTGGAAGGAGGGTGCAAATAAATAGGGAAATATTATTAATCGGACGTAGAATTGAACATTTTAGTGTGACAGACTAAAATATTCAATTTGGTCCTATTGTTTGAGAGCTGAAGTGTAGATGTTAGCCCTCATGTGAGGGGAACGTGGAAGCTCTGAAGTGGCAGCCAGTATCCTCCCAGCCTAGCCGCAGATTCAGTAATCAAACATAGGATTAGTCAATGTTCTTTACACCTGGACCATAGGGTAAAGAATAGGAATGCTCCTATTTGTCACAATACAATTTAAGAATTCTATTTAAATTTATCATTCACTTAATTTTATAAAAACAAGGAGAAGGATACTTTTTCTAAATCAATTAAATCAACCTTATTTCAAGCATTAGTTTACATTAGTTGTTGAAGTTACTTTAAAATTCCATTTACTATATTAGTAAGTAATTCCTTTAAATTTTAGCTGATACAAATCTGTTAAAAACTTCCCTGTGGGATCGATAACCAGGACTCCACTAGAGCCTCGTATTACTTGATACGATACGTATACTTGCGTAGAATCCACATTAAACATTCCATCATAAAATCTAATATATATATTAAAACGGGATCAAGTTTTTGGTGTCGTTGCTATTAACATAATTTGCAAACATATAAAAAGTTGGTTAGTTATAGTTGATATTATTATTATTTAATCGAATATTTGATTCCTACTCACACATAAATATTATTAGTGATGATAATTATTGTATTGTATCGGAGATTCAAAGTTTATTTGGATGAAAATGAAGTTGGAGCAAAATTATGCTTTGGCCGGCGCATTATTCCAGAGAAGTTTATCTAATTTCGGAGCTTAGCGCTGATGGAGTGAGCTGCGGTTTTTGGAGTTTCAAATTGCAGATTTTGGCAGTTTTTAGCGAGAGATTCACCTCTATAACTCCCCAAACTCATTTCAGAACCCATTAACTCCAAAAAATGAGAGGGTAGTTCCAAGATTTGCATTCCATTGCTTCTAACTTCTTAGAATCTCCAATATTTAGAGTTTTTAATAGGTGAAAGTTCCTCAGTTCGCAACAACTGTGCGACAAAGTTCTTATAAAGAAGAGGTTAATCTAGGAATGAGTCTTTATCAATCAAGGTATGAATGTTCCTAGTACTCGAGTAGAATAAATTATTATTTAGAGGCAATGAGAAGTGTTTTACTACATTACTGCCGCAATATTCATTTCTGTGGTAAATGAATTTTATGTAAATCTTCATGGAATCAAGCAAGGAGTCTTCTATCTGTGAGGTAGGTGGATACCATTCACCCCTACAAAGATTAATGAACTTTACATGATAGATAATGTGTCAATCTGTCATTACACAAAATTTTCCCCTTCAGGAGACAACATGAATGAAATTTATCAATATTTGACGGATGAGAGTGAAGATTGTGAGATAAGATACAATGGGTATGTAATTTCTCTACTACCTTATTGAATCCTGTGTCGAAGCAATGTCATTTCTTTATATTTTCAAAATTACTCCCAACCATGAAAATTAGTAAACTGACGAAGGAAAGTGCAATTTTGAATTATTGTATTCAAATTGGAAGGGTTGTTGATATTGGCACCATAATTGTGAAATTTGTTTTGGGCTTGATTGTGCATGGATCAAATTATGGTTTAGGACATCCTTCCACTATATTTCTTCTTTGCAGCCAGTCACAAGTGTCATATGAAAGCTGGGAAAAGTGTTTCTCCCTTGGAAGCCCATGGACCCAACTAACATTTATGACTATCCAACAACTGGTGATAAGAATGGTTTGAGCATAATTATAGACCAACCATCTCAGAGTTTACTACCTATTCAAACTTAATTTCCTGAAAGTTCGTAGTTCATTCTGAAGAAAATCAAGAAACTTGAGACAAAGGTATAAAATCTTATGAATACAATTAATAATATTTCTGAATTATTTAATCATCTGGATTGGAGGATGAAGGAAAAATTTGATCATATTGGTCGTATTGACAAAGGCTTGATATGTATGATGAAGAAAAGGGATTGGACTGAAGAGGATTCGACTGATGAATTCCCATATCGAACCTTCTACAATTTGTTCGTGCACCACTAATTCATGGGAGATATTAGAGAAGATAGCACTGAGATTGATGAGGAGTAGTGATTCTCTATTTTAACTAGTATTTAATATTTGGACGTTATATGCTTAAGTGTGTTTTGTATTTGGCTTGCTTTATGGTGTGATTTCAGACTTATTATGCTTGAGATTTGAGTTTATGTTTATGTTTTTCAGTGTTTGAGTTTTGTGGTTTGATTGTGACGCTGAATTATTATTGTGGTAGGGTGATTTAAATGCGTAAGTTTGTAATTATAGATTTTATATAAAAAGTGATGTTTTGTGTTGTTTGTGTAAACTTTTTATTTGTTGATCATCTAAATATGAAAATAGATGCTTAAAAGGAAATTTTGGATCACTTTATTAGATGTCGACGTAACTTAGAAACAATCAAAATGGCAAAATTTTTTTGAAACCCTGAAAATCGGTCTGGCGCCGACGGCACCCAAAACTCAGAACATAACCTGGGCCTTTTAAAGTCATGATTTTGAGCAATTAACCTTATTTGACTACCTTCAACCTCCAACCAAGGCTGAAAAATGCTCTTAGGGCTTGCTAGAATTTGGATTTGAGGCAATTTCAAGGCTTTTAGAGGTTGGATCTCATGTTCTCTTGGTAAGAGCTCTACTCTAAACTAAAAATTTTTATTTTCACCATGTAAATCTCCTACAATGGGGAGATCCGAATATTTGTTTTTTTTTTAAGAAATCTTTGATATGATCCATGGTGAAATGTTCTTACCTATTAGATTTGACTTTGGAGCTTACTGTTGAGCTCATTTTTGATGAGGTCTTCTCTTCCCTTTTTAGTGTTTAGGATCTAGCTATAGGCTTTTCCTTTGACTATCTTAGAAGACTAGAATTGGGACCCATCCCTTAGAAATTTAAACCACGTATTGTCTCCCTGCAAACCCCATAAGCTTGATTGTAGACCCCTAATCACCTAGAGGGTTGAGATCAAATGTGGAGGTTTAAAGGATGAGTTCCCTATAGGACTCTTTGGCCTTATGACTGCCCTAGGTGGCCTGGTCTGGTGAGGGTTGACTTACACACTCACTACACTCACACTCTACACTCTCACACACACAATCCAAATCCTAAAACCACACCTATACCCAACTTGACTCCCTGACTCTTGTAGGTAATTCATATAGATGGACCTTAACCCCTAGGCCCTTGGCTAAAAGGGTTAGGAACAACATAGTGAATGCTCCAATGAGTCCTCTCATGGCTCGTATGGGTTTAATATGGCTTCATGGCTCAATCAAAGTGATTCCATTTCACTCACATTTGATCAATCTTCATTCTTCCAAAATTTCAATTTTTGACCCCGGGGACCCTACACCCATCAAACCTACCAAAAGCCCTTGAAATTGCCCAAATTTTCCAAAATCTCCAAATTACCCAAAATTCCTCAAGATCAATCCTAAACATTTTTCCCCACTCAAATTGACTATCTCCAGCCAAAAATACCAAAATTTCTAAAAATACCCCCAATACCCTCCAAATTACCAAAATGCCCCTCTTGACCCAAAAATCCAAAAATTCCAACAATTCCCAGAAAATTTCAGAAAATCCAAAATATTTCCAATTTCATTTTGTCTAACTACACCATGGGCCAATTTTGTCAATTTACCCTACATTTACAAAAACCCCCAATTTAGCCCATTTTAGACCCAAATGAACCCAATGTCAAACCAAATCACCCCAATTGACCTCAATTTTGGTCCAATTCAAGTCTAAACTTCAATTCAATATCCCCAATATCAATCTAGACAAAATTCAAGCCCAATTTGATTGCATTTGAATCCAATTTCATTTTTAAGCTTAAGGCCCAATTTTGACCCATGACCAAAACCTACCTCAAACCAACCCAATTCAATCCCAATTTGACCCAAATCTTTTCTAAAACCTTACTAGCATCCCCACAAACAAAACACTAACATGATTTGCCAAAAATTTGGACCCAAACCTTACTCAAATTTAACCCAAACCCAAAATTCCCTAAATGGGCCTACACCCAAACCTAACCCAAATGGGCCCAAATCCTAAAATCAAAACCCAACCAAAGTTGAAACCTATTCGTAACACCCCCATAAACATTTCCCAACATTAATTTTACATCAATTTCAACCCTAGCCCAACATTGGTCCAAATTAGCCCAATTTGACCTATGTTGGCCCCTTTACCAAAAAAGCCCAAATCCAACCCAATTCAAACCCAAACCACCTCAAACATGCTTCAAATCAATCATGGCACATCCCTAAGATAAACCCAACATTTGTTTGGCCCAATCCTTCACAAAATTCCCATCCATAAATTTATTTTCAAACCTAAGGCCTACTTCCTTAAGCCTTCCTAAAAAGCCCACTCCTAAAATAATTTTAAAGGCCCAAATTTGACTCTAATGCCCACATTACACTACACTTCATCATCCATTCCAATTAAAACCTTCCCTAACTTTCAAATGCATCATCAAACCATTCCAAATCAAACCTCATGACAACTCTCACCAAAATGCCAAAAATCACAAAATCCTTCCTCATGAAAGTTGACTTAACTTTTCCCAAGCCAAATCGATCCATGAAGCCATGCATGAGCCACATTGGAGCCATGAAAGCCTTAGACACCTCAACATACCCAAGATGGCAAGAGGAGGAGGCTCTTTCCATATTCCCTTAAGGAGATTAGCTACTTCCATGATTCCACTAAACCATGCTTAAACTTAATTGTACTTGGATGGTGACCCTTCCCCACTAATTAAGCTGACCTAAACCACTTTCTCTTCAGCCCAAACTAGCCATGGGGAGGTGCTCCTAGCCCAATCCATGCATTTGACCAAACTTAGCCAAAATACACCCTTACCCCATTACACTTTGATTCAAACACTTTACACATGGCCATTGCCAATTCCCTACACTAAACCCCATCCCTGGACCTCCTGACCCAGAGGGTGACCCATGCCTGCTGGCCAGCCACCTGGGCCGCCGGAAAACACCACACCCGAGAGCTCCCATGTTAGCCCAAGCTTGGAATTCTCACCTGCTGAGTTGCCCCATGCCCAATGGCCACCATGGCTGTTCTTCTCCTCATCGAAGCAGGCTCGATCCCAAGCCCTAACTCCCCCAGGAGAGCCTCCGACCGCTCTGATTTAAACCCCACCTCTCTCGGCCATGGAAGAGGTGTCGAAACAAATCACACGAAACTATGCCAAAATCATTCCAGACTCTTCCCCACACCTGGAGAACTTGATCCCCAATGAAATCCCCCTGTCATTTCCTCTCTGTGAGCTCAATTTCAGAGTTGAAATTCAAGCCCAAAACTAGGAAACTTCACCACAGTGAGCCAATCTCCAAATTGATTGGTCCTACACCTTCACCAGACCAAGAGGAGAAGTTCCCCAGTGAAAACCCCCTCTCCAGGCCACTCAGTTGCTCCAGCCTCCAAGCTTTGTGATCGAGTACGTGGTCACTTTTGTACCTAGGCAATTCACACGGCCAAGGGACTTCATCCGGAGCTTCGCTTGGACCCAATCGAACGTGACAAAACTCTCAGATCGAAGCTTCACTTCTCTGAGCAAAGGTATGAGCTCTCTCTTCTTCCCGAGCTTCTGAACATTCTCCATTTCAAATGCCTCAATTTCAATGCATGATCACCGTATAGATGTATTCGTCTCTTCAAGATGAATACATAGAGCACAAGAACACAAAAATCTGTTAAGTATTGAGTGAGATCTTAGGGTTTTAGTGTGGACGGTCACGGGTTCACACCAGTCATAGACGATGACTGGGAGCCATCGGATCGAGCGTGTATCGAGCGGACGGTCGGGATCGAGCCGGACAGCGCGATGGTACATGAACCGCGGGCCCCTGGAGCGCTGAGTCGGATGGCGGCGTCGAACCAGAAAGCGTCGCGTGGCTGTTCAGAGATGCTAAGGTTGACGCGACGCCGATTCGGATAAATAGAAAAATAGGATTATATGGATTTATTTAATTACCAGAACTTATAAAATCCATAACTTTGTGTAGAAAAATCTTAAAAATAAAATAAAAATATCCTCTTGCTCAGTGAACAGAGGAGAATAATGTGGAAAAGAAATCAGGTCATTTCATCAAGTATTTTATTTTTAATGATTTATTTACTCCCTGCATTGTTTTAATTATCCATTTGTATAGGCAATTCACCATGGCATGAGGCCATAGGGCTTTTGAAGCCTCTGAACTTGGGAACATTCCCTGAATTTTTTAAGGTCAGAGGCCATCCCTATGAGAAGTTATTGATTTTTCAATTGCATGTTACTGTTTTGAGTATTTTAATTCCAATAATTAGCATGTTGAGAAATAAATTCTAGGAAAATTTGGTGATGTTTCTTATGACCAAAGGAACCTATGAAAAATAAGTCTTGAGTTAATTCACTTGGAATAACCCTAATTAGTCTAAATACCCAAAATTGAACTTTAATTAATTAGGATTAACTATACATCAAATTGATTTGGAAATAATTCTTCACTGTCCTTTAGGGTCAGGAGAGTCTCACATAAAAATTTGAAACTAATTGGACTTGATTTGATCCACCAAATGGGTTGATTAAGCCCCATAAGTAAAATTAAACTTTAAAATTCATAATTCACAAAATACTTTTCAAAAATTCACAAAAATGGTTTTGGAGCTTCTTTGATATCAGAGGAACATAGGAAAATTAAAATTGTAATTTTCTTAAAAAAG
Source organism: Papilionanthe hookeriana x Papilionanthe teres (assembly GCA_022702705.1). Lineage (NCBI taxonomy): Eukaryota > Viridiplantae > Streptophyta > Magnoliopsida > Asparagales > Orchidaceae > Papilionanthe > Papilionanthe hookeriana x Papilionanthe teres. Next base: position 42,264,294 of record CM040436.1, on the reverse strand, counting down.
TTGATTTTTATCATTATTTTAATATTTTTAATAATTAAAAAATAATAAAAATCATAAAAATATAAAAATCACCAAAATGTCACATTTTGAATTCTAATTACTTAGGAACAAACCAAATATTTTTCTTAAGTCCCTAGGATAGGATATCGAATTTTAAAGGCTTAATGTATTTTTTAATATTAAAAAATGTATTTTCCAACCTTTTCACTAAAATAAATCTAATAAATCAAATAAAAATCAGAAAAATACAAAATTTGTTTCTCTGAACTCCTTGAGATCAGAGAGATGTAAAAAAAATATAAAATCTATTTTTCAACTTTAATTTTATTTTAAAATTAATTAATACTCTAAAAATCAAAATAATTCTACTAAAAAAAATATAATTCAAAAAATCATCAAAATTGGTCCAAATGGTCCTCTGGTCATTAGGAATATCCCATAATTTTCTTAAGGACAGAAACATTTCCTTGGTCATGTTATTGAATTTTCCTTGAAAATCCCTATTTTCCATTAAAAATAATTACATAAATAAATTAAATACAAAAAAATCACATTTTCTCCTCTAAAGCCTTAATTGACATGTAAGTGAGGTCACATAAAAATTTCAAGTTCATTTGAGCTTAATTTAGTGAGTTATAGAATTATTAAGCTTAAAGGGCAAAATGGTAATTAAAAATTTCAACCTTTAATTAAAATTTTATGATTAATCAAAAAGGGGAGGGTAAAATATTTGATTTTAAACTGATTTTGGATGATTGAAACTTAAATGATTGGGGTAGAAACCTACTAACCATTTCAAAAATATATATATATAATTAAAATAAACTTTAATTAATTAATTAATTGAAATTTTGGGAAAATAATAGAAATTGGAATTATTAAAGTAGGGATATTATTAAGAAGATATTTATTCTTTAATTTAAAAGTCCCTAAATAAACCACTTCAATAATACTTAATTCTTAATAAAAAATTTAATTAATTAAAAATAATAATCAAAATTAAAATTAAAGTAAAATTAAATTAAAACAAAAATTAAAAATTAAACTAAAATTAAAATTAAATTAAAACTAAAATTAAAATTAAATTAAACTAAATCAAAATTAAATTAAATTAAACTGAATTAAAATTAAATTAAAATTAAAATAAATTAAATTAAATTAAAATTAAATTTAATCAAATTAAATTAAATTAAATTAAAATCAAATCAAATTAAATCAAAATTAAATTAAATTGAATTAAAATTAAATTGAATTAAATTAAATTAAAATCATTTAACAACAAACCAAAATGAAATCATTAAGAATTAAATCTAAAATAACTTGAACACTATTCCAAACTTAAACTAATTTATAATTAAGTCAAAATTAAAATTAAATCATTAAGTTTAAATCATTAAAATAATTAATAATTTGATTTGCCCTTTTAAAGCTATTATTATTATAACTCTTAAATGAGGCATAAAGTGAAGAGTTACTTCACTTATAGGATATTCAAATGTCCTAGTTCACTGAGTAAGATAACAAAACTTAAACTCCTGGATGATTAATTCACTTGTATAATTAAATTCTCTTGGACTTAAAACAATCCTAGAGGTATTGAAAAGATGTTTAAGACTCGTTTTAAGCACTTCCTCAATATGATAGGATGTTTATAAGAACAACTGAATTTAATTGTTCTTGGGTGAAGAGAGTCATCCTTAAACCAAAACACAAGAACCTAGACGTCATAGGAGATGACTAAGCTATAGGATTAGGACTTTGGTAGACAACAAAACCTTTCCCTTAGCTTTACCTAGGTACTTGTTGAAATATTTAAATGCCTTAACATGTGTTTTAAGTGCAGCTTGGGATGACCGGAAGACCCTCCAGGTACGCTTTTATTTTATAGCAATTTACTTACGTGCACTGTACTTTACTTTTCTTGCATGATAAACAACTGTTGCATGAAAACCAAAACCTTTAGGATAGTCCCCGAGCTGAAACCAAAACTAAATTAAAAGTCATTGCAAGATAAAATTCACCGCCACAACATTCCAAAATATAAAACAACTCGAAATTTAATCACGAAACGAACAATAAAACTACAATTGCAACTAAATTAAAACGTCTCGTTGAATGATCGGGAATACCTCCGATGATGTAACCCACGTGTTGCTAACGGGATTTCCCGCGGTCTAAATGAAAGTGTGGAACTCATTCGATTGAGTTTAGCAAATTCATCCGGACTAAGTGAATTCGATGAAAATAACGGTGTCGGGATGACGGAACCGTGAGATCTTAATCGGTTCTGTTTAAATAACTTTAAGATTTGTTTTAATTAAAATATTAAAAACACTTGGATTTTAAGATTTTGTCTAAACCCAAACACTTCTCTCATCTCCTGATTTATGACTTCCAAAACTAAACCTCTGCAACAACAAGGAGCTCAGAGCATGGTGGACAGCACGACCATCGTCAACAGCAAAACCTGTGTCGACATCAGCAAAACCATTCTTTAGTTTAAACAACAAGCCATAGGATTCGAGGTAGTCCGCCTAGTGCGACATAAATCCTCGCCTATTCTTTTAAGCCTTTGTCATGACCTTCATGTGCGATATAAGCCCTAACTCGCTTAGGATTCCGAGGTCGTCGTCCGACACGACGTAAATCCTCCTACCTTTCGAGTTATTCGTATAATCGGGTGATTATGTAAATGTAATTCCTATAATTAATTGGCGGAGCTGAAATACTAAATAATTCTCCCTAAATTAAAGCCAAACAATAGGATAGTCGGGAAGTTGCCAAGATTCCTCTTGGATCCTCGACTTCTCCTACTTCTCTTCCTTTGGACTCCTAAAATAAACAGTTCCAAATTTGATTCATTCCCAATTGAAATTTCCAAAATCCAATTGTTTGAAAACCTTAAACTTTGAAATTCTTGAGAGCAAAACCACTGATCATTATCGAGAGTTTTCTTAAGTGATTCCCGTCACTTAGGATGTAATTAACTATAGGGCTTCCCTTATAGGGAACTTTAAGAACCTGGGTAATATAAACCCCGCTTAATTCATATATATTAAGCGAGGGGAACTTGTCGGCTTATAAAATTTGTTCGCGGACCAAACGGATGTCACAAATCTCCTAGTTTATTTAATCGAGCCCCATCATCAAGCGAGTGTGTCTATTCTTCGGGATAGATACATGGTTTGTGGTGCGGTGCTTGTTTATATAAACTATTTGGGAAGTGAGATCGGTTTGATTTCATATCTTAAAACTTTTAAACTTAAAATTACTTTAAAAATCAAATGTTATCTTTTAAATTATATGTTTATTTAAATTAAATTTAAAATATGAAAATTCGCTGACAATTTATGTAGGCCACCCCCTTCTTCAAAACACATAACCTAAAAAATATGCCGACAACTTCTGGCGACTCCGCTAGGGAATAGTTTCTCTTTCCATTTTGATCAGATGGTTTTGCTTTCATAAATCGGTAGCAAGTCCATGTCCCTAGTGGACCAAGCTACCATTCTTCCATTGAAATACCACATTCATTTCTGTCTTGAACAGGTATAGTCAACTCTCTTGGATTTAGGAGCCACTGTTTGGACACCCCTAAACGGAGAGGTTCGAGATCCTTTCACCTCTTTTACGAGGTGGTGTGGACCCCGATAGGAGTTAGCTTAGGAGCGATCCTTGAAGTTGAGAAGTCTTACATAGGTATCTCTCTTCCTTTCCAATTCTAAATCAGGCCCTTTACCTTTTCTATAACCTTTTTCCTTTAATCGTTTTGTTTCTAACAAACAAACTACCTAATAAACAACCTCTTTTATAAATCACAAATGCACTAACATAAACGAAAATGTGTTCGGACTCTTTCTTTTTCGTCCTAAACTTTACGACGAAAGGAAGTATAGTTCGGGATTGACATTCGGAATCTGCCCTGTAGAAAATGGATGACCCAAAGTTAATCTTCTCCTTCACCAATGGACTGGACTTCGTTGTTTACAAGGATGAGCTGCCCGACAATGGGATCATCCGTTCTGGACAAGGATTTGGCAACACGGATGTCAAGATCGCCGACGTCACTCTCTTCACACTAATGGACAAAATGTCGAGATCGAAGAGCCACGTGATTGAATTCAACACCGAAGTCGGCTCGAGAGTTCCCTCCCCTGTGAAGGGTTCCAGTCGAAAGGAATACTATTGTTCGTAGGAGGACTGTTGTCTCTACCCCCACCGGTCCCAGTCGTCTCCGCACCTACCCCGACTCCCGCTAAACTAAAGGGGAAGGAAGTCCGGGTTTGTAATGAGCACATTGCCGTGGAGGGTACGGATCTCCTGCGAGACCTTCGTTTTCGAAATTGGGTCCAGCTCAAGGGTTCAACCCCCAACACGGACTCAAAGGAGGAACGAGAAGTAGAAGGATTGCCGTGAAGGCCGAGTCCGTTGAAGTCGCTTTCTTAGAAGAGATCCCACGAGTACACACTCATTGCTCGAGTATACACGCGCTTTTGGAAGGGAGTAGATTCCATCCCCTCTCCGCCGCGGTGACGAGGAAAATGTTCGCAAGATTGCTTTTACATTACCTCAACCCGCATACTATAGCAACGACCGAAAGAGAAGGGCTAGGATTACACCATTTGCTTGACTGCAGACTGTAATAGAGAAGTTAGCAATGAAAGAGAAATGTCCTGTATCAGAGATTTTAAGAAGGATAGGGCAGGTGCCAGCCAAATCCCACCTTGGGCCGCGAATAAAACCCGGTTATCAGCCAACTCAACAGTATGAGCAACCGCCTCGCCCGCAGCGCACGTTAAAGGAGCTTATAAATAGAGAATATCCGTTCAAGAATGAGGTAGTGCCAAAGATATTCCGCAGTTTGATGAAGACTCCGGATTTTCAACTGTCAGAACCGAGGAAGCCAGAAGAAGTCAATAAGAAAGACCATCCCATCTATTACCCTTACCACCGGATGCTCGGGCACAATATAGAGGATTGCATTACCTTCAAGACTTGGCTCTACGACAATCTTCGAAAAGGTAACATAACGATTCCGAAGGAATACATGAAGGAACCCCAGAAAGGCGGTTCCGTCAATGTTATTTCAGCGGATCCTATTGTTCCTATAGATCCCTACACGACGAATGATGGATGGAGTACACGCTCGGACGAAGTCATCGAAAAAATTTTGGATCGCATCCAAACCGCTTCGGTGCGTGCTTCAATTCAAAGTTCGAAACCTGTCAAGCCGGCGCTATCGCTTGTGATTGAAGAACCACCCCAGGAAGAAAAGATCGTAAAAAAGAAGGAGATCGTAGAAGAAGAAAAGATCGAAGCTCTTAAGGCTAGACTAAGGGCTGCTTATCCTAGGATGGTTGTTTCCGATTCGGGGGAAAAATTCCTCGAACATTTGACTCTGTATGATTATTTCCTCGCTTTGGCGGGATCTTATAATGATAAGAGTTATGGCGTTGGCTGCGTTTTGACTGTTTCTAACGATTACGCAACTAACGACAACCAATCTAATCCGGATCTAGATTCCGATACAAATAAAAATTCTCAAATCATACACAACCTCAACAATCATGATGATAAAGAAGACATTCACAAAGAAGGCTACGAAAGTTCAACAAGCAATGAATTTATTTGTGAATTTCGAGGAACTCCAATCACAATAGAGTTAGAGCTTTCAGATTCTAAAGCGACTCCAGAAGAACTCGTCATGCCGATTCAAAAGGAGACACCGGTAAACTCAATACGCGCATTCGGAAGAAATTACGGAAGTCAACTTAAGGAGCGGAAGGGTTCTACCTCCCGAATGGGTCCAAAAGACAAAGGAAAGCGGTGGTTGTTCGGGAAGAAACAACCCCGGCGGAAGAATTGCCCGTTCGGGAAGAAACTGAAACACATAGTAACAAAGTGGACTATAACGTGCTAGCTCATCTTAGGAAACTACCAGCCAAACTAAGCATCTACGACGCTCTCATCTTATCAAAAGAGATGAGGGAAGCTCTGATCAAGGCCTTACTTGATCCGGAGATTTGTTTAGCTCGAATGGTCGAAGATTCCTTAGACAAGGTTTGCTCGTTAAAGGAACAGACGAGGTGTTACCTTCGCGGACAGGATCTATTACTTGGGACGACTCGATCACAACCGACCGTTGTACATTTCGATTACTGATCGGAAAGTTTACGCTCTCCGGAGTATTGGTGGATCCGAAGCGTCGATCAACATAATGAATCTTCGGACGTTAGCATGCTTGGAAATTGATGCTCGCGAGCTTGAAGCGGACGAAGATGTTACTAAGAGGATTCGACCGGAAAGGAGAAAGAGCCCTCGGATCAATAACGCCGTTGATGAAGACCGGTGATTTAACGAAGACAACTGCAAAATTCCATATAATTGATTCGAAACATCATTCAACGCACTTCTTGGGCCGGCCGTGGATTCATGAGAACCGGATGGTGCCGTCATCTCTCGCATCGGTGCATAAAATACTACGATGGAGGAGAACGATTGCATTAAAGGTGACTTCGCGACCTTTCTCAATACATGAAGTTGGAATTCATGAAGATGCAGCCTACTACGCGCCTCCAAAGAAAACAATCTTCTCCAAAAATACCATGCTAAATGAAGCAAAAGAAGTTCAAGACGACGAAGAACCTGAAGTTCTAGTCCAACAGTTGCTCACCACTCCCTTACATCGAGATGGTGAAGGTTTCTTGACAACTTGCACCCGAGGTCGAGGCCGGGGACGAGGTCATGGCAGAAACATGGGGACAGTTGGACAGAAAAAGCCGGTAATCAATGTGAATTGGGAGAACGGCTGCGAAGAAGAAGAAGAAATCAAGAAAGAAGCATTTCTGATAAACCGAAGAAACCACAATTCAAGATCTCCTCGAAGATGAAAAGAATGAAGAATATAAATCAATGTACGAGAAGATTAACTACCATGTACACACTATGACCCTAACCCCGATCCATTCTAATAAGATCGAGGGTATGGTGGTCAAGGAGGTGCATGGTGGTGGTACTAAACCAATCAAGTTTTACCGTGGTGCTTCTTCTTCCAAAACTGAAAAAGATGTACAATTTGAAGATGTTACTTCATCTGAATTAATGGAATTACCTTTTGAGTGGTACTCTCCCTGTGTTCAAAATTTAATTCAACGTGGTTTCTTACCTCGACAATGGACAAAGGATCAATCACAACATTTTGAAAGACTATGGAACAATGCCGGTCGGCCTCCCAATTCAAAACATGGTCTCGGATTCGGCACAGCAGGTTCAGTTGACGATACAGAATTTTGCTTGGTTTTCACTTGCGAGCCTGATAAGGACTGCTTAGAAGCTTTAGGGGACCTCGAAGATCTACCAATCGGAGATGCTCCACCAGAATTTGAAGAAGAAATCAAATCTACCATAGACGAGTTAATGGAAGTTAACTTAGGTACTAGCGAAAAGCCTAAACCAACCTTTGTTAGCTCCTTACTCAATAAAGAAGATTCTGAGGGAATGATCAAGCTATTAATAGAATTCAAGGACTGTTTTTCTTGGAGTTACGATGAAATACCAGGATTAGCTCCTGAAGTCGCAGTTCACAAGTTAGGAGTAGATCCTACTTCTGTTCCAGTCAGACAAGCTCCCAGAAGAATGCGTCTAGAAATTGACAACAAGTAATAGCCGAAGTTAAGAAACTAATCGACGCTAAATTTTTCCTTCAAGAACAATACCCTACTTGGTTAGCAAATGTGGTACCAGTCAGAAAAAAAATGGTCAGATCAGAATCTGTGTAGACTTCAGGGATTTAAATAAGGCATGTCCAAAGGATGAATTTCCACTGCCAATCCCAGAACTGATGATCGACATTGCTTCAACACATGAAATATTTTCATTCATGGATGGATCATCAGGATACAACCAGATAAAGATGACACCAGAAGATGAAAAGCTCACAGCTTTCAGAACGCCGATCGGAGTGTATTGCTACACAATAATGTCATTCGGACTAAAGAACGCAGGAGCAACATATCAAAGAGCAATAACAAAGATTTTCGATGATCTCATTCACAACCAAGTCGAGTGCTACGTGGACGATGTGGTCATCAAAAGCAAACTGAAGGAAGATCACCTGTATGATTTGAGAATTGTTTTCGAGCGACTGAGGCAATACAACTTTAAGATGAATCCCTTAAAATGCGCCTTCGGCGTCACCTCCAGGAAATTCTTAGGATTTGTTGTTCGACATCTCGGAATCGAAATTGATCCGGAAAAGATTAAAGCTATCTTAGAGATGTCGCCTCCCAAAACCTTAAAACAGCTACGATCCTTTCAAGGGAAGCTGGCATATCTTCGACGCTTTATCTCGAACTTGTCAGGTAGGTGTCAGCCCTTCTCGGCATTAGTTAAAAAGGATACCAAATTCGTTTGGGAAGAGAAATGCCAACGGGCCTTCGAAGACATTAAGCAATACTTAATGACACCTCCTGTCTTAGCAGCCCCAGTCTCGGGTAGACCGTTAATACTTTATACCACAGCTTTAGACGACTCTCTCGGAGCCTCGCTAGCTTAGGGTCAATGACGAGGGAAAAGAAAATGCTCTTTATTACTTAAGTCGTCATCTATTGCCGACGAAGTAAAGTATCCTCCGATTGAGAAGCATTGTCTAGCCCTGATCTTCGCCGCTCAAAAGCTCAGGCACTACATGCTTTCTCATAAGATCAACCTCATTTCGAAAGTTAATCCGTTGCAATATTTGATGACCCGACCGACACTTTCTGGCAGACTTGCCAGGTGGTCGATGATACTATTGCAATTTGATATAACTTTTGTTCCTCTTCGCGCCGTAAAGGGACAAGTACTAGCTGACTTCCTTGCAGTACATCCTTTACCGGCGGATTCGCCTCTCGACGACGATTTGCCTGACGAGCAGGTAATAAGCCTAGAAGACACCGATGATCAACGTTGGGAACTATACTTCGACGGAGCGTCCTCGGCACAAAAAGACAAAGAATCACAAATGATAGTGCCCGGTAAAGCATGAATCGGACTAATCTTTATAACACCGGAGCGGGGAATGTTAAGATACTCCTACCACTTAACAGAGCCATGCATAAACAACGAGGCAGAATATGAGGCCCTCATAGCAGGACTAGAACTGACCATTCAAATGGGAATAACGGATATCAACATCTATGGAGATTCTCAGTTGATCATTCAACGAGTCGCGAGACAATACAGAATTTTAAAGCCAAGACTCGAGCAATACTTTCAGTATGCCATGAAACTGTTGGAACATATTCTGAATGTAACAATCTACAAGATCCCCAGAAGAGAATATGCCCTCGCGGATGCGCTAGCTCGCCTTGCAAAAGAATTTGCCTCGCTTACAAGATGAGTCGGTTGAAGTGTCGGCTCAAGGACGACGGGTCCTATCACGGCTCGACATGGATATGATACGGAAATCGGAAAATGTAGAGGAATCGATTGCAGACGATGACGGAAAACACGGAAGATTGTCGTCAACCGCTAATAGTACTACCCGCAAACGAGAAAATTACCGGACGATAAGTCATTAGCCCATCAAATCAAGAAAGAACTCCGTCTTATGCATTAATAAACAATACATTATACGAAGGTCTTTTGATCAGATGTGGTTAAGATGCCTGAATGGGTCCGAGGCTCGTGAAATTGTCAAAGAGGTACACTCAGGACTTTGTGGCGCTCATCAATCGGGTCCGAAAATGAAAATGAAAATTAAAAGACTAGGGTACTACTGGCCCTCAATGATGACTGACTATATGAAAGTCGCCGAGAGCCGTCACCGATGCCAAGTGCACGGAGTGGTTCTACACCAACCTCCAAATGTGCTACATCCGACAATTGCGTCACGGCCATTTGAGTGTTGGGGCACGGATATAGTGGGTCCGATAGAACCACCTTCTTCGAGAGGACATCGCTTCATCCTTACGGCTACGGACTACTTTTCTAAATGGGCGAAGCGGTTCCACTCGGAGAAGTAAAGGCACACCACGTGCTACGAGCTTTTCAAAAATCAAGTTGTCTACCGTTTCGAAGTACCGCGCAGAATCATTTCAGATAATGGGTCTGCATTCAAAAGTACAAAAATCAACAATTTTGTCAGAAGACATGGAATCGATTGGCGATACTCAACAATTTATTACCCAAGAGAAAATGGCTTGGCCGAGGCTTTTAATAAAACTCTCGTTCAGATTTTAAAGAAAACCTTGGATGACAACAAGAGAAATTGGCACGAGAAGTTGTTAGAAGCCTTATGGGCCTACGAGACGACTTTCGGGACTCCTACTCGCCTACGCCTTACGCTTTAGTGTACGGGTCCGAGGCCGTTTTACCTTTGGAGGTCCAGCTTCATCACTCGGGATTGCGGTTGCAAATAAAATTACTACGGAAGAAAATGTCGCATTGCGACGAAAGAACCGGAAAGCTTGGAAGGGAAGAGACTTGCGGCGTAGCAAAATTTGGAACCGTATCAAGCTAGGATGATCCGGGCCCATGATAAACCGAGTCCGCCCAAGAACTTTCAAAGTTGGTGACTTAGTTCTTGTTCTCGGAAGACCTATTCTCGCACATCGCAAGATAGGAGGCAAATTTGAACCGACTTGGGAAGGGTCGTTTGTGGTCGAGGCGATCTACTCGGGAGGCTCCTACCAACTTGTGAATTGCCAAGGAGAACGACAAATGCTTCCAATCAATGGACGGTATTTAAAGAAGTATTACGCAACCTGATGTTTCGAAGGGTGGCCCCTAAAATGGAGTCTTATCCCTAGAAACACAGGTGAAGCAATCACTTTGTGACTGGGTCCGAACCCAAAAAATATAAAAATGGATAAAATAAAATATGTGCTAAAAATAAAATATGTGAAATCATAATAATAAAGTTTTACCCTTCCTTTCAAATCAAATCATGTTCCTGATCTTTCTTCATCTTTTCCTACTTTCCTTAAAAATTAAAATTAAAATAAGAGAATAAGAATCTTCGATGGTAAATATTTTCTTAATGTTCTTGTTCTTAGTACGAACCTACGATCCTTTCCTTGTTTTCTTCGCAGGGAAATGTCGAACGGGCGGTTGGTCCTAAACTTTAAAAATGGCGTGAGTCTCGCACTCGATGAAAAGAGGGTGAAGGTTGGAGCGATGATAGAAATTGATTCCGACTTCACACCGACCGACCCTACGGTATGAAGAAAATGATTGGGTCCCAGTGGACCGAGAAGAGCTTCATAGCCAGACAGTGATGAAGATGGGTGGCCCAAGCCACCAATCCAGCAACAAGAAAATAAAGACAAACACCGAGAAAAGCAAGAAAATCAAGTCAGTAGTTGCCACGGCAGAGGGCAGGCTCGTCAGCGCCGTACCCGCAGAGATTCAAGGGGTAAGGAGAGCTACTCTCACTGACACTCAAAGAAGGAATAAGAATCGCCGTATCCGCAAGATGTTGACTAAACTAGCAGCAGATCAACACGAGGAAACAGACCACCTTCGCCAACACACACATTTCGAAGATACCGGTTCGTCGGGAACCGTAAAGAAGGAAGACAACGACAAGAAAATCAGAACAGATCGAAAAAGTGCCAAGAAGAACAGAAATAGAATCAGTGCCTCGACACCGGACGGAGATACCATATCTGAAGAACCTTGTTGCGGAAGCAACCCCGGAGGATGTCCCGACAGAGACGATCCCCGAGGAGCCAAGGTATGCAGGAGAACGTGACGGGATTGAGCCATACATCCCGCAATACGTTACTAGGCCTCGTCACTGCGTATCATCCCGAATATGAACTAGAAAGAATGCAAAATGTTGAGAAGAAGACTTTCGAATACTTTGAAAGGATTAGAGGCAAAAGAATCAACATTTTGGAAGGCCTCGAGTTACACACAGATGTATTCTTAGAGTACGAGCAACAACAAATTGTGGATTGCATCTTAGAACTTCAGAAGATGGGTCGAGCAGGCCGTCTGAGAGAAAAGACTTATTCGAAACCCCAGAAATGGATGCCAGGGAAAGGAAGAGTCACAATACAATGCGGATGTTGCTATAACTTCGCAGAGGATAGAAAAGGAAATCCACCAGCGATACTCCGTCACGATGAGGTGGATCCAATGCCGAGGATAATTAAAAGAATGGTGAAAAGAATGATAACATGGAGGGTACTGCCAGCAGACTGCATACCCAACAGTTGCATCATCAACATTTATCAGAAGGGCGACTGCATACCTCCACACATAGACCACCATGACTTTGTCAGACCTTTCTGCACAGTTTCGTTCGTCAACCAATGCAATATCATGTTCGGATCTGACCTCCGGATAGCAGGCCCGGGTAAGTTCCGAGGGCCGGTGGAGATACCACTTCCGGTAGGTTCCGTCATGATATTACAAGGAAATGGAGCAGACATCGCAAAACATTATATACCAGGAGTACCAGTGGAGCGGATCTCCGTCACTTTTAGAAGGATGGACGACAGAAAGGCACCTTACCACTTCCAGCCAGATCCAGAATTGGAGAGTCTCCGACCTACGAGTCGTGAGTTACACGGGAATTAGCACACCTCCATTGTACATCCATGCGGCATTCCTGCCAAGGATGGCTTGGAAGTTGATGTTATTGACCGTGTATCTCATTATTCAGACATGGATTTTTAACAGATACTTTTTGGATGGATCAACAAGAATCATACATAGTCCATTTTGAATCATGGATTGTATGAGAAATATTTCAGATCGAGTTGTATGATGTATCTTCAACAAGATTGGGATGAAAGTGACCATGTCACATTTTGCCTTCACCTTTTTTTGTGCAAATTGACTGAGAAACGCCATTAGAGTTAAATGAACTTTGAACAAAGAACAGAAAAGAAAAGAGAAATAAATAAGAACCGTTCTTTGAAATCCAAATATTCAAATGAACTTCAAATCCACATGAACACCAAATAAAATTCACGTGAACATCAAATAAACAACAAAAATAAAATTGGATCATTAAAGGACAAACAAAATGAAAAATGAATCTCAAATGGAATTACAATCTCAATCTATCTCTTTCAAATCCTTCAACTCTTCCTCAAATCAAAATCTACTTCAAACTACTTTGAAACCCTCTTTCGGGATGGTTATTCCTCACGGAAAACCCACACTTCAAATTTCAAAAATCCTACACCTTGTTTTCGTCACATCGAGTCCTTTTGATTTTCTGTGATCTCCTTCCCCTCTTGTACGGAGATTGAATAGGTTCATTGACTACGGAGCCACGAACTTGGTTCGGTTTGGTTCTGATGGCACGAGACTGGGTCCTTCTTCACACATTAAAACTTCCGAGACTGGTACCTAAATTCCAGTTCTCACTTCGAGGTCGGTACCTAAATTCCGACTCTCCTTTCGAGATCGATACCTAAATTTCGATTCTCTTCCGAATTGATACCTAAATTTCAATTCTAAACTTCCGAGACCGAGTACCTAAATTCCAGCTCTCACTTCGAGGTCGGTACCTAAATTCGACTCTCCTTTCGAGATCGATACCTAAATTTCGATTCTCTTCCGAATTGATACCTAAATTTCAATTCTAAACTTCCGAGATCGGTACCTAAATTCTAGTTCTCACTTCGAGGTCGGTACCTAAATTCCGACTCTCCTTTCGAGATCGATACCTAAATTTTGATTCTCTCCCGAATTGATACCTAAATTTCAATTCTAAACTTCCGAGACTGGTACCTAAATTCCAGTTCTCACTTCGAGGTCGGTACCTAAATTCCGACTCTCCTTTCGAGATCGATACCTAAATTTTGATTCTCTTCCGAATTGATAACTAAATTTCAATTCTAAACTTCCGAGACCAGTACCTAAATTCCAGTTCTCACTTCGAGGTCGGTACCTAAATTCCGACTCTCCTTTCGAGATCGATACCTAAATTTCGATTCTCTTCCGAATTGATACCTAAATTTCAATTCTAAACTTACGAGACTAGTACCTAAATTCCAGTTCTCTTCCTTCGAGGTCGGTACCTAAATTCCGACTCTCATCCGAGATCGATACCTAAATTTCGATTCTCTTTCGAGGTTGATACTTAAATTTCAATTCTCATCCCTCTCGAGATCAGTACCTAAATTCTGATTCTCATCCTTTTTCCATCAATACTTAAACTCTGATTCTCACTCTGAGGCTGGTACCTAAATTCCAGTTCTCTTCGCAATCCCGAGGTTGAAACCTAGGTTTCGATTCTCATTTCAAATCCAAATTTCAAATTCAAATTTTCCTCAAATTGATTTTAAACCAAACTTCAATCTAAATTAAAACTCAAACTAAAATCTAAACTCACACATCAAAACTTGAACATAAAATGAAATGAAATCTAAATCGAATTCCCCAGATCATATGATTTGGAATTCATCTCCTTTTCCATTCCCTAGACGAGAGTTCGGGAATCTCCGGCCTTGGAAGTATACATGATACTCCCAGACGGAAATTCTTCTACTTCGTCCTAAGTTTGTCACTTGGACATCCGTGTTGGTTTTGTTGATCTCTTCGGTCAACGCCAATACGTGCGGTGTGCTCGGTTAGCACACCACACCTATCGGGGGTCCATTTGTCGACCTCATTTTTGATGAGGTCTTCTCTTCCCTCTTTAGTGTTTAGGATCTAGCTCTTAGGCTTTTCCTTCGACTATCTTTGAGGACTAGAATCGGGACCCATCCCTTAGAAATTTAAACCACTTCTTGTCTCCCCGCAAACCCCACAAGCTTGATTGTAGACCCCTAATCACCTAGCAGGGTCGAGATCAAATGTGGAGGTTTAAAGGATGAGTTCCCTATAGGACTCTTTGGCGCCTTAGTGACCGCCCAGGTGGCCCGGTCGCAGTGAGGGTTGACTTACACACTCACTACACTCACACTCTACACTCTCGAACACACAATCCAAATCCTAAAACCACACCTATACCCAACTTGACTCCCTGACTCATGTAGGTAATTCATATGGATGGACCTTAACCCCTAAGCCCCTGACTAAGAGGGTTAGGAACAACATAGTGAATGCCTCCAATGAGTCCTCTCATGGCTCATATGGGCTTAATATGGCTTCATGGCTCAATCAAAGTGATTCCATTTCACTCACATTTGATCAATCTTCATTCTTCCAAAATTTCAATTTTTGACACCGGGGACCCTACACCCATCAAACCTACCAAAAGCCCTTGAAATTGCCCAAATTTTCCAAAATCTCTAAATTACCCAAAATTCCTCAAGATCAATCCTAAACATTTTCCCCCACTCAAATTGACTATCTCCAGCCAAAAATACCAAAATTTCTAAAAATACCCCCAATACCCTCCAAATTACTAAAATGCCCCACTTGACCTAAAAATCCAAAAATTCCAAAAATTCCCAGAAATTTTCAGATAATCCCAAATATTCCCAATTTCATTTTGTCCAACTACACCATGGGCCAATTTTGTCAATTTACCCTACTTTTACCAAAACCCCCAATTTAGCCCATTTTAAACCCAAATGAACCCAATGTCAAACCAAATCACCCCAATTGACCTCAATTTTGGTCTAATTCAATTCTAAACTTCTATTAAATATCCCCAATATCAATCTAGACCAAATTCAAGCCCAATTTGATTGACATTTGAATCCAATTTCATTTTTTAAGCTTTGAGGCTCAATTTTGACCCATGACCTAAACCTACCTCAAACCAACCCAATTCAATCCCAATTTGACCCAAATCTTTTCCAAAACCTTCCTAGCATCCCCACAAACAAAACACTAACATGATTTGCGCAAAATTTGGACCCAAACCTTACTCAAATTCAACCCAAACCCAAAATTCCCTAAATGGGCCTACACCCAAACCTAACCCAAATGGGCCCAAATCCTAAAATCAAAACCCAACCAAAGTTGAAACCTATTTGTAACACCCCCATAAATATTTCCCAACATTAATTTTACATCAATTTCAACCCTAGCCCAACATTGGCCCAAATTAGCCCAATTTGACCTATGTTGGCCCCTTTACCAAAAAAGCCCAAATCCAACCCAATTCAAACCCAAACCACCTCAAACTTGCTTCAAATCAATCATGGCACATCCCTAAGATAAACCCAACTTTTTTTTGGCCCAATCCTTCACAAAATTCCCATCCATAAATTTATTTTCAAACCTAAGGCGTACTTCCTTAAGCCTTCCTAAAAAGCCCACTCCTAAAATAATTTTAAAGGCCCAAATTTGACTCTAATGCCCACATGACACTACACTTCATCATCCATTCCAATTAAAACCTTCCCTAACTTTCAAATGCATCATCAAACCATTCCAAATCAAACCTCATGACAACTATCACCAAAATGCCAAAAATCACAAAATCCTTCCTCATGAAAGTTGACTTAACTTTTCCCAAGCCAAATGGAGCCATGAAGCCATGCATGAGCCATATGGGAGCCATGAAAGCCTTGGACACCTCAACATACCCAAGATGGCAAGAGGAGGAGGCTCTTTCCATATTCCCTTAAAGAGATTAGCTACTTCCATGATTCCACTAAACCTTGCTTAAACTTAATTGTACTTGGATGGTGACCCTTCCCCACTAATTAAGCTGACCTAAACCACTTTCTCTTCAGCCCAAACTAGCCATGGGGAGGTGCACCTAGCCCAATCCATGCATTTGACCAAACTTAGCCAAAATACACCCTTACCCCATTCCACTTTGATTCAAACACTTTACACATGGCCATTGCCAATTCCCTACACTAAATCCCAGCCCTGGACCTCCTGACCGTGAGGGTGACCCATGCATGCCGGCCAGCCACCTGGGCCGCCAGAAAACACCACACCCGAGAGCTCCCATGTGAGCCCAAGCTTAGAATTCTCACCTGCTGAGTTGCCCCATGCCCAATGGCCACCACGGCTGTTCTTCTCCTCATCGAGCAAGCTGATCCCAAGCCCTAACTCCCCCGGAGAGCCTCCAGGCCAGCTCTATTTAAACCCCACCTCTCTCGGCCATGGAAGAGGTGCTCGAAACAAATCACACGAAACTCGCGCAAAATCATTCCGGACTCTTCCCCACACCCTGGAGAACTTGATCCCCACCGAAATCCCCTCGTCATTTCCTCTCTGCGAGCTCGATTTCGAGTTAAAATTCAAGCCCAAAACCAGGACACTTCACCACAGTGAGCCAATCTCCAAATTGATTGGTCCTACACCTTCACCAGACCAAGAGGAGAAGTTCCCGCTGAAAGCCCCTCTCCGGTGCCACCCGATTGCTCCAGCCACCAAGCTTTGTGATCGGCTGTGGTCACTTTTCTACCTAGGCAATTCACCAGGCCAAGGGACTTCATCTGGAGCTTGCTTGGACCCAATCGAACTTGACACAACTCTCAAATCGAAGCTTCATTTCTCTGAGCAAAGGTATGAGCTCTCTCTTCTTCCCGAGCTTCTGAACATTCTCCATTTCAAATGCCTCAATTTCAATGCATGATCACCGTATAGATGTATTCGTCTCTTCAAGACGAATCCATAGAGCATAAGAACACAAAAATCCGTTAAGTATTGAGTGAGATCTTAGGGTTTTAGTGTGGACGGTCACGGGTTCACACTAGTCGTAGACGATGACTGGGAGTCGTCGGATCGAGCGTGTATTGAGCGGACGGTCGGGATCGAGCCGGACATCGCGATGGTACATGAACCGCGGGCCCCTGGAGCGCTGAGTCGGATGGCGGCGTCGAACCACAAAGCGCCGCGTGGCTATTCGGAGATGCTAAGGTTGACGCGGCGCCGATTCGGATAAATAGAAAATTAGGATTTTATGGATTTATTTAATTACCAGAACTTAGAAAATCCATAACTTTGTGTAGAAAAATCCTAAAAATACTCTCTTGCTCAGTGAATAGAGGAGAATAATGTGGAAAAGAAATCATGTCATTTCATCAAGTATTTTATTTTTAATGATTTATTTACTCCCTACATTGTTTTAATTCTCCATTTGCATAGGCAATTCACCATGGCATGAGGCCATAGGGCTTTTGAAGCCTCTGAACTTGGGAACATTCCCTGAATTTTCCAAGGTCGAGGCCATCCTATGAGAAGTTATTGATTTTTCAATCGTATGTTATCGTTTTGAGTATTTTAATTCCAATAATTAGCATGTTTAGAAATAAATTCTAGAAAAATTCTGTGATGTTTCTTATGACCAGAGGAACCTAAGAAAAATAAGTTTTGAGTTAATTCACTTGGAATAACCCTAATTGGTCTAAATACCCAAAATTAAACTTTAATTAATTAGGGTTAACTATACATCAAATTGACTTGGAAACAATTCTTCACTATCCTTTAGGGTCAGGAGAGTCTCACATAAAAGTTTGAAACTAATTGGTCTTGATTTGATCCACCAAATGGGTTGATTAAGCCCCATGAGTAAAATTAAACTTTAAAAATTCATAATTCACAAAATACTTTTCAAAAATTCACAAAAATGGTTTTGGAGCTTCTCGATATCAGAGGAACTTAGGAAAATTAAAATTGTAATTTTCTAAAAAAGTTGATTTTTATCATTATTTTAATATTTTTAATAATTAAAAAATAATAAAAATCATAAAAATATAAAAATCACCAAAATGTCACATTTTGAATTCTAATTACTTAGGAACAAACCAAATATTTTTTTTAAGTCCCTAGGATAGGATATTGAATTTTAAAGGCTTAATGTATTTTTTAATATTGAAAAATATATTTTCCAACCTTTTCACTAAAATAATTCTAATAAATCAAAGAAAAATTAGAAAAATACAAAATTTATTTCTATGAACTCCTTGAGGTCAGAGAGATTTAAAAAAAATATAAAATCTATTTTTCAACTTTAATTTTATTTTAAAATTAATTAATACTCTAAAACTCAAAATAATTCTAATAAATAAAATGTAATTCAAAAAATCACCAAAATTGGTCCAAATGGTCCTCTAGTCATTAGGAATATCCCATAATTTTCTTAAGGACAAAAACATTTCCTTGGTCATGTTATTGAATTTTCCTTGAAAACCCCTATTTTCCATTAAAAATAATTACATAAATAAATTAAATACAGAAAAATCACATTTTCTCCTCTAAAGCCTTAATTAACATGTAAGTGAGGTCAAATAAAAATTTCAAGTTTATTTGAGCTTAATTTAGTGAGTTATAGAATTATTAAGCTTGAAGGGCAAAATGGTAATTAAAAATTTCAACCTTTAATTAAAATTTTAGGATTAATCAAAAAGGGGAGGGTAAAATATTTGATTTTAAACTGGTTTTGGATGATTGAAACTTAAATAATTGGGGTAGAAACCTACTAACCATTTCAAAAAATATATATATAATGAAAATAAACTTTAACTAATTAATTAATTGAAATTTTGGGAAAATAATAGAAATTGGAATTATTAAAGTAGGGATATTATTAAGAAGATATTTATTCTTTAATTTAAAAGTCCCTAAATAAACCACTTCAATAATACTTAATTCTTAATAAAAAATTTAATTAATTAAAAATAATAATCAAAATTAAAATTAAATTAAAATTAAATTAAAACTAAAATTAAAAATTAAATTAAAATTAAAATTAAATTAAAACTAAAATTAAAATTAAATTAAATTAAATTAAATTAAAATTAAATTAAACTGAATTAAAATTAAATTAAATTAAAATTAAATTAAATTAAATTAAATTAAATTAAATTAAATTAAATTAAAATCAAATCAAATTAAATCAAAATTAAATTAAATTGAATTAAATTAAATTAAAATCATTTAACAACAAACCTAAATGAAATCATTAAGAATTAAATCTAAAATAACTTGAACACTATTCCAAACTTAAACTAACTTTTTATAATTAAGTCAAAATTAAAATTAAATCATTAAGTTTAAATCATTAAAATATTTACTAATTTGATTTGCTCTTTTAAAGCTATTATTATTATAACTCTTAAATGAGGCATCAAGTGAAGAGTTACTTCACTTATAGGATATTCAAATGTCCTAGTTCACTGAGCAAGATAACAAAACTTAAACTTTTGGATGATTAATTCACTTGTATAATTAAATTCTCTTGGACTTAAAACAATCCTAGAGGTATTGAAAAGATGTTTAAGACTCGTCTTAAGCACTTCCTCAATATGATAGGATGTTTATCGAACAACTGAATTTAATTGTTCTTGGGTGAAGAGAGTCATCCTTAAACTAAAACACAAGAACCTAGACGTCATAGGAGATGACTAGCTATAGGATTAAAACTTTGGTAGACAACCAAAACCTTTCCCTTAGCTTTACCTAGGTACTTATTAAAATATTTAAATGCCTTAACATGTGTTTTAAGTGCGGCTTGGGATGACCGGAAGACCCTCCGAGTACGCTTTTATTTTATTGCAATTTACTTACGTGCATCGTACTTTACTTTTCTTGCATGATAAACAACTGTTGCATGAAAACCAAAACCTTTAGGATAGTCCCCGAACCGAAACCAAAACTAAATTAAAAGTCATTGCAAGATAAAATTCACCGCCACAACATTCCAAAATATAAAACAACTCGAAATTTAATCACAAACGAACAATAAAACTACAATTGCAACTAAATTAAAACGTCTTGTTGAATGATCGGGAATACCTCGGATGATGTAACCCACGTGTTGCTAACGGGATTTCCCGCGGTCTAAATGAAAGTGTGGAACTCATTCGGTTGAGTTTAGCAAATTCATCCGGACTAAGTGAATTCGATGAAAATAATGGTGTCGGGATGATCGAACCGTGGGATCTTAATCGGTTCGTTTAAACAACTTTAAGATTTGTTTTAATTAAAATATTAAAAACACTTAGATTTTAAGATTTTCTCTAAACCAAAACACTTCTCTCATCTCCTGATTTATGACTTCCAAAACTAAACCTCTGCAACAACAAGGAGCTCGGAGCATGGTGGACAGCACGACCATCGTCAACAGCAAAACCTGTGTCGACATCAGCAACACCATTCTTTAGTTTAAACAACAAGCCATAGGATTTGAGGTAGTCCGCCTAGTGCGACATAAATCCTCACCTGTTCATTTAGGCCTTTGTACTGCCTTGATGTGCAATATAAGCCCTAACTCGCTTAGGATTCCAAGGCCGTCGTCCGATACGACGTAAATCCTCCTACCTTTCAGGTTATTTGTATAATCAGGTGATTATGTAAATGTAATTCCTATAATTAATTGGCAGGACTTAAATACTAAATAATTCTCCCTAAATTGAAGCCAAATAATAGGATAGTCGGGAAGTTGCCAAGATTCCTCTTGGATCCTCAGCTTCTCCTACTTCTCCCCCCATTGGATTCCTAAAATAAATTGTTCCAAATTTGATCCATTCCCAATTGAAATTTCCAAAATCCAATTGTTTGAAAACCTTAAACTTTGAAATTCTTGAGAGCAAAACCACTGATCATTATCGAGAGTTTTCTTAAGTGATTCCCGTCACTTAGGATGTAATTAACTATAGGGGCTTGCCCTTATAGGGAACTTTAAGAACCCGGGTAATATAAACCTCGCTTAATTCATTTATATTAAGCGAGGAACTTGTCGGCTTTTAAAATTAGTTCGCGGACCAAACGGATGTCACAAATCTCCTAGTTTATTTAATCGAGCCCCATCATCAAGCAAGTGTGTCTCATTCTTCGGGATAGATACACGGTTTGTGGTGCGATGCTTGTTTATATAAACTATTTGGGATGTGAGATCGATTTGATTTCATATCTTAAAACTTTTAAACTTAAAATTACTTTCAAAATCAAATGTTATCTTTTAAACTATATATATATATATATATATATATATATATATATATATATATATATATATATATATATATATATATATATTTAAATTAAATTTAAAATATGAAAATTCGCCGACAATTTCTGTAGGCGACCCCCTTTTCAAAACACATAACCTAAAAAATATGCCGACACTTACTATATTGCAAATTTTGGAATTTATTAGTATTTATTTAAACATTTTATAGAAATTTTGAAATGGCTCCAAGGATGTTTACGGGGAAGAGAAAGGTGGATTTTGATGAAACAAGTTTGTGAATATCAAAGCACAATACCATTTTAACTCTAGCCTCCGAAGTAAAA